>JAPVLO010000579.1:0-742227 GCA_027257055.1 Cephalopachus bancanus | reverse complement strand
CCCGGGGCCCCCCCTGGTGGGGGGGTTGGGGGCTGCCGTGTCTTAACCTGTGAGGACGCTGTGGCCCTCAGCTACCCTGCGTCCCCCGGGGGGCTTGGGTGGTGGACACTGGGAGGTGTCACAGGCACCCCCGTCTGGTTACTGACTCAGTGGAGGCTGCCCCCCCCCCCGCCTCTCCACCCTTTCCCCCCTTGCCCAGAGCCCCTGCTGCTGGTGCCTGGCATGGGGGTCATCAATTAACTTAATTAGCGAAGATGCCACCCCCTCTGCCAGCGCAGCCCCCTCCCCCACCCCACCCCCAAGTGGGCCCCACCCTCCCAGAACTGAAAAGAGGGCCCAATGAACCGAGAGCAGTTTCTCAGCTCCGGGCTGGGCTAAGCCCTAATTAAGCGCCAGTGCTCGCGGGCATCGCAGAGAACGGTTCCAGAGTCTTGCAGAATGGGACTTGCGAGGCTCCCCCAGGCCAGGCGCCCAGGAGCTCCCAGGCCCCCCCTTTGGGAGCCCCGTGGTTGCCTGGAGGGCCGAGATGACACAGAGCCAGGCTCGAGCCAGCTCCCCTCCCCCCGTGTCAGCACCCTCCACTGCCTCCACTGTCTCCCTCCACTGCGGCCCCCTCCCCCACCAGCCCCTCCCTTTCCCACCCCCTGACACTTGCACCAGCTCTGTCCCCACCCCACTCTGCGGGGCAAGGGAGTCTGGGCCCTGGGCACCCCTTGGTGGAACGGGGGGGGCCCCGGGGTCGCTGCTCAGGGTGGGGGAGAGGGGGGTTGGCCCTGGCCCTGCCGGATCCAGGGTTCCCAGCATCCAGGCACCCGTGGACTTTCTGGGATCTTGCTAAGGGGGACCGGGGATCTGGGCATCCAAGCACCTGGGAACCCTTTTGGGGTTCTTGGTAAGGGGGGCCTGAGTTTCTGGGCTTCCTGCTAAGGGGGACCTGGGCTTCTGGGCACCCAGGTACCTGGGAGGCTTCTGGGGGTCTTGCTAAAGGGACCTAGGTTTCTGGGCGCTCAGGTGTGGGAATCTTCTGGGCCTCTTGCTAAGGGCGACCAGGGATTCTGGGCATCCTGTTACCCAGGGAAACCCTTCTGGGCCTCTTGCTAAAGTGGACACAGCTTCTGGGCATCCAGGTGCTGGGAGCCTTTTGGGCATCTTGCTAAGGGGGATCCAGGCTCCTGGGCATCCTGGTACCCAGGAACCTTCTGGGTGTCTTGCTAAGGGCCACCTGGGCTTCTGCGCATCCTGCTGAAGTGGAGATTCCCATTCGCTGGTCCTGGTGGTCCATGTTCCACCCTCGAGATTCCTCCAGCCTCTCCGCGCTGCTGTCTTGGGTTCAGGGACCACGCTGGAGGAGGGCTGAGTGTCCACCGGGTAAGAGGGGCAACAGACCAGACCCCAACTCAAAAAAATTTTATGAATTAAAACTAAGAAATGATTCCTCCCACCCAACCCCATGGGCCCAGACGCGGCCTGGCAGGGGTGCGGGCGAGGGTGGCGTGAGGGTCTTCCACACACTCTGCTCCCTAGCCCCCGCCTGTGAATGCAGCCAGCGTCACACCTGCTTGGCTTCACTGATGCTGTCATTACCCAGGGGCTTCTCAGTGTGGATTCCTGGAGAATTTAATAAAAGGAAATTAAACACCACCTCCCAACAGCCCAGGAGGTGTGCAGGTATTCCCGGCCCCTGCCGCCAGATGCCCAGAGACCTCCCCCATCCGCGTGAGCGATGGGTGCCTGCCCCCTCCCCCTCTCTCCCTCACCCTCCCCTTGGGTCTCTCTGGCCCCAGTGGGTAGTGCAGTTTTTGCTGAGGTCAGAAAGCCTCTGATGGGAAAACCAGGCCCGGAACAGAGTGTGCTGCCCCCAAGGTGCTCCAGGAAGGAGCCCTCCAGGGGCTGGGCCCCCCTGGTCACCCGGCAGGTAGGGCTGGCCACACTCCCACTCCTTGAGAGCCTTCTGACATCCATGGGTGCCAACATTCTGTAACCAAATGCCAGGGCTTGGCAGAGTGCTGTTCTCACAGCACAGAGAGCCAATCACAGAGACAAGAGGACTTTTATTGGGGGCTTCAGCCAAGAGAACTGCAGATTTCTTCTCACATCCCTATCCCCATCCCCCTGAAGTCTCAGGTCTATACATGTGACAGAAATACAGAAAGCAGGAATTAAGGAGGGGAGGGGGAGGAGGGGAGTTGGGGACTAGGATGCCTGGCCTGCATGGGGTGATCTGGAGAGTTTCAGTCCTCGACACTCCATGCCTGAGGGGCAGTTTCCTGAGAAAGGAATCCAGACAAGACAAATGTGCTCTTCAAGCTTGAAGACCCTGTGAGTCTGTGTTATTTTATGTAACCACCAGTTCTGTGGAGGAGTTGGCCATTTTAATTCTGACGAGGGTCTGTGGCGGGCTGGTGCCTTCTGCCTGTGAATGGGCGACCGGGTGCTACGAGCTCGCCCTTCCCAGCCTGCGCCGTGGCCCTTTCTCAGCGTGGTCGCCCCCTGTCCTCCTGGAGCCGAGAGAGGGCGCCAGGGACCCCCCCTCTGAGCAGCTCCCAAAACCGCCTTTCCCTCCTCGCTCACCCCCCCGGGCCGACGTGGGCCAGGCTCTGGGCTTCTGGGCCCTGCTTCTCAGGCCTGGCCGAGGGCGGACAGGGCCGTGGTCCCAGGGGACAGGCGTGTGCAGGTGGCTGGGCAGTGACCATTCCCATGCCAGGCTGGGACGTGCCCGCAGTCACAGCCTCAGCCTGTCTGGGGCTTTGGTGTTGGGTGATTCAAGCAGGTCCGCACCCCCTGGGACTGTTCCCCGGAGCAGGATGGCACGGGTGCAGGCTCTTCCCGCAGGGCGGCCTGGAGGGTGCCGAAGGGAACAGGTCTGAAAACCCTGTAGGCGGGAGGCCTGGGCCTCTTGGGACTTGAGGTTCCAGGTGGAAGAGGCCAGCTCTGTCCACATGTTCAAAATTGAGGCATACCGCTGGGGCATTGGGCAGTCCCGGGAGGGGGCCCTGTCCACTTCTCCAGGGAAAGGAAGGGCCTGGGAAGTGAGTTGTGCCACTGACGGTGTCGTGGTCTCTGGTGACATGACCGCAGTGGGAGCAACTCGTGGGGGGCCGAGAGGACGTCGACTCCATATGGACACGGGTGGAGGGGTGATGTCTTTGGGCCCTGGTGCTTGGACAGACAGGACCACGCACAGACGTGAGGGCGGTCGCGGGTCAGCCATGTTGCATGCATACCTGGCAGGGCATCCTTCGAAGTAAAGATTCAGCCCCACCAGATTTGTCCAGTGACGGGGAGCCGCGGATGGAGCCTCGCTCCGGACGGTGCCGCTCAGAGCGGTGGCCAACACCCAGGGGGGCTTGGGAGGGGTGGCCCTTGTGGCCATCGCCCGCCCCTTTCCCGGCCACCCCGGTGCCACCCTCACAGTGCAGCCCCCACGCCCCGGGCACTGGCCTCACAGCGCGGCCCATGTCTGGTGGGCACAGGGCGTGGCGGGCGGGAGCCTCACCCCTGCCCCTCCCCCACCCCAGAAGAAGAGCAAGGTGCACTACCAGGCCGTTTGTCATCATCAACTACCTGGGCCACTGCATCTCCCTGGCGGCCCTCCTGGTGGCCTTCCTCCTCTTCCTGAGGCTCCGGTGAGAAGGGGGCACTGCCCTGCCCCGGGGCTGACCCGGGGTCGAGGCGGGAAGGGCCTGGCAGAGCCTCACACCCCCTCGGGTGTGTCTGGCCCTCGGCCGCTGCGCCTCCGTTTCCCCCCCCCCGTGTTGGGTCCCTCACCCCTGGGGTGTGCCCCGCCCTCGGCCGCTGCGCCTCGGTTCCCTCTCCCCAGCAGCGCCCCTCAGCCCCCCGGGGTGTGCCCCACTCTCAGCACTGCGCCTCGGTTTCCCCACCCCGCCGCCCCACGGTGTCCCTCAGCCCTGCCTCGGGTGTGCCCCCCCCTTGGGCTGCACGGGGCCGCCTCAGTTTCCCTCAGTCCCCGCTGGCCCTCCCCTCGCGCCCAGGAGCATCCGGTGCCTGCGAAACATCATCCACTGGAACCTCGTCGCCGCCTTCATCCTGCGCAACGCCCCTGGTTCGTGGTGCAGCTCACCGTGAGCCCGGAGGTGCACCAGAGCAACGTGGTGCGTGGGGCCGGGGCGGCCCCCGCAGGGGGGGCGCCACAGGGAGGGGTCAGTGGGGCGGGGTCTGCAGGAGCGGCTGGCCGGGTGGGGGGGGCCTGTGGGGAGGGGCTGGCCGGGTGCAGGGTGCCTGCAGGAAGGAGGGCGGGTGCCCCCCTCACCGCGTCTGGGCCGGCAGGGCTGGTGCAGGCTGGTGACGGCCGCCTACAACTACTTTCCCCCCGTGACCAACTTCTTCTGGATGTTCGGCGAGGGCTGCTACCTGCACACGGCCGTGGTGCTCACCTACTCCACCGACCGCCTGCGCAAGTGGATGTTCGTTGCCATCGGCTGGGGTGAGGCGCAGGTCCAGGGGTCGGGCCGCCACCCTCCCTGCCCAGGCTCGGGCCAGCGGGGGGGGTGGCAGCATCTCAGAGGAGTGTGACCCTGTCCCCTCTAGGACCCGGGACCCCCAGCCCTGGGAAGGGCCCCGGGGACGCCTGTCACCCCCAGAAGGCCCCTGTCACCTGTTCCCCCCGAAGGCCCCATGATGTGCAACCCCTCCCAGAAAGCCCCACGATGCCCACCCCCCAGAAGGCTCCATGGCGCCTGTGCCCCCCAGAAGGCCCCTGACACCTGTCCGCCTAGACGGCCCCATAATGTCCAGCCCCTCTCAGAAAGCCCTAGGATGCCTATCCCCCCAGGAGGCCCCACGATGCCCGTCTCCCCCCAGGTGTGCCGTTCCCCATCATCGTGGCCTGGGCCATCGGGAAGCTGTACTACGACAATGAGAAGTGAGTAGCCTCCGCCCGCCCTGTCCCCGAACCGGGCTCCTCCCCAACTCTGAGGACGCTCCTGGGGCCTCAGCCGCCTCGGCTTCCTTGCCGGAACCGCAGTTCTGATCTGTGGGCGGGGGCCGGGTCCGGGCCCCTATCAGCCCTGAGCACAAAGGAAGTCGTCTGGGGTCCTGAATCGTGGCTCCCCGTAAAATAGCATGTGGCCATGGGGATTGCCGGTGTGCCTTAGTTTCTCATCCGTAAAAGGGACATCCTGTAATCACGCTTGCCTCAAAGGATGGCCGTGGTGACATCAGGGAATACAGTACGCATTTAGACCAGTGCCTGGACTTAGTAAATGTGTAGAAACATGTTCTGTTAATTACAAGAGTCCGTGAATTTAGTTGAAACGGCCCCAGATGATCCCAGAGGCCACTCCAGCCCTGCGGCCGTGTGGTGTCTCGTGAGACTCACTCGGGGGTCTCCACTGTCCCTGGAAACCACATCGGCTGCAGTTCTCAGCCTGGGTTCACGCTAGGACTGCCTGGAAGCATCAAAAAATACCACGTCTGGGCCTCAGTGGCATTGGCACTGCAGGGCAACCTGGCACCCAGAGTTTTAAGAACTGCCCAGGTGATTCCAGAGTGCAGCTAAGATTGAGAACCACTGAGGGGTGGAGGGAGAGAGAGGAAGAGAAGGAGGAGGGGAGGGAGAGAGAGGAGAGGGAGACAGAGAGAGAGAGGAGGAAGGGGGAGAGGTGGACGCAGACGGTGGAAGTGCAGGACCTCCCGTGGGACAGCCGTGTCCTGACTGGGTCCAGGGGGCCTCCGCCGCAGGAGCAGGACCCTCCTGCCCAACCGGGGGGCCGCAGGGCCTCACGGGGCCCAACAGTGGCCTGAAAGCCCATCCTGCACGTCTCTGAGGATAATCCTGACGCTGTGCTTGGGTCCCAGGGCTGGAGCAGTGAGCCCTGGGCTGGCGCCTGTGCCTGCAGGGGTGTGTGAGCACAGGAGGGGGGGGACAGGGCTCTCAAAGCCGCATGAGTGTGTGCGCGCGTGTGCGTTTGTGTGTGCATGCGTGTGCATTCACGAGTTTGTGTGGGCATGTACATGAACGCATGGGCGTGCATTCATGTGGGCACACGTGTGTGCATGTGTGCGCCCGCGTGCATGTGTGTAGGCACGCGTGTGTGCGCATATGCGCGTGTCTGTGCCCACGCGTGTGTGCATACGCCCGGGAGTGTGTCCTGGCGGGCAGAGGGGCCGGGCTGGAGGAGAGGCGGGTCGGAGCGCGCTGCAGCCCCGCCTGGTGGCGAGCCGCCGGCACCGCCGCGGAAGGGGGAGGGCGCCGTCGGAGAGCCGCGTGGACCCGGCGCCCAGGGACGACCCGCGGCGGCCAGCGTGGCCGCGCGTGTCGTCTGGAGC
This sequence comes from Cephalopachus bancanus, assembly GCA_027257055.1. NCBI lineage: Eukaryota > Metazoa > Chordata > Mammalia > Primates > Tarsiidae > Cephalopachus > Cephalopachus bancanus. The sequence goes on along the minus strand of JAPVLO010000579.1, from coordinate 735,939 downwards.
CCGGGCTTCGTAGCCCGGCTGGAGCGCGCTGAAAGGGTTCGCGGAAGCGCCCGGGCCCCTCTCGCGGGGGCGTCCGAGCCCGGCCAGGGCGCCGGCGTGCCCTCGGACGCCCACTCCCGGGCCGCCCGGGGACACGCGGCGGGCCTGCCGCCCGAGCCGCCGGGCCCCGAGCGCGTCTCCGGGGCGCTCAGGCTGCCACGGACAGACTCCGGCGGGACGCTCACGGCCCTCCCGCGGGGTCGCGGGTGCCCCCCCCCCCGCTGGGACCGCGGGGGTGGGGCGATGCTGGGCCCAGCCCTGGTCCGCCGCCAGGCCTGCCCCTCCCGGCCGGGGCTGGCTCCCGCCGGCCTCCCGCCCCAGAGATGGGGCCCCGGGGGCCGCGGGCCGTGCGGCTGGACCTTCCGCCGGGCGGCCTCGGGCTCCGCATCCTGGCTCCCGCGCGTCCTGCCCGGCCAGGCCCCCCCCCCGCCCAGCCCCGGCGGCCCGGTGAGCCCCCTGCCCTTCCCTCGGCGGCGGTCCAGGTGCTGGTTTGGCAAGAGGCCCGGCGTGTACACAGACTACATCTACCAGGGCCCCATGATCCTGGTCCTGCTGGTGAGAGCCCGGCGGCGGCGGGAGAGGGCGCGGGGAAGGGCCGGCCTTTCCAGGGGCAGCGGGCGGCCTGTGCGGGCGCCCGAGCCAGAGGGGCGGAGTCGGGGCGGCGGCCTCGGCCTCTTGCTCACGCCTGCGCCGGCCGGCTGCTCGGTTGCAGATCAATTTCATCTTCCTCTTCAACATCGTCCGCATCCTCATGACCAAGCTGCGGGCCTCCACCACCTCGGAGACCATCCAGTACAGGTGACCACTGCCCCAGGACCCCACCCTCCGCTCCCTCCTCAGAGACCCTCAGACCGCCCCCAGCCCCGGCGCCGCAGGGCTGTGACTCGGCCTCCCGCCCTCACCAGGAAGGCCGTGAAGGCCACGCTGGTGCTGCTTCCCCTCCTGGGCATCACCTACATGCTGTTTTTCGTCAACCCGGGGGAGGACGCGGTCTCCCGGGTGGTCTTCATCTACTTCAACTCCTTTCTGGAGTCCTTCCAGGTATGGCCACTCCTCCAGTCCTTGTGGGGGCCAGAAGGTGTTCACCCCCTCTCGTGGGGTTCTCCCAGGCTGAGGCAGGGGCCGGGGCAGGATGCCAGGGGGGTCCAGGCAGAGGCCGGACAGGCAGGAGGCTGGGCGTGGCTGGGCAGAGGCCAGGCAGGCAGGAGGCCGGGGAGGGCCAAGGCAGAGGCTGGGCGGGCAGGAGGCCGGGGCAGAGGCCAGGGGGCTGCACCTGCCCGGGCGCTGACTGCATCCCCTCCCCTCCAGGGCTTCTTCGTGTCCGTGTTCTACTGTTTCCTCAACAGTGAGGTGAGGCCCCGGGACCCCGGGACTGGGCTCAGGGTGGCCTTGGCTGCCGGGACTGGAAGCTTCCTCCTGCCCCTGGGTGCTGGCCTGCGCCCCTCCTCCCAGGCTCCCATGGGGATGCCGCTTGAACCCTGGGGAGTCCCTGCCCCCTGCCCACTCTGCTCCCGCAGTGGCGGCGCATGTCTCTGCTCTCAGAGGTGGTTGGCACTGGGGCTTCTGTCTTGTCAGTGAGTCTGAAAACAGCCTGGGCATCATCGCAAGACCCCATCACTAGGAAAAGACAAGAAAAATCGACTGTGTTTTTGGTGGCTCATGCCTCTTATCCCAGCACTTTGGGAGACTGAGGCAGGAGGATCGCTTGAGGACAGGAGTTTGAGAGCAGCCTGGGCTACAGAGAGACCTCATCCCTACCCGGGCGAGGTGGCACCTGGAGTCCCAGCTACTCTCGAGGCTGAGGCGAGAGGGTCACTTGAGCCCAGGAGTTCTGTCCTGCAATGAGCCATGATGGTGCCACTGCAGTCCAGCCTGGGCGACAGGAGGAAGGACTGAGCCCTGGGCAGAGCAGAGTGTGGGCTGAGGGCAGGGACTCTTCTTGGCAAAGGCTGTACGGTGCCTGTGTGGCTTAGGAAAAGATGCCTCAGGCCGGGCATGGTGGCTCACGCCTGTCATCCCAGCACATTGGGAGACTGAGGCGAGAGGATTGCCCAAGCCCGCAGGTTCAAGACCAGCCCGGGCAACTTGGCAAGGCCTCATCTCTACAATAAATAAAAAATTAGCCGGGCGTTATAGCATGCACCTGTAGTTCCAGCTACTTGGAAGGCTGAGGCGGAAGGATTACCTGAACCCAGCAGGTCGAGGCTGCGGTGCCTGTGGGCATTCCACTGCACTACAGGTTGGGCGACAGAGTGAGACTCTGACTCAGAAAGAAAAGAAAAAGATGCCTCAGCCAGGCATGGTGACTCATGCGCATAACCCCAGCACTTTGGGAGACCAAGGAGGAAGGATCCTTTGAGGCCAGGAGCTTGAGGCTGTGTTGAGCTGTGGCCATGCCCCAGCACTCCAGCCTGGGCAGTAGAGTGAGACCCCAACTCAGAGAAAGAGAAAAAGGCGCCCCCCTCCTCAGGACACCATCCCATCAAATATGCACATCTGTGGTGATGTGTTGGTGCCGCCTCCTTGGGCACTGCCCACCCACCCAGCGAGGGCAGACCCTGAGCACACTCTCCCTGTGCCCACAGGTCCGCTCTGCCATCCGGAAGAGGTGGCACCGGTGGCAGGACAAGCACTCCATCCGCGCTCGGGTGGCCCGCGCCATGTCCATCCCCACCTCCCCCACCCGCGTCAGCTTCCACAGCATCAAGCAGTCCACAGCTGTCTGAGTGTGCTGGGGACGCCGGCCAGCGCCCCGACCACCCATCTGCGGGGGACCCGCTCCTCCCATGCCTCCCCGAGGAGCCGCTGGGCCCGACACCTGGGGGGTGTGGTCCCACGAAGCCCAGCAAGGGAGCCTGGACCGTTCCCACAGGACTGGCAGGCGGGGGCGTGCCTGAAAGAGCCGTCTTCTTCTGGGACACAGGGGCCAGCCGGTGGGGACCTGGGCTGCCCCCAGCAGCAGTGGGGAAGCCACTTGCCAGGGCGTCCTGGGAGACTCTCCTGACGGCATCTCAGCAGCCAGGATGTCGCCTCCAGACCGCAGCCATGCCCGCCGACCCTGCTGGGAGCCCAGGAGACATTAGGAGGCAGTGTCAGCATCAGACAGTGGCCCAGTTGCTAGAAGTCAGCCCAGGCTGCCAGAACGCCCCGGCACCATGGCACCGCCACCAGCAACGCCCGCCTCGCTGCCGGGAACTTTGAACCTTTCCTGCCTTGCAGGCCAGGCTGCCCGACTCGCGTCACCTTCTGTGCCAGGAGCTCCCTCTTTGCACGGAGGGGGCTGGGAGGGGGCAGAGCGGGCTGTCCACATGCCGCCTCCCTTCGAGATGGACGGGGCTCCGGGGGTCCCCAGCCTGCCTGCCTCAGCGCCCGGCCTCCGGCAGAGCTTGTGACCCAGGGCGGCCTCTGGGCGGGGCCGCTGGCTCTGGCAAGATGGGACAAGCGGGACGGGTGGCTCTGGGACAGCCGGTCATGGGCAGCCTGCATGTGGACTGGCCTGGCCCGGAGGACCTGGGAGCCAGAGCAGGGCGAGGGGGGCGGCCGGGAAGGGTGGCTGGCTTGTGTCAACAATGATGTTTATCCTTTCAACCAGCCGGTGTGATGGCTTGAACTCTGCGGGCTGGGGGAAGTGGGGCTGTGGGCCAGGCTTCTGGAGGAGCGTTGCCGGGACCACTCGCCCGTGGGAGGGCGCCGAGTGAGCCCAAGGCTGGTGCAGGGCAGGGGCAGGGCGGGGCCTGGGGTCCAGTGAGTGAGGTCAGGGAACGGGGAGGAGGTGGGAGGGAAAGAGGCCGCAGGGGGGGTGGCTTGAACCGGGCAGGGATGGGGGGTGGGCGGCTGGGGGCTGCACCGGCCCGGGCGGCCTGCACTCGGCTTCCTGAAGCCCAAGTGGAGCTGAGACTCCCAGCGGAGCTCGAAGGAGGGAAGTGGGTGGGGATGGCACTCCAGGACCACGGGCGCCCGGACTCCTCAGCCCTTCCTCATCCCAGCAAGCGTCTGTCCCCAGCAAGCCTCTGTCCCCAGCTCCTGTCTGTGGCTGGTGAGGGCCACTCAGGGGGTGGTTCCCCTGATGCCCACACCCACGGGGCCAGGGGTCTCGGACACAGCACTCCACACAGCACGCCAGGGTGCCCTGCAGCCTGCACTTGTCCCTGCCTCCCTGCCAGAGAGGAAGGCCACGTGAGGCGGGGGAGGGGAAGGTTACATGGAGAGGAAGATGGGTGCTGTTGGGACCCCAGGAACAGAGGAGCACCCAAAGGGGGGCCGTGGGGAGGGTCTGGACCCAGCAGCAGCTGAGGGTGTCCCTGAAGGCCACACTCCGAGCCCTGAGGCAGAGAGCCGGGCTTGGGGCCCTCTGAGGGTGCTGGGGAGCCTGAGAGGCCCCTAGAGGGTCCTGGCTGGTGGGGGCAGGGGCCCCGATGACCGAGGCGCTTTCTCAAACCCACCTCTCGTCTGGAAGGAGGAAGCGAGGCTGTCTGGGGACACTGGCCAGGGTGCGTCCTGGGGGTGGAGAGCCTGAGGGGTGGGGGGGACGGGGCAGGGGAAGGTGTGAGGGGCAAGGTGGGGGAAAGACAGGGCAGAGGGTGTTGGGCGGAGGTGGGACAAGGCAGGGGAGGATGTGGAGCGGGTGAGGGGAAGGGGTGGGAGAGGATGGGGAAGGGTGGGCAGAGGGCATAGGGAGGGGTGTGGGGGGGGAACAGGGTAGGGGCCACCCAGACAAGGGCTTGTGAGGGAGAGGGCAGCGCCCACCCCAGGGCGGATGCCAGAACCATCTGGAAGCCAAGCCTGTGGCTCTGGAGGCTGCCAGAACACCCCCCCAGCACGAGGTCTCCAGAGCGGCTGGGAGGTCCCTTGGTCCGGAGAGCCTTGGCCCCTCCCATCAGAGGCCCTCGGAGGGGCTGTCCCGGGGCGGGCACATCTGAGCCCCCCTTCTGCAGCCCCTGAACCTCCACGGTGTGTTCTGGCCCCGCTCGGCGTCCAGGGACCGGGGCCACCCTGCTCCGAGGCTCAGAGGGGAGGGTCCTGGAGTGAGTGGGGTGTGAGGGCCAGCACACTCACTGCTGCTGCCAAGTGGGCCCCTGGCCCTCAGTGACCCCGGGGGGGCCCCTCCTTTCAGCCTGAGAGAATGTCTCCACGCCAGTCCCAGACGTGCAGTCCCAAGCCCCACCTTCGCAGCCCGTCCTCCCTGGGACTCCTTCGTGGACAGAGCTGTGTGGAGGAAAAGGCACTTTCTCCCTGTGGACTCCCCCCCGGGCACTGTCCCTGCCAGGTCCTGGGCCTCCCCCGGGATCCTGTGGCTCTGCCCCCCTGGGCCAGGACTGGGCGGGGAGTCAGAGCTGAGGACCCGTAGACGGGGGTGGGGGTGGGGGTGGGGGTGGGGCCCCGAGAAAGCACCTCGTGGTGGGCGTGGCGGGTGGTTCTTCGCCTGCCTACCCCTTACGACACCGACTCTCTGACCCTCGGCAGCCCGCAGCATCTGGACCACGCCACCAAGGGGCTGCCTTGGCCATGCTCAGCCGCAATGTGGGTCACACAGTCTGTTCACAGGCGCCGCTCCAGCCCCTCACGTGCTGACCTGCCTGCTTGTCACCCGCCCATGAGGCAGGCGCCATGAGCCTCACTTGACGGTCAGGAAAACGAAGGCCAGAGAGACTGAGAGGCCTGCCAAGCGTGTCTGTGCGGCAGCGGACGGCCGGGCAGGTGCCTCACTGGGCCTCTATGGGACTTAACCCTGCATGGCTCGAGGCCCTCCCACCCACGGCCCCCTCCAGCCCCTCAAAACTCTTCGGGCCAGAGTGGGCCAGCTGTGGCCCGGGCCTCGGGCCACTACTCCACAGGCCAGCCCCGAGCCAGGCTCTCGACCCCAGCCCATTCCACCCCCGGCACCGCCTTCCAGCCCCTGCAAGTTCTGTGGAAGACGGGCCAGGAGAGACCCCCCCAGGCACCAGACTGCAGCCCTGCCCTCTTCCGCGCCTCCAAGGGATCCCTGGCTGACCCCGGCCACCTGCCTGGTTGCCTGTGGGACAACCAGGCAGGGGGGCGGAAGCAGGGGGGCCTGTGGGGCCTCAGGAGACCCCGGTGAGGGGGCGAAGCCAGGCTTCGCTGGGGTGGGAGGGCGCCGAGGCGGCTGGCGGTCCTGCCCTGCTCCCCGTCATCCTGGGGAGGAGTGAGGAGCCGATGGCCCTCCGACCGCCGCGGGGCCTCCGCTGTCTCAGACATGCGTCTGGGAGGCAGGGAAGGAGGCAGGCGAGGACCGGGCAAGCTGGGCACCCTCCCACCCGTCCGAGACCCGCTGCCCCCGGGTGGTGAAGATCCAGGCCTCAGATGGAAGGCAGAGACACCGCCCCTGGCGGGCAGAGACACAGTCCCTGGCGGCCAGCTGAGAGCCCAGGCTGCGGTGCGGGCCATGGGGAGGGAGCAGTCTGGATCCATGGATGTAAGGGTGCTACCCAGGAAGGGGCACCCCCAGAAGCAGGGTCGGGGCTGCAGAGCCAGATGGAATCCCAACCCCATGAATGCACCTGCCCAGGCACCGAGGGTCCCGAGAGCAGCAATGTCAGGGCAGACGGGTCGTGGGAAGGGATGGAGTCTGGGAGGGTGTCTGAGCAGACCCCCAAGGCCTTCAGGGAGCTGAGTCCCAGGAGGAGTCTGGAGGGCGTGGACCTCAGAGTCCCACCGGTGGCTGGGGGGCTGGGCTGACCCCTCGCAGCTCAGGCTGGTCTGATGAGGAACTAAGGTGAGACCTGCCCTGGGGACAGGACCACTGGAGGGGCACTGGGGTTTCTGTTGTGGCAAAATACACACCATGTAAGAATTGCCATCTCAGCCACATGAAGGTTTGCATGTCCCATTTGTGGATCCAAATACCTGCCTGGCATGGTGCAACTGCCACCCTATCTAGCTGCGGAAGACTTTCAACACCTGGAATGGAAACCCTGCACCCCCCGCCCAACCCCTCGGCCCCCGCGGATCAGTTTGGAAACTGGCCTAAGCCAGATACGACATAGAAGTGAAATTAACCCTATGACTGTTGTCCTTCTGTAGCAAGCTCCTCTCACTCAGCGTCCTGTTTTCAGGGTTGCCCATCACATGCCACTTTTTCTTGAGGCTGGACGGCATGCCCTTGTAGGGATGGACCCTTGACCCAGCCAGCAGCCAGTGGCGCTTTCTGCCTTCCTTGATTTCTGTGAACAGCCCTGGTGGGCGGTCTGGGTGACCACCTGGTTTTTTTTCTGGCACCTATATCAGGAACAGAGCTGCTGCATCCCGGGAGAAACCCGCAGTTCACTCATCTGGGACCCGCCACACTGCTGTCCATAGCGGCTGCACAATTTCATTTTTGCACCAGCTGTGTATGGGGGTGCCCATTTCTCCACATCCTTAATACAACATGTGACTGTTTTTGTGATGGTCACCGACCCAGTGAGTGGGTTGGTCGTTGGTTTTCAGAAGACTCAAGTCGGCTGGCTGGACGCGGTGGCTCGTGCCTATAATCCCAGCATTTTGGGAGGCCAAGGAGGGAGGATCACTTGAGGCCAAGAGTTCAAGACCAGCCTGGGCAACACGGCAAAACCCTATCACTATTTTTTTTTCTTTTTCTTTTTCTTTTTTTTTTTTGAGTCGGAGTCTCCCTCTGTTGCCCAGGTTGGAGTACAGTGGCACACTTACAGCCACCACAGCCTCGACCTGCAGGGCTCAGGAGATCCTTCGCCTCAGCCTTCCAAGTAGCTGGAACTACAGGCGCATGCCACCACTCCTGGCTAATTTTTTTTTTTTTTTTTGTAGAGACAAGGTCTCACCCAGTTGCCCAGGCTGGACTCAAACTCCTGGACTCAGGCAGTCCTCTCACCTCGACCTTCCAAAGTGCTGGGGTTACAGGCTTGAGCCACCATGCCTGGCCCATCACTATTTATTTATTTATTTTTTTGAGTTGGAGTCTCACTCTGTCATCCAGACTAGAGCGCAGTGGCACTCTCACGGCCACCTCAGTGTCGACCTGCTAGGCTCCGGCGATCCTTCTGCCTCAGCCTTCCAAGTAGCTGGAACTACAGGTTTGCGCTACCACACCCAGCTAATTTTTTTTTTACTTATTGTGGAGATGAGGTCTTGCCAAGTTCCCCGGGCTGGTCTCAAACCCGCAGTCAGGCAATCCACTCACCTCGGCCTCCCAAAGTGCTGTGATGACAGGCTGAGCCACCGATCCCAGCCCATCACTATTTTTAAAAAATTTAGGTGTGGCACGTGCCTGTAGTCCCAACTACTCAGGAGGCCAAGGAAGGAGGATGGCTTGAAGCCAGGAGTTTGAGACTAGCCTGGGCAACATAGCAAGACCCCATCTCTACAGAAACTTGAAAAAAGTAGCCGGGTGTGGTGGTGTGCACTAGTGTTCCCAGCTCCTCACAAGGCTGAGGCAGGAGGATCGTTTCAGCCCAAGAGCTGGAGACAATAAAATTTCATATTATTGTTTAACTTTTTGTTAGAGACAGGCTCTCACTCTGGCACCCAGACTGTACGATCATAGCCTGGGTGTCAGAGTGAGAGCCTGTCTCCAAAAAAAAGTTAAACAATAATATGAAATTGGAAAACTTCGTGATGTCTCTGCATGACAGGGCCCCAAGTGAGGGTCTGGGCTGCACATCCCCCTGAGGACAGAAAACGCCTTCTTACCACCACCCTTGGTGGGAGCTGCCTTCCGGCCAGCCCACTAGGCCCAGACCACTCTGCGTGGGCACTTCTCCCCAGGAACAGGGCCCTGCAGGCCCAGCTTCCCCCAAGCACCCTCTCGACCACCTCTTTTTTGCCATGGAGACCCCCAAAGTGGCAGCCCGCAGCCTCCTCCCTGGACTCACCCCTGGTCCCCCACCCCGCCCCACTCTGCTGGCAGTTCCCTGTCAGTCACTTGTTCCCTAACATGTTGCTGACAGGCCACTTGTCACAGTAATTACTGTTTGTCATCTAACTACATATCATGTTAATGGGTGATCAGCCGTGCACAGAGGAGGAGGGATGCTTCCCAGGAAGATTCGGTTGAATGCTTTGAAAAAAATGCTTTGAATGAGTTGCACAAACAATTGCTACCAATTAGGTGTGGGTGAGACAGGCATGAGGAGTAGAGGGGAGAGGCCGGCCAGCGTCGAGATGGGCTCCCCGTGTGACCGCGTTTAGGAGTCCTTGCAGCTCGACCTCTGACTTACGGAGGCCAGCGTCGAGGTGGCAGGTGGAGGGTCATCGATATGTGCATCCCAGGGAATGGGACTCGGGGCTTCAAAAGCAGGGCCACTAAGCAGACACAGACCTTCGGAAAGACCAGCGGCGCGGCTCTCACTTCTTGGAGGGCAAACGACAGGCCTGCTGTGGTTAGACTTGTGTCACCAAAAAGCTGGGCTAGAGTCCTAGGCCCAGCCCCAGTGAATGTGACCTCATTTGGAAACAGGAGCTTTGCGATCAAAGCCAAGTCAAGATGAAGTTATTAGTGGGGGCGGTAGCCCATTATGACTGGTGTCCTCATAACAAGAGGAGACACAGGAGACAGGAAAGCCGCCGTCATGACTGGTGTCACAGCCATGGGACAATCTATGCGGCCACTGTGATGGCCAGCCAGCTCCCAAAGACTTAAGGACCGGTTCTACCCAGAGCCCCAGAGGCAGCATGGCCTTTTAGACACCTTGATTTTTGACAGCTGCACAAGACACCACTGACTTTTTTTCCTTTTCTTTTTCGAGTCAGAGTCTCATGCTGTTGCCTAGGCTGGAGAGCAGCGGTACGCTCAAAGCCACCGCAGCCATGCCCTGCTGGGCTCACACGAACCTTTTGCCTCAGCCTTCCAAGTAGCCGAAACTACAGGTGCACACCACCACACCTGGCTGATTTTTTAATTTATTGTAGAGATGAGTTCTTGCCAAGCTGCCCGGGCTGATCTCGAACCCCTGGGCTCAGGCAATCCTCTCGCCTCTACCTCCCAAAGTTCTGGGATGACAGGCACGAGCCACTGTGCCTGGCTGTTTGGGTTTCCTAAGCCACTTCCGCTTATTTCTGAAAGTTTGCCGGGAGGTCCAAGCCCCAGGCTCCAGCTGGGCTCGCTTCCAGTGAGGGCTCTCTTCCTGGTTGGCAAATGGCCACCTCCTTCTGCATCCTCCCATGGGCAGGAGGCGTCGTCTCTCCAGTGCCCCTCTCCTGCCAGCGCCCTGATCCCTCCCGGCGGGCTCCAGCCTCCCGAAGTCGCCCCTCCAAGTGCCATCCGTGGGGGCTGGGCTTCCATACATCAACATCGAGGGAACACACACATGCAGCCTCGGTCAGCTTCTGGCCCTGCAGCTGTGAGAATCGATGTCTGTTATTTCAAGCACTCGGTGGAAACAATGTGGGTCTGAGGCCTGGATGACACGGAAAAGCCACTTGTAGCCCAAGCTATGCGACAGGAGGCTGCAGAGCAGAGAGCTGTGCCCAGGGCGCCAGGGCGAAGAGCCCTGTCCTCAAACAGATGTCAGATCAGAGTCACCATGCACTGAAAGACACACGTGGCCAGGCACTGCTAGTGGCTAGTGGTGGCTGCCGGGTGGCCGGGGGCAGGTGTCCAGGGGCAGGGGGCAGGGGCAGCTTGGCAGGGGTGTCACGGCAACAGGAGAAAGGGGCTGAGTGCCAGCCCACAAGGTAGCAGGAGACCACTGCAGGCCAGCAGGGAGACCACGAGGACCACAGGACCAGGTCACCAAGGTCCAGCCCCCGCTCCTCCTGCCTGTTCCAGAGCCCACAGGCGGCCCGCCCCACACACCAGCCTCCCTGAAGACCTAGGTCCTCACCCACCCTGTTGTGGGCGGTATGGCTCCGAGGTCCTGGGTGGCTTGGGGCAGCACACACCACAGGGCAGGGGAGACTGGAGGGCCAGAGCTGGGACTCCTGGCTTCCAACCCAGCCTCACCACAGCTCGAGGGCTCTTTCCAGTCGCCGTGTCTGCCTGGTCTCCAGGGAGTGGCCCGAAGAGTAGCTGGGAGCCTGCTAGGCATACTGGGAAGGCCTCAAGGGCTAGCGATGGAACCAGCACATCGGCAAGATTAACTGCTCTAACAGAGACTCACAAGAGTCTGTGGCTTCAGGAAGGTTCTGTCTCCCTCCTGACCATCCATGTGGGCGAGGACCACCTGCCAGCATCCCAGGCCTGGCAACTTTCTCCCATCAGGGCAGTGTCCGTCCGTCACGGTCAAAGCCAGGTCCCAGGCCTGCCGTCCTTCTGACTCGTGAGAAAGGGATGAAGGTGGATGAGGGGCCACACCGCCTTCCAGCCCAGCCCCCACACAAAGGCCACGTCCCTCTCACCCATTTCCACGGCCAGAGCGTGGTCACAGCTGAGCCTGCCTGCCAGAGAGGCTGGGCACCAACTCCGGTCACGTGCCTGGTGGCGCAGGGGTGGATTTTGAAGAATGGGAGGCAGCTCAGGCGGGATGGGCATGACCGCAGCTCTGTGCAGCGGTGCAGAGGGCACAGGTGAGGGGCCTGGCACACACAGCAGGTGCTCACTTAAAGTGCTCAGCACCTCTGAGCTCAATGTGGGAGCTCGGGACTCCCTGGCCCAGTGTCCTCATCCCTTGCCGCTGAAGACACCAGCCCAGAGGTGAGGGGCATGGCCTGGGTGCCCCATGGGGGGCGGGCAAGCTCAGCCCCGAGTCCTGTCTGGGTCCCAGGTTCCCCCAAGCCCTCTCATTCCAAAGCACCCAGTCCAGCTCCAGGGGGCCTGGGCCGAGAGCAGCCCCAGACGGCCTCTCCCAGGACCTGGGCCGGGGGACACCCTCCTGAGAGACCTTGCCACCAGGCCCAGCTTTATGACCAGGTAGGTGTGGCCCTGTTTCCATGACAGAGGGCCGCGCCCACCTGGGAGGGGCAGGGCTGGTGCAGCTGGCCACGAGCAGCAGGTGGTGAGGAGGATGGGAAGCCTGGCCCTCTTCCTCCCCGCGGGCTTCCTCCTCCTCCTCCTCGCAGGCACTGAGGCCTGGGGGCAGCATGGTGTGGTGCACGTGGTGTCTGGCAACTGGAGCAGGGACTACTGCGTCCTGCTCGGTCCCGACGACGTGACCCTGCCCCGCGACCTGCGCCACGCCCCGCTCCTGCCCCTGCATGATGGCACCTCAGCGTCCTGGTGCCCGGCGAGGGCTCTTCCGGTCAGGCCGGGCCCGGCGCCCCTAGCCAGCGGCCCCTCCGCCGGACCATGGCCATGGCTGCACAGGGCGGCTGCAGCCTCCGCGCCCAAGGCAGGCTAGCCCAGGGATGGGGCGCCCACGGGCTGCTCGTCGTGGGCCACACCGGCGACCAGCCGTGCTCAGACGCCAGCCCGGCGACCCAGCAGCCCCGCGGATCCCCGTCGGGCCTCCACATCCCAGTGGCCGTGCTCCACCACGCCGACCTGCAGGACATCCTGCGCCACACCCGCGGGCTCATCCGCGTGGCCATGTACGCGCCCCCGGAGCCCACCCTGGACTACAACCTGCTGGTCCTCTTCATCCTGGCGGTGGGCACCGTGGCCGCGGGCGGGTACTGGGCCGGCCTGTCTGAGGCCCGGCAGCTGCAGCGGCCGCGGGCCCGGGGAGGAGGGGGAGCTCCTGGCGGTCTCCAGCAGCCAGAAGCAGAGGCCCAGGAGGGAGAGGGGGAGGACGAGGACACGCCCGTGGACTTCGTGCTGGCCATGGTGAGCGCGGTGGTCACCCTGTCCTGTGTCACAGCGCTGCTGTACTTCTCCGACGACTGCTTCGTCTACGCCACCGTTGGGCTCTTTGGCCTGGGCGCGGGCGTGGCCGGCGTCGGCCTCTACAGCTGCCTGGCGCCCCTGGTGCGCCGCCCGCCTCCATGGCCACGGCCGAGGCCCCTACACGGCCGCCCGAGCCTCCCGCAGTGGCCCCCGTGGCTGCTGGCCGGCCTGTGCACCCTGGTGGCCCTGCTCTGGGTGGCCTGCCGCCATGAGGAGTCCTGGGCGGGGCTGCGGCAGGACGGACTGGGCACGACCTGCTTCCGGCCGGTGTGGCTGACGGCGCTCAGGGATGGCGCCTGCTTCCTGCTGGCCCTGCTGGCCTTGGATGGCTTCTTTGTCCTCGTCACCCCCCTCCTCACGAGGCGGGCAAGAGCGTCATGGAGGAGGGGACCACGGGCCCTGTGGAGTCCCTGAGCCGTGAGCGGCTGCCCACAGTGCTACGGGGTCCCCAGTTGGGCAGCTCGGCCCTGAGAGCGTGCGAGCAACCCTTCTCCATCCTCAGCTTGGGGGACATCGTGGTCCTTGGCTTCCTGGCCGCCTCCTGCCACCGCCTCGACGTGCAGGTCCACTCGTACGGGGCCTGCTCCACAGCCTGCGCTGTGGCCTGTGCCATGGGCCTGCTGGTCACGTTCATGGCCGGGCTCCTCATGATGGGCCAGCCGACCTTGCTCTACCCAGTGTCCAGCACGCTGCTCACCGGTCTGGCTGTGGCCACCCACTGCCAAGAGCTCGCCCTCTTCTGGACCAGCAGGAGACCCGTGGCAGGGCTCCGCGGTGCCCCTTCAGCCAGCTGGGGGCAGAAGCAGGAGGGCACAGTGGACGTTCACGCAGCCAGCATCCATGCAGCCAGCGTCCACAAAGCTGATGCCCACGAAGCCGATGTCTGTGCAGCTGGGGTCTACACAGCCAGCGAGATTAAGGGGGCCACCCACCCAGGGGCAGACACCTCCGAGACTGTCACCACATCCGAAGATGAAGCCTCCAGTCCAGAGGGCCGCAGCAGCAGCTCCGAGGGCTGGCGCGATGCCGGCCTGGGCCCCGACGAGCAGCCCCCGCCTCCCCTGGCGCCTCAGAGGAGCTGGCGCCACTCACGTCCCTGGCCACGCCGCTCCCGCGGGCGCCCCTGGTGCCCCTGCCCTTGGAGCCGGGCCACACCCTCACCTAGGCCCACCCCGTTGGCCCACCCTGGCCCGGCCTCCACCAGAGGGAGGGCTTGATGGTCCAGGAGAGCCTGTCGACCCATGAGGCAGAGCCTGGGATGAGCCTCAAAGGGCTGCTGGGCCACGGGGGTCACAACGGCCACGCAGGCAGTTAAAGAGGATCCGAGTCCACCCCAGGAGGCGCTGTGTTTGTCGGGACGATGAGAGCCGCGGATAAGCCTGTGCCGGGCCAGGGTCTTTAAGGGTGGGCATCCTCGCCCCCAAACAGTGCAGGGGGACGCCTGAGGCTCGGAGAGGGTCCTGGCTTGTACAGGTTCAGGGCTCCCTGGGCGGCGGCTTCCTCTCCCCCCCAGCCTGCCCAACCCCACCCCCGCCAGGCCCAGGGCGTCCCCCTCCCCCCCCCCCCCCCGCGTCCTCTCTCTCTCTTTGCACATGCTGTTCCCACCCCCCCGCGCCTCAGCTCACACCCACGTGGGGGCATGGCCCCTCCCAAGGTGTCCCAGGCCACAGCACCCCCACCCACCCACCCACCCACGGACACTGAGTGTGCCCCTCCTGTGCGGGGAGGGTGGGATCGACAGACAGGAAAGCCTGAGAGTTGTCTCAAAGCGGGGCAGGAGGGCTTGGAGGGGTCTGGGCTGGGCGGAGGACTCAGCAGACCCGCCTGGTCCCCACAGCGCCCCCGCAAGCCACTCCGGGCCTCTGTCATCTCCTCGGCGAAAGGGACCTTATCATACTGCGTCCATGGGAGGCAGGGGCGTGGGCAAGAGAACCCCAAAGTTCCTGCGGCTTGCTGGGCCCTGCGGGCGCTTCTGGGCTGCTTGCCAGAGCACACACCCTGGGAGCGAGCTGGTTCCTGGAGGCAAAAGCGCTGGAAGGAGAGAGGCGGACCCAGAGGCAGGTGGTCGGGGGTCAGGGCCCCGCAGCCAGGTCCTACCGGAGGTCCCGGCTCCACCGCCGACCCAGAGTGTGTCACAGAGCGGATGCCTCGGCTTCCTCATCTGGAGAACGGGATCGGGACGGGCCCTCCCGCTGGGTCACCGGGCGGCGTGGATGAGGGGCTTATGCCAGACGGCCGGCACAGGGCCCGCCCTGGGAAGAGCCACTGTGACGGGATCTGCGTTCACATCACTACCCGAGTGAGGGTCTCGAGGGCCAGCCCTGCTCCCACAAGGCCTTGGGACTCCCACCCGAGTCCCCGCTCTCTCCCTCCCCCACCACGCCCACGTCCCCCCAGGCCCCCAGGCTCCTCCTCTACCTGGAACTCCTTTCCGCCCCCCCAGTCTGGCCTGCTGACTGTCTCCTCCCAGCCCAGCTCAGAGTCCTCCTCCTCCAGGGAGTCTTCCCAAAGCACCCACACCCAGTCAAATTCCCAGACACCCTGTCCTCTGTGTTCTTGACTTCCCCGGCCGAGTGTCAGCTTCGAGAGGGCAGGGACTGTGTCCATCTGGCTTGTCCGTGTGGTTTAGGGCCGAGGATAGGATAGGACCCAGTGTGTCCTAGGGGCTTGATCTGTGTGTTGGAGGAATGAATGAATGAATGAACGAATGAACGAGGAGTTGACCAGTATGGTCTGTGGACGACGAAGAGACTCCATGGGAGAGGACCCTGCTGCCCAGGCCAGCCAGCTGGGTTCCTGCAGGGCCTTGGGAGGGTGGGCGTGAGACTGCCGGTCCGTCAGGCCCTCGGGCGGCAGGGGGAGGAGGTGGGGGCATCCCAGGGCCCCTCTGGGGAGGAGCGTGGCCGTGGCTGGGTGGGAGGGGGAAAGACAGCCAGGCCAGGCCGTCAAGCGAGGCGCCGCCCTCCCCCGGTGGTGCCGTCTGGCCGGACAGAGGGGCCTCCTCAGGCCCGGCCCAGCCCGTCCCAGGGTGGCGGCCTGCGGCTGCCTGCCTACGTCACGGGCCCCAGGGGGCAGCGAGAGCCTTGGCTAGGGCTGAGAGGAGGGCTGGACAGAGGGAGGGGAAGGACCCCGAGCTCCTGTTCCCAGAAAGCCACAGCCGGGAGGTCAGAGGTCGCAGAACTGGAGCCAGGGAAGGGGCCATGCCCGCCTCCAAGGCGTGGGGTCTCACGGGAGGGTCTGGGAGGGACCTCCCGCCACATCCAGGGCCCGATGGGGGTTAAGGGCCCATGGGGCCTGGACCTGCTGCCTGGACCCTCACTGGCCCCCAGCCTGCTGGACTGGGCCTGGCCGGGGGGTGGCGTGGACACGGGGCCGAGACAGGCCTCGAGAGCGGTGGCATCGGGGCCCGAGCTCTGCCCCCAGTGCTCTCTCGGCCCGGCGCCTGCTGGTTACCCAAGGGTCGCCTCCCCCGACACCTCGACCACAACTGGCCCCACCGGAGTCGTCCACAGAGGCCCCAACTCCAGGGCCCCGGGGGCTCACGGGGGTCCCCAGCGACCCACATTCAGGGCCAGAGTCTCTCTCACTGTCCTGGGCCCCTCACACCCTCGAGGGCGCCTCCCGCCCCAGTGCCCCCGGCTCACGCCAGGCCGGGGCAGCCGTCCTCTGAGTGTGGACTGCAGAAACCGTCCAGACTCCCCTCCGCCCCACAGCCCCAGCGCCTCCCTGCTCAGGGGAGGGGCCTCTCGCTTCCCTCCCGAGACCCACAGCAGCAGTTCTGCCCATTTCACAGGGAGGCAGGGACTGGGCTTAGGGGCAGCTGGCGGCCCGGATAGGCCTGCAGGCTGGCCGCGTGTCAGACTCACCAGCACCTGCCAGAGGCCAGACTCCAGGTTGCGGCCCCTTGATCCTGACATGCTGGGTCTGGGATCTGGGGACCCCACCCCGGCCCGGGTTGTCTCAGCTGGGCCGGGAGGAGGCGGGGAGGAGACAGACCCAGAGTCTAGCTGGAGGGTCAGGCAGGTCATGCCCTCCCAGTCCAGGGCCCTCCCAGGCTGGCCGCCTGAAAACACCGAGGCTCGGCCCCCACCCCCTCCCCCCACCCTATCCTGGCCACACCAAGGCTCAGGCCCCACCTGCCCCCCAATCCTGGCCACACCGAGGCTCAGCCCCTACCCGCCCCTGCCAGTCTTGGCTGAGGGCAGAAGTGTTGAGCCAGCTGCACCACCCACGCTGCCCTGCTCTCTAGGATGCTCTGTGTGTGTGTGTGTGTGTGTGTGTGTGTGTGTGTGTGTACACACAGGTGTGTGCATATGCTCTGTCCGTCATGCCCCAGGCCTGGCACACAGTAGGTGCTCAGCAAACTCCTGCTGCTGCTGGTGGGACAGATGGCAGCCTTACCCGTGAGTGGGGTGGTGAGCGTTGCACCCCATAGCTGGAGCCGAGCCCACACCCACGCAGTCAGGGCTCCTGGGTCTTGATACGTGGCCACACCCTCGGACTACCCAGGGAATGCTGCCCCGGCCCGCTCACCCGACCCTTCCCCGAAGACCAGGCCGAATCAGGGTGGCTGGACCAAGTGCCACCTGCAGAGGCACCCAGAGCTAGCAGCCCCCGCTGAATGCCAGAGGGACACAGGCCATTGCACACGTGCATGGACATTCACACACACAGGCACACACACACAGCCCCATGGGGACACACATGCACCCCACTGGGCTCTGGCCTGCTACAGCTGTGCCTTCGGCCCGACCCTTCTCCCAGTCCACCCTGGGTCCCCCCTGAGGGCTGGTGGCCAAGGTCCCGCCCAGGCTCGCCCTGGGGGGCTGGCGGGCCTCACAGCCCGCTCGACTCAGGACTCACAGCCTTGCCCAGGCCGTGGCTCCGGGACCCTCCCGGTCACCGTGCTCTCTGGGGGGCATGGAGGGCCAGCCACGGACAGGCAGGACAGCGGCCAGGCGCAGCTCCACCCAGCAGGGCTCCCGAGGCCACACCAGGCTCCAGGAGCTAAGTCCCACGCCAGGCCGGCTCTCGGGCATGGTGGCCTCCAGTCACCCAGACTCCGAGCCGGGCCTTGGGTTTTTTGGGTTTAAAGGGAGCGTTTGGTCGGGGGCCTCTGGATTCAGGGACAGTGGGCACCACAGGGACCCGAGACGCTCCCCTCAGATGGGCAGGGACAGCCCAGAGAGGGCCAGGACGCTCACAGCGGCTGGAGGCCGAAGCGGATCACGACTGCAGCCTCCTCACACGGCCTCTACCCAGGCTCCTCGAAGACCCGCCCGCGGGAGACTCTGGCCTCCCAGCCTTGCCTGTGCCCCTGGGCCTCTGCTCTACTCCGCTTCGGAGGCTCCCGTGTGCAGCTCGACAAAAGTGGCTCTGCATCAGGCCCCTCCCCAGCTGGACTCGAGTCCCTGGGACCTGGGTTCGAAGTCCAGTGTGGCGTGAGCCTGCCGTGGGATGCCGGACCACAGAGGCCGCCCCCCGGGGCTCGGGCTTCTCATCTGTGCAATGGCTGGCTGTAAAGGTCACCCGAGGCGAGGTTTGCATGTGGACGGCAGCTCAACACCCGCAAGCCTCGCCCCGGGTGTCCTCCGCCCGCCCTGGGGCCCGTCCGTGCCCACCCGGCCGGGGTGTGGGGCTGGTGCCTGGCGGGGGGGGGCGCTGCCGAGTCGGAGGGGCGGTGGGGTCCCTGTAAGCGAGCACGGGTGCCTTCCCCCCCAACCCTGGCCCCCGGACGTGCCTGTGCTGCCACCTGCTGGCCAGCAAGATGAGTGCAGGCAGGTGCAAACCAGGGAATCTTGAAACCATCATCATCCGGGTGGTGTTAAAACCACGGAGCAGACGCCAGTCCGGCCTCTCTGGAAAGCAGCGGGGCGATTGCTAAAGGAACCAGAAACTCCTTCCATGAAACCCAGCGGGCTCCCTTCTGGGGAAAATGCCCAGAAGAACACAAATCACTCTACGAGAAAGACACCTGCACACGCATGTTCACGGCCGCACTGTTCTCAACAGCAGAAACATGGAACCAACCTTGCTGCCCATCGAAAGCGGACTGGACAAGGGAGGTGGGGCACATACGCAGGGTGGAGAATTATGCAGCCATAAAGGACAAAACCGTGGACTTCGCAGCAACGTGGATGGAGTTGGAGACCATCCTGCCCAGTGATCTGTCGCAGAACGGGAACGCCTCCTGTTCTCCCTCGCAAGTGGGCCCTGAACGTCACCACAGCAGCGCGGGGGAGGGACTGGCGGTCGCGGCACACGCCCGGGGAGGGAGGAAGACGCGGGCGTGCGGCCACACGAAGGGGCCTGGTCCTCAAGCAGGGGAAAGGAAGGCCGTCAGAGTCCCAAGCTTCACCCGCTCGCAGACGACGTGTGGACCTAGTCCTGACGTGCCCCCCACGTCTTTGTAATAAAATGAAGCTGATATGTACGCCTGTGTGTACTCATGTGTGCGTGAGTGTATTTTTTGTATTTATAATAGGCCACATATGGCGGCTCACACCTGTAATCCCGGTGCTTTGGGAGGCAGAGGGGGGAGGATCACTTGAGGCCAGGAGTTTGAGACCAGTCTGGGCAACAGCAGGACTTCGTCTCCACAAATAATTACCCGGGGCCTAGTGGTGTGTGCCTGTAGTCCCAGCTACTCTGGAGGCTGAGGCAGGAAGATTGCTTGAGGCACGGGGTTTGAGACCAGTCTGGGCAACAGATTGAGACCCTGCCTGTGTAAAAAATACATACACTACAAATATACATACACATAATAAACTACCAATCTGCAGAGTCCTGAAGCCACCCCTGGGCCCAGAGTCAGCCCTGTGGGAGTGGGCTGTCTGGAGGCCGAGGTGCCCTGGGAGGGTAATGTTTTGTGAAATGGCCTCAACGTCGCCGAATGTCCCAGAGCACCCGCCCCTGGAGCTCCTCCCCACAGGACCGGCTGCCCTGGAGACACGGCCTCAGACGCAGGCGCCTGCCCTGGAACCGGGAGCCCCCCTCATGGCCTTCCCACCCGAGGCCCAGAGCTCGTCTCCCTCCCACCCCCGCGGGTCACGGGGTCCCTTCTGCACATGCAGGCCGCTCTGAAGTGGCCGCCGTGGCTGTCCACCTGACTTTCTGAAAGTACTTTCCAGATGTCTCATCCTCGAGGCAACTCATCCTAGGACCCCTCATGGGGCCACCAGGGCTCCCCTGAAGCTCTGCTGGGTGTGGAAGTCTGACCCGGGCCTCACAGTGCCCTGCCCACCTAGGAGGGAGGCCGGCGGCTGAGGAGGGGCTGGGCGAGCCTGCAGCCGCCAACATCCCGAGGAACTGCTCTGAGAAATGCCTTTGAGGAGCTTCCCTCCGCTTCTTCGAGACCTGACTGGCAGGGCCGGGCACAGGGGCTCACGCCTGTGGTCCCAGCACTTTGGGAGGCCAGGGTAGGAGGACTGCTTGAGCCCAGGCTGGTGTCAAGCTCCCCCTCTCTACAAAAATTTTTGAAAAATTAGCCGGTCACAGTGGTACACACCTGTATTCCCAGCTACCAGGGAGGCTGAGGTAGGAGGATCTCCTGAGCCCAGAAGGTTGAGGCTGTGGTGACCCGTGATATTTCCAATGCACTCCACCTGGCAACAGAGCCACCCCGATTCAAATTAAAAATTTAATTGAAATTTGTGAAGGCAGAAAAGACAGGAGTGGGAGGTGACGCCTGATTAATGGTGTTGGCTGGCCCCCCGGGAGGCCTTCTGGAACCTCCAGAACCAAGGACAGAGAGGGAAAGCCGCCTGCCCAAGGCCACACAGAAAGTCAGCAACACGGTCAAGGCCCCCAGGGTCCAGAAACGATGCCAGAACCTTTCGTGAGCAGGAGACCTGCTCTGGCTCGCCTGTGCAAGGCTGCTTCCTGAGGACTCCAACACCCCCATGGAGGCCGTTTTCTGAAACAGGAAGTCCCTGGGGCCGCAGAGAAAAGGATTCTTCTGGGCAGAAGCCTCAGTCCTTCCCCCGCCCACCCTGCATACAGGCTGGGCCCTGCCTTGACCCAGACACTGACATGACCCGGTTGGGGGCTATGCCCCGGGAACCCCATCCCCCACCCCCCAGGGGCTCTTCCAGGCCACCCGGGCATCCCCAGAGCGAGCACCACGGGGCCACAGACTGGCCTCCACCCCTCCCCACCCCTGCTTGATCCTTAAACCCGGGTGTGGTCAGTAGAATAAAGACTCCCCAGGGACTCCACGTCCTAATCCCGGGACCTGGGACTGTCACCTGGTGAAAAGGGGGGTGCTTCGCAGACGTGATTGAGTGAAGGTCTCAAGACGGGACGATCACCCTGTGTCACCCTAGCAGACCCTAAATGCCATCATGCGCACCCCTAGTGAGAGAGGGAGGATTTCCCACCCGGGAGGGGAGGGCAGCGTGGGAGGGAGGATGCGGCCAGCAGCCCAAGGCCAGCTGGAGGCCACCCACGCGGGCAGGGGCGGGGCGAGTTCTCCCCCTGGAGCCTCAGAGCGAGCTGGGCCCTGCCCACCCCTGACTCAGCCTCAAGGGATCCTCCCATCTCGGGCTCCCCGATGACACAGATTTCAGATTCTGGCCCCAGCACTGTGAGGACAAGTGTCTGTTGTTTCAGCCGCCGAGTCTGGGGTCCCCCGCCCCAGCAGCCACAGGAGGGAACCCCGGCTCACGGCGCCATGGCACAGGCTGCCCGCATGGGGTAGAATGAATCCGCGCCGTGCGTGACATCAGACCCACGGGGCAGGCAGGGTGAGGACACACCAAACCCCCCGGGCCCGAGCGCTTCTTTCCGTGGGAGAGCCAGGCTCGGGGTCAGTGAGGGAGGGGCGGGAACATCCTGGCCCTGCTCCTGGGCATCCCCCACCTGTCACTGGCACTTTGGAAGAGGACTGGAAAGCACAGGACCGGGGACCCCAGAACGACAATGAATGTCTGCTTTGTTTCCACCCAGTCATTTTTTTCCCTCCTGCCTAGGGGGTTTTGTTCTTTTTTGTGTGTGTGTGAGAAAACAGACACAGCAGAACATCTACTATCTTAACTTTTTTTTCTTTGAGTCGAGCTCTCACTCTGTCACTCAGGCCGGAATGCAGAGGCACAACCCCGGCTCACTGCAGCCTCAGCCTCCTGGGCTAAGGCCATCCTTCCACTTCAGTCTTCCTCAATTCCTGGGACAACAGGTGCACACAACCGTGTCCAGCTAATTTCTTTCTTTTTTTTTTTTGTAGCGCCGAAGTCTCACTATGTTCCCTAGGCTGGTCCCAAACTCCTGGGCTCAGGCAATCCTCCCACCGTGGCCTCCCAAAGGGCGGGGATCACCGGCGCTCACACCATGCCCAGCTCATTTATTTATTTATTTATTTTTATTTCTTCTTTTTCTTGATTTTGGTAGAGACAAGGTCTCACTGTGTTGCCCAGGCTGGTCTCAAGCTCCTGGGCTCGTGCAATCCTCCCATCTCAGCCTCCCAAAGTGCTGGCATTTTGCTTATTGGAGATTTGGTCTGTCCTCCAGCGTTGCAAGGAATACCTTCAGCTGTAAACCACTTTGTATACAGGGGTGCCCAGAAATGTATCCGCATTTTGAGTATGATGTTCACTCAAAAGAGGGCATTCCTTCCGTGGAACTTTCGTGAGCAGGGGACCCGTTCTGGCTCGCCTGGGCGAGGCTGCTTCCTGAAGCCCCCCGCTTCCCTGCAAAGGGGGTCTTCTGAAACAGGAGGCCCCAGAGCCACAGAGAAGAGGACTCCTCTGGGCAGAAGCCTCAGCCCTTCCCCCACCCACCCTGGACCCAGGCTGGGCCCTGCCCTGACCTGGACACTGACGTGCATCAAATGAATGCTAGTGTCACCATGCAACAGGCAGGACCAAAAAAGTGACGGAAGCACAGATGAGTAAATGTCAAATGACACGTCACTACAGTCATTGAACTCAACTTCGAAAGTCATACATCACTTAAGAGGTGTGCCCATTTCTGGCCCCCCAGTATTTCAGAAGATTTCTCTAAGACACATCTAGTCATTTTATTCCTGGGAGCCTGGGGATATGGAAGACTTTAAGGCTTGTCATGCCTCTTACTAAATTACTTTCCAAATAACGTGGGTGTTAGTGGGCCCCGTGTGTGCTGGAAGATGTGGACATGACCCTTTCACCACCCTCCCTCTGCAACTTTGCTAATCCGATATTTTTTTAAAAAAAAGCCTCTCTTTCCAAATGTTCACCTCTGATTCATAAAGTGATAATGGTCAGGTGTGGTAGTTCAAGCCTGTAATCCCAGCCGTTTGGGTGGCCATGGCAAGAGGATTGTCTGAGCCCAGGGGTTCGAGACCAGCCCGGGCAACTTGGTGAGACCTCATCTCTATAATATAACAAAAAGTCAGCTGGGTGTGGTAGCATGTGCCTGTAGTTCTGGCTACTTGGAAGTCTGAGGCAGAAGGATCGCCTGAGCCCAGCAGGTCGACACTGGACTGGCCGTGAGCGTGCCACTGCACTCCAGCCTGGGCAACAGAGTGAGACTCTAACTCAAAAAAAAAAAAAAAAATAGGCCGTGCTCAGTGGCTCAGCCTGTAATCCCAGCACTTTGGGAGGTCAGGGTGAGAGGATTGCTTGAACCCACAGGTTCAAGACCAGCCTGGGAAACTTGGTAAGACCTCATCTCTACAATATATCAAAAAAATTAGCTGGGCATGGTGGCGCGTGCCTGTAGTTCCAGCTACTTGGAAGGCTGAGGCAGAAGGATCGCCTGAGCCCACAGGTTGAGGCTGTGGTGGCCGTGAGCATGCCACTGCACTCTCGCCTGGGTGACAGAGAGAGACTCCAACTAAAAAAAAAAAAAGGCCCAAAAAAACACAGTGAGATCAGACTTTTATTTCTATATGTTCGGGTTTTTTGTTGTTGTTGTTGTTTTTTTCCAGAGACAAGGTCTCACTCTGTCACCCAGGCTGGATCACAGTGGCCTGATAACATTTCACTACAGCCTCGAATTACCAGGCTCAAGAGATCCTCCAGCCTTAGCTTCCCAAGCAAGGGGGACTACAGGTGTGAGCCACCACACTCGATTTTTTTCCTTCACTTTTTGTAGAGATGAGATCTCGCCATGTTGCCCTAACTGGTTTTGAACTCCTGGTCTCAAGCGATCCCCCACGCCAGCCTCCCAAATATTACAGGTGTGAGCCACCGCGCCGGGTCTGCATCCTAGTTTATTAGACGAACAGTCCTCATCCCAGGGCCTAGCACACTGTCCAGCCAGTTTCCATTTCCTGTTGATTCTACATTGGGAAAACATCTGGGACCCATTTTCTCCTCTGCACTGTGACAACCTTACTTCAAGCCACTGTCTGTTGCCTGGGCCATGGGGACCCTTGTGAAAGAACACACTGTCCCCGCCACGTCCCTCCGGGGGCAGGACCTGGGCCCCCTCCCTCCCGCCTGTCCAGCCAAGGAAACTCCTTGGTCCGTGTCTGAGGCCACGGTCCGCCTCAACTCTGCTGGCACCCGCATCCCCTTGTGCGAACTGCCCCTGCCCTGGGCCTCTACCGCCCTCCCCGGGGTTTCACACGCACACAAAAAACCCCATCACCGAGACCCTTCCACACGCCCCGCTCGTGCCGGGCGCTGTCCAAGGTCCTGGAGGGGACCTTGACGGGGTGGGGGTGCCCAGCGTCCTCACGAAGGCCCTTCCGCTTGGGGGACCGAAAACCCGTTCCCAGCAGCCCAGGTCGAAGAGGAGCCAGTGGGGAGGGCACGCAGCTCCTCGAAACCTGGGAGCAGCAGCCGTCGGGCCCCTGGAACGCTTGGCCTGCCCGGGCCCCCGGGCGTCCCTGCGCCTACCGCCTCCCCCCCCCCAGGCCGCCACCTCTGCCCACCACGTGGGCCTCTCTCGTGGTGGCCTGGCCCAGCCCTGCATCCCTGCCTCGCAGCCTGGGTCGCCGCCGGCGGGGCCCCGGTGTCTGTGCAGCCTCTGCACGGAGCCTCCAGAGAGAGACCCCAGCTGCCCGCGCTCTCCTGAGGACCCTGTGTGGCGGCGTCCCATCCTGGCTGTGGGTGCTCCACGGACCCTTGACTCGAGTGCCCACCCTAGGTCCGATCCACCGGGGACGGGGAGGAGGGAGCAGGGGCCGCGGGGGCAAAGGCTGCTGCTTCTGGAAGTCGGCTTTCTGAGTCAGAGCCAGAAGTTGCTCTTTGTTATTCACAAATGGAAACAATATACTGACAATTATTTTAAGTTGCAGAGCTTATAACCGAAAGTGTAAACTGAGGCAGGGCGGGGCCCGGGGCTGCGGGAATAATGCAAGATCGCGGCAGAGAAGAAAATAAAGTTTCTTTGTTTGCTTTTTTGGTTTTTAGTCGGAGTCTCACTCTGTTGCCCAGAATGGAGGGCAACGGCACGCTCACGGCCACCGCAGCCTGACCTGCTGGGCTCAGGTGACCCTTCCTTTTCAGCTTTCCAAGCAGCTGGAACTACAGGCATGCGCCATCATGCCCAGCTAATTTTTTTTAATACACTGTAGAGATGAAGTCTTGCCAAGTTGCCCATGCTGGTCTTGAACCCATGGGCTCAGGCAATCCTCTCACCTCGGCCTCCCAAAGTGCTGGGATTATAGGCGTGAGCCACCGTGCCGACCTGAAAGTAAAGTTTTTCATTCACCTTTCACAGGTGGAAGGGGGGTGGCACTCAGTGTGGCATGGCAGACTGGAAGCCAGGTTTATTTAAGGCCTCAAAGCAAGTCTTTAAGTTATGGAGGGGGCTAGGCCTGGAGGAGCTCTGGGCCTAAAGGAACGTCTGGAGCTTCATTCTTTGGTTTCCACAGCAGTCACAGGCATCTTGTATCTTGACCTCGCCAGGCATCAACGTCTTACGACATCAGGGGGTGGGCCAGGGGTTGTCATGATGAGGGATAGCTGGCCGTCACCATGGGCAGCTGACAACAATATACTGATACGAATGCCCCGGTGGGGTTGATGCCACGACAGGAGTCCAGGCAGTCTCCACTGTAGCACCAGGAAATTCCGGAGTCCATATGTGGACGTCCATCCCGCAGCTTGTCTTTAAGCTCCAGAGGCCAGAAAAGAGTGCGTGCAGCTGTTGAAGTTTCAAGGTCCTTCGTGGAGTTGCTTCGCCCACAAGAAAAGAAAATTGCAAGCCAGGCTCAGTGACTCAGGCTGTAATCCCGCGCCTTTGGGAGGCTGAGGTGAGTGGACTGCCTGAGCCCGTGGGTTCGAGACCCGCTTGGGCAGGCGAGACCTCATCTCTACAATAAATCAAAAAATTAGCCGGTCATGGTAGCGCATGCCTGTAATTCCGGCTACTCGGAAGGGTGAGGCGGAAGGGTCCCCGGAGCCCAGCAGGTAGAGGCTGCGGTGGCCGGGAGCGGCCATTGCACTCCAGTCTGGGCGACAGAGTGAGACTCCAACTCAAAAAAAAAAGAAAGTTGTGACTGGGCGCAGTGGCTCAGCCTGTCATTCCAGCACTTTGGGAAGTCGAGGCGAGAGGATTGCCTGAGCCCAGGGGTTCAAGACCAGCCTGGGCAACTTGGTGAGACCTCATCTCTACAATAAATCACAAAAAGAATTAGCTGGGCGAGGTGGTATGCATCTGTTGCTCCAGCTACTTGGAAGGCTGAGGTGGAAGGAGCGCCTAAGCCTAGAAGGTCAAGGCTCCAGCAGCCGTGAGCATGTCACTGCACTCCAGCCAGGACAACAGAGTGGGACTCCAACTCAAAAAGAAAAGAAAATAGCAAAGAAACCAAGCACCTTGTCTCCCATCTAAGATCCAGTCCGGTCCACGGAAACTCCGAGATCTTGGTTAGAAGGAAGTAAAGAGTTAACCTTAGTCCCTCACCCTATTGGGCTGCAGCGGTCTGATATTTTTCCCTGGGACCTTTCTGCTTACTGAAGTGTAGCCTCAGCCAGAGCTTTTAGTAGTCACCAGATTTCAACACAGTCCACATAGGGTCGCCAGTTAGGAAATAAGGAAGAAGAGAGAGAGAGAGAGAGAGAGAGATCTCGGTGGGACCTCCCCTCCAGAAAATGTTAAGATTACGGAGGGTCTGGAGGGGATGCAGCACTGCTGGAGCCACACTCTGGTAACCAGAGATCCAAGTAACACAAAGATTTGTAACACGAAGAGAAGAGGAAAGAAAAGACTTATTTAAGAAAGAGATCACTTCCCACAGACAGGAAGAGGGCTGGCATTCGATGAGAAAATATAGTTTATTTAAAGCAAACTAGAGAGAGAAAGAGAAGATTCACCTCCCCAAGGTGGGGGGGTACAAAGCCAGGCTCAAAGAACACGTGGCCACACCAGAGCCTAGCAAGGCAATGACCCAGAGTCAGAATTTTTACAGGGTCCCAGGTGATTCACATGCAGGTTGGAGCATAAGGGGTGCAGCTCAGGGTGGCCACAAGCCGACAGCCTCAGCATCACCTGGGATCCCTTAGAAGTGCTCAATTTGAGGCCCCACCGCAGACCCACAGAGTCGGGAGCCCTAGCCTTGGGCCCAGCCCTCTGCGTGACAGGTGTGCCCTGGGGTCTGGGAGCCATTGTGCCAGGGTGGATGAGCTCGTCCCGTGAAGGACTTGTGGCAGCCTCCCAGGTCTCATTGTCCCATCTCAGCTCTGAAGTTGTGGCCTCTAAGCAGCCAGGGCCATTGAGGACAGAGGACAAATGTCCAGGCAGAATTCCCAAGCCCCTCCCGCAGTGTCTGCACTCACCTGTGGGTGTGACGGGCATCCCCCAGGTCAGGCTGCACTTGAGGCAGGTGGACATGCATGGCGTGATGGTCACTGCTGGGGGCAGCCTGACAGGCTGAGGGCAGCCTGGGTGGCTCCTGGGTGTGTCTGAGGGTGTGTGCAGATGCCACGGACGAGGGTCAGTGGCTGGAGGAGCAAGATGCCCAGTGTGAGCGGCTCTGTCCACTCGGCTGCTGGCCGCTGGCGTGGCTCAACAGAGCAGGCAGATGGGGGGGGGCGGGCCGCCTCCTGAGTGCCCTCCACCCCCTACCCTCCCTGGCGGACGCTGGGCTTCCTCTCCTCCTGTCATGGACTGCAGACTCCAGATTCTCTGGCCTTTGCCTCTGGAACTTGCACCAGCGACCCCCCTCGATTTTTTTTTTAAGTAGGGGTCTCATTCTGTCATCCAGGCTGGAGTGCAGGGCCACCATTATGGCTCACCACAGCCTCAACCTCTGGGGGTCAGGCAATGCTCCTGTCTCAGCCTCCTGCATAACG
Source organism: Cephalopachus bancanus (assembly GCA_027257055.1). Lineage (NCBI taxonomy): Eukaryota > Metazoa > Chordata > Mammalia > Primates > Tarsiidae > Cephalopachus > Cephalopachus bancanus. The sequence continues at coordinate 707,949 of JAPVLO010000579.1, read as the reverse complement.
GAGACATGCGCTACCAGACCTGGCTATTTTTTATTTTTGTCGAGACAGGGACTCGCTATGTTGCCCAGGCTGGTCTCAGACTCCTGGGCTCAAGCAGTCCTCCCGCCTCAGCCTCCCAAAGTGCTGGGATCACAGGCATGAGCCACTGTGCCCAGCCAGCTGCCCTGGCCCTGAGGCTTTCGGACTTAGACTGACCACACTGCCAGTCTTCCTCTTTTTCCCCGCTCGTGGACAACCCGCCATGGACTTCGCCTTCAGTTGTGTGAGACAGTCCTCCCTGGTAAACTCCCCTTTTTTATCTCCATACCTGCTCATGGCCCTGTCCCTCTGGAGAACACTTGTTAGCATGGGCCCAAACCAGGTGACATGGAGTTTGCCCAAGGCGAGGTCATCCCAGGTGGGCCTGCCATCATCCAATGTCTTAAAAGAGGCTTGAGGTCAGAGACGGGGGAAGTCAGAGACACACTCCCTACTGGCTTTGATGGGTGAAATGACTTCCCTGTTGCCAGAGGCCCTGGAGGGGCCCTGTGAGCAGGCCTTCAGCACAGCCTCTGGGAGCGAAGACCAACCAGCCAACAGCGAGAAACAGGACCCGCAGTCCTGCAGCCACAAGGACCCGAACTCACAGCAACCTGGACAAGGGTGAAGAGCACCCAAGGTTTGGGCGAGACCACCGTCCTGACTGCCACCTTGATTTCAGCCCGGGGAGGCCTGAGCAGGGGACCCTGTGAAGACAGCCCAGACTCCTGGCTCGCAGAAGCTGCGAGAAGGTCGACGTGTTTGCAGTAATGCGTTCCGCAGCAACAGAAACCAATCCAGGGTTCGATCAGTGAGTTCATGGGCCATCCACCTCCTTGCTGAATATCGCCAAAGTCGCCTTCGAAGCACTCGCCCTGGGAAGCCATGCACTGACACCAGCGCCTAGTCCGCCTATCAAAGCAATTTTGGAACTCTTTTTCTGGAATGACCATTGGCTGTTAGTGTTGTTTGTTGAGGTCTGATAAGTTCACAAACTCTCCACGCGTGCTTACATTGGCAGCACTGTACAAATAACTGCATCAGAACACCCTCCCTGCTCACCTGATATGGCCTCCAGTGACTTTTTTCTTTACTTGAAGATAAAGGAAACATTGAAAGGAAGACTTCTGACGACATTCCAGATATCAAGGGTAATAGAATGACAGCTCTGATGGCATTCCAGAAAGAGTTCCAAAATGGCTTTGACAGGTGGACTACGTGCGGCTGTCAGTGCACAGCTTCCCAAGGGGAGTGCTTTGAAGATGACTGTCGTGATATTCAGCAATGAGGTATGTGGCACTTTTTTTAGGATGGTTCACAAACTTAATTGTCAGTCCGCATACAGCGTGGCTGTATTCCATGAAGTTCCCAAGACAGAGAGTGGGTTGGCTCTGGCAGGTGCTGGCCCATGTTCTTGAGGACATGGATGGCCTTGGGGCAGCCCTGGGCAGGTGTGAACTATTAGAATCCCAAGGGCTACCAGAGAAGCCAGGGGGAAACTCTGGAGTGCCAGCAGGGCCCCCTGACCACAGGCATCGCTTCCAGCACCTGAGAAGAGGGACACAGAGGGCTGCATCTGCGTCTTGTTGGACTCAGGATCTTGGCCTGCCCTTTGTAGCCTGTCGCTTACAAGTCACCAAAAAGCCGGGACATGCGGTAAGCCTACATGACAAGCAAGACTGCCCCACCACCAATGGCAGAAAGCTGTCGACACAGAACCAACTCAGGACATGTGGCCCGGGGGAAAGGCAAGATGAGAAGCCATGGGGAAAGTATATCCTCATTTTTGTCTGAAAACTGAAAAGACATGCAAGGGCCCACGAACCGGGATGCCCTGGGATGCCGGGGTCACAGGTGAGTGGGATTTCCTGTTCGTTGTACACCCTGCATCAGTATCTTCAGCTGTACACACACACAAAAACCCCAATACTGGCAGCCAAAAATAGTGCTGGCCATGTGTTATCTCAAGGTTTCTGGGCATCAGGAATGCGAGGGCAGCAGAGCTTGGGTGGCTCTGGCTCAGGTCCCAGCTAGGGGGGCGGACATTCCAGAGACCAAAAAGGTCAGCCAGACTGACCCACAGACGGGGAGTGACCACAGGCAATTCTCAGCCCTTACGGGGCCCTCAGGTTTGCGGACAAGTCTTGGCTAACCAGTTTCTGGACTGGCAGTTTATACTTGACTCGACCTCAAAGCCCCTCTGGTCTGTGGTGGATCCCACACTCACCCTTGACCTCAAAGCCCTCTCTGATCTGTACGGCAGACCCCACACTCACTCTTGGCTTGGCCTTAAAGCTCTCTCTGGTCTATGGTGGATCCCACATTCATTCTTGACCTTAAGGCCCTCTCTGGGTGATGGTAGACCCCACACTCACTCTTGACCCGACCTCAAAGCCCTCTCTGGTCTGTGGTGGATCCCAGACACAATCTTGATTTGACCTCAAAGCCCTCTCTGTTCTATGGTGGATCCCACACTCTCTCTTGACTTGACCTCAACGTCCTCTCTGGCATATGGTGAATCTCACACGCACTCTTTACCATAAACCTTCTCTGGTCTGTGGTAGATCCAACACTCACTCTTGACTCGAACTCAAAGCCCTCTGTGGTCTGTGGTAGAGCCCACACTCTCTCTTGACTCGACCTCAAAGCCCTCTCTGTTCTGTGGTGGACCCCACACTTTCTTTTGACCTGAAAGCCCTCTTTGAAGCTGGGCTCGGTGGCTCAGCCTGTAATCCTGCGCCCTTGGGAGGCTGAGGTGAGTGGATTGCCTGAGCCCGCGGGTTCAAGACCTGCCTGGGCAACTTGACGAGACCTCATCTCTACAACAAAAAAAAATTAGCCAGTGTGGTCGCACACACCTGTAGTTCCAGCTACTTGGAAGGCTGAGGCAGAAGGATCGCCGGAGCCCAGCAGGTCGAGGCTGCGGTGGCCGGAGCGGGCCCCTGCACTCCAGTCTGGGCGACAGAGTGAGAATCCAAGTAAAAAAAAAAAGCCCTCTTTGATCTATATGGCAGATCCCACGCTTACTCTTGGCTCAACCTTAAAGTTCTCTGTGGTCTATTTAGGTCTCACATTTATTCTTGACCTTAAGGCCTTCTCTGGTCTATGGTAGATCCCACACTCACTCTTGACCTCAACGCCCACTCTGTTCTATGTTAGACCCTGCCTTGATTCTTTTTATCTTTCTCAGGTATTCACCTCACCAGACTCCTTACACCTCCCATGTGGCTGCCTAGCGGCCAGCGTGGCCAGAAAGCATGGGTGATGGGTTGGACGCTGCGTCACTATTTGGTATTGGCTAAAGAAGGAACCGGGTTTTTTGTGTTGTGGTTGTGTATTTGTCCAGGATGTCACACTGCTGACTGAGATCTGGCCGAATTTATTTAGCAAAGTGTTGGTGCCCAGGGAGGGAGGTAGAGAGCCAGACTCATTGCATCTGCCAGCCCTCTTGCACCCCCGGGAGCAAGCTGCCACCGTGGGGCCCCCTGAGACACCCTCATCTCAGCCCCTTTTGAGCTGTTGCAACAGGATACCGTCCCCTGGGTGGTTGATAAGCAACAGCCTCACAGTTCTGGAGGCGGGAAAGTCCGAGGTCAAGGCGGGGCCGATTCTGCATCTGGTGAGGTCACACTTCTGAAGTCGCGGGCCTCAGGAACCTCCCATGGTGGGGGGGGCGGGTGAGCCCTGGGGCTTCTCTCACAAGGGCTCGAGTCCCACTGGTGAGGCTCAGCCTCACAACCCAAGCGCCTCCCTGAGACCCACCTCCTAACTCCACCCCCTCGGGAGTGAGGATTCCAGCCCCCAAAAAGGGGGGTTGACACAGACCTTCAGCCCCTACAGTCCCATCTTGCCAAAAAGCCCCCATGTCAGCACCTCAGGACCCTGCTGGGACACATCAATATTCCAGAAGAGACATTAGCCCTCGTCTGACACATATTCATTCAGCTACGGGTGGGGCCTTGAGCTAAGGCCCGTCGGCCACCGAGTTCCAAGGAGAAAGCGTACCGGAGCTCTGGGGAGAAGCCACCAAGACCCCGCAGCCCCGGTGTCGAGAGTCCAGAGCAGACTTGAGAAGCGGGTAGAAGACACGGCCTGTTTCACACTAGTGCGGAGGGAGTCGAGCCTTGCCTCTGTCTTTGACGGAGGAAATACTCGTGCCCTGCGCACGGTGGAGGCCAGAGACCTGCTCACATCTGTCACCCAGCAAGGAGAAGCTGCCACGTGAGCGCTCAGACACTGAAAGGGTCCACTGAGGGGAGGTGGGCCAGTGCTGGTGCCGAGGCCACGGGAATAATGCAAGATTGCAGCAAAAGAAAATAGAAAAAAGTAAAGTCTATGATCAAGAAATGGGAATAGTTAAGGGCCTTTGGGGTAAGGGGATTTTGGCCCAGAGGAGTGTCCAGGACTACAGGACTTTGATATTGATTGTAGCCAGATGAGTCTTTTTTTTTTTTAAGTTCAGGTCTCACTCCATCGTCCAGGCTGGAGGCACGCTCACAGCCACCCCAGCACATTGACCTGCTGGGCTCCGGCAATCCTTCCGCCCCAGCTTCCAAGCAGCGACAACTACAGGCACACACTACCACACTTGACTAATTTTTTTATTTATTGTAGAGACGAGGTCTCACTGTGTTGCCCAGGCTGGTCTCAAACCCTCAGGCTCAGGCAGTCCTCTTGCCTCAGCCTCCCAAGGTGCTGGGATTACAGGCTTGAGCCACCATGCCTGGCCTTTTTTTTTTTTTCTTCAAGTTTAAGTGTCTATAAATGATGTTTTATTGGAAGACAATCATGCCCATTCTTTTTTTTCCTTTTTTTTTCAAGATGTGGGGTACAATTCAGGGTTAGGTATACAAATGATTATGCAGGTACCCTTGTTGATGAGATGTGCTCCTCCCTCCCCTGGCAGTTTCCCTCAATTGCCAATTTCACCCCCCTCTGCTGGCAGTTTCCTGCTACTGCCAATCTCTTTCTTATAGTATTATGATAATTGTTCAAGGTCTGCTTATGAGTGAGAACATATGGTGCTCTGATCCTTGTTTCTGTGATAGATCACTGAGTACAATCGACTCTAAATCCATCCAAGTTGCTGCGAAGTCCACATGTTTGTCCTTCCTTATTGTTGCATAATATTCCATTGTGCCTATGTATCACATTTTTTTAATCCAGTCTAGCTTTGATGGGCAGTATGGTTGGTTCCATGTTTTTGCTATTGTGAATAGACCTGCAACAAACATGCGTATGCAGGTACCTTTTTTGTAGAATGATTTCCCAATGGGGGATTGCTGGGTCATATGGAAGGTCAATTTCTAGTTCTTTCAGAAATCACCACACTGTCTTCCAAAGAAGTTGCACTGGTTTACATTCCCACCAGCAGTGTAGAAGCGTTCTTTTTTCTCCGCATCCTCGCCAGCATCTTTTTTTGTTTGTTTAATTAATGATGGTCATTCTTACTGGAATTAGGTGGTATCTCAGTGTGGTTTTGATTTGCATTTCTCTTATGATTAGTGAGACTGAGCACTTTTTCATGTGTCTGGTGGCTGTCTGTATACCTTCTTTTGAGAGGTTTCTATTCATGTCTTTTGCCCACTTTTTAATGGGGCTGTTTGTTTTTTTCTTTTCGGTGTGTTTGAGTTCCTTGTAGATCCTAGATGTTAGGCCTTTGTCAGATACACAGTTGGCAAATATTTTTTTCCATTCTGTGGACTGTCTCCCTGCTTTCTTGATGGCTTCTTTTGCTTGCAGAAACTCGTCAGTTTAATGAAGTTCCACTTGTCTATCTTACTTCTTTTCTTTTCTTTTTTTTTTTGAGGTGGAGTCTCACTCTGTTGCCCAGACTGGAGTGCAGTGGCTGCTCCCAGCCACCGCAGCCTCGACCTGCCGGACTCCAGCGATCCTTCCACCTCAGCCTTCCAAGTAGCTGGAACTACAGGCGCACGCTACCACGCCCGGCTAATTTTTGACTTATTGTAGAGATGAGGTCTCGCCAAGTTGCCCAGGCGGGTCTCAAACCCGTGAGCTCAGGCAATTCACTTACCTCAGCCTCCCAAGGCACGGGATTATAGGCTGAGCCACTGAGCCTGGCCTTATTTCTTATGGTATGGGCACTTAGGGTTTTGATCAGGAACTGGTATAAACAAATGGAAAATATTTCATCTTCATGGATAGGGAGAATGAACATTGTTAAGATGTCCATCCTACCAAAGGCAATCTACAGATTCAACGCAATACCCATTAAGCTGGAAATGACAATACAGAAATTCGTATGGAAGCACAAACAACCACAAATAGCCAAAACAATCCTTAGCAAAAGAAACAAAGCAGGAAGTATCACACTTCCAGACTTCAAACTTCACTATAAGGCAACAACAGTAATCAAAACAACCTGGTATTGGTACAAGAACAGGCACATAGACCAATGGAACAGGATAGAGATTCCAGAAGCAAAGCCTCAATTCCTCAACCAACTCATGTTTGACAAGGCCTCCAACAACAACCACTGGGGAGAGGAGAACCTATTTGGTAAATGGTGCTGGGAACGCTGGCCGACCACATGCAGGAGATTAAAACAGGACCCCTACCTATCACTATACACAAAAACTAGCTCTAAATGGATCAAAGACCTAAACATAAAACCTCAAACTACAAGAATCTCAGAAAATGCAGGAGATAAGTCTTAGATCTGGACTTCGCCAGACATTAGCATTTCATGCCCTCGGGTGGTGGGCTACATGGGAGGAGACAAGGGGAGGAGGTTTTCCTGCAAGAGACTTGTCAGATGTTTGCAATCCATAGACTCCTTGACCGAAAGGTAGCCTATATCATCGATGGCTCTGTGCTTGTCTTGTATCTGATGGAGATTTGCCGAGGGGGTGGGGCAGGCTGCCGTTTGGCCTGCAGTAGAATGTCTGAATGCTTCCTAAAACCTGCCTCTTGGAAATGTATCTATGTCTAACCTATGCTAGATTCAGAGCATGTCGGGGTAAAAAGCAAAATGGCTATGCTGAGGCAAAGAGACTACACTAAACTAAGTTTATTCTAGGTTTTTATCGGTACCTCCTTTCAGACACACAGTAGGCAAATGTGACACACCATGCTCCTTTGTTACTTTTTTCTTTTTGAGTTGGGGTCTCACCCCATCACCCAGGCTGGAGTGCAGTGGCATGATCACAGCTCACCGCAGTCTTGACCTCCCAGGCTCAGGCGATTCTTCCATCTCAGCCTCCTAAGAATCTGGGACTACAGGTGTGCACCACCGTGCCTGAATCATTTTTCTATTTTTTTTTTTTGATAGAGATGGGGTCTCGCTATGTTGCCCAGGTTGGTCTTGAACTCCTGGGCTCAAGCAATCCTCCTGCCTTCCAAAGTGCTGGGATGACAGGCGTGAGCCACTGCACAGAAAAGTTGTTTTCAATTTTAAAATGTTAGACTTGGCAGGTCTCAGAAAAGCATCATTTGGATACGAAGAATGAGTTCGCCCTTCTCTCAAAGAATCACAGAGCTCTTTTAAGGTTGTGAGATAGCGGTCTCAGAGGGCTTTCATTCCAACCGCCTAACTCTTCGAACAAGGTACCAGACACAGAGAAGCTGAGCATTTTACCCAATTACACCCGCGGGCTGGCAGGCCTGGCAACAAAGGATCCATGAAGACTTGACACTCGGGTTTCCATCTGACGCCTGCAGACTAGTTCCGAAAAAGCATGGCAGTACACAGTCTCTAGCGCAGGTGCCTCCCCTCTGTCTACGGCACAGAGTGTCAGCCACACACGTCTCAAGTCTCCTTGTCCTCTCCCACGCGTCCATCTGTAAAACACTCCGTCTTAGCTAGGCGAGGTGGCTGACGCCTGTCATCTCAACACTTCAGGAGGTAGAGGTGAGAGGATTGCCTAAGTTCCAGGGGTTTGAGACCCGTCTGGGCAGCTTGGCAAGACCTCATCTCTACAATACACAAAAAAAATTAGCCGGGCGTGGTGACTTGTGCCTGTGGTTCCAGCTACTCGGAAGACTGAGATGGAAGGATGGCCAGAGCCCAACAGGTGGAGGCTGCAGAGGCCGTGAGTGTGACACTGCACTCTAGCCTAGGTTACAGAGTAGGACTCTGACTCAAAAACAAACAAACAAACCCCAAAACACTCCATCTCTGCAGGGGGTGATCTCCAGCAGCCCCAAATCCCAACTTTCCAAGAAAAACACTTGCCACCCCTCCCACAGGCATCTCGGGACCTGCAGGCAAGCACTTCGGGGCACCAAGGCCGCGAAGGCCAAAGCCATCTTTGTCAAGGATCACTTCTGACACTGCCACTCTAGCTTGGATTTTCATACTCATCTTCCTTAGTTTGTTATTTATTTATTTATTTTTTTTAGAGATGAGGTCTCGCTCTGTTGCCCAGGCTGGAGTGCAGCGCATGATCATAGCTCACTGCAGCCTTGACCTCCTGGGCTCAAGCGAGCCTCCCATCTCAGTCACCCGAGTAACTGGGACTACGGGCGTGTGATGTTTTTTATGTTAATTTTTGTAGAGAAGAGATCTTGCTATGTTGTCCGGGCTGGTCTCAAAACTCCTGGCCTCAAATGATCCTCCTGCCTCAGCCTCCCCGTGCACTGGGTTTATAGGAATGCATCACCGCACCCGACCTGGTTCGTAATTTTGGCTCCGTATCCCAAAGCCAAAGTCACCAGCCCCGACTTGCAAGAGAAAGAAGTCATTGTGGGTGAACAAGCCGGGCACACGGGTCCTGAGCGGCTATTGTTGGGCACAAAAGCCCGTCTGTGGCCTCGTGGGGGCCGGCCCCACTCACGTGGGAGAGGGCGCCCTGTGCTCACGCGTTGTGTCACCCTCCTGCCTCTGTCAACAGCCGGAGCATCACACAAACAAGTTGTGCTTCCAGCCTGCTGTGTTTTCAACTCCATAAAATATTAATTAACTTCATGAGCTTAGCTTTTAACCCAATATAATCCCCGCTTTCAGTGAACTTCGGTTGCCAGGTTGACTGGGGCCCGTCCTGCGTATGTGCCTTGTGACGCACACAGGCTAGATGTCAGTGCCGTAACAAACAGCTCCCACACCTCGGTGGCCGGCTGAACTTGCCCCTTGGGGGTCCGAAGGACACTTGGGGCTCCCACGGTGAGCTCAGCTGTAGAGGGGCTTGAAGGCCATCAAGGGCTCCCACCCGGAAGTGACACCTGCCATGGGTGAGTCACGTGACCCCGGGCACCCCCAGGAGGCCAGGAAGTCGTGGGCTCTGTGCTGGCCAAGACAGGGAGCAGGGGCCTTGCAGGTGCACGCCAGAATGCTCTTCCTGCCAGGACCAGGTGCGAGGACATCCGGGGAGGGTGGACTGCGCAGAGAATCGACGGAGAAGGCGCCAATGGTGGGCGAGGCCCAGATGCCAGGAGTCAGGAGCCGTGTCCAGACCACACCCAGTGTTGAGGGATGCCGTGGTGTCCAGGGCGTGTCCAGCATCGAGGGATGCCGTGGTGTCCACACCACGCACCCAGCATGTGGCCAGGAGCCCTATCCAGATGGTACCCAGCACTGGGAGTGCTAGGACACCTGGTAGGTGAGCCCAGGGATGCCTCACACCTGAAAATGCACAGGAAAACATATCAAAGATGCCTGGGAGCACATCGCGCCACGGCCGAAAAACTCCTGGTTAGAGTCGTGCGAAGTCCACGTCCAGAAAACAAAGCAGAATGAAGACAAGACTGAATCCCAACCCTGGCAGCACCTGCTGGTGGCACCTCTGCCCTGTGATGATGTGGTGAACGCCAAGCCCACCCCATGGAGTCAGTGGCGTGGAGGTGTGGGATGGGTGAGCCACCAAGGCCCTGACGAGCCAGGCCTTGGCGGGGCCAGTGGCCTATCCCACCTCTGGCCACCGTCCCCACTGGCCTCCACCCTCCAAATGCCAGGGGTGCCACTGCCCAGCAGCGACCACCGCCGATGTCCTACACAGCGCTAGCATCCTGGCAAGGCGCCACCGCCAAAAGCGTGCTTGGCAGAACTTCCAAGTCACCAGGCGCCAGTTCCGCTGTGAAGCCACCCTGAGCGGGGCCCTCGGCCAAGTCTCATCTGGGCCCTGCTCCCAGGTCACCGGGACCCCTTAGGGCTGAGTCTAACCCCAGCTCTGCCCCCAGGTCGTGGGGGCCCTCGGGCCTACAATTCCCTGCTTGTGAATGGGAGGACTGGGCCGGACAGTCCCAAAGTTGGCCCAGAGATTCTCGGGCTCCAGGGCTTGGGCTCCGGATGTTTCTATTTTGACATGCTGTGGTCATAAGCTCCCTGCCAATCATGCACATGCACACACGCACACGTGTACACACACATAGTGGCCAGAAGACGTCAGCTGCACAGCGGGACGGCACAGATGACAGGAAGGAGCGGGGCGATCGTGGGGGGCGAGCGCTGAGGGGAAGGCTGGGCCAGGAGGAAGGAGGGGGTTGGTGAAGACCACAGGTTGGGACAGACCCGAGGCTTCCCTGGGCCTCCGGCTAAGCAGCCTTCACAGGACTCAGGGAGGAAGGGCAGCAGGGCTGGGGAGGCTTGTGGGGGAGCAGGCAGCGAACGCAGACAAGAGGGCTGCAGCCCAAGAATGGGAGGTGCATGCGTGTGCATGTGAGTGTGCATGTGCGACCGTGCCGTGTCCTCGCTGCTGGCAAGGGGAGCTGACGCCGTGTGTCTGAATCCACTCGTGAGCTCAAGCCAAAGCCGCTCGCGGGGTCACAGCCTTGCTGCTCTCTTGGGGCCTCTGGGCTTCTGTTCAGCCGCCGTCAGAAGACAGCGGGGGAGGAGGGGACTCGCCCCTGGCTCTCAGCCTTCTGGTCCATCTCAGAACCCCACGACGATGGACAGTGCCCTTGGGGGGTAGCGAGTGGCATTGGCGAAAGGTCATGCAGTCTAGACAACGACTCAGGACTGCCTGCGAGCCGGAAGAGACGGGTTGAGCAGCGCTGCCCACACCGGGCCCTCCAGTCAGGGTCCGCATCTGTGCCCCCGTCACATGCTTCCAGGCTGCTGTGAGCGCCCGGGGCCCGCTGGGCTGCACAGTCAGCAGCCGCTTCTCAGGCACACCTCACCGGCTGCCGTTTGACCCACTGCCCACCAGCCGTCCGCAGCTCTTCAGGAAGCCCCCACGCTGTGCCTGGTGCTGGGCCATGGGCGAGGGTAGGAGGCAGGCAGGATCCAGGGCGGGTCTTGTGGTGTCACGTGCAGCGGGTGCAGGCACGTTCTCGGCATTCACACTGGTCCCCAGTGTGCCAGCCCCCATCAGGGTGACTGTCAGCTCCGGGGGCGAGGGCAGGCCCTGAGAAGAGGCCCCTGAACTGAGCCTTGAAGGACGTGTGGGACTACCTGGGTGGAGATGAGAGCATGGCCAGGTCGGCAGGAGGCTGGAGAGGCGGGCAATCGCTGAGTCGCAGAGATGTGTCATGTTAGCACAGGCAAGCAAAAAGAGGGGAGGAGGACCAGGCTGGCCGCCGCAGACACAACCACCCCAGGCCTCTGTCCCTCCTTGTCAAGCCACCATCCTTTCCCTGTTGCTGGTGCTAGCTACATTCTGTGTGGTCCCTGTGAACACCGAGCAGGTAAGCACTGAACCGCGGTTCCCGGGGAAACACAGCATCAGGCTCCTGACGGCCTCAGACCATGGCACAGGCAGCAGCCAATCAGGGTGGAACCTCATGTCACTTGCATTTCTGTTTGAAAACACTTTCAGGGATTGATGGTAGCTGGAAACTGCCGGGAGAGGTGAGGGGAGGGTCACAGAACATCAGTAAGAGTACCTGATCTCAGACCAGATGAAGTGGGGACCAAAGGGAGGCCCAAACGTTACCTGTATGATGACTGCTTGTATACCTAATCCGGAATTGTACCCCACATCTTTAAAATAAAAAATAAAAACACTTTCTTTCATATGCACTGCTGACTGACCTTGAACTCAGGCCTGCGGGAAGTTTATCTAACGCAGGTGTTTTCTCCATGAGACACATGACAGCCCCCTTCTAGAACACTCGGTGGCTCCATGGCACGGCGCTGGGGCCATTTCAAACAGTGAAATCGCCAATAAAAAGCAGCAAGATGCAAAAAAAGTGGCGCTTAAAAAAAACAAAAAAGGACACGTGTCTATGGTGTGAGCTGAACCAATGAGATCTCGTTTGAGCTCAGTGGGGGGCATGCGGCAGATCAAGCAAAGTCTTTGCCGCTGTGCACCTGTCCACGGATAGTCACAAAAGTGCCCCAATCGTTGACTAGGGGTTACAAATGCATTTCAGCCAGAGACAAATTTGCAGATATGGCATTGTGAAGCGTAGGGAACAATTGCTTTTTTGGTAGAGATGGGGGTCTCGATATGTTTCCCAGGCTGATCTTGGACTCCTGGCCTCAAGCGATCCTCCTGCCTTGGCCTCCCAAAGTTCTAGGGTATAGGTGTGAGCCAGTGCGCCCAGCCGAGGATACGCTGTATTTCTTTATTTTCTTTCTTTCTTTTTTTTTTTTTTTTTGAGTTGGAGTCTCACTCTGTGTCACCCAGACTGCAGTGCAGTGGCACATTTATGGCCACCGCAGCCTCAGCCTGCTGGGCTTCAGTGATCCTTCTGCTTCAGTCTTCCAAGTAGCTGGAACCATAGATGTGTGCCACCACACCCGGTTAATTTTTTGATTTACTGTAGAGACAGGGTCTCACCAAGTTGTCCAGGCTGGTCTCAAACCTGTGGACTCTGACAATTCTCTCACCTCCACCTCCCAAAGTGCTGGGACTACATGCATGAGTCACTGTGCCCGGCTGATCAGAAAAGATGAACCCCTAAATTCTAGGTACTGCCATCGACCACTGTGTTCACTAGACATAGATGTATCCTAGAATACGGGTAAGTTTAGAGATACCTGTGAATTGCAGATTAAAGACACAGGAGCCCACGCACAGCTACACCACACAGACCATCCCGCGCCATCCTGGGGCAGCCGCCAGAGGTGACTGACAGCTCACTCCCAGACACAGGCCAGGCTCCTGACTCAGTCCTCAGACAGGAAGAAGTGGGGCCTGGGAGCCCAAGGGCATGGCTGTTGTGTCAGCTGTCAGATGGACACTGGATTCCAAGTGGAGGAGCCCCAGAATATCAGCATGTCTTGGTCCCACCAGCTGTTAACAGATGCGGCTACCCGACCCCACCATGTGTGCAGAGAACAGTCCCCAAATGGAGGAATAACACTCAGCCCCTTGAGTCGATCAGGCCCAGGGACTCTTCCAGGGCAATTATTTATTTGAAATATAGACACCACCGGGCTCGGTGGCTCAGCCTGTAATCCCGCGCCTTTGGGAGGCTGAGGTGAGTGGATTGCCTGAGCCCGCGGGTTCGAGACCCGCCTGGGCAGTGAGACCTCATCTCTACAATAAATCAAAAAATCAGTCGGGTGTGGTAGTGCATGCCTGTAATTCCGGCTACTTGGAAGGCTGAGGTGGAAGGATCGCTGGAGCCCAGCAGGTGGAGGCTGCGGTGGCCGGGAGCGGCCACTGTACTCCAGTCTGGGTGACAGAGTGAGACTCCAACTCAAAAAAAAAAAAAAAAAAAGAAATATAGACACTGGACTGACAAGCTTTATTTAACATTTTAAAACACCGACCAGGTGCGGCGGCTCATGCGTATAATCCCAGCATTTTAGGAGGCCAAGGCAGGAGGATCGTTTGAGACCAGAAGTTTGAAACCAGCCTCAGCAACATGGTGAGACCTTGTCACTACAAAAAAATTAGAAATAAGAAAAAAAAAAATTAGAAACAAGCCAGATGTGGTGGCATGCACCTGTAGTCCCAGCTACTCGGGAGGCTGAGGCGGGAGGATTGCTTGAGCCCAGGAAGTCGAGACTGTGGTGAGCTGCGATCGTGCCATTGCACTCCAGCCTGGGCAACAGTGAAACCACAACTCAAGAAAAACAAAAAGGACAAAACGGATGTAGAAGGATGTGGAGCACATTCCCTGAGTGTATGCTGTCAGTGGGCCCACCACATTCAGGGAGGACTTCCTGCGTCACTGAGCATGTGACGTCTGCTACACGCAGTCACTTGGAGCTACCAGGGGGTGTCAGCTAACCCTGAGTTCAGCCAACCCTCAACTTTTAAGATTAATATAAATTATTAGGTCACTTGCCCATCAGTACACTGCAAGCAACTTGAGGTCTTAGTCATCCTTGTCTTTGCACTTAGGGGACTCTCATGTGTTGGTTTAATGGATGAACAGCCTGCTTCTCTGATTTAAAAAGAAAAGTCTGAACACGAATTCAGCCAGCAGCCATATTTAGAAGTCAGTGTTACTTGAAGGAAAAGATGCTAATTCTTTTTATGCTGAATAAAGAACAACTTGAAAAATAAATCAATCAATAAAGCCACTGGGGTGGTAGCTCACACCTGTCGTCCCAGCTACTCAGGAACCTGAAGCAGGAGGATCGCTTGAGCCCAGGAGTTTGAGACCAGCCTGGACAACACAGTGAGACCTCGTCTCTACAAAAAAATTTTTTAAAAAATTAGCTGGGCGTGGTGGTGCACCTGTAGTCTCAGCTACTCGAGAGGCTGAGGCAGGAGGATCGCCTAAGTCCAGGAGGTTGAGGTTGTGGTGAGCTGTGATGGTGCCACTGCACTCCAGCCAGGATGACAGAGTGAGACCCTGACTCAAAAAAGTGAGTGTATATTAACATTATGATGACCTTATCATGACACAGTCCATGCACTGCAGATGTTGAATCACTGGTCGAGACCACTGTTTGAGACGGAGAAAGTCGCTCGGCCTCTGTTGGCTTTTGTCGTCTAATCCTTGAAGTAAGAAGCAGGAGGGCTCTCCGAGGTGGGGGGACACCCTGGGGTCAGTACCTGTGGAGGGAAGGAGAAAGCCAAGTGGAGCGGAAGAGCCAGGCCCAACACAGGCCCGACCACAGTCTCGGCTGGCCATGTGGGACTCACCAGGGCCAAGAGGGACGGTGGGGGCAGTGGCCCCTGTTCCCCACCCTAGCCAGCCGTCAGCTGTGGGGTTCCCTGGGGAGCACGTCCCTGGAAGCAGCTGTCTGGGCCGAGATATCCCCGAAGGGCACAGCAGCTGTGGGCCGCCAGCCAGTGGCACGATCGCCAACTGGCTGGCACATCCCGGGGGGACCAGCGCTCCATCCCCACGCCCTCTCACCCTGCATGCTCAGAACTGTTCCCTCAGGGACCCACTCATTCAGGCCTCAGCAGGCCACTCTTCTCGGGGAAACTGAGTCAAGGAAGGCGAGGTCCCCCTTGGCCTTCAGCCCCAAAACTGCCACAGGCCTGGGGGCCACAGCCGATCACTGGCGTCTCCCTGCTCCCCTGACCACCCTGGACCTTGCCCTCAGCAGGCAGCACCGCTGGTCTGGGGCTCACCTGACCACACGGACCAGGCCATCGTCCCAAGGGGTCATGCCCCGGTCACCTGCCCGTCTGGGCAGGCAGAAGCCCACCCCAGCGGGCCCAAGTCCAGCCCCCCGGGACCTGAGCACGTGCGACCCTGCATGGCAGCAGGGACTCTACAGATGTGATAAAGCGAAGGATCTTGAGGTGGGGGTGATTCTGGGTCCCCTGGGTGTGCAGCGTGATCCCCAGGGTCCTCACAAAGCAGGGAGCAGGAGCACCAGGGGCAGAGGTGACACGACCGCAGAGGCTGGAGCGACGCCCGTGCTGTCTGGAGACCGCAGACCGCGGAGCCCAGGCAGCACCCGGAAGCCAGGGAAACCGAGAAAGCAGACCCCCCACCCCAAGCCAGCAGAAGGAACACGGTCCCGTGCTGCCCGCGACCCCAGCCCCTTGAGGCCCACCTGGGACTTCTGACCTGAAGGTCTATAGGGCCATCAACTTGCTTTAAGCCATGATGTAGCCAGGCGGGGTGGCTCAGCCTGTAATCCCGCACCTTTGGGAGGCTGAGGTGAGTGGAGTGCCTGAGCCCGCGCGCCTGTTGTCCAGCTCCTCGGAAGGCTGAGGCAGAAGGATCGCCGGAGCCTAGCGGGTCGAGGCTGCAGTGCCCGGGAGCGGCCACTGCACTCCAGTCTGGGTGACGGAGTGAGACTCCAACTCAAAAAAAAAGCCATGATGTGTGTGGCAATTCGTGACAGCAACTGTAGGAAACGACAGCTCCTCAGGCTGAGACCGGTCTGCCTGTCCCATCATGATCACAGCTGGGCAAAGAGGGCTGAGTGGTGCCCGGGGACTCACATGCCCCAACGTCCTGACATGTAACAGCAGCCAGCCCCCTGCTGGGAACACAGCTGCAGTCCCGCCATGACACTGACTTCCTCCTCGTCTGCAGCCGTCTGGACTTCCTGGGGCTATTTCCCTTCCAGCGACCAGGACCCCTGACCCTGCAGAGCCCAGAGTTGTGAGGAAGTGTCAGGAAGTGGGGCCATTTCAGCTGGAAGGGAGCTGGCCGGGCGTGGTGGCTCACACCTGTGATCCCAGCACTTTGGGAGTTGGATACAGGAGGACTGCTTGAGACCACACGTTCAAGACCAACCTGGGCAACATAGCAAGACCTCATCTCTACAAAAAACAAACAAACAAAAAAGACCTTAGCTGGGTGTGGGGACAAACAGCTATAGTCTCCTCTACTTGGGAGGCTGAGGCAGGAGGATCACCTGAGCCCAGGAGGTCGAGGCTACAGTGAGCCATGATCATGCTGGGCAGCAGAGTGAGACCCAATGCAAACAAAACAAAAATCAGACAAGAAACGGTTGACGGTGAGTGTGAAGGCCTAGGCATGACTGCAACTGTGGACCTTAAGGATACCGTGCACTCACGCTGCATTAAATTTATTTTTAAAAAAACATTTTTCTAGCCGGGCTCGGTGGCTCAGCCTGTAATCCCGTGCTTTGGGAGGCTGAGGTGAGTGGATTGCCTGAGCCCATGGGTTCAAGACCCGCCTGGGCAACTTGGCGAGACCTCATCTGTACAATAAACAAAAAATTAGCCGGGCGTGGTAGCGCGCGCCTGTAGTTCCAGCTACTCGGAAGGCTGAGGCGGAAAGATCACCGGAGCCCAGCAGGTCGAGGCTGCGGTGGCCGGGAGCGGCCACTGCACTCCAGTCTGGGTGACGTTTTTCTTTCTTAAATGATAACTTAATCTTAGCTTGCTATCACTTCTTATTTATAAGCTTCACATTTTTAAAAACTTTTTGAATCTTTTGTAATAATATTTAGCTGTAAACACACATTTCCTTTACGTCCTAGCTCTGTAAGCCTTTTTCTATTTTTAAATAATTATTTTTTAGCTTGTCGAACTCTTTTGCTAAAAGCAAACACACAAACTCATACATGAGTCCAGGACTACGGGGGTCAGGGTCGTTGACATCACGTCGGCGCCATGTCCCTCTGGAAGGTCTTTGGGGCAATGCCATGCATGGATGTCACTGCCTGTGATGGCCACGCCTTCTTCAGGAGGCGCACACACTACAATCATGAGGAGCATGTGGTCGGTTGAACATGTGAGCCGACCCCGTGGTCGTTCAGTCGACACTGAGCATCGTGGACGGCACAGGATTCTAGGTGCTGGATCTCACAGATGGCTTGTCTACACTAGCATCAACACAGCAGGCAAGGGACGTCTGGGCGCCCCATGCCCATGGCTGCAAGTCACGAGGTGATGGGAGGGTTCCAGCCCGCCATAGCCCTGTGGGACGGCTGTCGCCTCTGCAGTCCATGGTAGACAAAAACGTTGTTAGGCAGCACGTGACTGTCCTGCAAGCTGGGTGGCTTGAAACAATGCACATAGTGCTGGTCAGACGCAGTGGCTCACGCCTGTCATCCCAACACTTTGGGAGGTCAAGGCAGGAGGATTGCTTGAGTCCAGGAATTCACAATCAGCCCGGGCAATGTAGCAAGACCTCGTCTCTACAAAAAACCAGCCAAAAATGGTGGCACATGCCTGTAGTCCTAGCTACTGGGAAGCTGAGGCGGGAGGGTCGCCTGAGTCCAGGAGGTGGAGGAGACTGTAATGGTGCCACTGCACTCCAGCCTGGATGACAGAGAGAGACTAACTCACAACAAACAAAACAAACAACAAAAAACTCCAATGCAAAAGTATTGTCTTACAGCTCTGAAGGTCTCAGCTGTGTGGCCCGACAGAGATGTCACCAGGCCGAGGCCAGGGTGTCAGGGCCGTGCTCCCCTCTGGGGGTTTGGCAGGGAATCGTGGCTCTGTTTCCCAGTTTCTGGAATCACCTGCGTTCCTTGGCATCACCCTTCCTTGTCTTCAACACCAGCACCATTGGTCTCGACCTTCCCCCATGCCACCCCTCCTGTTGTGCAGCCGTGAGAGGGTCTCCCCGTCATGGCTTGCGAGACCCCAGACCCCTGATGACCCAGTGTCTCTCCCTTTCTCCAACCCGCACCATCGACACAACTGCTACCTCCCGTTGCCTGCTGGGGCCTCGTATCCCAGGCCCGGGACGGCACGGGCTCCTCCGGGGCCGCCTTCCTGCCATGAGGCTGGAGGGAGCTCTTGGGCTCGAGGTTGACATCATCATGGAGCTCCCACCCTCGGAAAAGAGGGGGGCACAGCCCTGCCCTCAAGAAGCTGTCCCAACCCTATCAGGCAGAAGCTTCCAGATGGTGGCATAGACGATTCCACCCACGGACCCCAAGGTCCGACGTGGCAAGTCACACGCTCCGTAAGCCCCAGGAGGGACACAGTGTGGGCCCTGCAGACAGAAACGACAGAGCCACGTGAAGCACACACATCCGCTCCTGCCAGAACAAGCCACTGGCCCCCTGAGGAGGGGTCCTGACCCAGTTCACTCACCCGCCAGTCTCCTTGAGAGGTGATCCTTCTTTAAAATTTTACTTTCTGTAGAGATAGGGTCTCGCTATGCCGCCCAGGTTGGTCTTGAACTCCTGGCCTCTAGCGATCCTCCCATCTCAGTCTCCCAAATTAGTGGGATGGTAGATGTGAGCCCTCGTGCCCGGCCCGGGCTTCCTCTCCTAGCTTTCCGCCAAGCCCCACCCCCCGCCTCACCTGGGGTCTGCCAACATGTCCACTCGTGTCCGAATCTCTCAAGGGTCTTCGCCTCTGCAGTGTCGAGGGTCTCATGGTAGAGGCGTGTGCACTGAATCCCTTCTCCTCTTCTTCTGGACGATGACTCCCGACAATCATGGTGTCCCCTGCAGTCGGGGACGGCCATGTGACTCGATTCTGCCAGATGCCACCGTCAGCCCCGAGGGCCCGCACGCTTCCTTCGTGAGGCCCCTACTCCCCTCTGTCAGCGGAACCACCGGGCACCGATCCCACCTCGGCCAAGCAAACAGGACCCCAGGGAGCAGGCCGCCATGGTCCTGATCCTCCATGGGGGCTGCCCAGCCTGGAGCACATACCCCAGATGGCTCAGGGGCTGGGTTTGTACTTCGCATTTGGGGTCTCTCTGTGACTGCCATTCAGCTCACCTTGTGGGTGGATTTGGGGCAGAGCGCCCCGAGCCCATGGATGTTTGGACCTCAGCTCTAACCCCTCGGGGACAGGAATGAAAGCCAGAGAGGGCACTGGCTCTGTCCAAAGCCACACAGGATGGTGAAGGCCAGGCCCATCGTCTGACACCCGGCCCAGCTTTCTCTCCTCTGTGCCGTTCTGCCTTTCCCGATCCCACACGTAAGTGGCCGTGAGCTTTTCAGCAAGAGGGAGCGGCAGGGAGAGAGGGATGGAAGGTGTTTTCTTGGCCTCAGCTGGTGGCTATTCACTACCTACAGGGACTCGATCCAGAACGGACACTCCACTTCGCACCACCGGCAGCTGCGTGACAGGTCCACTTAAGATTGTCTCTGGCCTTCATGACTTCAACTTAATGTAGGCCAGTGTGACCATTCAGTGTCAGGGGACCCCAGGGCCATCAGGTCCCTGTCTGCGCCCAATTATACTGTATCTCAGAGGGAAAAGAGAGACTTGAACAGGGAGGGGCTGAATTGACCACTCCCGTTATCTCACGTACACAAATAACGTGCAGCAGAAGCACTGATGACGAAGAAGCTGCTGAAATGTGCAACATACCTGTCGTCATCTGATGAGTGACCACCCTAAGCCAGGCACCATAACAGAGTGTTTCTCACACCCCCAAAGAACCACACTTAATCCCTGGCTCAGTCTGCCTTACGGCGGTGACAACTCCCCGAGCCTTGGTGGCTTGCTGGCGCTCAACGCACCTCCTGGGGTTTCTTCATTCAGGGAAGCCAAAGGGCCAGCCCTCTGGGGATGCACCAGTCTGGTGGTGCAAAAGATGTAGCCCTTACTGGGAGTGTCTAGGCCACGTCAAGGGTGAAGGTCAAGGGTGTGAGATCCTCATGAGAGGCGCAGGAGGGAAGAGTTTAAATCCTGCGAGACATGAATCCACCCCCTCTCCACTCTCAGAGAGATGAGTTAGCTTGCTAAGCTCCTTCTAGAGACTGGAAACACAGCAAGTCCCCTACATACAAACCTTCAAGTTATGAACTTGAATGATGCACACCTGCTTTTTTATAGGTTATTTCTCGCCACCAGGTGGCAGTGCAGCCAATTAAACACACGGTACTGTATACCTGATTGTGTTCTTTGAACTTAAAACATATTGGACTTACAAACATGCTCGGAAGGGAATGTGTTCGTATGTTGGGGACTTCCTGCATCCTCCCCCCTCCCGTGGGGGTGAGGAGGGTCGGCTTTGGTAAAATCGGAGCCAGGGTCTGAGGATGAGCAGAAGACTGGCAGGTGGGAAAGGGCAGGACAGAGGTGGGAAGGCTCCCGGCAAGCCCTGCAGGAGCAGGAGACAAAGGGAACTGGAGAGGACGGGCCTCAGGTCACAGGGCCCTGAACACCAGGCAGGGGGTTGAACTTCACAGAGGTCAGCTGGGAGCACTTAGCGATTTTGGGCAAGAGACCACCAAGACTAATGTGACCACTTCTGAAGGCTGAATGAGCTTGGGGCGCAGGGCAGGCTGCCAGCCCCTCCATGTCCAGACCTGAGGGCCGCACGTGTCTTGAGCTAGGAGGGTGGCAGCTGGAACAAGAGGCCAACTGCAGAAAGTCGGAGCCCATGGCTTAAGGACTCGGATCACCTCCCTCCAGTCCGGGCATCCACGGATAACAGTCACTAAACCGGGCGGAGGAAGCATCTTTCACCACCTGCTTTTTCGAGGCATCACAACGTGCAACACAACCCAAGCGCCACCACACGAAGGCTTCAGGACAAGCTCCTACGTCCCCAGGACTAGGCGTGTGCCCCAGACCCCTGCGCACAAATGAACTCCCACTGACACGTCGGGGGAGACGGTGACCGCAAGGAGCACGGGTCAGCGTCCGGCTGGAGACGTCACCAGGCGCAGGTACTGAGCACTCGGACCGAGCTCTGCCCACGCCAGGTGTTTCCATTTCCACCACCGGGACAAAAGGAAGCGCGTGTGGAAGAGGCAAGGAACTGCACCTAGCTCACGACTTCTCTCCCCAGCATGGCGGTCAGACACGTCACAGGTTCAAAGCCGCCCTGTGTGTGAGCTCGTGAGCCTGTCTCAGGATTTGTTCAGCACTCACCTTGCACAGAAGCAAAAAGAGGGAAAGAGAGGAGGAGGAGGAGGAGGAGGGAGCGGCCGCTCGGTGGAGGGGGGGTGGGGAGGTCGGGAAAGACTTGGGGGAGACTTGGGGGGGACCAGGAGGTCTGGAAAGACTGAGGGGTCCAGAAGGTGGGGAAAGACTCAAGGGACACGGGGGGCGGGAAAGACTCAGGGGGCACCGGGGGCGTGGAGGGTGGAAAGGACTCGAGGGGGACTGGGGGAGATCGGGGGAGACCCGGAAAGGACTAGAGGGAGGGCGGAGGAAACGGGGAGACAGGGGAGGTCGAGGCAGGCGGGGAGGTCGGGGAGGCTCGGAGGGTCGGGGGCGTCGAGGTTCCAGGGCCGGGGCGCACGGGCTGGAGCGGCCACGCGCGCCCGCCCAGGATCTCCCCGACAGCCCGCCCCGGGCCGCGGGGACGCGAAGGGCGCGGGGCCCGCGGGCGCCGGGAGGCAGAACCCGCGCGAGACAAAGGCCGCGGCCGCGGGGAGTGCGCGTGCGCCGGCCCGGGGCGGGGGCGGGGCGTGGCCGGGAGCCTCGCGCCGCTGGCGCGGGCGGGGGTCGGGCGGCGGGTTCGAGCGCGCCCCTGGCGGCCGGAGGAGGAGGCGCGCGGAGGCCGTGCGCCCGCCCCGCCCCGCTCCGCCCCGCCCCGGAGAGGCCCGCGCTCCCGCTGCTCGCGCCTGCGCCGCCCGCGTCCCGGGAGCGCGCCCTCTCGCCGGCGCGCGCGCTCGCGGTCTCCGCCACCCACCAGCTCCGCACGGGCTGCCGCGCCGCCGCCGCCGCCCACCTCCCGCCGCCGCCGCCGCCGCCGCCTCCGCGGTCCTCTCTCCTCCTCGCCCCCTGTCCGCTGTCAGGTAAGCGCCGAGGCCCCCCAGGTCCGCGTCCGCGCCCTGCACCCCGCCCAACCACTCCCCGCCGCTGATGGGGGTCCACGCGCCCGGCATGGTGGGGCGGCCACGGGGCCTCCCTGCCCCTCCGTGCTCGGGGCCCGGTGCTCGCAAAGGGACGTGAGCGTGTGCACGCATGTGTGCGCATGAGTGTGCGCGCGTGAGTGTGTGCCTGTGCGACCGCGTGTGTGCGTGTGTGTCCGCGTGGGTGCATGTGTGTGCGTGTGTGCTGGGGGTCTGCCCGACCGGTCGCGCGGCCCCCGGCGGCGGCTGTGCCCGAGGGTGGGGCGCGGGTGGGGGCGCCGGGGGGCACCGCCCGCCGGCCTCATCGCTGCCTTTTGCCGCAGTGGGCGTGTGACCTGCGTGTGCGGTGCGTGGCGGGGTCCGGTGACGACCCCGAAGCCGAGCCCTCCCCAGCTTTCGCTGCCGCCGCCTGCCCTAAGGGCGACGCGGGTCGGCTTCTGGAAAGGACTCCCCCGCGCCCCTCCCGCGCCTCCCGGCGGCGGCTCCGACGGGGCCTCCGCCGCCCCCGCTTCGAGGCGGCGGCCCGCCCCCTCCCCTCGTCCTCCTTCAGAAGCCCGTAGGGGACGTTTGGGGGCTGGGAGGCTTGGGAAATGGGGAGGGTCCCGGCGCTGCCACCGCGGCTGCCCTTCCTCGCGCGCCGTCCTGGGCAGAGCCGCGCGCGCCGCGCCGGAGGAGCGCTCGCGTCCCGCGGCGGCGCGGGGACAGCTCGCCCGGCCGGCGGGGCGGACGTCCCCCGCCCGCGGGGCAGCCCTGCAGGGCGGCGCGGGCGGCAGGTGCGCGCGGCGGCCGTTCTCGGCCCCGCGCGCCCGCGGGAACGCTCCCAGCCGGGGGCGCGGGGCTCGCCCCTCACTGCGGCAGTGGGTGTGGACCGGGCGGGCGAGGAGGGGGAGGACGGGCTGCGTCTCCTCCCGCCCCCGCCCCCGGTTTTTCCCCTCGGAGTGCGAGGTGCCATCTTTTTTCGGCGTGTCACGTCTTCACGGTACCGTGCCAAGCCGGGTGGCCGGCTTCGGAGGACAGGGCGGGGCCTGGCATTAAGGGGAGCATCGGCGCTGGAATAGCGTCCTGCGGTCGCGGGCGTAAGCCGGGGGCGTCGCCCGGGACCTTCTGGGGGGCTCGCCGCTTTGTCTGTGGAGGTTCCGCGGTCCGCGCGCCCGGCCTGGTTTGGGGCTTTTATTCCACGAGGGGGTTTAGCCAAGGGCCCCCAGCCCCACCCCTTCTTGTTTCGAGCCCTTTGTTGGGTTTCGAGGCTGGCTGGGGTCGGGGAACCGAGCCACAGCCCCGGCACACGCGTGGAGCGGGCGTGACCCCGCGCAGTCCCCTCTTGGGGTCCGCCGGCGCCCGGACGCTCCCGCGGGGCTGCGATTCTGGGTCTCCACGCGCTGATGGCCGCAGAGGGACCCCGCCCCTACCCACACCCCGAGTGCGCTGGGGGGCCACGCCCCACCAGGTTGTCCCGGGGATGCTTCGCCGGGCGGGAGAACCTGAGGAGGGGGCTCGAGGGACCTCGGCGCTGCGGCCACACCCGTCTCCAAGCCCGCCCGGAGGGGTGCGCAGGGCGTTGCCATGGGAACCACGTGCGGTCCGGAGAGGGGCCTGGGGCGTTGCCCGCTTCTTCCCGGCGGATCCCGGGGCCCTAGGGGAGGCGGGGCTGCGCCCCATCTGTCTCCTGGAGAACCCTGGGGAGCCCCCACCCCAGCGCCTGCGGCTCTTGTTGGCCCCCCACGGGCGGGACCGGTGTGTTGCTGCTCTCACGGCTGTGCTGATTAATGTGACTTTATTAATGTAATTTACCTTAAGTGCGGGATTTTCACTCAAGAGCCCGACTTCGCCGCCGCCCTTGAAGTCGGGGCGGGGCGGCAGGGGGTCCCGGCGAACAAATCCGTGCCTCGCCCCCCGCGAGGAACCGGGTGCGTGAGGCTTTCTGGCTGATTCTGCGCTGCACATCGGCTTGGGGGCGCGCTTCGGAGATGAGAAGCCTCCCTGCGGGCTGCCCGGGGCGCGCTGAATCCTGAGGAATGGCCGGGCTGGGGCGCGAGCAGGTCGGGCCACGCCGCCATCCCTGGGTCGTCGAGGCCTCGTCGTGGCTGCGCCCCCGCGCGCGGGTTGCGGGAGCGGCTGAGGGTCCACAGAGCCTCTTCTCCCGGCGGCGCTGGGCGCGGGAGCCCGTTCCAGACCGAGGAGGGGCTCGGGGCGCCCTGGGAAGGGGACTCGCGGCCCCCGGGCCGAGATGTCCCCACCTGCCGCGTGGAGGAAGGGCGTCCAGTGCCGGGAACAAAGCGCAGACCATGCGCCCGCTGCGGCGCTCCACGTTGAGATGTGCTGGCTGCGTGGGGTCGCCGCGGGACGCCGGGCCGGGGCCGTGTATGGAGGAGACAGGGGGACCGGCCTTCGCGTGACTGGGAAGCGCCCCTGGCTCCGCGCGCTTCAGCGAAATAGCGTCGCCCGGGACCTCGGGGGCTCAGCGTCTGTGCCGACGCCGCCTGTGGAGCGCGGAGCTGAGCCGGCCGCGCCTCTGGAGATGTGCCGGCGGGGTCCGAGAGGCCTCAGCTCCTCCTCCCCATCCCGGCGGACCTCCTGGCGCTGAGGAACCTGTGGCTTCAAGCCCTGGCTAGCCTCAGCCTGGCCCTGGTGGGGGTGGGGGATGGGACTAGGAGGCCATTTCCTGGCGGCCCCTCCCCGCGCGCCGCCGCCAGGCTCAGGGGGGCAGTTTGAGTTCCCGCTGATCCCTGTCTCTGCCCTGACAGACCCGTCCTGCAGCAGAGAGAGAAATGTCTTTCCTGCCGTGGTTAATTCTAAGGTGTCGTTTTGTGTTTTAAGATGGTGCTTGTATTCGCAGTATAAGGATTGTTTATCTTTCCTCCATTTCCAGTCCCTCTCTAAGTCAGTGAATAAGTGGAGGATGGGTGGATGGGTGGACAGATGGATGGATGGGTGGGTTGGATGGATGCATGGTGGATGGATGGATGGACAGTTGGATGGATGGACAGACGGGTGGGTGGACGGACGTATGGGTGGGTGGACGGATGGACGGACGAATGGACGGATCGACGGATGGATGGATAGATGGATCGGTAGATGGACAGACAGACAGATGGATGGATGGATGAGTAGGTGGAGCGATGGACGGATGGATAGAAAGTCCACTCCCTCAGGTCCGGAGCAGCTCTTGAAGCCAGTCCATACCTTGGCCACGCTTGCCTCTCTAACCCATGTGTAGACCGCAGTAGCCTGGCTGGGCTCTCGGGTTGCTTTTGGATGGTTTGGGACAGGGGTTTGCTGGCTTTGCTGGGTTTTGGAGGAGTGACAGTCCCTGACTGTGTCCTGCCCAGCACAGGCCTGTCTGCTCCAGCCCCTCATGGAAGGGTGTGGCTTTTGAGCGATTTCTGGTATCAGGCACTGCTTCCCTGGTGGGAACAAAGGAAACGGAGGCTGCCCACAAATTGCGGGAGGAAGACTCAGAGTGGGTCTGGCGGGGAGGAGGGCCGGTTTACTCCAGCTGGAAGGAGAGCGCCTTCTGTGGAGCGTGGCTCTGGCTGATGGGGCCCGTGGCGACCTTCCAGTCGGACCTCGCCTTCTTTGCCTTTATTTGGTACCTTCTTCACTCCTCCCTTGAAAAGAGTCACTCAGAAACAAATGAAACACCCTTCGGGGCAGGGCATCGGGGCTCACACCTGTAATCTTTGCACTGTGGGGGCCGAGGCGAGAGGACTGCTTGAACCCAGGAGTCCAAGGCAAGTCTGGGCAACATAACAGGACCCCACCTACGCCCACAGCCTAAATAGTGAAGAAGCTGGCCAGGGGAGGTGGCACGTGGGTGAAACAGGAGGCTGTGGACCAGGGGGTGACCCGGGGAAGACAGACTGGGGTGGGAGGGATCTGTGTTCAAGGTCACAGCCTCAGGAAGGGTTGGGGACAAGTCCAGTCCACGTTGTCCCCGCTCTGTGCCCCAGGGACCCCCGGCAGCTGCCTGTGTCCCGTGCAAGTGCTCACTCCCTCCACCTCCCCCACCCTGCTCCTTCTCCCCACCCCTCCCACAGCCTGGTCCCCACGGCCCCCTCAACCCTGCTGGCCAGAGGCCAAGGAGAGAGGCCACCCCAGCCCAGGAGGAGAAGACCCTGCCCTGCCACCCCTGGGGCTGCAGGAGCTCCTGGGGGAGCAGGGGATGGGGCGGGAAGTCCCTGGACCTTGCTTCTCCCCTGCCCCTGCCCTACATTCCTGTGACCCTCTCCCTAGGCCCTTCAACCCCCCAAGCCCCCAGAAACACCCGCCTGACTACCCCAACTCACCACGCCCATGTGTGGGGCCCCCACTGGCGACTTGGAGCTGGGTTGGGGTCACCTCCACCGGCGAAGGCAAGGAAGGCCCAGGCTTGCCAGCAGGGCCACGGTGGGCAGGGGAAGGGGCTGGAGCCCTGGTGTTCCCGCTGGGACTCCGGGAAGGCAAGGGTCCCCAGGGGGGCCGAGGAGCATCTCAGCCAAGGTTTTATTTCCATCACTGGGGGCGGGGCAGAGGCCAGGGATCCTACAAGGACCCCACAAGGCACAGGCCAGTCCCCACGGCAGAGAATGACCCAGCCCCGCAATCACCACTGCCTGGCCGAGAAGCTCCGCGCTGCCGTGTCAGTTATGAGCGGCCTCGCACTTGCTCCTCCCAGCAATTCCCCCATGTCTGGGCGCTGCTCCTGTCTCCGAGGCGGGAAAACTGAGGCACAGAGGGTCTTAGTAACTCACTGCAGGTCACACAGCCAGGGGGCGGTGGAGCTGGGTGTCTGACACCAGCCCCTTCCGCCCCAGCCACGCGTGGGCTTCATAGGCCACCATGGGCTAGCCTGGGAGCCCAAACCCGATCTGTCACATCGACCCAGTGGAATGTTCTCATTCCAAACCACTGACTCGCACATGAACTTCTGCGGGAGTCTGACTAGAGCACGGTGTGGCATAGGGTGGGAGGGGCGTGGCCTTCACGCTCCGCATTTCCGATCTGGTGCTGACACGGAGAGCAGGGCTTTCACTCCACCTGGTGCTCTGTTGGTTAAAAAGACAAAACACAACTCTCTTCCCCGAATCCAGGGGCTCCGGTCTGCTCTGTCCGCAGAGGCAGCCGGGCTTGGCTGACTCGAACAGGCTGGAAGTCAGGATGAGGGTGTTGACGTCGACTCCGACTGGCCAAGCCACTGAGCTTTGAGGGATGTCAGATGCCCCCGTGGCCTCCAGTCTCCCAGAGGTGGAAGTGTGGTCGCCCACCGACGGCCCGCCCTGGGCCTGTGGGCATGAGCCGAGTTGGGTGGGCTGCGGCACCCTCGTGGAAGCTTCCGGGTCCGCCTCGGCACAGGTGGGCCCTGGAGGCTTTTCTGGTGGGCTCTGCAGTAAATACGTCCTTACGCAGAGGCCCCGACCCGTGGCCTGACCCCTGGCCAGCAGCCGAGGGACCTGTCCCACCTGTCTTGTCCCTGCTGGCTGCCCCAGGGGCTGCCGTCCAGGAGTCCCCTTCCTGCCTCCAGGCGTGTCTCCTGCCCCCTC
This sequence comes from Cephalopachus bancanus, assembly GCA_027257055.1. Classification (NCBI taxonomy): domain Eukaryota; kingdom Metazoa; phylum Chordata; class Mammalia; order Primates; family Tarsiidae; genus Cephalopachus; species Cephalopachus bancanus. The sequence continues at coordinate 679,950 of JAPVLO010000579.1, read as the reverse complement.
TGCCAGGTCTCCTTCCTGTCCAGACGCGTGTGGGAGGCGGCTGGAGCGGCCTGTGCAGGTGTCGAGCGTTTGGGTTCTCTGCGGGTGAGCGTGTTGAATGGGCTTCACGAGACACAGCCTCGAGTGATGTCCAGGGAGACTCTCTTCACTCGTGTCCTCTGGTGACATTTCAGTGGGCTCCATGCTGAGCCCAGTCAGGGTCACGATAGAAGTCCAAGCATCAGGCCGGGCATGGTGGCTCACGCCTGACATCCCAGCATTTTGGGAGGCTGAGGCGGGAGGATCACTTGGGCCCAGGAGTTGGAGGCCAGCCTGGGCAGTGTAGTGAGACCCCATCTCTACAAAAAAATCCAAAACTTAGATGAGTGTGGTGGCACGTGCCTGTAGTCCCAGCTTCTTGGGAAGCTGGGGTGGGAGGATCATTTGAGCCCAGAAGGTCGAGGCTCTGGTGAGCCATGATGGTGCCACTGCACTCTATTCTAGGTGACAGAGTGCGACTCCGACTCAAAAAAAAAAACTAATATAATAATGATAAATAATAGATAAAAATTTTAAAATCCAAGCACCAATCCGTCGATCCCTGAGAAACGTGCCCAGCTGTTCAGGGAAGGTTTGGGAGCATCTCAAAGTCTGCTGCCCCCAGGTCCCCAGCGAGGCCAGTGTCCTGCCCATGGCAACAGTTTTGCCCAGGGGCTAGGGGGGTGGGCCCAGATCAGGCCTCCTGGGCACAAGTCCCGGCTCCCGTGGGGCCCATGCCATGCTGTTTAGCTCGGAGACTGTCTCATCATCTGTAACTGGGGGCGTGACATTCCCGTCTCCCAGGTTGCCAGGGGCTTTAAAGGAGGTGCCCAGAGCTTGCCAGGGCCGGGCACATAGTAACTGCTCAGTTAGCGGCATCGCCAGCCGGATCCTCTGGACTTGTGACTGGCTGAGGCGGTGTGGCGCCTGTGGCCTTGGTGATGGAGTCGGCTGGGACAGACACGTTGCCCTAGAGAGCAGGGAGCAGGGTGAGTGACAGGAGTGGTGCTCGCGCCCCTGCCGCCGGTCACTGTCTGTGTGGAAGTGGACCTCGAGGTGCACACAGGCGAGCGGGGATTGCCACCCGCTGGCCCACATCCTCGTCCTCCCTGACATCCACGCTGTGCCAGGAACAGACGGGTGCGCTGGCCCAGCCCAGACGGACCTGGCCCCCCCGGCCCCGGTGGGTGTTGGGGTCAGAGGTTGTTCCGGTGCCCTCATGAGTAAACGCTGTGGACTGAGAGGCCTGCGGCGGTCACCTCGGGGTGCAGGCGAGGTTTCACAAATGGAGCCATCTGCAGTGTGGGGGCCAGGGGGCCGGCGAAGAGTGGGAGGGAAAACAGGCCCGGGTCTCAGGGCTCCAGGCCTGGGGTCGGGTCGTCGCGTGTGAATTCAAACACGAGTCCCCTTCTTTTCCATGAAGTCAGAACTGATGGTCACAACGTGTCAGCTTTGGAGTCATCATATCAGAAAGTCATCAGAAGCGATACAGGTGTGCTCTAACCATGTACTGTCATGTGAACAGAAACTGTATATGTGTGAGTTCAGCACCGCCTTATTTTGTTATTTTATTTTTTTGAGTTAGAGTCACTCTGTCGCCCAGGCTGGATGGCAATGACGCATTTACAGCCACCACAGCCTCCACCTGCTGGGCTCTGGCCATCCTCCCACCTCAGCCTTTCAAGTAGCTGGGACTACAGGTGTGCACCACCACACCCAGCTGATCTTTTGATTTATTGCAGAGACGAGATCTCGCCAAGTTGCCCAGGCTGGTCTCAAACCCCTGGACTCAGGTGTTCCTCTCGCCTCTGCCTCCCAGGTGCTGGGATGACCCCCTTGCCCGGCTTTGGCACCATCTTCTGCCGGGGCTGGGTCTTCCCTCGGGGGTGCGATCGGCTGGTTGACACTCCCACCTGTCCTGTCCTCATGGTGCAAGTCAGGGCTTCTGGCTTCGGTCTGGATTCAGACTTGGACTGTGGAGCCATAGGAACCCAGAATCCCTCTGGTGTTCTGCTAATTTTTTTCATGACAGTAAACAAAAAAAAAAGACTTCATGAAGCCTTTCCCAAGCATCAGCTGAGTTTTCAGAAAATCTGTTAATGATTCCTCCCGCCCCATTTTTTTTTTTTTCTCTTCTTACCTTTATTTTAAAGATGTGGGGCCGGGCTTGGTGGCTCAGCCTGTAATCCCGTGCCTTTGGGAGGCTGAGGCGAGTGAATTGCCTGAGCCCGCGGGTTCGAGACCCACCTGGGCAGCGAGACCTCATCTCTACAATAAATTAAAAAAAAATCAGCTGGGCGTGGTAGCGCATGCCTATAATTCCAGCTACTCGGAAGGCTGAGGCGGAAGGATCGCCGGAGCCCAGCAGGTGAGGCTGCGGTGACCGGGAGCGGCCACTGCACTCCAGTTTGGGCGACAGAGTGAGACTCCAACTCAAAAAAAAAAAAAAAACAAAAAAAAAAGGTATGGGGTACAATTCAGGGTTCGGGATACAAATGTCCATTATGCAGTCACCCTCGTGGATGAGGTGTGCCCCTCCCTCCCTCAACTGCCAGTCCCACCCCTGTTAATGATTTTCAGAGTCCGTCTCAAGGTTTGCACGTGAACTCTGTGGCCTGCATCTTGGTTAAGCTGTGAGGTCACTGCAGCACGGGAGGTGGCCTAGGGTCTGACTGCCTGAGGCTAGTGGAGCTTGACCTTAGGCGGGGGCAGCCAGGCCCTGCAGACCGCCCGGCCTGCTGACAGCCCTGTATCCCCTTCCCGCTCTTGCCCCGGGGCCCTTCCTTCTCCAGTTGGTGTCCCCGAGCGTGCACAGGGAGACTTGTAGGAAGTAAAAGGTGGGCGTCTCTGCCCCACCCAGCTCCTGCCTGCCTGCCAGCAGGCTTTGAGGTCATCCACATGGATCCCAGCACAAGGGGCTTATGGGGTCCTCCTATCAGAATCTAAATTCGCTCTGCTGTATCAGCTGCCCCGGGGAGAGTCTTAGATCAGTGTTGAGCAGCTGAAGTCTTGAACAGGTGAGTGAGAATTAAGCTTGAAGCCTTCAGTAATAACCTTTCATCCCTCCCCCAAGCCCCCTCCCCCTAAATCTGGGCATCAGAGAGGAGGGGCCGAGATGATCTCCCGCCCCAGCTGCCGACCCTCCTCCCAGACTGAGGGCCTCGTTTGTCTCCCGGACAGTCCTGCCTCGGGACAGAAGTCTGGTGGAACTACAGAAAGTCTAGGGGTGCCCTGACTCCTTGGAACACTGAGGACGAGGGTGGAAGGTAAACCCCTGGGTTCCTTCTCTCAGCCAAGAGGAGCAGTCTGCGCCGTGGAGGGCGCTCCTCTCCTGGTCAGGGTCGGCCCCTCCCCCTGGACTGGCTCCAAAGTTCCAACGGGACTGGCCTGGGATCAAATTCAGGCCTGCAGGATTTGCAGGTCATTGCAGGGGTGCTTCCTGCCAGCTGCTCTTAACGGGATGGTGGCACCAAATGACCATCCTGCCTCATCCTCCTCCCACAGCCTCTTCCATCAAAACAGAGACGTAAGCATCAACAGACATCTAAAGCTGAATGCTAAAGTGCCTAAGGGACAGTACACGTGGAAAGCATCTCTTTGGACCGGGCGTGGTGGCTCATACCTGTAGTCACGCCACTTTGGGAGGCTGAGGCAGGAGGATCGTTTGAGGCCAGGAGCTCAAGACCAGCCTGGGCAACGTAGTGAGACCCCCATTCCCCATCTCTACAAATCTTGTATATATATACATATACACACACACACACACACACACACACACACACACACACACACACACTAAAATAATCTTTTTGGCTACATGTGTAAAAATTTTATTTGCATGTATGTAAATGTGGTGATCACTGCTGTATTTGCAGTCTGTCTGGATTTTTTTACATTTGGTTTGCTGAAAACCTGAACAGCTTTCGAGGCTGGTGTTGGCCGTGCCTCCGAATTTAAATGGGCACCTGCTCATGAGTGGAGGCTGCATGTGCGGATAAGGCCACTTGAGGCACAGGGCAGCTCTGGGCGGGTACCCGAGATCCTGTCCCTTGCAAAGCTGCCCAAGGCCACGAAGCACCCTTTCTCTTTTCTTTCCTTGCACTTTTGAATTTTCGATTAAAATTTTTGTAGCTTTTCTAAAGCTGTGCGGCCCACGTGAGGGCTCCAGGCCCTAAGCCTGGGACATGCAAACACAAGGGCAGGAGCAGCAAATGCCAGGCACTACTTGGGGGGACGCAGGGCACAAAGCCACCCTCGGGTCATCATGTCCACCAGCCCCGCGCCTTCCAGTCTCTGTCCCGCCCCTTCCCAGCTGGCCCCAATCCCGGACAGCAACTCAGCCTCCGCCTGTCTGCCTCCCCCCATGAGGCCCACTCGGGAAGGGAGGATTTCACAGAACATCCCCAAATCCGCTTGAATGACGGCGCGTTCACAGACTCACCTGGCCCTTCTCAAAGCCTATTTAATATTTTCCCGGATAATCCCACGGGGTGACTTACCACCAGGCCGCTCCAGCTGGGGACTGTCCCTCCTGCTTTGATGCGCAGCCCCTCCCTGCCGCCCCGCTCAGCTGCACCTGGGAGAAGGTCCCTGGCGGCTGAGCTGTCCCCAGGGGTGTTCATAAAAATGGAATATATTGAAACAAATCCCTCCCAGTGTCCCGGTGCTATAAATAGTCATGAACCAGTGTTGAATGACTGATGGGAAATGCCAGAAAAAAGTTTTTGTTTTCGTTTTGTTTTGTTTCGGTTGGAATCTCACTCTTGTCGCCCAGGCTGGAGTGCAGTGGCATGTTCACGGCCATTGCAGCCTCGACCTCCTGGGCTTAGGCCATCCTTCCACCTCAGGCTCCCAAATAGCTGGAACTACAGACACACGCCACCACACCCGGCTAGTTTTTGTGATTTATTGTAGAGACGAGGTCTTACCAAGTTGCCCAGGCTAGTCTCGAACCCCCAGGCTCAGGGAGTCCTCTTGCCTCAGCCTCCCAAAGTGCAGAGATTACAGGCTGAGCAGAAAAAAAAGTTTTAATCAATAGGATTCATGTTATGAGTTGACAATCTGGGCCAAGCTTAAAACAAAACAAACAAAAAACCTTTTTAAAAGGTCCTATCAAGCCGGGCTCAGTGGCTCAGCCTGTAATCCTGCGCCTTTGGGAGGCTGAGGTGAGTGGATTGCCTGAGCCCATGGGTTCGAGACCTGCCTGGGCAGCAAGACCTCATCTCTACAATAAATCAAAAAATCAGCCGGGCGTGGTAGCGCACGCCTGTAGTTCTGGCTACTCGGAAGGCTGAGACGGAAGGATCGCTGGAGCCCAGCAGGCAAGGCTGCGGTGGCCGGGAGCGGCCACTGCACTCCAGTCTGGGCGACCAAGTGAGACTCCAACGCAAAAAAAAAAAAGCACTGGCTTATGCCTGTAATCTTAGCACTTTGGGAGGCTGCGGTGGGAGGATTACTTGAGCCCAGGAGTTCAAGACCAGCCTGAGCAACATAGTATGGTCTCTACAAAATTTTTTTTAAAATTAGCTCAGCCTGGGCAGGGTGTCTCAAGCACTTTGGGAGGCTGAGGTGAGAGGATTGCCTGAGCTCAGGGGTTTGAGACCAGTCTGGGCAACATGGTGAGACCTCATCTCTAAAATAAATTTTAAAAATTACTGAGGTGAGTGGATTGCCTGAGCCCGCGGGTTCAAGACCCGCCTGGGCAGCGAGACCTCATCTCTACAATAAATCAAAAAGTCAGCCGGGCATGGTAGCGCATGCCTGTAATTCTGGCTACTCGGAAGGCTGAGGCGGAAGGATCGCCAGAGCCCAGCAGGTCGAGGCTGCGGTGGCTGGGAGCGGCCACTGCACTCCAGTCTGGGCGACAGAGTGAGACTCCAACAAAAAAAAAAAATTAGCCGAATGTGGTGGCACACACCTGTAGTTCCAGCTACTTGGAAGGTTGAGGTGGAAGGGTTGCTTGAGCCAAGCAGGTTGAGGCTGTGGTGGCTGTGAGTGTGCTGCTGCACTCCAGTCTTGGTGACAGAGTAAGACTCTGACTCAAAAAAAAGAAAAAAAAATTAGCTGGTTGTGGTGGCCTGAACCTGAAGTCCCAGCTACTCGGGAGGCTGAGATGGGAGGATCACTTGAGACCAGGAATTCAAGACCACAGTGAGCTGTGATCGTGCACTCCAGCCTGGGCAACATAGCAAGATCCCTTCCCTAAATAAATAAATAAATAAATGTCGTTTGTTGCCAGCAAGACTGAATTCCAGGAGCGAGCCATCACCTCTGTCTTGGGCTTGCCACAAATTTAATTGCAAACATCCCCTGTGTCCACTAAGATTAAGATGTCCTGGACTTCCACATTTCCACCTGTAAAATGGAGATCGTGCACTCTCCTCCCATGTGGACAATGATGTGGTCTGTCCTCTCACTGTGAATTCATAGAACTGAAATCAAATATTGTCTCTGAGCTTCTAGAAGACAGTGCCACAGGGCGGGGGCAGGGTGCTCCTAGGAGCCGAAGTCCAGTGCCCAATCTTTCCTGGGCTGAGTGTAGCCTGACCTGAAACTGTATAGCTGTGGCCACCTGGCTCCCTCAGCTCCTGCCAGGTGGTATGGGTGGTTCCCAGCAAGCACGCACCAGCAGGTACTGTGCACAGAACGGCTGGCAAGGTGGCCGAAGTCCCACCCGTGCCAGTCCTTTCTGTCCCCTTCCTTGGGGAGCCAGGGCGCGGGAGTGCCTCACGCGTGACCTCAAGGGACGCTAGGGCTGGCTTCTCCCGGGAAGGCCTGGGACCTTCCTGGCTCTTGTCAGGGCCCTGGTGTGGGATTTCCTGGGAGCATTTCTGTCTTGGGCGTTTCCCCTTTCTTCCTCATCAGATGGGGGCTTGGTGCAGAATTCCACACTCTGGTCACACCCAGGGCAGCCTCTTGGGATCGACCGAGGCGAGGGCGACTCTTCAGAGCCCGGCGCTGGCTTGCTGGGATGACGCCCCAGTGACTGTTTGGTGGCAGGTGCAGGCTGCGTGTGGAACTTGAATCAAGCTGGAGCTGGGCTGGTGGTGACTCCTGAGGACGGGGGCCTCCCATGGGGTGGGGAGGGTGCTGGGTGTTCATATCACCCCCCAACGGTGGCCCAGGTGCCCTCCTGCGTAGCAAGATTTGAGCGCAGGCCCTGGTGTCTCAGCCCCTCGTCCTGCCCCTCGGTGACCCTCCAGGGCTGCCCCATTACTGCAGGTTCTGTCCACTCTGTGCCCCTGTCCCCGGTGTGGCAAGCCTCGGAGTCCTAAGTTCTCCTGCTCCCCGATCTCGGGGACCAGATCTGGCCACTGTCAGTTTCTTTCAGACAGTGCCTCAGTTTACCCCTCTCTCTCCAGCTCCCCTCGCCAGCGCTAAATGGATGGAGGCTTATTGCCTCGGCCGCAGGTCACCATGGAGAAAGCAGTGAGCTGTCCAGGGTCAGCCCCAAAGCTCACACCCAGTCCATGGCTGTGTTCTCCCCAGAGCAGCCCAACCCCCACCCTGCCCTGTCCAAGAGCGTGGGTCCCCTGCAAGCGTCCCCGCTAGGCCAGGCCAACCACGAGCTGCCCTCCAGGTTCCCACGCCTTGGCTGGGCCCCATCGAGGCCTCCTGCAGCTCCCCATGCCTGACTCCGGTCTGGGCTCTCCCTGAGCCCCCGCCCACCTGGCATTCTGCAGGGGCTGGCGTCTCGTGAGGACTGCCGGCGTGTGCGTCCAGTGGCCTCCTGCGTGCCGCTCTGGGGTGGCGGACCTTTGCCCCCTAACAGCTGTGCACTTCCTGAGGCGAGGGCTGTGTCTTATGTGACCTTCCTGCCCCGGGGTGTGTGTGTCCCATCACAGAGCTGGGCACATTCTCGCTCAGACATTTTTTATTTTTTTAGTCAGGACCTCACTCTGTCCCCCAGACTAGAGTGCAGGGGCACAATCACGGCTCACCACAGCCTCTACCTCTTGGGTTCAGGGGATCCTCCCGCCTCAGCCTCCTGAGTGGCAGGGACTGTAAGCGCGTGCCACCATACCCGGCCCATTTTTAAAAATGTTTTGTAAAGACAGGGCCTCACTGTGTCGCCCAGGTTGGTCTCAAACTCCTGGGCTCAAGCAGTCCTCCCTCCTCAGCCTCCCAAAGTGCTGGGATGACAGGCACGAGCCACCATACCTGGCCTCATAAACACTCTTGAGGAACATGGCTGGGTGCTGATAGGTCAGACAGGCAGATGGCAGATGGGCTTTCCTTGCTTGGATAAAGTGAGTTCCCTGCCTCCTCCTGCAGGACTCGGTTAGTCACTCCAGACTTGGAAATCTTAACAGTCACGTGGCTTTTGAGATTTCTCTCAGGCTAACTTGCCTCCTCCAGACCAGCTCAACACACTCCCCAGCGGTAAAATCAGTTTTGCTACACGAGGAAACTGATGAAGTGGCGGCAGTTGCGACTGCTTAGTTGACCCTAAAACAGTGAGGAGCCAGCAGGCAGGGAGATTTCACAGCAGGGGTGGGACAGCCTCAGTCCAGGCCTGAGTTCCCCCTTTTTCCCTACCCCCCACCAGCTATCCCTCCCCGCCACCCTCCCCCTTGACTCCACTCTGCAGAGCCTGGAGAACCCAGCGGGCCATCCTTATTCCCAGGGCCCAGGCTGTGCCCTCCAGCCTCGGTGACCAGGTCACATGTAACATGAGTCTGGAGAAGTCACTGGAGCCCAGAGGGAGCCTCTCCAGGCCGCAGCTCCACACCCTGACGCAGAGCTCAATTTAGTGCGGGGGCAGGTCCACGTCCCCATTAGAGAAGCCCACGCCAGAGCTGGAACACTCACCCTGCTCCTGGAGGGTCCAGGCCAGAAGCTGGGGCAGACTGAGGAGCCTGTGTGCAGATGAGGGGGCCAAGGGGGTGGGGAGGGGGGCGCCTTGGGCATGTCTGCAGGAGGAGATGGCATTAAGAGTGGGTGGGAGGCCAGGCTCAGTGGCTCAGCCTGTCATCCCGCGCCTTTGGGAGGCTGAGGTGAGTCGATTGCCTGAGCCCGCGGGTTCGAGACCCGCCTGGGCAGCGAGACCTCATCTCTACAATAAATCAAAAAATCAGCCGGGCGTGGTAGTGCGTGCCTGTAGTTCCAGCTCCCTGGAAGGCTGAGGCGGAAGGATCGCCGGAGCCCAGCAGGTCGAGGCTGCGGTGGCGGGGAGCAGCCACTGCACTCCAGTCTGGGCGACAAAGTGAGACTCCAACTCAAAAAAAAAAAGAGTGGGTGGGAGGATGGGCCGAGGGAGGGCAGGAGGGAGGCTGCATCTCCAGGACCTTGACTGCCGACTGCCGGGCTGCCCGATCCCCCTTACTCATGTCTACACCCATGTGGTTCTACACCCATGTGGTTTACGCTCCTCCGGGACCAGGGAAAGGGGAGTTCGCAGTGGGGAACAGGGGAGGGAGGAGTGCTCAGGTGAGGCCGGGGCCACCTACATCGACGGGATTGGCAACCTCAGCCTGGAGTGGGGGCTCACACCTGTACTCTTAGCACTTTGGGAGGTTGAGGTGGGAGGTTTGCTCGAGCCCAGGAGTTCGAGACCAGTCTGGGCAAATAGCAAGACCCTGTCTTTACAAAAAGAAAAAAAATTAGTCAAACGTGGTGGCACATGCCTGTGGTCCCAGCTACTTCGGAGGCCAAGGTGGGAGAATTGCCTGAGCCCAGGAGATCAAGGCTGCAGTGAGCTGTGATTGCACCATTGCACTCCAGCCTGGGCGACAGAGTGAGACCCTGAGTCTTAAAAAGAATTCAGGATGGGTGCAGCGGCCTACACCTGTCACTTTGGGAGGCAGAGGCAAGAGAATTGCCTGAGCCCAGGGGTTCGAGACCAGCCTGGGCAGCTTGGTGAGACCCCCCCCCCTACAAGAAAGAAAAAAAAAATTAGCCGGGCATGGTGGCACACGCCTGTGGTTCCAGCTACTTGGAAGGCTGAGGCAGAAGGATCACCTGAGCCCAGAAGGCTGAGGCTGCGGTGGCCGTGATCATGCCACTGCATTCCAGCCTGGGTGGCAGAGTGAGACTCCAATTCAGGGGAAAAAAAAAAGAATTTGCAGCTTCACAGGGCACTTTAGGGGCATTGAAATGCACTTCCCACAGCTGCAGTCCTCTAACTAAAAATGATAGCCGCTTCTCACTTCTGGTCTCTTCTCCCACCTCCCCTACACTTCTTATAAACCCACTAGCTGTAAAGCAAAGATCCCATCTGGGAGGAACCACCCAGCTTCTGTTTTGTTGGGTTTGGGAGGGGGTGGGGAAATGGTTCTGTCTATACAGGTATTAAGGGCAGGGTGTGAGCTCTTCTTCAAGGAAAGCCCCTGGACTGAAAGGTGCTGCCTGGGGGAGGCATCCATCCTGGCCCCAGTGCAGCCTGCTGTGCCCCTGGGCTGGGAGCCAGGCAGGGGCGTCTCCCTCAGGCGCCATCAGGCATCTGTCCCTGGGAGCAGAGTCATCAGAGGCCATGGCCACATGGCAGTCTCCAACCCTCCGTCTGTCCCTGGGACTCTGCTGTGGAGGTCCTGGGACTGCCTCCTTCTAGCGGGACAAGCCAAAATGCGCCAAGGATGCTTGGGACAGCCTGGCCTTCCAGATACACGAATATCGATCGAGTCTGGGTTAATGAAGGGAAGGCCAGTCAGTCCCTGGTTAAAATTCAGAATCGCTTTGATGTTCGTATCTAGGCATCAGGAATATCGTGGAAGCAGCTGATACCCAGGTGTGGGGTGGCCTCTCACCAGCATGGCCTCATACCTGGTGGCCTCAGGCAGGATGGCCTCACACCTGGTAGCCTGTGTGATGTGCCTACACTCTACAGTTTATGTGATCGCACTTGAGTCCTGACGGGCACATGAGTATTAGATCTCCTTCCACCCCCTCTCCCCTTGGACAAGCACCCTGGGGTTTAGGGAGGTCAGGAGGCCTGTCTAAGGCCGACTGGGAATTTGAACCCAGGACTCGGGTGTCTCAGCCAACTGCTGCTCCTGGGCACAGCCTTCCCCTAGCTCTGCTACTCAGCCAGAAGGGTCCTGCCTTCTGTTAAACTGCCACTGCCTTGCTGCTTTCCTCCCCCAGAGGCAAAGAAAAAACTTTTTGTTTTTGCTTTTTATTTTATTTTTTAGAGACACATTCTGGCTATGTTGCCTAGGCTGGTCTCGAACTCCTGGACTCGAGAAATCCTCCTGCCTTGGCCTCCGAAAGTGCTCGGATTACAGGCATGAGCCACTGCGCCCTGCGTGTTTTTCCTTTTTTGTTACGACAGAGACCTGGAATTTCAGCTTGAGGGCTTGCACCAGATGGCTAAAAAAAAAAAGAACAGATTGCTTTTTTGCTTAAAAAAAGAAAAAAGCAAGCCTATATGATATGTTGGGGGGGCAGGCATAATTTGTGCTGACAGTGCTAGTGGTCATGAGGTTGGGAGGCAGCCACCATGAAGGAAGAGGTTGCAGTCCAAGCAGCCCTGCTCTGGGCTTCGCCGCCATGGGAATGGGGGGGTGTTGGGCAGAGGGTACAACCCCACCAAGCTCTCCTGGCTCCCAGGGTGGAGGAGGAGACAGGAAAAGCCTGTGTGCACCATTTCCAGGGACCCGGGAGGCACAGAAAAAGGAGAGACCACCATGGTGTTGAGGCGGACGGGTGAGGCAACACTTCTCGTAATACGAGTTATTTTTTCTACAACTAGAGGAGAAAAATGGTGGCTAGAATTGAAAGATCACGGGCAAATTCACTGTGTTTCTCTCGAGGTCGTCATTTCAGATCAAATTGACTGAGTCTTTCTGCGTTCCCATCACTCGTGCCTGGCATGTGTGTTTCATTTCCACAGCTTTAGGCTGGGCGTGGTGGCTCACACCTATGGTGCCAGCTACTTGGGAGGCCGAGGTGGGAGGACCACTTGAGGCCAGGCGTTTGTTCGAGACCAGCCTGGAGCACACAGCGAGACCCCACCTCAAACACAACAGCGGCTTTAGGCCTTTGTTAAAGGGACTGGAGAGGCAAGCAGGGACCAGAGGCACAGCTGACAGGTCTGCCGTTCTCCCACCTCCCTGTGGGTGGGGGGTACAGGTCTGTGACTGGCGTTTGGGTGCTAGAAGCGGGTGTGTAAGCTGAGTGCCTCTTTTCACGCGCGAAGCCCGCCACCTTTGGGGTCTCCCAAACGCTGGACTGTCCTGTAAACCAGAGCCTCACTCACAGACGAGGTCTTGGCAGGTGGGGGGGGGCTGTGGATGGCACTTGCGCTCCAGGAAGGGCACAGAGTGGCATGTCACTGAGGTCGCGGGAGACGGCCAGGTGCCAGGAGGGTTGTCAGCACTGGCTGATGAACCCTAGGACACCCGTTCACTTAGGATCTCAGATGAACACCTGACATTCAAAAGTGCAAATGCCAAGCTTCCCCCCGGCAATGCCAGATCTCAATCCCCAGAGCCCGCCAGTGCGACCTTAGTTGGAAAAAGGGTCTTTGCAGATGTGATTGAGAATTTGGAGATGAGGCGATTGTTCTGTGTCTGCTTGGCCGGTCTTCAACACAGTCACGTGCGGACTTCTAAGAGAGAGGTGGGGGAGATTAAAAGCTCAGAAGAGGCCAGACGCAGAGGCTCATGCCTGGAATCCACACTTTGGGAGGCCAGGGTGGGAAGATCGCTTGAGGCCAGGAGGTCACAGCTGTGGTGAGCCGTGATCGGACCACATTGCACTCCAGCCTGGGCAACAGAGAGAGACCCTGACTAAAAAAAATTATTTTAAACACAGAAGAAGAGGCCACGTAGGGAGGGAGGCAACAAGTGGAGGGAGGTGGCCATGAGCCAGTCCTGGCGCTTCCTTCCAGAGGGAGCTCAGCCCCCCGGCCCCTTGTTTCAGCTCAGGAACCCTGACTTTGAACTCCTGGCCAAAGGTGAGAGAGCATCACGCCGGGGCTTAAAGCTGCATGGTGCGTGGAGGCTGGTTGCGGCACCCAGGAAACACAGACTGTGAGCTCGCCCTGTACGGGCATGGCGCACACAGGAAACGTACTCGTAGTCCTTGAAACGCAGACTTAACTGGGCCGCCTGGCAACCCTAGTTCCCAGGCCAAAGAAGGGGTCTATTAAAAGGCATGTGAACTCCAAGGGTGATAAGCACAGAGCCATCTACACGTTGGGCAGCGTCTGAGTCCGAGTGGCTCAGAGTCACCAGTGCAGCCATGCAGTGGAAGACACTTCACGGGTGGAGAAAGGCCAGTGACATGCAGAAGACGCTTGTGAGGGACAGGCATGGCCGGGTGGGGACAACCAGGCCTGTGCCTTAACTGAACCTAGTTTGCACGGTTGGCTGCCTTCGATGGCCGTAACTCGGTGATTGCACAGGAGTCGGTGACAGTCTGTGTACACGTCCAGTGGGTGACAGTGAGGGGTTACAGAGACACCTCCAGGCTGACCCAGAACATGCAAGGAGGCTGCGTGTAAGGTAATAGGCCTTTGCCATGAGTGAGTGGTGGCAGCTGTCAGAACTTGGGCTTCGTAAACACCACACCGTTCAAACTCGCCATTCCGGGACGGAAGAGGGGCAGGGAGGCGAGCGGTAGAGATTTATTCTTTCTTTTTCTTTTCTTTTCTTTTTTTTTTTTTGAGTTGGGATCTCACTCTGACCCTGGCTGGAGTGCAGTGGTACAATCACAGCTCACTGCAGCCTCGACCTCCTGGGTGGGCTCAAGCAATCCTCCTTCCTCAGCCTCCCTGGTAGCTTGAGACTATAGGTGTACACTGCTGCGCCCTACTCATTTTTGTGGTTTTTGTTGAGACGAGGTCTCGCTGTGTTGTGCAGACTGGTCTGGAACTCCTGGGCCCAAGCAGTTCTTCTGCCTCAGCCTCCCAGAGCGCTGAGATTGCAAGCGTGAGCCACTGCACCCGGCCAGTGTAGTGTTTCAGGTCCTGTGAAGGGTGGCGGCATCAGCCATTAACCTGTGACCTTGGGGCTAAGTGATGACCCTTCCAGATAAACCACGTGAAATGTCATCTTTAGCAGGGCTCAGGCGTGTTCTGATACCTGAGTCGCCTCAAGGATTTCCCAGCTTTTGGTGGCGGTGGCGAGTAGCAACCCAGGCCCTGAAGGGGAGGACCTCACAGCAGTCCTGATGTGGGGGGAGAGACAGGTGCTGCTGGAAGGCCTCAGATTCCCAAAGGAGTTTCCGAGGGAGGAGGATGCATGCTGTCTCCGCCACCTCTGGTCCTATCATGCTCTGAGATGCCTTGGACCAGGGGCCCCATGAAAGGTGGACGTGGCTGTCAGGGGAGCAGTTCCTACTCGGCATCAGGGCTGCCCAGACCCCTCGGGAAGCCCGAGACCATCAGCAAGTGGCCCCCAAAGCTCATCCAGCTCCAGACAGCCTGATGTCAGGAGTACGTGTAACTGGCGGAAACTGAGAGGTATTGATGGCAGGGTCTGAGGGACACTCAAGGGCCGGGTCTTGATCCCAGTGGCAGGTACGGACAGCAAGGAGGGAAAGCAGCCCCAGGGGCACCGCCTGTGGTCCTAGCACTTTGGGAGGCCAAGACGGGAGGATCCCCTGAGCCTGGGTTGGGGCTGCCGTGAGCCATGATGGTACCACTGCATGCCAGCGTGGAAGACAGAGGGAGACCGAGACTCAAAACAAAATCAAAGCAAAGCACATGAGGCCCAGTCGCTTCTGGAGGTTCCTGTCTTCAACGTCCAGGGCTCGGAGGGGCTGTGGACACGGCACACGGGGTGTCTGCCAGGGATCGCCAAGCATGGTGGCAGGAGCAGCCTTGCTGCTGTCAGAGCCGCCAGTCCTAATGCCTGGCTGTGCGGTGAGGACAGCGAACAGGCATGTGCACATCTTATTTGTGCTTAAATAAAACCATAAAAACTGCCCAAAAAAGAGAGAGAAGAAGACAATGTGGCCCGTTTGCCCAGGCCGAGAGGGCTGCCCTGCACCAGGACACTGGCCCTGGTGGGCACTGGGCTCCTCCCCATGCTGGGGAGGCCATCAGTTCTGACACCTGGACCGTCCCAAACTGCGAGCTTTCAACAACACTCACGGAATTCACTCATCCGAGCTCTAAGGGGCTCGGGTCGGCCAGGATGCAGGGTGGCAGTCCTGAACAGCCCGGCATTGCCCCAAACCCAGGCCTGGTCAAAGAGAGAAACAGCGGGTTCCTAGGAAGGAGGAAGAGGAGGACGCAGGAAAGAGGCTTGGTCTCCTGACACAGTGCCTCGAGGGTCCAGCCGGGCAGCTGCAGAAAGAAAACAGGATTATGTTCGAAAAGACGCCGGAGAGCCACGCGTGGTACCAGGATAGGTGTGGGCGGGAGCCCCGGGTAGTGGCAGGAGGGAACCTGGCCCTGAGAGGGTGTGGCCGATGCCTGGCAGGAGCGAATGCATCCGCGCAGGCATGTGATGGGTCTCCTGCAAGTCTGGGAAAAGTAGATGGGGCTGGTGAGATGGTATGTGGTCCCCAGAGATGGGGCAGCCTCTTGGATGCCGGGGCTCAGCCAGAAGAGCCTGCCAGGAACGAGGCGGGCCTCATGTGATCCTGCATGTGAGGAAGGCCAGGTGTGAATGAGCCTGTGTGGAAGGAGCCTGGAGTGAGCCGCGTGGACAGAGCACATTCTCTGGCTGCTGACTTTTCTTGCTATGTGTGGACATGACTTCTTAGAGGGTGAATCGCCCACCTACTCACACGTCCACACTCACAGGGTGGAGGAGATCTGGAAGGGGTATCCTGAGGGCTCCAGGCAATGCGGGCTCGCGGGGGTGTCCTGGCCATGGAGCTCTGCTGGCCTGACATGCTCGTGCTAGAGGGAGACAGGAATGTGTGTGCATGCCGTGTGTGAGAGAGTGTGTGTGAGTGTGTGTGAATGTGTGTGCACGAGTGTGTGAGTGCATCTGGGAGTGTGTGTGTGTGTGTGGCACACGTGTAAATGGACGTGCGTGGACGTGAGTGTGCATGCATGAGTGTATGCATATGTGTGCAAGGGTGAGTGTGCATGTGTGTGTGCATGTACGTGAGTGTACGTGTGTGAGTGCGTGTGAGCGAGCGAATGTGTCATACGTAAAGCATGTAATGGATGTGGCTCCTTTTCCAGTGCTCTTTTGGAGGTGCGGGGGAAGGGATGGGCCGCTGTGTTGAGCATCTGATCCTTGTCAAGGCCTAGGACATCCCTGGCCCGCCCGTGAGCCACCCCGGATCTCCCGTTTAAGGTGCCACCCAGGCTCATCCCTGAGGCGGGGCAGAATGACATTCTCCAGTGAGCTCAGCGCCGCGTCCTTTTGGGTCAGGCACCCTCAGCACCGCCCTGGTCCCCTGTTTCACCCAGATACCCTCATCCTCCTCCGTCTGCTAGGGGGAGGCAGCACCTCCGGCTTGGAAGGGGGTCTCCCGAGAGTAGCCCAGGCCCATCACCCTGTCCCCTGGAGTCCCCCTTTCTGGCCCTCGAAGCACTGAGGGCGCCGAGCCCCCGCCCCCTGGGGGCCTCTCCACACCCGAGAGCAGAGTCAGCCCTGGTTTTCCCTCCCATCCTCAGAGATGCCCCCAACTCGGCCCCTGCCAGCCCTGCGGGCTGCGCCGCAGCATGGGCTCAGCGAGGCCGATGGTCCAGACGTGCCGGAGGGGGAGTCCCCGACCTGCAGCCCCAGCCCTCACCATCAAGGTTGAGGGTCGCCCTGCTGGGCCTGCAGGGCCCTGGACTCCCAGCCCCGAGAGGCCCAGCCCCCCGCCCACCGCCGCCTACGCCTCCTCTCTGCTTCCGGACAGCCACCCCGCCCCCCAGCGTGTGGTGCCCTCCGGCTGAGCTCACACCCGCTTCTCTCCTTCCCTCACTCCCGCCCCCCCACCTCCCCCACTCTCTGAGGTCACGTTGCGAGAGTGCCTGGGACGGTCCTCAGGACTACCAGTCTGGCATTTTCGCAGAAATGAAGTCCCCGAGCCCGGATGGGTGAAGTGACCTCCCCAGAGTCACGCAGCAATTTCACGGCAGAGCACAGGGCGCCCCTCCTGTGCTCCCCATGGCCTCTCCCTGCATCCGGGCCACCTGGATAGGGCTCAGACCTCCCGGGCCACTTGGCCTGCCTTGTGAGAGAGACTTGGCCAGGAGGCACCCCTGCCTGAGATTTCGAGACACGCAGACTTAGCCTGTCCAATGGCAGAGGCTCACCGCTGAGACACGGGGCGAGCAGGTGCGTCCCCTTGGTGGATTTCCAGAACATCCCGCTTCTGTGGTGGAAAGAGGTCTCCTCCCAAATCTCCTGGCCAACCCTTGCTCCCCTGCTGTGATCAGTCATTTGCTTTGTGGGCACACGGGCTCTCGCTGGGGGTTCCCGTCAGTGAGGTCGGCGACCAGTGCCAAGGCCAGTGCCCCACCACCCACCGCTTACGCCTGGCGACTAGGGCTTGCCCCCCAGGAGAAGAACAACGAAAACACTTGGAGAAACAACCAGAAGCACAGCTCTCCAGGAGACCCTGGGCCTTTCATGCAAGCAGGGACGCTCGCGCTTATGCTGTCAGCACGTGTCCCGTGACCCAGAGGGCGGGTGGGATAGCCTCCCCTTGACCAGTCGGAACGTGTCACTGGGAGATGGGGTTTCTCCTGCCCTGAGGCGACTGGGGCCCACGACAGGCGCTGAGTGGGGCGGGATGGAACTGTGGAGCCGCCAGCCTCTTGTATCACCGGTGGCATGAGGCCTGCGGACCTGGCATAGGGATCCTGGGCAGCTGGTCTCAGAGTCCTTGGGCTTCTTTCTTTCCTATTTTTTGAGTCAGAGCCTCACTCTGTGCCCCAGGCTCGAGTGCAGTGGCGTGCTCACAGCCACCGCAGCCTCCACCTCCTGGGCTCAGGCGATCCTTCTGTCTCAGCCTCCCAAGTAGTTATCGCCACGCCCGCCTAATTTTTGGTGTTTTTGTAAAGACGAGTCTCACTGTGTTGTCCAGACTGATCTCGAACCCCTAGGCTCAGGCTTGCCTTCGCCTCCCAAAGTGCTGGGATTACAGGCGAGTGCCACCACACCCAGCAGGGTTTTTAATTTTTTTGTAGAGACGAGGTCTTGCCAAGTGACTCAGGCTGGTCTCGAACTCCTGGGCTCCAGTGATCCTCCTGCCTCAGCCTCCCATGTAGCTGGGACTACGGGCGTGTGCCACCACACCTGGCTAATTTTTTTTTTCTTTTTTTCTTTAGAGACAAAGATCACTTGAGCCCAGGAGTTGGAGGCCAGCCTCCAGAACTGTGAGAAGTGCATTTTTGTTTATAAGCCACCCGGCCTGTGGTGTCTTGGGACAGCAAGAGTCTGTCTCTCCGTGGCCTGCTCAGCCCTGCCTGGCGGCCCCTCCCGCCCGGCCACTCCTCCCTCCTCCAGGCCCTACATGCCTCCTCTGGAGACGATTCTTCTGTGTCCCACCTCCAGGGCTTACCTATCGCCTTGCCCTCCTCCCTAGAGTCCTTGTCCAGCCTCCACCTGCCCCTACCCTGTGGAGGGGACCCCTGAGGACAGAGAGCTCTGCCTGTGGGCAGGCCCCAGGCTGGAGCCCCAGTGGCCCGTGGAGGATGGAGGGCAGCGGCCTTGTCCCAGAGCTGGCTCCCTCTACCCTCGGTGGAGGCAGGCAGGCTCAAAGCTCACGGGGGCTTGGGGGCTCAGGTGGCCCTGGTGGCTCAAAGCCACCCGGTCTATCTCATCTGCAGCTCTGAGGCTCGGCCATGCGGGCTTACCTGGGTGCCTGGCTGCATAAGCCGGGGAGCCCTCCAGATGCGCCTTGGGCATGGAGACAGGCGCGGGGCGCCGTCCCCAGGCTCCATCTGCACCTGCAGTCTCTGGGTAGAACACACTTCCTGCCTGGCCTGGGCTGCCTGTGCCTTTCGATGCTCACTTGGGGGGGTCAGGCATCCCTCAGCCCTTCCATGCCCATTCCCACTGCCCTCGGTGCCACTAACCGGATGCCCGACTGGGCGGGTGGCCTTGGAAGCTGCCCCTGTTTCCTCTCGTTTTGTTGCCATGACACCTTGCTGAGTTTGTGGGTATGTCTCCTGGGGAAACTGAGGCTCAGAGTGACCAGGTCCCTCAGTGCATGAGGGCCTGACTCACCAGTGCGGCGGCCTCCTGGGCCCCACCTCATGGTCTCCAGGGTCTCCTCCCTGGGCCGGGCACCTTCTGCCTGGCGGCGTACATATAGTGACTGCTCTCAGGGTCAGCACGCCCTGTTCCCTGGGGCCGCCCTTGTCCTCTCAGGATGCCTGCCTGGGGCGTCGGCAGGGGAGGGGTGACTGCACCTGGTCTGTCACCTCCACATGCCTTCTGAGGCCTGGAAATCCTGCGGACGCGCTCCCTCGGCCGCCCGCCAACCCACAGGGGACATTCATGAGGTCCCCGAGACAGCAGGCCTCTCCTGAGGAGAGGCAGCCTGAGGGCCACCTAACCACGGACAGAGGCCGTGGCCTGCAGCCTCCATTTACACCAGCTCCTGACATGCTGTGGATACTTAGTCACCATCATGTCGGTAACGACCTTGAAGGGCCAGCGTGGTCAGTTCATGCATCTTCACACACGTGTTACAGAGCACAAGGAGCAGGGCGTGTGCCTCACACTTATCATGCCAGCCCTTTGGGAGGCCAAGGGGGGAGGATCGCTAGAGGCCAGGAGCTTGAGACCAGCGTGGGCAACATAGTGAGAACCCTACTCTACAAAAATTGCAAAAATTAGCCGGATGTGGTGGGGTGTGCCTGGAGTCCCAGCTACTTGGGAGGCTGAGGTGGGAGGATCACCTGAGCCCAGGAGTTTGAGGCTGCGGTGAGCTGTGATTGTGCCACTGTACTCCAGCCTGGGCAACAGAGCGAGATCCTGTCTCAAAAATAAAAAAGGTAATAAGGAATAAGCATAAATGTGAGAAAAGTCAGTCTTTTAGATGAGAGTTTGGGGTGATTTCCCCAGAGTTGTGCAGGAGGCAGGATTTGGCATCAAGGGACCTGGGCCAAGAACCCAACACCGGTGCCTCGGGGGTCTGGGCGTTAATTCAGGGTGTGTCTATGTGGGTGTGGGGCAGACCCAGGTGGCAGCGTCCTCCCAACAGGCCAGCGTGTTCTTATAGAGCCGTCTCCTCCCGACCCAAGCCTGTGCGTATGTCCTGGAAGACTTGGAGGCTGCCGAGCATGCCAGCTGCACACCAAGGCTCCGGGCCTCCAGGGAAGCCTGGTTCCTCCCGGCCTCCCCAGCCCGGGGATGTCCGCCTTGGGGAAGATGGCCCGGCCTGCAGCTCCCACCTGGAGAGAGCCAGGTGGTTCCATGCCATGGGTCATAACACGCTGCTTGTTACCCAGGGGACGGGGTGAAGACAGCCCAGCTGTCACCCAGTGCCCATGGACAAGATGGTGCTGGGGAGACAACCCCAGCCAGTGATGGTGTCCCATGGGGTATGTGCCCCGTGTGGTCAGATCATCTGATTTTTCAAGAGAAATCAGAAACTGTCTTTCCATCAGATATTCCTGTTTTCAAGTGTTGGTGACTGATTTCGAAGTTTTAGAACCCTTATATGCTCAAGGGCTGCTTGGTGTAAATGCCTTCTGGAGAAATTCAGGCTAGACAGCAGGAAGAACTTCCTGGGGTGAGGCTTTTGAGACCTCGGGGAAAGAGGCGGGTCTTTGGGGTATTTTGAGTGCCACCCTGCTGGAAGTGAGGAGCTGGGACTGGAAGGTCCCCTGGAGCTTCAGAGGGCCCAGCCATGCTCTGAGTCACTGCCCTTCCCCTAGGCCTCTGCTGTGGCTGGCTGTGGCTCTGAGACACGTGACAGAGGTCTGTGCCTTGCTCTCTGAGCGTGGCTGGCATCTGATGCCCACTGGCTACTGTCTCTTAACCTGGGTGGTTTTATCAAAATCCCCAGCCAGCGCATCCACACCTCAGCCTCGACGTGGGAAATGCCCAGCATGTCTGGCTGAGACTGCGGGAAGGCCCTGAGGCCGACTCTGGAGAGGCTTGGAGGGGACTGGGAAAGGCGCATACGCAAGCACAAAAACACACATGCAGACACACATGTAAACACACGTATACACGTGCACACGCACAAACACATACACGAACACACGTGAATGCACACACCATGTGCAAACACATGCACATACAAACACATACAGGCACACATCACACATGTGCATGCATATACTCATACATGCACGCAAACACAAACACATGAACACAGTACACACATATGCACACACGTCCCCACATGAATGCATACACGCAGTATGCACGCGGTTGCACACAGTTGCACGCATATGCACACATGCACAAATACACAGGCACACACACACGCTGTGGTCTTGTAGGTCAGTTTTATGCCCCAGCTGTGTACAGTAAAAGCATACGTGACTGTATTGAAGCATCCTGATACAGAAAGGTGCTCCCGAAGGAGAGGGTGCCTGGGACTGGCCACACCTGAAGCCGTGGCTGAGAACGGCTGGGGTATGGTCCAAGAGGGGCTGGCGGGGGGAGGGCCCCTCCAGGACATCAGGCGGGGCTGGGGTGGGTCCCAGGGCTTTCAGGAAACATCCCTGGAGCATGAGGAAAGATCGGAGTTCGCTGAACTCAACCCTGAGCGCTGGATTGGGTTCAGGTCCAGCAGTCGGCAGCGGCCAGTCGGAGAGACGAGGCTGTGCCAGCCTCTCCAGGGAGCCCCAGGGTTGCAGAGGCCGGGGCTGCTGCAGCTCGGCCAGGTCCCCGTCTGCCGGGCACGACCTGTGGCCTCAGTCGCGTCCCTTGAGCTCCAGCTCCTGGCTCCGTGTCCTTGTCTCTGAAGGGGGCCTTCCTCCGGGGGGCATCGCGAAGGCCAGTGAGGGCAGGGCAGGCCTCCGGGTGGTGGAGGCACATGCTGAGTGCACCCCCCGCCTGCTGGACAGCACCAGATACTAAGACCGGCCACGGGAGGGAGACACAGCCCCACCCTCCGAGGCCCTGGGCCATCTGAGAGGGGCCCACTGGTGGAACCCCGGGGCGCAGGTGGGCATGAGGTTGGGGCTTCATGGAGCAGAGCCCTCCCCGGGTCTGCCCACCGGGTCGGCCGGGCCCTCGGGGGCTGGTTCAGCCCCAAGGGTCCGCAGGGTCCCCTCGAGACATGAAAGCCCACAGAAGGTCTGGCTGGCCAATGCGCTCGAGGGCATGGAGGGATGCCTGGCTGCCCCGGGGCTCTGTGGCTCTGGGCTGCTCCTGCAAAGGCTGCCAGCCTCCTTCTCCGTTGCTTCTCTCTCCTTGTGTGGCTGCGAGGATGCTGCCTGCGACTCGGCACTGACCGCACCCTTGCACGGGCCTTGGCTGTCCGCTCCAGTCTTCAGGACTCTCCTTGAATGATGGGCATGGGGTGGGGGAGCTGGGCGTTGGGGCTCATGCCTGTCATCCCAGCACTTTGGGAGGCAGCGGTGTGAGGATTGCCTGAGCCCACCAGTTCGAAATCAGGGGGGCAACTTGGCAAGACCTCATTTCTATAGTAAATCAAAAAAATTAGTTGGGCGTGGTGGCGCGCATCTGTGGCTCCGGCTACTTGGAAGGCCGAGGCAGACGGGTTGCCAGAGCCCAGCAGGTCAAGGCTGTGGTGGCCATGAGTGTCCCATTGCACTCCAGCCTGGGTGACAGAATGAGACTCCGACTCCAAAAAAAAAAAAAAAGAAAAACTGGCGGAGGAAGCCCATCCGTCTCCATCCCCACAGGAGTACGGGAGGTCCATCCAGAGTGCTTGGCGATTTAACTTGTTTTGGGCTGGGGCTTCTGCCGTGTTGAGGATCGGCTGGGCAGGCATCTTAGCATGAGGAAGCGGCGTGGAGGTTCATGGGGGGGCAGCGTTCAGGCACGCTCACTCAGCTGCTCCATTCATGACCGAAGGGCGCTCCATCCCCTCTTGGCAGCAACTCAGTGACTCCGCCGAGGCCCTGCACCCCGGCCCCAACCGACCCCACGCCTGCCTCCCAGCCCCAACGGACCCCACGCCTGCCTCTCCTGCCCGCTCAGCGTATCTTTCTCCCCCCTACATTCTCTGTCCTTTTCTCCTGACTCCCTGTCAGTCAGCATTTGGGAGGTTTACATCACCCTCTCTGGACGCAACCAACTCAGCACCACTCTGGGGGTGGCCAGCCGAGTCCCTTCCTGAGTGATTCTCACCAGCCAGCTCTGGGGAGGGCGCGTGAGCCCTGCCCTGCTCTGTCCCTCTAGAATGGTCTATATCGTGACTGATGCAGGAGGGGGAGCTAGGGTGACCCCAGATGCTTGGGGAATGGGCAGGATCTTTCTCGTGGCGGGACAGCCTGCTGAGGTGGGGCTGTAGCCTCCGGGACACAAAAAGAGGTGGCTCAGGATGGCTGAGACGCCCGCCTGGGGCCACACAGCCTGTCAATCACAGAATCAGCATTTTCACCCAGACTTTTGGCCCCGAGGCCTGTGTTCTTTGCACTATGCCTGGCTTGTGCTCTGATTTCCCAGATGAGACGCTTCTTCCCTCCGTGACGCCTGCCTCTGGTCCCCAGAAAGCGGCACACACCCAGAAGAAGCCTTTCCACCCTGAGCTCGGTGCCAGTGCACTCATTTTTTGCTTTGTCATGCCCGGGCCCCGCCTGGAGCCCGGGAAGTAGGTCATGGCTGCAGGGACCACATGGTCTCGCTGTGCAAGGGCCAGGCTGGCAGGAGCACACCCCCAACCCCCACTCCCAGTCCCCACAGCTCCCGTTCGGATTTCATGGCCTGGCCCTGAGTGGTCGAGAGCCTTTCGTGCCTCCCGGAGTCCAGGTGGCAGGGCTGCCGCATGGGCAGTGCCCGAGAGGGTGTGGGTGTGGGTGGGGAAATGGAGGGTCAGGAACAGCCGTCTTTGTTCTCCCACACATCTGTGACCGATGGTCAGAGGGTGCCTCTGTGGACACTGTAGGACAAAACTGCTCTCAGAAGTCATCGTGGACTGGGCTGAGCACGGTGGCTCAGGCCTGTAGTGCCAGTTTTTCTGGAGGCCAAGGTGGAAGGATGACTCGAGCCCAGGAATTCACGGCCAGCCTAGGCAACATAGCGAGACCCCATCGCGACTCAAAAGTAGCTGGGCCTGTGTGGCACGCACCTGTAGCCCCTCGGGAGGCCGAGGTGGGAGGATTGCCTGAACCAGGAATACACGGCAGCAGTGAGTCATGCACTCCAGCCCGGGCGACAGAGTGAGACCCCATATCAGAAAGGAGGAAGGAAAAAATGAGTCATTAAATACAATAATTGTAGTTGCGACAAGTAAAGGGACACAGATGATAAGACGTTTCTATCACTGAACTCTGTGCATGTCATAATACCATGTGTTTTTTTTTTTTAATAAAGATTGAGTGTTGCTGGGCACAGTGGCTCATGCCTATAATCCCAGCACTTTGCGAGGCCGAGGTGAGAGGACTGCCTGAGACGGACCACCCCTTGATTGCATGTCCTGGGCAGCCGTGCTCTCTGCCTGGTCCCCATGGTGTGATCCGGGCCCGTGTCCAGGGGCACCTGAGGGGAGATCGCAGAACATCCCCATCAACCCTCCTAGTCCTGGGGACACTGAGGCCCAGTGTCATAGAGTGCCACCTGCAAGGTCCCAGTTCCCTGGCCTTCTTCCTGGACAGGACGCAGCCACTCTGGGCTCAAGTCTGACTCTGTCAGTGCTCCCGTGTCTTTGTGCATCAAAATGTTTTCTGACCAGGCTCGGTGCCTCAGCCTGTCACCCCAGCACTTTGGGAGGCCGAGGCAAGTGGATTGCCTGAGCCTGCAGGTTCGAGACCCGCCTGGGTAAGTTGGTGAGACCTTGTCTCTACAATAAATCAAAAATTAGCTGGGCATGGTAGCGCACGCCTGTAGTTTGCCTACTTGGAAGGCTGAGGTGGAAGGATCGCCGGAGCCCAGCAGGTTGAGGCTGCGGTGGCTGGGAGCGTGCCATTGCACTCCAGTCTGGGCGATGGAGTGAGACTCCAACTCAAAAATAAAATAAAATAAAATATTTTTTAAAAAGAGTGTTTTTGAGTCCAGGTATGGTGGCTCATGCCTGTAATCCCAGCACTTGGGGAGGCCGAGGCGAGAGGATGGCCTGAGCCCACGGGTTTGAGATGCACCCGGCCAACTTGGCAAGACCTCGCCTCTACAATAAATCAAAAATTAGTCAGGTGTGGTAGTGCGCACCTATAGTTCCGGCTACCCAGAAGGCTGAGGTGGAAGGATCGCTGGAGCCCAAGCAGGTCGAGGCTGCAGTGGTCGGGAGTGGCCACTGCCCTCCAGCACCTGGGTGACAGAGTGAGACTTCAACTCGGAAAAAAAAAAAGTTTTCGATGGGTTTTTGCTATTATGTCTGCTTGTTAAAATAGTAACAAATAAGCTGGATTCTGTGGCTCAGCATGTAATCCCGCCCCTTTGGGAGGCTGAGGTGAGTGGATTGCCTGAGCCCACGGGTTCGAGACCCGCCTGGGCAACTTGACGAGACCTCATCTCTACAATAAATCAAAAAAGCAGCCAGGCGTGGTAGTGCATGCCTGTCATTCCGGCTACTTGAAAGGCTGAGGCGGAAGGATCGCCGGCAGGTCGAGGCTGCGGTGGCCGGGAGCGGCCACTGCACTCCAGTCTGGGTGACAGAGTGAAACTCCAACTCAAAAAAAAAAAAGAAAGAAAAGAAAAGAAAAAAAAAAGTAACAAGCAACAGGACTGAGGCTGAGAGAGCTGACATGGGCGGTGGGTTGAGCTCCCGGCTGGCAGGTTGTCCAGGGGCGATGGCGCCGTCTCCAGTTCCTGCTGTCGGTCTGCACTGTTCAGACCTGGCCCTCTCAGTCTGCTTCTTCAGTTTCCGTCAGGAATGGGCAGAGGCGCTCGGAATAGGGTGTGCTGGCTCTGAGACATGCATGTCCGAGGGGGCCCCCAAAACCCGGAGAGGCCTTCTGTAGGGCAGGCCCGCGTGGGCCAGGCTCCCTGGTAGGCGAGTGTTCCGGAAACCCAGCTGCACCTGTGAACCAGCTGGCGTTGCTGGAGAGACTGCTTCGGGGAAGTTTTTCTGGAGATTCTTTCGAGCGTTTGCCTGTTTCATGATGGGGGATTGACGAGCACACCTGCCCATACCTCGCTGAGTGTTCGGCAGTTTTTGACCAGAGACGCATGACCCCAGTGCCCACCCTCCCTATTCACACGCTTGAACCCCAAGCAGCGGCTCGTTTGTGTTTCCCCGATGGAAAAAAGTCTTCCAGGGGAAACATTTTGCTGATGTGGAAGAGGTGAAACAAAACACGGCAGAGGCATCGCAAAGGCATCAAAATGGAGGAGTTCAAAAGTGTTTTGAGGCCAGGCGTGGTGGCTCACACCTGTCATCCCGGCACTTTGGGAGGCTGAGGCGAGAGGACTGCCTGAGCCCAAAGGTTCAAGACCAGCTTGGGCAATTTGGTGAGACCTCATCTCTACAATACATCAAAAAATTAGCCAGGTGTGGTGGTGCACGCCTGTGGTTCCAGCTACTTGAAGGGCTGAAGCAGAGGGATCTCCTGAGCCCAGCAGATCGAGGCTGCCGTGGCTGTGACCGTGCCACTGCGCTCCAGCCAGAGCAACAGAGTGAGACTCCAACTCAAAAAAAACACCAAACTTTTGAGCAGTGGGAAAGCGTCTCAGTGGGTGGACCGCTTTAAACGGAGTGTTTGGAAGGTGACTGAAGTGTAAACATGTAGGAACACGTAGTTTTTTATAAATAAATCAGGTGTTTTTTTTTTTTTATGCCTCATCACCAGAGAGCCATTTCAGTGTTGTGGGTTTTAACAGCCACTCAAATGGCATCACCATTGTTTGGTCGAGAGAGGTCCTGCCGCCTCTCAGGGCATGGGTGTTGGCTCGTGGCCAGCCACTGGCTAGCTGGAGACTGCGGTCAGTGCACGAGCTGGCATGGACTTGAGGGTGTCACCTGGTCAGTGAGGTTGTCGCTGCTCAGCCGCTAAAGGCATGTGAGCCCTGAGGCCGTGTTTCTCATCACAGCTCAGTCCAGGGGGCAGACACTGACTTCTCATGCTTCTTTGCTGAGTGACTACGTCTAACTTGCCTGGCCTCTCTGTTCCCTCCTCCACAAAGTGGGATCCTTCTTCCTTGCCAGACAGACGATGGGCCCTGGACCTGCGGCCTTTTGGCGTGCCCCCAAGAAAGGACCTCTGGTCCTGCTGAGTCTCACAGCCACGGGTGAATAATTGGCGAAAGCGTCAGGCGTGCTTGTGCCTCTTTCTGGCTTTGGGAGCGCTGGGGAGGAAGCCACCCGCGGGCCCAGCTTCCCCGCAGACCGCTTCGGGGAGGGTCTGCTGACCCCCTCACAAGCGGCGCTGATGGCGTGCCCGCCGCTGTCCCTCCAGAGAGTCTGGGCAGCCCCTCCAGGGCCAGCGGTAGGTGCCAGCTCCCCCGCCTCGGCCCTCTCCCCTCCCCATGGGCTCCCACCCTCCCCATCTGCACCGCTCCCTCCGCCCCCACCAGCGCCTCGCCTGTCAGCCCCCTTCCTCCCCCACCGGCTCCCTCCTGCCCCTTCTGTGGCCTCCATCATCCTCATCGTTGTGGACGCCCCCCACTGGCTCCCTCCCTCCCCCTCCCCCACCCCTCCCTCCCCTGCCCCTACCCCACCTGCCCCCCACAGCGCCCTCCCCCCAGCCTCCCCCTGCCTTTGAGCTGCTGGACTGTCTCTCTTGAAGACCTCGGCAGGCCTCACTCCCTTCTGTCCCGGCTGCTCTGGGAACGGCTCCCTGGAGAGGGCCGGAGGCAGCCCCCAGCTCCGTTGACTTCCTGCCCCTGGGGACTCAGCCCTGCAGGACTTTGGACTCTGCGGGCATGCACCACCCAGAGCCTGGCCTCAGGGTGCTGCTGCCTCTGCTCTCTTCCTGTGGGCGGGCGCTGCGGGTCTTCTGGGGCCTGGTCCCCTGTGCCGGCTCCCAGCCTCAGGGCTTTCTGATCCGGGCAAATGTCTCCTCTCTCACCTGAGACCAGTGGCACCCCTTGGCCAAGTGACAGCCCCTGTGCCTGGTGAGGGTCCTGTCCCTCCTCACTCCAGCCCGTAGGGAGGAGCTCCGTCCTGCCAGCCGACCTCCCTCCACGCCTTCCCCCACAGCCTGCTCCGTATCGTTGGTGGCCCTCTGACTCCTGCAACCTCTTCTCCAACCCTGATGCCTCGCTTTGTTCTTGACACCGCAGCTGCCCAGGCTCGAGCCAGCCTGCTGTCTCTGACCCCACAGACCAGACCCCCCGGAGGGCGGGGAGCATCTCCCCTCCTCGGCCAGCCCTGGTGGGTGGCATTCCACAGTTGGGGAGTTGCCTGTGCGCCCTTCATTGTTGGCATCTGCGTCTCCTGGGCCAGGCTGGGCATGGTCCAGTGCAGGGTCTGCGCCCACCCCTGGGTCCCTGGCAGGGCTGGTCCCCACAGTCTCCCCGCTGCTCAGTGTGAGCTGGGCTGAGGGGTGGTGCCGTCCTGTCTGGGGCCTCTTGCCCTTGCCCGGGCTGGCTGGCTGTCCTGCCCACAGGTGCCCCGGCACGGGCTGGACGCGATGATGCTTGTTGTGCGCCCTGGCATCGAGGGTGGTGGTGAGCTCGTGGACGCGCCCACACCTGGGTCCGAGGCTGGGCGAGGCTGTCACCAAGGTGTGCTCCACGGCAGATGGTGCTTTCCTGTGGCTGGCCTGGCAGCTCTGGCTTAGCATCCCCTCACTGAGGACGCTCACAGGGTCTGACTGTGGCTCGATGGGGCTCCGCATGGCTGGCTGTCCAGGCCTCTCCGCGCCTCATGTTTCGGGCCATCCCAGGGTCCTCCTGAGCCCCAAGGCCATGTGAGTATACCGTGAGGGCTCTTGCGGCCCTGTGGGGGTCTGTCCTGTCTTCTCCCCTCACCGCCGTCGGAGGACAGGTCTCCCATCTAACGGGTCACCGTGGATGAGGACCCCGGCCCTGCCCACCCGGAGTCTGCAAAGGTCCAGGTCCCTGAGGAGCGAGAGCCAGTCAGCCGGTGCCCTCGGATCTCCTTCCGCCCCTGGCAGCCCTGTGTGGGCCGTGGCGCCTCCTCTGCGTCCCCCACATGCCCGTGCAGAGGCTTGCCCCCTCCTCTGTCCGCCTCCCCAGGGCCCTGTGTAGCGACGGCACCCCCTCCTCTCTGTCCCCCGCAGCCCGTGTGAGGCCGCACCCTCTCTTCTGTCCCCCCACATCCTCGTTTAGAGTCTGCGTCCCCTTCTCTGTGTCCCCCCTCTAGCCCCATGTGAGGCCAGGCCCCTTCCTCTGTGTCCCCCACACCCCTGTGTAGAAGCCGCGTGCCCTTTTCTGTCCCCCCACATCCCCGTGTGGAGACTGCGCCCCCTCCTCTGTGTCCCCCGCCACGGCCTCACGTGAGGCTGAGCCCCCCGTGTGTGTCCCCCCACGGCACCAGCCTTTGCGTCACTGGCTAGAGGTGCTTGGACATTGGTCCCCTGGACGCCGCCTGTGAATCCACATTCCGTGGCTCCCTGGGAAACGCATCCAGAGCCACGTGAGGATGGTGGGAGGTAACGGCCCTGCTGGCCTCCGTGGGAGGTCTCCGACAGCACGGCCTCCCTCGCGCTGAGGAGTGGCACGCGGGTGGCAGGTCCCTCTGAAGAGGCTTCTGCCACGCGGCTTCCTCTTGAGCTTCTGCCACGTCACTGCGCAGGCGGCCAGCTCCCCGTGTCTCCGGGGCCGTCTGAGGGGCGCCAGGCTCCACATGGCCGGCGTTGGTGGGGTCTGATGTGGCGGCTTCCCTCTGCGTTCCTCCTTCCTCACGGAGAGGGGCAGGCCTGGGACCGACTGGCAGCCCACCGATCATGTGGCTGGGGGAATCGGACTGTGCCCTTCTCGTGTTTGGAGGTTCAGAGGCCACGCCTGAGAATTAGCTAGGCTGAGACCCAGAGAAAGGAGCCTTGTAAAATCTACTGACAGGACAAGATCACTTGTAGGCCACACGTTTTCCGTTTTTATAGCATTTTTAATTTTGAGTTGGAGTCTCAGTCTGTTGCCCATGCTGGAGTGCAGTGCACACTCACAGCCACCACAGCCTCAACCTGCCAGGCTCCGGCGATCCTTCCGCCTCAGCTTTCCAAGTAGCCAGAACTACAGGCGCGTGTCACCACGCCCGGCTAATTTTTGATTTATTGTAGAGACGAGGTCTCACCAATTTCCCCAGGCGGGTCTCGAACCCGTGGACACAGGCAATCCATTAGCCTTGACCTCCCAGAGTGCTGGGATCAGAGGCTGAGCCACCGAGCCTGGCCTTTTATGGCATTTTCTAAGTCAGCAGAGAACTGCATTTGCCATGTAGGGGCAAAGGCGTGGATTGGACGCTGTGGACACCATGGTTTTCAGCCTGTCTTTGTCTTGTCTGCATCTTGGCTTTACCACCAACGAGCTGTGTGACCTTGGACAAGTCACTTTTCCTCTCTGTGCCCCAGTGTTCCCAATCTGTGAATTGGGGATTCAGGACAGAATCTCCCTGGTTGGCCGTGGTGAGGATTTCACCAGTGATTCCATGTGGTCTGCATGCAGTAGGTGCTCAGACAATGTCATCAGCGTCATGGTTGCTGGTGCTAGAATTTTGGGCGCTCCTGGCACTCAAGGCAGTGGTAAAGGGTGGTTGGAGGACTCGGATGTGTCCAGCTTGGAGAGGAGAGGAGAGGAGAACGGATAGAGGTAACAGAGGCCTGGAATATTTGTTCCAGGGGCTCCCAGGGACTGAGCAGGGCTGTAGCAGTCAGTTTCTGTTGCTCTAAAGACATATCTGGCCCCGCGCAGTGACTCATGCCTGTAATCCCAGCTCTTAGGGAGGCTGAGCCTGGAGGATTGCTTGAGGCCTGGGGTCGGAGACCAGCCTGGGCAACATAGCGAGACCACATCACTACAAAAAGTCTAAAAATTGGCTGGGCGTGGTGGCCTGAGCCTGGAGTCCCAGCCACTCAGGAGGCCGAGGGGGGAAGGTCGAGGCTGCAGTGACTGTGCCACAGCACAGTGAGACCCCCACTCAAAAAAAAAAAAAAAAAAAGGAATGAAAGAAACGCCAGCACTGGACAGTCTGTAAAGAAAGGGGTGGATGTTGGATGGGACTCGTGGTTCTGCCTGGCGCCAGCCTCTGCTGGGCTTCGGGCGAGGCCTGGGAAGGTGGAGGGGGCCGGGCAGGTCACCCAGCAGGGATGGGGAGGACGAGGCGCCGGCTCTGGCGCGGACGAGCCGAGCGAGAGCTCACTCATGACGGCGAGGGCAGCCCACGACGCTCACGGGGCTGTCACCCTCTCAGGCCCTGCCTCCGGCACGGGGGACTTGGAGGGGCGACATCCAGACGAGATCAAGGACCAGAAAGCCAGAGCTCCAGGGACAGTTTCCAGCCACAGAAAGAAAAGCTTTCTGTCGATGAAGGGTGACTGAGGCAGAAGGAGGCCTCTCGGGAAGGAAGGCGCTCCCGATCCTCGGAAGGGCTCTAAAGGGGCTGGACGGCTGCTCGGGGCGCCATCCAGGGGCTCCGTTTCTCTTTTGTCGATTCGGGGTCTCTGTGGCTCAGGCTAGAGTGCAGTAGCGTGCTCATAGCTCACCACAGCCTCGACCTCCTGGGCTCAGGTGATCCTCCCACCTTAGCCTCCCGAGTAGCTGGGACTACAGGCGTGTGCCACCACGCCTGGCTAGTTTAAAAAAATTTTTTATAGAGATGAGGTCTCAGCATGTTGCCCAGGCTGGTCTTGAACCCCTGGCCTCAAGCAGTCCTCCTGCCTTGGCCTCCCAAAGTGCTGGGATTACAGGTGTGAGCCACCGCGCCCTGCCAAGGAAGCTTTTTCTTTAAAGTCCTTTCCAGAAGCTTCTGAGATTGCACTAACAGCGGGAAGTCATCTTTATGGCTTACTGTAACCCCTGCTGTCCCCAGCAATGGGGTCTAAGCAGCCTGATTGACCAGTGGGGAGGAGGACTGGGTGCCAGGAACCCCCTGGGAGCTGCTGTCCCTCTGTTCGTCCATCCGAGGGCTCCTGCTGGAAGACAGAGACTCACAGGCCATGGCCTGGCCACGTGGGTCCCCGTGGGTCCCCGTGGGCCGGCTGGGAGGCTGAGGGGCACTTCTGTTTTTAGATGGGACAAAATAAAGCTTAAGTTGAGCCCGCTTCGCAGCTTTAAAAAGTCGCCTTTATTGAGCTGATAGTTCACACACAGAAGACGCCCACTCAGAGCCACTCTACAGTGGCTTTTGCATTCCTCGTGGCTCTGATGGTCATTCCTGGGACACTAGAAGGCCCAGAAGCCTCCCAGACACGAGGCGAGGGTGCCTGAGGCTGGCTCCTCGCCTCCTGGCCTCCATCCAGGGCCCCCCCCCCGGCTGCAGGCGCCCCATACCCGCACCACCACCCCAGGGTGTGCGGTCTGCTGGTTTCCACGCAGAGCCTCCCAGGGGGTCATCTGTGTCCCCTGAGCCGCCTTCATGCCAGTTTTCCCTCTCTCCCCTGCCCAGTCTCTGTCCCTCCTCCCGGGGGTGGGACCATAATCTCTGTTTCTGGACGTGGTCATGTCCAGCCGTCCTTTCTGCTGGGAGCAGGGGCTGCTCTCCTCTCCGGCTGGGGTGTGGCGTGATGCTCCGTGGGTTCTTTAACCTGACACAGAAAAGCACTTGAGATCTAGATATAGTTTGAAGACAGGATTTATTAGAGAGAGAGGGAGGGAGGGGAAGAAAGAGTGAGGAAGGGGGGAGGAGGGAGGGAGGAAGAAAAAGGGGGAGAGAGAGAGGTGCAGACAGACAGGCATGGGCGTCTTAGGAGAAAGCCCACGTTTCCCGTGACAGGAAGCCTGATGGACTTTTGCCACGGTTCTTACGCTGACCATGAGCTCAAGGGTGGCTGCCTTATGAGGTCCGGATAACCATTTCACCACTTCTGAGGAGCTGAGGGCTGGGTTCTTCCCAAACGGGCATCTGCCTTTGACAAGAAACTTGATAGACTTTTACAGTGACTGTTATGCTGACCATGAACTTGGGGGGGGGTTACTGCCTTGGTAGGTCCCGTTCCAGCCTTCAGGGTGGTCGGGTGGGCCAGACCAGGTAAGAAGAGCTGCCTGGACACTCGTCCTATTTGAAAAATCTCTACCAGAAACGTCATCTCTGCGTAGCCTGTGCTGAGTCAGCTGCCTCACTCATCCTGAAACGACATTCTTGGGTTCAGAACCCAGGGGCTCCTCTGTTTCCCGCAATCTCTCCCGGATCCAGATGTTGAAGTGTCTACTTCCAAGGCCCATCCAGATCCACAGTGCCCATGGGATGGGTCCCCCGTAATCCGTGCTTCTCACCAGGGTGTTTTGTCTTGTCAAAGTGGGAATGTATTTATCACTTTTCATATGATTGTAAACAAAACAGCACAATGACACCAGAACGTAGACACGGAATAAGAGAAAAAAAACCTCCCTGGCTGTGCTTTCCTTCCCAGGGAATCTCTGCACCACAAATGTCCAGTAGGGGTATGCCTGCACATTCATGGGATGCATCCTGTTCTTGTTTACAAAAACCCTGGGCTGGGCGCAGCGGCTCATGCCTGTCATCCCAACATTTTGTTGTTGTTGTTGTTGTTGTTGTTGTTTTTGAGTTGGAGTCTCCCTCTGTCGCTCAGACTGGAGTGCAGTGGCCGCTCCCGGCCACTGCAGCCTCGACCTGCTGGGCTCCGGCAGTCCTTCCGCCTCAGCCTTCCAAGGAGCTGGAACTACAGCGCTGTCACGCCTGGCTAATGTTTTGATTTATTGTAGAGATGAGGTCTCTCCAAGTTGCCCAGGCGGGTCTCGAACCCGCGGGCTCAGGCAATCCACGCACCTCAGCCTCCCAAGGCGCAGGATTACAGGCTGAGCCACCGAGCCCGGCCATCCCAGCATTTTGGGAGGCCAAGGTGGCAGGATTGTTTGAACCCAAGAGTTTGAGACCAGCCCGGGCAATATAGTGAGACCTTGTCTCTGTAGAAAATTTTAAAAATAGCAGGACATGATGCCGCATGCCTGTAGTCCCAGCCACTCGGTAGACTGAAGTGGGAGCATCACTTGAGCCCAGGAGTTCGAGGCTGCGGTGAGCTGGGATCATGCCACTGTGCTCCAACCTGGGCAACAGAGTGAGATTCTGACTCAAACAAACAAACAAAACTAAAAAATGCATAAAGACATAAATGAATACATCCCTGCCTCAGCAGGTTCAGCGTGTGGACCTCCTGGCCAGGGTAGACGCTTCCTCCTCCTCCTCACAAGGGGGAGGGCTCCACACAGGGTGCGCCAGGACACGGTGCTGGCCCCGTCCCCGGTATGTCACGGGACCAGGATGATCTCACAGGGTCCCATCTGTCCTGCCTGGCCAGTCGGCTTTTGTTAGCAGATCCTTGATGGGGAGGAGGGGACGGCATGAGAAGCAGACGGAGCAGAGCCGTGAGGCCCACCTTGAGGCGAGAGAGCATCTGAACCAGGGCCTGGGGGCCACAGGGGTCTTGGACTGGGGACCCTCCGGCCTCTCCTGCCTGGGACTCCCATCCTGCCCACCTCGCAGGGGAGCCCGGGTGCTCTGTTGTGGGAAGGTGCCCGGGAGAGGGGCGGTCTTCTCCCAGAAGCAAGCGGGGCCCAGGGATCACCTCCGAACGGGGTGGGTGCCCGGGGCTCCTCGTCTGCTCTGACTCCTCCAGGGGCCCACAGGTGAGCCGTGTGGAACAGGTAGGCCCCTCAGCAGGAAGCCCGCTCTGCCTGTCAGCCTGGGCAGGCCCTGTCCTAGGGGGCAGTGGGGGTCTGGGGTCTCATCTGCTCCTCCCTCTCCCTGAGGGCCTGGATCTTGGGGCCCAGCCTGGCAAGCTGAGGACAAAGGCGAAGGGGGTCGGGGGCACTGCCGGGCCCCTTCCTTGGCCGTTCCCTGCTTCTCCCTCCGGCCATCTCCACCAACCCCGGAAAAAACTCTACAAAATGTTTCAAATTAGTCGGGCGTGGTGACGCACACCTGTGGTCCCAGCTTCTCAGAATGCTGAAGTGGGGGGATCACTTGAGCCCAGGAGGTTGAGACTACAGTGAACTATGATTGCACCACTGGACTCCATCTGGGTGATGGGGTGAGACCCTGTCTCTTTAAAAAAACAAAAATTAGCCAGGCTCGGTGGCTCAGCCTGTAATCCCGCGCCTTCGGGAGGCTGAGGTGAGTGGATTGCCTGAGCCTGCGGGTTCGAGACCCGCCTGGGCAGCGAGACCTCATCTCAACAATAAATCGAAAAATCATCCGGGCGTGGTAGCGCATGCCTGTAGTTCCGGCTACTCGGAAGGCCGAGGCGGAAGGATCGCCGGAGCCCAGCAGGCGAGGCTGCAGTGGCTGGGAGCAGCCACTGCACTCCAGTCTGGGCGACCGAGTGAGACTCCAACTCAAAAAAAAAAAATTTTTTTTAAAGAAGAAGTTCCATTTGTTGGCCAGGCACGGTGGCTCACACCTGTAGTCCCAGCACTTTGGGAGGCCAAGGCAGGAGAATCACTTGAGCCCAGGAGTTTGAGGTCCCCCATAGGCAACATAGCAAGACCTCATCTGGTACAAATCAATTTGAAAAGCTAGCCAGGCTGTAAATGAGAGAGAGAGAGACAGACAGACAGACAGACAGACGGAAAGACTGAGAGAGGTACAGAAAGACAGAGGTGGGCGGGCTGGTTCAGAAGAACAAGAATGCTCGTGGCCTGCGGAAACAGCCTTGCCACGTTTACTTTCCTGTCTCTTTCTCCCTTAGATGACAGGGCCTGTGGGGTGATGACATGTCTGGTCTGGGCTGTGCGGCCACCTCAGGGCTGTGCTTACTGATATGTTTTTCAGTCCACTGTCTTGGTGTGGGCGTCCCTGGCCGGGAGCCACTTGTCCATCGGTTTAGATGTCCTGTGTCCGGTTCTCCCAGAGAAATCACCCTTCCCGTGGCCCTTGGGGGAGGCAGCAGGGTCCAGAGAGGGGTGGCGAAGGAGGGGGCGGGGCTGAGAGGCCGAGTCCCCTAGGCCTGGGCGGGAGACCACCTGCTGTCCTGTCGCTGACCCCCCTCCAGGCTCTGGAGGAAGACGCAGGCCCAGTGGACCCACTTAGAATGAAGTGTCGTGTAGGAGGGAGCTTGGGGGTGATGGGTGACTCGGAGCCCAAGACCCCAAAGGCCGAGAGAAGTGGCTTGGCCCCCAGCTGCGAGGTGAGTCCCGGCCTCTGCTCCAGCCTCGCCACAGACCCGTGCTGACTTCTCTGGCAGAAAGTCGGGAATGTCTTCTGGTTCAGGGACAGGGAGGGACAGCCGAGGGCCACCGTTCAGGACACAGGTTTGCATTCATACTGGCTCTGTGACCTTGGGCAGGTGACTTCTAGATCCCCAGGAATCATAATGTCTGTGATGACGGTGGTGACGGCGATGACGACAGTGATGACGGTGATGACACTGCCCTCAAAGGACTGTTGTGGGGCTCATGGTGACACCGGCGAGGTGCCCACACGGGGCAAGCACCCTTCTTCAGCAGGTGCCAGGCGAGCCCTGGCACCTCAGCGTCTGTGGCCTGGGCAAGTCTTGGCAAAGCTGCCTCGGTGTTGGTCACGAGACTGAGAGTCACTTCATTTTACTATCCAGAGTGTCTTCTTTTTTTCCTTTCGTGTAGAATTTTTAAATTTTTGTAGAGATGGGGTCTCACTGTGTTGCCTGGGTTGGTCTCAAACTTCTGGCCTCAAGCGATCCTCCCACCTCGGAACGTGCTGGGATTATAAGTGTGAGCCATGACACCCTGCCACAAGGACTCCTCTCTCCGGGTCCCGTTACCTGCCTAGGGCAGCAGGGCCCCGGGGACGCTCAGAACGTGGGCTTGTCTTTCTCGCATGGCCCACAGTTTCCACACGTGAGGCCGGGTCGGGCGGCCCCTCCAGCCAAGGCCAGTGCTGCGATGCTTCCATCTGATCAGGAGGTCTGTGCCCCCACGGGTGCCCGTGTCCTGCGTCGCGTGGGGCCGAGCCCCCAGCCAGGGCGCACTCACGCATCCCGCTTTCCCCAAAGGAAAATTCCAACCTGTGAGAAGCGCGCGGTTTACTGCTTTGTGGGGTGCATGGCTGCCTGTGCGCTTAAGGGTGAGCTGGCGTCTGCTTCGGCCTGTCACTCATCCGCTTCCTGCAAGTGTGTTTGACTCGCCCCAGCCCAGCAGAGACGGCAGGCAGGAGGGGTGGAGGGGTTGCCAGCGACCCTGGTGGAAGGCCTGCTGCCCTGTCATCTGCTCCGAGAGACTGGATGGGGCAGTGCAGCGGCCAGTGCGCCCTGGACGGACGTCCCCAGTCCCCAGAACATGGGACACTGCCACTGCCCCAAGCCCAGGGGATGCCCCTTGGTTCTCTTGACTTGGAGCCTATGGAAACCCCTAGAAGCCACAGAAGGAAACCCAAAGTGAAAAGCCAACATCCGGCCTGGTGCGGTGGCTCACACCTATAATCCCAGCACTTTGGGAGGCCGAGGTAAGAGGATTGCCTGAGCCCAGGGGTTTGAGACCAGCCTGGGCAACTTGGCAAGACCTCATCTCTACAATAAATAAAAAAATTAGCCAGGCATGGTGGCATGTGCCTGGAGTTTCAGCTACTTGGAAGGTTGAGGTGGAAGGATCACCGGAACCCAGCAGGTCGGGGCTGGGGTGGCTGTGAGCGTGCCACTGCACTGCAGCCTGGGCGATGGAGTGAGACTCCAACTCAAGAAAAACGAAAAGCCAGCATCCACACTGAGGATATAGGGGGTGATGCAATGCACGTATTTACAGATGTTTATTGTTGTTGTTGTTGTTGATGAAATACTGGAGAAGTCGAAAGCAGTCTGCAAACTACGGTCCACAGACCAAATCTAGCTTTTAAACAAATCTGTTCTTAATTTGATTTAGAGACAGGGCCTTGCTCTGTCACCCAGGCTAGAGTGCAGTGGTGCAATCATAGTTCAGTGCCACCGTGAACTCCTGGTCTCAGGGATCCTCCTGCTTTGGCCTCCCAAGTAGCCGGGACTACAGGCATGCACTACCACACCCAGCTCATTAAAAAATTTTTTTTGTAGACATGGGATCTTGCTGTATCGCCCAGGCTGCTTTCAAACGCCTAGACTTGAGCAGTCCTCCCGTCTTGGCCTCCCAAAGTGCTGGGATGGCAGGCGTGAGCCACTGCACCCAGCCTGTCTTTAAATATAGACGTGTAGTCGTATTAAGGAGGACACAGAGCGAGTGGCAGTCGTTTCTAGCGGGCTCTGTGGAGCCGAAGCAGGTCTCCCGGGTGGGGCTGCTGGGAAGGAGGGTCCTGTCACCCCGCAGGCCCCAGCCTCAGGCCCCACCTGGCCCTGTGTGGCCTCCGAGGCCCACTGGGAAAGCCACCCAGGAACACACGCCTGAGGGACCTCGTGGGTGCTGGTGCGGGGGGTGGAGGCCACGGCCGCAATCCAGGGAGGCCGGTGAGCCCAGGGTCGGTGAGAGGCGCTTTTGCCATCCCCGCCACCTGAGGAACCGTCGCTTGGCCTCCTGTGCCTGGCACTCTTCCCTGGAGGGCCCCGCCGGGCCGCCTTCCCCTGCTCGGTCCTGCCTCGCCATAGAGAACATATCTGACCGCTGGCCGGCGGCGCTGGCTTTCGTGAGCTGGAGGGGCACTGGGCAAGATGACCAGCCAGGTCGCCCACCCGCCCGCGGCGGTTCTGGGTGTGGACTGGTATGCGGCGCTGGATGGGGCCTGCACGTGCGTGTGCCTAGCATGTGAGCAGGGGAGAGGGAGCGGAGGCCGAGAGCAGCCTGCCGTGACAGGGTGGGGGGCACCTCCTCCCCCCGGCCCCGCCTTCCTCCTTCTCCTGAGAACTCCCCCCACCCTCTCCCCCGACTCCTGAAAACCTTCCCCCTTCTCCCCCACTCCCAAGAACTCAGCCCCTCCTCTCTCCCCAGGTGAGCCTTGAAACCAACATGGCCGAGCCCCGCCAGGACTTCGATGAGATGGACGACCACTCTGGGACGTATGGGTTAGGGGACAGGAAGGACCAGGCGGGCT
Organism: Cephalopachus bancanus; assembly: GCA_027257055.1. Classification (NCBI taxonomy): domain Eukaryota; kingdom Metazoa; phylum Chordata; class Mammalia; order Primates; family Tarsiidae; genus Cephalopachus; species Cephalopachus bancanus. The sequence goes on along the minus strand of JAPVLO010000579.1, from coordinate 640,959 downwards.
ACGCCCTGCCCCAAGACCAAGAGGGCGGCCTGGGCCACGGCCTGAGAGGTGAGTGGGTGATGCCGCGGCGGGAGGGTTGCCTCGAGACCTGTGAAGTCTTGAATGTGAGCTCGTCGCAGGTGGGCCCCAGTGAGCCTCAGTCTGTGAAGGGACCCAGGCTGCTAAAGGCAGGATTATCTGAAACTCACCTTCCAAGGGAGAGTCTGCCATGCAACCACCAAGCTGGCCGGGGGCTCGTCACCTTTCGGTTCCAGGGACCCACTTGGGCCAGTCACACCTGTCAGCTTGCAAACCAGCAGTGTCTAGTGTCCACTAGCCTGTAAAATGTGGCCATGAGCTAGGTGCGATAGCTCATGCCTGTCATCCCAGCACTTTGGGTGGTGGAGGAGAGAGGATTGCCTGAGCCCAGGGGTTCGAGACCAGCCTGGGCAACTTGGTGGGACCTCATCTCTACAGTAAATAAAAAATTAGCCAGGCATAGTGGCACACACCTGTGGTTTCAGCTACTTAGAAAGCTGAGGTGGAAGGATCGCCTGAGCCCAGCAGGTCGAGGCTGTGGTGGCCATGAGTATGCCACTGCATGCCAGCCTGGGCAACAGAGTGAGACACTGACTCAAAAATAAATATGTGACCATGCACATTATTTTTGTCTCTTCCTTAAACCGAGCCTGCCTGGCCCTCTCTGGCAAGAGCCAGTCAGCTCTGGGATCCTTATGTGATCAGGCTCCGTGTCACCTTCTAGAGAGTCCAAGACATGACCCTTTGGCTGGGTCACCTCGGCTACCTCCCTCCTCTTCCACACGAGGGTGTTTCCTCTCGGAGCTCACAGCCCCCTCTGGCTCCCGGGCTAGCCCCTGGCCCCTGCTGGCCGCACCACGCAGGCCCAAGAGTGCCAGGTGGTTCTGGGAGGATGTTGCCAGCGGGTGCCGGGTGGCTCTCCCGGGATGTTGCCAGCGGCCGTGCCCAGGAGCCACCCACACGCAAGATGGCGCCTGTACAGGAAGGACTTGGTCCCCGCCTCCCGACCGTCTCTACAGGGCAACACAGCACAGTCTGCTCTTCCCTTTTGGCCTTGCAGCCCGGTGCAGGGATGGGGCCCGGAGTCCCAAGGTGGAACATGACTTGGGAGGATGCCGGAGGGTCACCAGGACCCCAGCTCTCCTGCACCAGGGTAGCCATCCTGTCGTGGAGGGGCTCTGGGCTCACTGGAGGGCCGGTCTCCACCGTGAACCTCACGCCTGTTCTTTCGTCATCTCACACTGCTTTGTGGGCACAGCCAGCCCTGAACAGGAAAGGATGCGAAGGTGGCCCAGAGAGTGGCTGCCTTGGAGGCCACCAGAGCCTCCCTGTCACCCAAGGAACATCTCTGCTGAATCCCAGCCCCACCCCAAACCTAACAGGCCAAAACCAATCTCTTTGTACCCTGTCCCGGGCCACACCCGGCTTCTCTTTTGCTGCTGGTGGTACCGTCCACGTGTCTCTCATGGCCCTGGCAGCTCTCCCTCCTCACTCCCTGCACCCAGGAGGGCCCAGCCCAGACCTCCTCAGCCCCGAGCCTGTCTGCCACCTGCCTCCGTCCTGCAATCCCCAGGCTTGAGCAGGTTCTCAGCCTCTTGTGCACTTGACTCTGTCTCTAAGGCGTCTCGTGGTTCAGAAAGGTCCCTGGAAAAGGGAGGGGGCTGGGCACAGGGGAGCCCCTCCCTGCTACCCCTTCATCCAGACATTTTCCTGGACGTCCTGTCCCACGACCTCTCCTGTCCTGTTACTGCCCGCCCGGGAGGCTGGAGCGTGCTGCCTCTTGCCTGGGCACAGCTCTGTCCTCAGTCATTTGGAGCTTCGTTCCCAGGACAGCGGAGAGACGGGCCCCAGGCGAGCCCTCAGCGGTGTGCACCACAGACAGGTGTTTGCAGCCTCCAGACCAAAAGCCCCGACGGCCCGGTGGGCGTTGACCTCAAATGGGCCAGGACCACACATGATGCTCAGCTTTCCCTCTCGTGGCCAGAGGCCCTTTGTCCGTGGGTGCAGGGTCAGCTTCCCACCTGGAGCGGGGCTTCCTATCGGCATCTCCATCACCATCATCAGCACCACAGAAATAAAAAGCTCCGTTGCTGTCAGTGAGCACCGCGATGCCGGGCCCCTCAGCCAAGGCACGGCAGAACGACCGGCGGTAGTCACTGCCGCGCATCCAGGGGTTCGCATGCCAGGCACGTGCAGTGTGCTTCGGAGACCACCAAGGAGTTCCTGCTCACAGAAGCCCTGTGAGTGGGTGGAGCTACGGCCATTTTACGGGGGAGAAAACGGAGACAGAGGGAGCTTAGCTAACTTGCCCAGAGCCACACAGCCAGTAGGTGGTAGGGCCAGGATTCGGGCCCCATCTGTCTGATGCCAGAGGCTGGGGTCTCCCTCCCTGCCTTCCAGACCACAGTCTAAGCCACGAACAGGACAACTAGGAAGCAGAGGGAACCCATTCTGCCAACACGTGCATGGGGAGTGAGGAATTTCTGTCCTACAGAGGTGAGTGCGTTCACCAAGCTGAGAGGGGAGGAGCAGCGACCGGATGGCTAAGATGCCGCTGGAAAGACTGGAGAGGTCTTTCTGGGCACTCACGGCCAGGCACAGAGAAGCGGAGGAAAAGTGGGTGACAGAGAGTGCTGGAGGAGGGCTCAGAAGCTCTGGTGGGAGCTTCTCACGTCACCGTCTCATCCACCCATCTTTCTGTCCTCCCCTCCTTCCAAGCATTCATTCATCCATCAGTTCATCCATCCATCAGTCTGTCTGTGTATCCATCCGTCATCCGTCCGTCATCTCCCCACCCGTTACGCATTGATCCACCCAAACATCCATTCATCGTCCATCCAGTCGTCATCCTGCCTTCCTTCCTAGCATCCCTTCATCCATCAGTCCATCTGTCTGTTATCTGTTCGCCCACCCACCACGCATCCACCCATCCATCCATCCACCTACCTATCCAGTCGTCCAGCCAGCCATCCGTCCACCCACCCTTCCACCCCTCTTTTCGTCCATCCATCCATCCATGCATCCATCACCCATCCATTCATCATCCACTCATCCACCGTCATCCATCCATCCCTCTGTTCATCCACCCACCATCCGTCCGTCCGTCAGCCACCCATCCACTCATCTATTCATCCATCTTTCCATCCATCCGTCTGTCATCTACCTGATCACGCATCCACCCATCCATCCGTCATCCACCCATCCGTCATACATCCATTCATCCAGTCATCTATCCGTCCACCCACTTTCCATCCATCATCCATCCACCCATCCGTCATAATTTGAGCCATGACTTACTGCAGTGGTCCCCTGAGAACAGTCCAGGTGGGACTGAGCTGCAGGGAAGCCCAGGATTGCCTCTATAAACATGGGCTCCTTCATGTTGGTGAGAACTAGATCCAAAGCAGAAATCCTTCTGGTTTGGAAGCACTTTCACCAGCCTTCCCCCATGGGATCCTCCCAGCAGCTCCAGGAGGAGGTGGGTGGAGTTGATGTCATCTCACCCATTTAATAAGGGAGAAAACTGAGGCCACTTGCCTAGAAAGAGGGGAAGAGTAGGGCTTGGACCCAGACATCTTGGCCCTCGGCCCGTGCTCTCTTGACGAACTCACACTTCCTCTTAGGGGACCGGTAGAAGGACCGTCTCAGTGGCCCCAGGCCGTGCCGGTGCACCTGGACCCTTGAGCCCTGCCCTGTGTGCTCACCCTTGTTCTCCCTGGAGCATGTGCTCTCAGGGCAGCTGTGTCTCTGAGCACTTGGGTCCCTCGCCAGGACCCAGCCCTGGCTCTGTAGACCTCAGGCTCTCGGGCCTCGGCCTCTCATGGTCTTGGCCTCGGATGCTGTGTGGCGCCTTGATAAGCCTGTAAAATGGCCACGCGGGCGGGCTCCCGGTGGCCACAGCACCACAGAGGAAGGAACGACTCAGCCCTTCCAGGAGGAGGGGTGGTTTCCTAGTTTCTGTTAAGCCAAGAAAAGCCTCCTGACCAAGGAGTGTCCAGGTAGAGGTGAGACTGTCCACCATGGTCACACGGGCCTCTGTCACCAGGCCTTGGACCTGAGTGGCAGTGTCCTTGTGGGTCCCCACGACTTATTCTTCAGCTGCGATGCGCAGCTCGTGCCTCAGCCCTTGGAGATCTCTGTGCCGTCCACACACGGCTGGGTGGGTCCCAGACCACTCCTTTCCCAGGAGGAGCTGGCCGTGGGTGTGTTTCCAGTGTCCACTCGCAGCCACGATGAAGCATGGGTCCACGCATGGTTGGTTCCTGGGGTTTGCTGCCGTCTGTCCACATGAAAGCCTTGCCTAGGTTGACCCGGCTAACTGGCCACACGCCGATTCTCCTTTTACCTGGGAGCTGACGCGCGGGCCTGATGAACCTGGCTGGGGGCACCGTGGCGTGGCAGAGGCGGGGCTGGATCCCCGTGGTTGGATCACGTGGCCACATCCTGGCGACCTGGGCTCCCCGCGAGGGCTGGCCTTTCAGCTCCCAAGGCCCCATCCTGAGCGCCTCCTGGGTTCAGAGAGGGTGGGCAAGGCAGCCGTTCTGAGGGGCTCCCTGTGCATGTTCCAGTCTCCCCCGCAGACCCCTGCCCAGGACGGGCTGAGGAAGTGGGCACTGAAACCTCGGAGGCCGGGAGCGCCCCAGCGGCCGAAGGAGGGGCCTTCCCGCAGCCCCTCCCACTGCCTGTCCCGCCCTGGCTGAAATGCGCCTCGCTCCGTGTGGCGGGACCACGCCCTGCTTCCATGGAGACAGAGGGAGACTCCCCTGGCTCGTGGGTGCTGGGGCGGGCACTTTTCTCACGGGTGCTCTGGAGTCGGATGCACAGGCCACAAAGTCCCGAGTCGCGTGGCGTGTCTGTGCCCCCTGTCGGAGGCCCCCACCCCTGCTTCCTTCGGCCCACAGGGCCCACAGCAGCTGGCTGGCTGGGGGAGGGGCGGGTCAGTGGCTTCCATCTGGCTTTAGGGGCCTTTGTCATGGCTGCTCAGCGCGGCCTGGGCCTCTGGACTCTGACGCTTGGTGTCTCAGTCATCATAGAGCACCTCAATCCTGATTTTGGTTACCTCCTCTTGCTTCCTGTCTGCATCCTCGACGCTGCATTCGGCTGCAGGACGCAGGAGACCCATCTGATGGGTGTGTTCGTGAAGACAATCACTTCTCTACTGGAAGGAGATGCCTGGCCTTGGCCAGGGTTCCCCAGGCCTCTCTAGACACTCCTCTGGCTCCATCCTCTGTCTCCTGGCACAACGGGGCTCCTGTACTTCCAGCCATCACATCTGCTTTCACGCAGGAGCAAGCAGCACGGTGCAGTGGCCAGAAGGGCCCTGAAGCTGCTGAGTCCCATTTTGTTAGGAAAGCCAGAGTTCCGTCAACCACTCGTGTCTCCTTGGCCAGAACCCCTCTCGGGGCCAACCCTGCTGCAAGGGATGCCGTGACGTCAAGCATTTTGCCTTTCAGTCTTTTCAGTGGAAGAAACTGAGCGTGAGGGGTGTGGGAGAATGGCCTGGGGCTCTCCTGTCTGCGGTGTCCGTATGGTCTGCTCTCTCTCTGCCCCAGGAGTTCAGGGCTCCAGCCTCAGCATGCGATGGTCCGACGCTGTGTTGAGGGTGTGGTGACTGTCACAGGGGCAGAACCCGGCTCAGCGTCTCCCCAAGCACCTCCTTCGTGTCAGCCCAGAAAGGGGTGTGACAGGGCCTCCCGGAGGGTGTCCAGGCACGCCCCTTGCCCCGTGGGGGGCATCGACCGGGTCCTTTCCTGTCCTTCCGGGAGCAGCTGATGCAGGTGGTGCCCGTGCAGCTCATCTTGCGAGCTGCTGCCTCCCCGGAAAGTCCTTCTGGAAGCCTGGGGCCAGCCTCGGGCCACCCTCCGAGCCTCCAAGGCTTCCTGGCTCGTCCCCAAAGGATTTCCCTCCCAAGGCTCTCCCCTCTGCGCTCTGGACCCTGCGCTGCGTGGGCCTCAGGGGTGGAGACTGTCTGCCACGGGAAGGGAGTCTGGGGGCTGGCTCTGCCGGTGGTGCTCCCCCATGGCCGTTGTTAGACACCGCCAGCGAACAAGGCCGACGTAGGTGCTGGGAGAGCTTCGAAGCCGACACCGCCTCCTTGTCGCGTGGGAGGGAGGCTGGTCTGGAGGTGCCCACCTGGTGGGGGACTGGACAGAACCTGGAGCAGACCTGCGCCCTCCCCCACCCCGGGAGATGGACCCACTGGCAAGCCAAGCCCCTGCCTGCACACAGGATGGGCCCTGTCTGCTGTGGTGCTGGGAACTCTGTGCTGTCTGGGGTGCAGGGATGGCGGTTAGAGTTGGAAGACATTTTGGAGGTCATTTTGCAGACAAGGAGACTGTCCAAAGTGGACAGAGAGAGCCGGGCTTGGTGGCTCAGCCTTGTAATCTCAGCGCTTTGGGAGGCTAAGGTGAGTGGATTGCCTGAGCCCGCGGGTTCGAGACCCGCCTGGGCAACTTGGCGAGACCTCATCTCTACAATAAATAAAAAATTAGCCGGGCGTGGTAGCGCGCGTCTGTAGTTCCAGCTACTCGGAAGGCTGAGGCGGAAGGATCGCCGGAGCTCAGCAGGGCGAGGCTGCCGTGGCCGGGAGCGGCCACTGCGCTCCAGTCTGGGCGACAGAGTGAGACTCCAACTCAAAAAAAAAAAAAAAATGGACAGAGAGCCAGGTGCAGTGGCTCACGCCTGTGCCCGGCACTTGGGGAGGCTGAGGCAGGTGGATCACCTGAGGCTCGGACTTCGAGACCAGTCTGGGCAACATAGCGAGAACTTGTCTCTAAAAAACAAAAAGACGAGCTGAGTGTGCCTGCAGTTCTGGCTACTCAGAAGGTGGAGGCAGGAGGATCCCCTGAGGTCAGGAGTTCGAAGCTGCGGTGAACTATGATTGCGCCACTGCACTCCAGCCTGGGCGACAGAGCAAGATGCTGTGTCTTAAAAACCAAACCAAACCAGACAGATAGAGGACTTGTCAGGGCATCACGGCAAAACCACAGACCTGGCCCTTGCCCAGTCCCAGGGCTGTTTCAGTGCCAGTCCCAACCCCCGGCATGGCTGTAAGGGACCATACCTGGCCACCCCCTCAAGGCAGGGCTTCCAGGACAGCGGGGTCTCCTGGGGGCTGCGTGCATCCCGGGCACTGCACCGTGGCATGTGATGGTCTCGGGTGACAGCGGGCGGCTTGGCTGTTTTGGGGAGCTTCTGCATGCGCCGGCCACTTGCAACCCGCCCTGCTCCGTGGCATGTCCCGGCCTGCTGAGGTGGTTCTTGGTGGTTTCCAGAGGCGACGGCACCCTTAGCGGACCAGCAAACCCCCAGCGAGCAGGCTGGTGCCCGGCCCCCCACAGAGATCCCAGAAGGAACCACAGGTGAGGGCAGCCCGGAGGCCCAAGGTGGGTGTGCCTGGGTCACCCTCGCCTGCGGCAGGACTTGTTGGGGGCTCGGTGTTGGGGTGCCTGGGGACCTGGGACTGCCGGCTTCATCACGAAGTCTCCCCTCCGCAGCCCACGCTGTTCTGGAGAGTTCTCTGCAGGGTGCTCAGGGCAGGTGTGGCCGATGCCCCTTCTGTGTCCCTGGGCTCAGCCCGCCCTCCTGCTGGGCTCTGGCTCCCTTGGGGGCTCCCTGAGACCCGCGCCCAGGTCTAGAGGTGGAGCCACACCTTCTGAGGGTCTCTCTAGGGCAGCCCAGAGGAGCTCGGAGCTGGAATCTGTGTCCATGTCCAGGCCGGTGTCACCTGTTCAGACACCTCCACGCAGAGCAGGCCTGATGAGGTGTCCGGCTCAGCCCGTCGGGACCTGGCTCGGGGTACTCGGGAGCCTCCCATGGGGCCCGGGGCATGGCATGGTCCTGAGCCCTGCGTCCTGTCCCTGGCATCATCTCTTTGCTGCATGGATGGAGAGACGCCCGGCTGCCTGGCAGGAAATGCAGAGGGTTCTAGGCCATACTCTAGGAGTAGGGCGAGGCCCCGGCTGGGAGGCTGCGGGTAGTGCCGGCTGCCCTGTGGAAGCCACTGCGTTCTCAGGGTGACCCAGGGCCAGCGGTGCCACCCAAGTCCTCCCGAGGGCATTCCTGGGTCACGAGTTGAGTGGCCGTTCCGGACTCCAGCGTGCAGGGCGTCTGCCGGCTGTGGCTCCAGCGCAAGGTTGCCGGCAACTTGATGTCCCTCCAGCATCCCTTTGCGGCCTCTGGGGGCGGGCGTTGTCCCCTGCCCCAGGTACCACCCTGGCAGGCCCTTGACTTTCCCATCGCCCCAAAGGGATCGACAGCACTTCAGGCTGGACGTGGCAGCTTGCGCCTGTCATCCCAGCCCTTTGGGAGGCCAAGGCGGGAGGACTGCTGGAGCCCAGGAGTTTGACACCAGCCTGGGTGACCTGGCAAGACATCGTCTCTACAAGAAATTTTAAAAACACCAGGCACAGTGGCTCAGACCTGTAATCCCAGCCCTTTGGGAGGCCAAGGCGGGAGGATTGCTTGAGCCTGGGAATTTCAGACCAGCCTGGGCAGCATAGCAAAACCTCATCTCTATAAAAACATTTTTAAAAGGCCAGGCATGAGCCGGGCTTGGTGGCTCAACCTGTAATCCCGCGCCTTTGGGAGGCTGAGGTGAGTGGATTTCCTGAGCCCGCGGGTTCGAGACCTGCCTGGGCAGCGAGACCTCATCTCTACAGACCTCATCTCTACAATAAATCAAAAATCAGCGGGTGTGGCGGCACATGCCTGTAATTCTGGCTACTTGGAAAACTGAGGTGGAAGGATCGCCGGAGCCCAGCAGGTCGAGGCTGCGGTGGCCGGGAGCGGCCACTGCACTCCAGTCTGGGCAACTGAGTGAGACTTCAACTCAAAAAAAAAAAAAAAAAGGCCAGGCATGGTGGTTCATGCCTGTATTCCCAGTGCTTTAGGAGGCTGAGGCGGGAGGATCACTTGAGCTCAGGAGTTCAAAACTAGCCCTCGCAGCAGAGCAAGACCTCGTCTCTACAAAAAGTCAAAATATTAACCAGACGTGGTGGCGCATGCCTGTAGTCCCAGCTACTTGGGAGGCTGAGGTAGGAGGGTCACATGAACTCAGGAGGTCAAGGCTATAGTGAACTGTGATTGTGCCATTGCACTCCAGCCTGGGTGTCAGAATGAGACCCCGATTCAAAAAAGAAAAAAGAAAAGAAAAAGAGTCATGCCAGAGTGGCAAGCTCCAGTCCTCAAATGATCAGAGACTCGGCTCAGAGCTGTGACCCCTCCCCTGAGGAGGCCAGCAGGCTGGCACTGTGAGCTGCTTCATGCTCCCTGTGGACGTTTCAAGGGGACTCTTTTGCCTGGGACCCTGAGTTTTTCCAGAACTTTCCCGACCCCCGTCTGCAGCTGGCCCCTGTGGCTCCCTATCCCTCACTCGACTCTGGCAGTCACGGCCTCCCTCCGCTGCCTCCGAGGCTGGCTCACATCTGCTGGTGGCCCATTAGGCATGACTGAGGTGCCATGTGCTCTCTGACCTGTGCCCACATCAGGTCCACAGGAAGCCTGCTGGACAGCACATATGGACATGGGACCACGCGGGCTGCGTGACGCTCTGGTGCTGTCCCCAGAGTCCGGCCCATCTCCCACCCTCTGGTGTTCCCCGCTGGGGCCCTGACTACCGTCCAGCAGGTCCCTAACCTGGTGGAAACAGAGGACTTCCTGACATCACACAGCCTTCCAAGTTGAAACAAGAAGAAATTTAAATCCTAAATAGACCAGTAACAGTCCAGGAAATCAACCTCCATTGTAAGAAATCTACCTACCCCTCCGCCCAAAAAACTGCCAGACCAGACGGCATCCAGCTGAATTCTACAAGACATGCAAGGAGGAGCTGATACCAATCCTATCAAAAATATTCCGGGCTATCGGAAAAGGTGGGAACTCTCCCCAAATCATTTTATGAAGCTGACATCACATGGATACCCAAGCCAGGCAAAGTTCCAACAAGAAAAGGTAACTTCAGGCCAATCTCCTTGATGAACATAGATGTAAAACTTCTCAACAACGCCGGGCTCGGTGGCTCAGCCTGTCATCCCGCACCTTTGGGAGGCTGAGGTGAGTGGATTGCCTGAGCCCACGGATTCGAGACCCGCCTGGGCAGCGAGACCTCATCTCTACAATAAATGAAAAAATTAGCCGAGCGTGGTAGCGCATGCTAATTCCGGCTACTTGGAAGGCTGAGGCGGAAGGATCGCCAGAGCCCAGCAGGCAAGGCTGCGGTGGCCAGGAGCGGCCACTGCACTCCAGTCTGGGCGACCGAGTGAGACTCCAACTCAAACAAACAAGAAAATTCTCAACAAGACTATAGCAAATCGGATCCAACATCGCAGGGATCATCCACCATGACCAGGTAGGCTTCGTCCCCGGGCTATAGGGTTGACTTAACACCCACAAGACCATAAATGTAATTAGATACATCAGTGGATGCAAAAGCAAGAACGACATGGTCATATCAGTAGATGCAGAAAAGGCTTTCGACAAAATCCAACACCCCTTCTTGATAAAATCCCTTGGACATCTAGGCATGGAGGGAGCATACTTCTTTAAAATAGAGCCTAATAAACCCACAGCCAACATTTTTCTCAACAGGCAGAAGCTGGAAGCATTCCCCCAACGAACTGGAGCAAGACAAGGTTGCCCACTCTCACCCCTCCTGTTCAACATAGTGCTGTAAGTCCTCGTCAGAGCAATTAGGCAAGAGAAGGAAATCAGGGGTATCCAAATAGGACAAGAGGATGTTAAGCTATCCCTATTTGTGGATGATATGATTCTTTTTTTTTTTTTTTCTAGGAACTAGGATTTACTGAGAGGGTAGAAAAGCTCCCACAGTGGGAGGGGACCCGAAGGGGTTGCCTGATTTTATACCTTACCAAAAACCCAAGAGAACCTGTCAAAAACCTCCTTGCTCTGATAAAGGACTTTGGTAAAGTCTCAGGTTACAAAATCAATGTACAAAAGACAGTTGCATTTCTATACATGAGCAACCAGAAGGCAGAGAACCAGATAAAAAATGCAATCCCATTTACAGTAGCCACAAGAAAATAAAATACCTTGGCATCTACCTTACCAGAGGCGTGAAAGACCTTGAGAACTACAAAAACACTGCTCAAGAAATCAAGGCTGACACAAACAAATGGAAAAATATTCCACACTCGTGGGCTGAAAGAATCAATATTGTCAATCTGTCCCTCCTACCCAAGGCCCGTCTACAGATTCAACAGATTCAAACCCATCAAATTTCTAATTGTTCTCAGATCTGGAAACGACAATACAGAATTTCATATGGAAACATAAACTACCATGAATAGCCAAAACAATCCTCAGCAAAAGAAACAAAGCGGGAGGTATCACACTTCCAGACTTTAAACTTTATTACAAGGCTACAATAATCAAAACAGCCTGGTATTGGTACAAGAACAGGCATACAGACTAACGGAACAGGATAGAGATTCCAAAAGCAAAACTCCCTTTCTCAACCAACTCATCTTGGACAAAGCCAGCAATAACAATCACTGGGGAGAGGATACCATATTTAGCAAATGGTGCCAGAAAAACTGGCTGACCACATGCAGAAGATTGAAACAGAATCCCTACCCATCCCCAAAAATCAACTCCAAATGAACCAAAGACCTAAACGAAAAGTGTCGATGATAAGAATTCTAGAAGAAAACACAGGAGCCACCCTTATGCACATCAGAGTAAGCAACAAATTCTTGACCAAGTTCCCAAAAGTGAATGCCATAAAAGGTAAGATTGGCCAGGCTCGGTGGCTCAGCCTGTAATCCCAGCGCTTTGGGAGTCTGAGGTGAGTGGATTGCCTGAGCCCGCGGGTTCGAGACCCGCCTGGGCAACTTGGTGAGACCTCATCTCTACAATAAATCAAAAAAAATTAGCCAGGCGTGGTAGTGCGCGCCTGTAGTTCCAGCTACTTGGAAGGCTGAGGTGGAAGGATCGCTGGAGCTCAGTAGGTCGGGCTGCAGTGGCCAGGAGCGGCCACTGCACTCCAGTCTGGGTGATAGAGTGAGACTCCAACTCAAAAAACAAAAAAAAAAGGTAGGATAGACACATGGGACCTCATCAAACTGAAAAAGCTTTTGCACAGCAAAAGAAACCATCAAGGGAGTAAAGAGACAACTCTCGGAATGGGAAAAAATATTCACTATGTATCTGACAAAGGCCTAACATCCAGGATCTACAAGGAACTCAAATGAGCCAAAGGGAAAAAACCCAGCCCCGTTAAAAAGTGGGCAAAAGAGGGCAACCCCTTTGGGTCCCCTCCTACTCTAGGGAGCTTTTCTGTCCTCTCAGTAAATCCTGCTTTCTTAAAACAAAAAAAAAAGGGGCCAAAGGCATGAATAGACACTTCTCAAAAGAAGACAGAGGAACAGCCAACAGATGTGAAAAACACGCTCAGCCTCCCTCGTCATCAGAGAAATGCAAATCAAAACCGCCTGAGGTGCCACCTAACTCCTGTAAGGGTGACCTTCATTCGTAACTCAGAAAGCAACACATGCCGGGGGTGCCGTCAGAAGGGGACACGTGACTATTGGTAGGCAGTGTAAACTAGCTCAACCCCTATGGAAAGCAGTGTGGCGATTCCTGAGGGAACTCGAAGTCGGCCTTCCATAGGATCCAACTATCCCCCTTCTGGGAATGCACCTGAAGGAACATAGATCGTTCTGCAAGAAAGCCTCCTGCCCGTGCGCATTCACCGCCGCACTGTTCGCGACGGCAAAAACACGGAACCAACCCTGCTGCCCATCGTAACTGGGCTGGATAAAAAATGTGGTTTGCATAACTGACGGAGTATTATGCAGCCGTGAAGTAAGACAAAATCGTGGGCCTTGCAGCAAATTGGTTGGAGCTGGAGACCGTCGCCCTCAGTGGTCTATCACAGAAGCAGAGCTTAATGCTGGTTCTCACTCACAGGTGGGCCCTGACCGTGGACTAGAACAGCACAAGGGAGGGACCAGCGGTCACTGGGCACTGCCAGGGGAGGGGAGCGCACGGACAACACCAAGGGCGCCAGAGGTCCCTCTGCGACCCCCACCTCTGTGATGCCTGCCTATAGGATCCCCGCCTCCAGGAAGCCTACCCAGGTGACCCCCACCCTCTGGGACCCCTGCCTCAGGGACCCCCACCTGCTTGTAGATACTCACATTCCTAGTCCTGACCTGTTCCCCGTCTCCTCTCCAGCCTGCATGGCCTCCACCCCTGCCCCCTTCAAGGAAGTCCTCCTCACAAGTCTGGCCCCGCCCTCGATGCCGCTGTGTTGGGGGTTGGAGGTGGGCAGCCGCTTCCAGCCACGGACGTGGCCTTGCAGACCTTCACAGGCGCCGAGCTCTTGCCAGCCCCGTCTGTGTCTTGGGGGACTGTGACGGTCCCCAGGGGATGTCCAGGCAGGCGGTGTGGCCCCTGCGGGAGCCTGCCTTGTGGAGGGCGTGGAGTCCCAGTTCCTCGTAAAACATTCCCCAACGGAGGCATTGGTGGTGGAACCCCCACCTCTGGGAAGCCCACCCAGGTGACTCCTGCCCTCTGAGACCCCCACCTCTGTGACACTGCCTATAGGACCCCCGCCTCCAGGAAGCCCGCCCCGGTGACCACCACCCTCTGGGACCCCTGCCTCTGGGACTCCCACTTCCAGGATGCCCACCCAGTGACCCCCACCTCTGATGCCCCCTGGCTTTCCAAGCTCCCCTTTGCTGGAGCCCCCAACTCACACTGGGGCCGGGGGATCACAACTGCAAGTCAACTCACCCGGTGCCACGGCAGTGCGTGCTACCATCTGGCCACCGCTTGCTGGATGTGCTGTCACCCCTGCCTCCCACCACGGCCTTGTCCAGAGCCAGGGCCGGGGGGGCGCACGGGCCCGCCGGGGGGAGCGGGGCCAGCACTCGGGGCTGCCATCCTGTGGCCAGGCGCTCTCGCCTTCAGACCTCCTGGGCAGTGAGGCATCTGCTGCGGACCTCGAGGCATCCCTGCCCATGGGCTGGCCCCTCCTGCCTCCGACATCTGCCTCAATCCAGGCACCTCTGAGGCTGCCGTGCGCCGTCCCATGACTCAAAGCCCGTGTGTCCCTTGCTGCACTCTCCTCACGGGCCTGTGCGCTGGAGGGGTGATGGGTGCTTCTGCTGAAGCCTGAGTCCTCGCAGGTGCGGGTGGGGGGAGGCTGAGTCCTAGCAGCTCCACGTGGGCGCGTCTTGGGGGCAGGGAGACTCAGTCGCGGTTGAGGTGTGCCGGTGACCGATGCCAAGGTCACTGCACCCAGCGGGCCAGCTTGCCGTGGGCCCTCCTCCTGGACAAACACTGTGGCCCCGGGGCCGCCCCATGCCTGTGACTCAGGCTGCTGTTCCATGGACAGACGTTCACCCGCACGGCCGCGGCTGTGGTGGGAACGTGGCGGCCTCCTCTGCTTGGGCTGAGCCCCGTATGCCGCCTTCCCCAGGCAGCATCTGTCCTGGGTGTGTCGCGAAGGGTCTGCCCAGGACAAGGGACACTTGGCCATCAGGGCTGCCTATGTGCACCAGGCACTGTGTGGTACGTCCACACGACCTCCCGGGGACCCACTCACTGTCCCATGGGACCAAGCCGTGGCAACACTCTGGAGTCGAGACAGGGAAACAGAGGGTCGGGGTTGAGCTAGTGGCAGCCCCGGGTGTAGATGTGGCTGCCCCTGTCGACACCCAGCGCCCCTGGCTTTCCCAGAACCTCCTGCTCTCCCAGGCACCGACTGGGGCTGGGGTCAGCAGCCCCTGAGGCTGTGGCCCTCCTGGGGGAGGCGGCCAGGGTCCTGGGCCCAACAGGGACAGGGCTCTCCTGCTGGGTCCCAGCCCCCTCGGTGGGGTTGTGCGTTTGCAGGTGAGCTTTTAGCATGGGCGCTTGAGAGAGGCCGAGTCTCGGCACCTTGGTCTCCCGGGACGCGCCTCCCCGAGTGTTTTAGGAAAAAACGCCAGCGTTGCCTGAGAACTTTGCTTCCGGCTCACAATGACTGTCTCTGCTTTTGCCCCCTCTGCTTGCCAATGCCTCCGCCAGCTGAGGAAGCGGGCATCGGGGACACCCCCAACTCAGAGGACCAGGCCGCTGGACACGTGACCCAAGGTCAGTGGGCTGGGCCGGCGACTCGGGGTAGGGGGGATGGGTGGGGGGGACACCTGGACGGGCGCTCCAGGAAAGGGGTTGCGGACCTGGGCCTGAATTCACCAGTGCAGGGGATTTGGAGGGGCAGGTTCCTATCCAAGGTGCAGAAAGAGGCCGGGCATGGAGGCTCACGCCTGTCATCCCAGCACTCTGGGAGGCTGAGGTGAGAGGATCGCTTGAGGCCAGGAGTTTGAGCCCAGCCTCATCTTGTAACGATTCTCCATCTTAGCCAAAACAAAAAAGTAGTCAGGCTTGGTGGCATGCACCTTTAGTCCCAGCTACCCGGGAGGCTGAGGTGGGAGGATCACCGGAGCCCAGGAGGTCAAGGCGACCATGAGCTACTCATGCACTGCACAGCCTGTCTCTAAAAAAATCAAATATATGTGGAGAGAGCCCCAGCGTTTGTTTCTGGCCTATTTCCCAGCCATTCCCGCTGTGTGTAGGGTCCTGAAAGAGGCCGCCCTGTCCAGCCAGGAGCTGGGAGGAGTGGCTGACGGACGCCCAGCTGTGTGCTAGCCATCCTCCCGCAGGTGCCCTCTGTCCTGCCCGGGTGCGAGGCCTCAGCCGGGTCACCCAGAGCTGCTGCTCAGAACCTTCTTCTGAGAAGCCTTCAAACCTCACTGGGATTTCTTCTCAGGAACCAAACTGTTGCGCTCAAGAAATCCAGCTTTTTGTGGTCACTGACCATAAATATCCTAAGAACCTAGGAGCCCTGGACACTCCTGCTGCCAGTGGAGTGTTTCTCATCCTAGATGGCGCCGGAAGGCGTGTTTTTGTTCTCAGGCTAACAAAAAGCCATAAAAACTCAGCCAGGCTTGTTGGCTCATGCCCATCACCCAGCACTTTGGGCGACCAGCGCGGGAGAATTGCTTGAGCCCAGGAGTTCGAGGCCGGGCAGGTGGCAGGCACCTACAGTCCCAGCTCCTCGGGGGGCTGAGAAAGGAGGCCCACCTGAGTGCGGGAGGTGGAGGCTGCAGTAAGCTGTGATGGTGCCACTGCATTCCAGCCTGGGCGACACAGTGAGACCCTAACTCAAAAAGAGTCCTGTTAGCGGGGACCACCAGTCTGAAAGGGGCCTCTGTCTACGTGGGAGACACCTGGGATCCCGGCCCTGGATTCTTCCAGCCAGGAGAATGTTTTTCAGCTTAGGCAAGCCTAGAGGGTTGTATAAAGCATGGCCTCTGGAAATCGCCATTTATTTCCATTTTGGACGTGGATTTGAGTTCTTCCTACAGATCCTCAGCACAGGCTGGGTCTCCACGCCCCCAAACGTCTTCCCAGCAGCAGGCGCTCAGGCCACTGGCTTGTCCGGAAGCTCTGCTTCGGTGTCACTTAATTTTTAATTTTCCACCAGTGGCCTGGAGTCATGTGGCACGATGTGCCAAGAAAGAAAAGACAGTTTTGGCGAGCCTCAGCCCCGGGGGCCAGCCCTTCTGGGGGTGTCCAGGGGCCCGGCCACCTGGGGGGGGCAGCTCACCTGGGCCTGAGTCTGCCCAGACCCTCATCCTCCTTGGACGCTGCCTGGCGAGTGCAGGTTCCTGTCCACAGAGCATGTCACAGCATCCCAGGCCTGGGTGAAACATCCTCCAGGGTGTCACTGTGCCATGCTGGGCTCCTCCCTGATCACCACACATGCACAACCCCGTGTGACATGCTCCGAGGCCTGGTGTCTGCCACATTGGTGGGGGGTCTTGAGTCTGTCCGAGCACAGGAACGTCCCAGCCAAGAGCTCCGTCTAGGGAATTCTGGCGGGCAAGTCCCTTCCAGAAGGCGGTGGGGCCTGGCTGGGCGGTGTGGCGGTCAGGCTGCCCTTGGCCCTGCTGTGCTGGCCCTCGGGCTCAGGGTTTCTCTGGGCCAGCCCTCCCAGAGTTGACCAAGGGCCCCGAAGAGGCCCCATGGACCCTGGGAGAGGCAGAAGCCAGTGGCTCTCCTGACACCTGCTGACCTGCAAAGGGGCCATGTGTCGGTCGCCTGCCACGTGGCCACTGCCGTGGCCGAAGCTGGGAGATGGAGGGAGGCCGTGGGGGCACCCCACTGTGGCCAGGCCTCTTGGGGTGAGCCTGGCACCCACGGACTCTGGCTGGCCGGGGAGAGGGACGGGCCCGTGTGTCACCGCCCCCGTGATGAAACATGTGCACGTGTGTGTGGACACCCCTGCCCCACCTGCCTCCCTGGCCTTGTCCACTCTTTTTCAAGCCCCCTAGTCCTTGGGAGCTTCGGGTTTTGTTCAAAGTAGAGCTGGGGAGTCCTGGGGTCACTGTGCTGGGGTAAGGGCTCTTTCTGCCGTGGTCCACTGCTCCTGCAGCCGGCCAGGCTGTGGTCCGTGGCCTGAGCCCAGTGCTTCTGCTTCTGGGACTCTGGGGCCGACCTGGCCACCCTGGGTCCCCGCCTTACATTCTGGGTGTTCCAAGTCAATCAGACAGAAAGCGGCTGGGGGCAGGCTCTGATGTGGGCACCCACGGGCGTTGTTGGCCAGAAAGGGGGGGTGGGGGAGTGGGGTCCTCGCCCCCTTCTCCAAGTGCCTCCTGGAGGCAGAGTCTTGGGGAGACCAAACTTCCTGGCAAGCTGGGAGTGTCCGGACCTAGCCCCAGGTTCGCTGGCTGGTCTGTGCCCAGCCAGAGCCCACGGGTTGGAGTCACCAGGTCCAAGCCCCACTTACAGGGGAGGAAACTGAAGGCCAGAGGGGAGGGCTCGGCCGGGGGCACTTGCAGGCTGGCAGCAGACAGATGAGGCGCTTTCCTTCCGAGCAGACGAGCCCCGGGGCCCAGAGCGCGGCTCCCGTCTCCTTGTGGGGGCCCTGGATGTCCTCGCCCTGAGCCGAACCTCTTAAGTGACGAGCGTGCTAACCTTGTACCCCTGCTGCCCCTTAAACCAGAGGAGCCGCCCGTGCTGGGCCCGCAGAGGAAGGTGCCTGAGAGGCCCCAGGCCGGTGAGCTCGGCGCTCACGTCCAGCCCGGACCCTGCGGAGAGGCCCCCAGAGTGTCAGCACGGACCCTGGGGGAGACGTGGCCCGAAGCCACCACCCCTGTGGCCGCCCACCTTCCTCCGCACCGCCCCAGCTGCCCCGTGCCGCCTCCGACGGGAGGCCCTCCAGAGTGCCCCTGGGAGCGGGGCCCACACAGTGGTGCCTGGGCCGAGGAGGGTCCAGCCATCCCAAAGCCCGCGTCTGCAGGATCTCCTTGCGGAGCCGAGGTGTGCGACATGCCCAGGGCTCCCGTCCTGCCTGATGGCCCCGGGGACACGTGCCAGCCTTCGGGGACAGGACCTGAGCACGCAGCAGGAGACGGCTCCGAGCTGCCGCAGCGCCAGCCTGCAGGAGAGCAGGGTCCGCCGTGGAAGGAGGCCCGGGGCAAGGAGCGGCCAGGCGGCCGGAAGGCGGATGAGGACCGTGACATCGATGAGTCCTGGTCCCCGGACTCCCCTCCCTCCCAGGCCTCGCCAGCCCCGGGCCCGCGCCGCCCGACGGTCCTCGGAGAAGCCTTCCCGCGGCTCCCGGCCGTGGACGCCGTCCGCCTTCCTGCCAGCGTCCTCTCTGAAGCCTCCACAGAGATCCCGGCCCCCGAGCCCGGTGGGCCCGGTGCAGGGCAGGTGGAAGGGCCCGACGCGGCCCCCGCGTTCACGTTCCACGTGGAGATCAAGGCCAGCATGCAGGAGCGTGACACGCCGGGGACCACATGCCCAGGGGCCCCCGGAGCCCAGCCACAGGCCCGGGCCATGCCGTGGGCAAGGACACGAAAGAGGCTGGCCTTCCAGAACCTCCTGCCAAACAGCCGGCGGCCAGGGTGCCAGGGAAGCCTGCCAGCCGGGTCCCCCAACTCAAAGGTCTGTGTCTGCACGCCGCTCCGCCCCGGGGACGGCAGGGCCACCCGGGCAGCGGCACCACCACTGAGCTTCTGGCCTCCCTGACTCCCTCCGCTTCCGAGGCTCCTGGATGCCACTAATCGTCCCCTGGGTACGGCTGCTCACGTCCCTTGGCCGCCTCCTGCGCCCAGCCCGGGGCGCGCGCCCCTCACGCTTGACTGCCACTCTGCATGGCGCCACACCGCTCCCGCGCTCCCTGCCCTGCCTGGCTCCGGGCCACCTGGCAGGCCCCTGCAGCCCGTCACCCCAGGTTGGTGGGCACCTCCGAGGGTTGTAGCTGCCCACGTTGGGGGCTGACGGAGAGACCCGAGGGGAGGGCTCCTCGCTGGAGGAGCCGTGAGGGACAGAGCCAGGTCTGGAGTCCAAGAGGCTGGCTCTGAGGGGCGCCCTCCCCTACCCCGCAGGGCCTTCTGGAAGGTGCGGGGTGTGCACGCAGACCCGTGGAGGGCCCGGGGGGGCCGAGAGCCCAGGCTGAGTCCCCGCCTCGCAGCAGGATAGCAGGCGCCCAGCTGGCCCGCCTCAAGCCCTCGGAGCACGACCGTCGACCCTCGGGGACGGGAGGTGGGGACATTCCCAAGGGTCCCAGGAGGCCGGGTCGCCACAAAGCAGCCCGTGCACGGGTCTGGGGCCCTCTGCATTTTAGCTATTTGTGGGGCTCGGAAGTGGACGCTCAGTGCTCAGAGCTGCAAACGTCTGTTAAACGTTCGTTGGATTCTGCTTGTAGAGAAAGCTTAGAGCTGTCACGAAGGAGCCCGTGTTTAAGATAAATGTAAGGCGGAAGCCTGGGTGTGGTGTCATCCCAGCACTTTGGGAAGCTGAGGCGGAAGGATCGCTCGAGCTCAGGAGTACGAGACCAGCCTGAGCCACGTGGCAAGACCTTGGCTCTACAAAACTTTCTCAAAAAATGACCCAAGTGTGGTCCCAGCTACGCGGGAGGCTGAGGCGGAAGGATCGCCGAGCCTAGCAGGTTGAGGGCTGCGGTGAGCCGTGATTGTGCCACTGCATTCCAGTCTGGGCAACGGAGCAAGGCCCCACTCAAAAAATAAAATAAGGTAGAAAGTAAAAAATCCTGTATCCTATTTTAAATTCCAAAACAGTAGTAGACTGATAACTGTGACGTGACAGCTCGTGACAGTGCTTTCTGAACTGGCGTTTTATTGGACACTGATTGCCCAGGGGTAGCAGTTGTATCAGGAAAAGAGAGTGCCAGGGCCCAGTGAGTTGGGGAGGAACAGGCAACACAAAGCTAATCAGCTTTGCTGCTGCAGGACTTGTCAGAGCCTTTCACGTCCCAGTGCACATTGTCACCCTCTGAGAAGGGCACAGAGGGATGTCCCAGGGTGCCGGGATGTCCTTGCCCGCCTCTCCCAGAAGAGGGCATGGCCAGCACTCCCTCATCTGGGAGATGCGACCTGGCAGGTGCTTTCGTTGTGATGTGGACAAAGCTGGCGGATTTGGGCAAAGAAGGCGCATGTGCACTGGTCCACTTGGACGCTTACTAAGATGAGATTCCCGGGTGTCCCTTCAGACTGACAGGCCAGGCCGCAGGGCGAGCCTGGGGGTCTTCCCACAGTCTCTGCAGGTGACTCTGCACTGTGACGCTAGAAGGCATCTGAGCCAGATCACCAGTGCCGGTCCCTCTAGGAGTCTAGCCTGTGGTGGCCAATGAGAAGCTCCAGGGCCTCTGGAGAGAGCATGATGCTGACACCCAAGCGAAGGGCTGTGATCAGTGTCCACGATGCCCGTCGGGAAGGCAGTGGGAGAGAGAAGCCGTGGAGGGGTGCCCCAGGCTGGTATCACCGAGGGGCAGGGCTTCCTAAGTGCAACCTGCTGCCCTCGGGTGCTGGATGGTGCCTGGTCTGTAGCTGCTCTGAGAGCTGCGGGGCTGGTGACAAGTCCCCACTAGCGAGGGCAGGCTCTCGGGGTGTGGCCAGCCACGAGGGACGGAGACGCTCCGCCGGGCGCCCCCCTCCTGGGACTGCGGCGGTCCGTGTGATGGCTGGGAAGGCGGGTATCGGGTCCGCGGGCAAGCCGGCGGCACGGGCAGGAGCCGGACGTGGCTCTGGGGGTCCCCGAGGCTTGAGGGGTTTGCGTGGCCCGCAAGAAGCCATGGCTGAGTCTGTCACAGGGCGGCACGGTTCACCCTGACCCTGGGGTCCTGGGCCGCGCCCAGCCAAGCTGTCTGTGCCCGTGGCCACCCGGCTCCTGAAGCGCCTGTCCGTGGAGTGGGGCTGACCAACTCCACAGAGGCAGGACAGGAGCCTGTGGAGGCCTGCACTGCCCACCCCGTCGACGGTCCCTGGGCTGTGCGTCCCGTGGCTCTCTCTGCTGCGTCCCTACCGCTTGGCCTCCTGACTGGCCGCACTCTGACCCCATGTGCTGTGTTGGTACTAACAGGGAGACCCGGCAGCCGCCAGGGAGAGGAAGGCCGGCTGGGCTCCCCCACATCCACGTGGCAAGGTGTGGCCCAGCCTGGGCCCCAGCGCGGCCTGCCTGGCTGTGGCTGGGAGCCGTGGGAGGGTGTAACCGCATTCTTGCTTTCTGTCTCGCCAGCTCGCATGATCAGCAAAGCCAGAGACGGGACCAGCAGTGACGACAAAAAGGCCAAGGTGAGCCAGGCCGCCGTGGCGCCAGGCCGCCAGCTGTGTTCGCGGAGAAGCCGCGCCGCCCACCAGTGCCCTCCCACGTGGGCACGCAGTGCGTGTCAGTGGCGTGTGGCCGCCATGCCAAGTGCCGTGTACTAGGTGCCAGCCTGTGAGAGGCCCAGTGTCCACATGGGCACGGATGCTGGGGTGGGAGGGCCCCCTGGGTGTGGTCCCCAAGGCTGGGCAGGTGAAGGTGTGTTTGAGGAGCCCCTGGGCGGGGCGTGAGGCCTGCCCCACGACGCGGGCCCCGCCCTGGGGTGCCTCCCCCGACAGCGCCTCCCAGAAAAGCCCCATGGCCCTGGAAAGGGCGGGCTTTTCTTTCTGGTTTTTTCTTTCCTAAATTTTTTCACTGTTGAAAGAGACAGGATCTCCCTGTGTTGCCCAGGCTGGTCTCAACTCCTGGGCTCAGGCTGTCCTGCCTCGGCCTCCCGAAGCGCTGGGGTGACAGTGCGAGCCACTGCGCCTGGCCCAGATGGGCCTCCCCCCCGAGGGACACGGCAGGTTCTCCGCCGCGCAGGAGCCCGGGTGCGGCTCCAGGTGCAGGGGCGGCTCGGTGGCGGGCTGTGGGCAGCCGGGGAGGGCCGGGTCTCGGGCCCCCGCCTTGGGCCCCGCTGGGGCTGGCGAGGGCGTGGGGCCTGGGGCCGGAGGGCTCCGTCCTGGTGCCCAGGACGGCTGTGACCGCTGCTCGCCGGGCAGGGCGCACGCTCGGCACGAGGGCGGGCAGACCCAGCCCTGGGCATTCGCTCATGCGTTCGTTCACTCACTCATTCGTCCATTCGTTTGCTCCTCCGTTCGTTCACTCGTGGGGCGCCCACGGGCACAGCATCCCTGCCTGGGAGTTGCCCTGCCGCACGAGGGGCCAGCACACACCCAGGCCGGGCGGGGGTCCGGCCGGGCCCTGGAGCGGGAGGGGTCACCAGGATGCCCAGCTCTTCTTGCTTGTCACCAGCCCTGGGGCTCGGCGTCCTCCCTGTCACTGTCCCTGGCCCCGGGGCTCTCGCCCTCCACAGGGCTGGCCGCGGAGGGCGGAGGCAACGCTCCTGAGCCCGCGGTGCTGGGCCGGGACCCTCCGCGCTGACCCGCCCTGGGCGCAGCCTCTCCCGCCCTTCCCGCGGTGGCCCCTCACCGCAGCCGCACCTCCCAGCCACCGTCCCCAGCAGCGACAGAGCAGACCCTGGCGTCTCCCCCCTAGAGCCCTGCTCCAGGGTGGCTCCCCCTCCAGGCGTCAGCCGCAGACCCCGGGCTGCCGCCCCCATGGACCGGTGTTCGGGAGTTGACGCTGGCCAGGCCGACTCTCGCCAGGCGGTATGAGTATCAGTCTTGAGACTTTCATCAGAACGTGTGTGTGGGGGCTGGCACGGTGACTCACGCTTGTCAGCCCTTTGGGAGGCCTGGGCGGGAGGACTGCGGGAGCTCAGAAGTTCAAGACCAGCCTGGACAACTTGGTCAGACCCGGTCTCTACAATAAATCAAGAAATTAGCCGGGTGTGGTGGTGCACACCTGTAGTTCCAGCTACTTGGGAGGCTGAGGTGGAAGGATCTCCTGAGCCCAGCAGGTTGAGGCTGCGGTGGCCGTGAGCGTGCGTGCCACTGCATTCCAGCCTGGGCAACAGAGACTCCAACTCAAAAAAACCAAACAGGGTGCATGGGCCAGGTCCCGTGGCTCACACCTGTCATCCCAGCACTTTGGGAGGCCAAGGCGAGAGGATTGCTTGAGCCCAGGGGATTGAGACTAGTCTGGGCAACATGGTGAGACCTCGTCTCTACAATAAATCCAAAAATGAGCCAGGCGTGGTGGTGCGCACCAGTAGTTCCAGCTGCCCGGGAGGCCGAGGTGGGAGGATCGCTGGAGCCCAGAGGTTTGAGGCTGCAGTAGCTGTCATCGTGTTACTGCCCTCTAGCCTGGGCAACAGTGAGACCCCGACTCAAAAATTAAAATAAGATACGTCGGCTTGACTCGCACTGGCAACTGCGCAGCAGAGGAAGTGGGCGCCGGAGCACTTGGCATCGCTGGGGCCCACGGGCCGTGGTGACTGTGGATGACGTCCATGGCATCCAGCAGGCCAAGGACGCACCCGTCTCAGCCGGGCCTTGAGTCCCAGTGGCGCGTGAGGCTGCGCGCACTCGGCGACCATCCCTCTCCCATGTGGTAAGCCCACTCTCCCCGCCTCATCTGCAGGGGCCCGACGGCAAAGCCAAGGCGGCCACTCCCCGCGGCGCAGCTCCACCGGGCCAGAAGGGCCAGGCCAACGCCACCAGGATCCCGGCCAAAACCCCGCCCGCCCCGAAGACGCCGCCCAGCTCTGGTAAGGGTGCTCTTGTGGATCCTGGTGTCAGGAGGCTCTCGGGAGGCACAGCCCGGGAGGCGCCTCAGGGCCAGGCAGCGCTCCCAGCCTCGTCTCCTGACTTCGGAGGCAGGCGGTGCGTCCCTGCTTCCTGCCAGTGGAGAAACCTGAGTGGCTGCCCCGGGGCGCAGACGTTCCCCTTGGCCCCCACGGCCTGTGTCCTGGCAGAACGGGGCTGCCGCCTGCCTCCCCTCCTGCACCAGCGGGGGCACCTGGAGCCCCATGGAGCCTGGCGATAACGTGGCTCTTGGTGGACGTTTCTTTTTTTTTTTTTTTTTTGAGTTGCAGTTTCACTCTGTCGCCCAGACTGTAGTGCAGCGGCCGCTTCCGGCCACCGCAGCCTCGACCTGCTGGGCTCTGGCCATCCTTCCGCCTCAGCCTTCCAAGTAGCCGGAATTACAGGCACGCACTACCATGCCCGGCTGATTTTTCAATTTATTGTAGAGATGAGGTCTCGCTGCCCAGGCAGGTCTCGAACCCGTGGGCTCAGGCAATCCACTCACCTCAGCCTCCCAATGGAGGTTTGTTTTTAAGCCACCAAGCACGTGCAGAGAAAGCCACCCCCAGGAGGCAACCCCAAGAGAGGTAACCCTGAGCCTGCCCAGCCGGGTGGGGCCCCGCATGTGTGGTGGCTTGTGTGGCTGGAGCTGGAAGGACCTGCTTCCCGAGCCTGAGCAGCGACCCGAGCCCGTCGGCCTCGCGAGCCACGTGCAGGCGCGTCTGCTGGGGGCCTGCCCAGCCTGTGTGTGGACCTCCCTCGGGCCACGAGTGGGGCAGGAGTGTTGCCTGGAGGTCTGGGGGCACTGGAGGCTCGGGCTGCCACCTGCCACGGCCAGTGTGATGTTCCCACAGGCGATTATGGGACGCAGCTCTGGGAGGGGCCCCATGGGACACGCCCGTCCTGTGTTCAGCCTCCCGTCCCACCCCGTGGACCCTGGTCCGTCCTGCTTTCTAGAGGGGGACCTGGGCTCATGGAGGCCACAAGACTGCCCAAGGTCCCACCACCACCAAGCCCACCCGGCAGCCGGGTCCCTGGAGGCCGGAAGGCAGGAGGGTGGGAGGCTCAACCTGTGTCCTCCTGTGGACAAGGAGAAAGGTCCTCGTCCCAGACCCAGAAATCCAGACTCTTAAAGCTGGTGTTTGTCCTTCACTGGGCAGGCCACCCATGGGCTGTGTGGGAACTTCAAGCAGCTAGCGGGTGTGTTGGCCACGCCTGCAGTGGCAGCACTTTGGGAGGCTGAGGCTGGAGGAGTGCTTGAGCCCGGGAGGTCGAGGCTGCAGCGCCCCCTGACCGGGCCACTGCACCTCAGCCTGGGTGCCAGAGCAGGACCCCAGCTGCCATCAGTCAATTAAAAGGAAAAAGAAACGTCCACAAAGCAAGCCAAGAGCTCACCTTCTCCAGGACGGAGGCTCCAGGGCGGGCTTCGGGCGCCGGGACCCCCGCCGGGTGCAGGCTCTCCGCGGATGGGGCTGGGAGTCGCTTCCGAGGGCGGGGCAGGGTCCTCAGACGCGGGAGGCTCAAGGGTCCCCGGGGCCCGAGGGGCGCCGTCCTGCGGCCGGGCCGGGCTCCTGCCCCGCCCACCCTGGAAACCGCCTCCTCCTGGAGGCCCCCGGGCCGCGCCTGAGAAGCTGGGTGCCCGTGGGGCCGGCACGGGGCCGGCGCGAGGCGACGCCCGCGGCCTCCGGGCGGGGACGGCCGCCGCGGCGCCGGCACGGCCGGGAGGGCGGCCTCCGGGGCCGGGCGGCGCGTCGGGGCGCGTCGGGCCGCGGGGGCGCGCGGGCTCGCCCGACGGGGCGGGCGGCGCGGCCCGGGCCCCGCCCGGCCCGCGCGCTCACCCCGCCCGCCCGCCCCGCCCGCGCAGGCGAGCCCGCCAGGTCCGGCGAGCGCAGCGGCTACAGCAGCCCCGGCTCCCCGGGGACGCCCGGCAGCCGCGCGCGCACGCCGTCGCTGCCGACGCCGCCCGCCCGCGAGCCCAAGAAGGTGGCGGTGGTGCGCACGCCGCCCAAGTCGCCGTCCTCGGCCAAGAGCCGCCTGCAGCCGGCGCCGGCGCCCGTGCCCATGCCCGACCTCAAGAACGTGCGCTCCAAGATCGGCTCCACCGACAACCTGAAGCACCAGCCCGGCGGCGGGAAGGTAGGGCGGGCGGGGCGGGGCGGGGCCGGAGGGCGGCCGCGGCGGGAGGCGGGGGCGCCGGCGGGTGGGGCGGCGCCGGCCGGGAGACGGCGGGGGCGGGCTGCGTGGCCCGTGGGGGCTCCGGGGCGTCTGCTCGCGTTCCCCTCGCATCCGGGCCCCGTCCGCCCCGCGGCCCCCGGGGGCGGCCGGAAGGTCTGGCCCGGTCCCGGCGCCCCTGGAGGCCCGCCGCCTCGTCCGCGCGGGGACAGAGGGGAGGAGGCGGCGGGCCCGTGGGGTCCGGCTTGGAGTCGCACGTCCAGGCCCCTGCAGGGCTGGGGCCCGAGAGTGTCTCGGAGTGTCTGGGGGGACGGCGGACGAGGAGGCACGGCCGCCTCCCCACAGGCCGGGAGCGCCGGGCAGTTCCTCTGGCAGGGGAGACCCCAGGCGCGGCCACGGAGCAGCGCCTCGGCCTCCAAGAGCGAGCAAAGAAGAGGCGGACGCGGCCCGGGGTCTTGGCGAGGCCTTGGCCACCCCCCGCGAAGGGGCGGCTCCCACCCGCGGCCTGGGCCTGAGGTTCCGCCACACTGAGAGCCGCGCCCGGGCTCCCTCGGCGGGTGCTCGATGCCTGCTGGTCTGCAGAGGGCCCTGAGCGCCGACCTGCCGTGAATGCTCCGTAAATGCTCAGCCGGCAAGGCGGGCCGCCCGAGGAGACCGCCTCCTGGAGGGCGCGCGTGGGGCGAAGAGCGGGGGCGGCCCGGCTGTGCCCGGGGAGGCCGGAGGCCGTGGGGTCCGTGCAGACCGTTGGCTGGAAGACAGGACCCAGACGGGAGCCGTCTGTTCCCTCCGTCGTGTCTGTCCTCACGGCTTGCCACGGGGACGCCAGTTGCTTAGAGAGTCCGAGACGGGGCAGGGCTCTTGTGTCTTTCTCGCCCGCCTCGCTCTACCCAGGCTGGGGTCTGGCGGTCCTCCGGCCTCGGGACTCCAGCTGGGACGGCGGGTCCTCCGGCCTCGGGACTCCAGCTGGGACGGCGGGTCCTCCGGCCTCGGGACTCCAGCTGGGACGGCGGGCACACGTCTCCACGCCCAGCCCCTTCTTGGACGTTTTCGGTAGAGGTAGGGTCTCGCTGTGGAGTCCAGACTGGCCACCACACTCAGGGTCATTCGTGCCACTGAGGGGAACGCACTGAGGGTCGCCCCCCGTGTCAGGAGTCGGCAGTCCCCAGAAGACGGGCCAGACCCCTGTTGGGGACCTTGTCGGCCCTCTGATGGTGCAGCTGCGGGGCGGGCTGGCAAGGCCGTGAGCCTGAGTCTGTGCAGGGGGTCACCCTGAGGGAGAGGCTGAGGGCAGCCAGGCGGTGGGGGCTGCCCCACAGAGGCCGGCCAGGGGGCAGGGGACTGCGGTCCCTGCTGAGGCGGCCGGGGTGGGTGAGGCCCAGCCTCAGCGGCGTCCCTGGGGGGCCGGTGGATTCAGGAGTGCTGGGGACGCAGGGTCCCCGTGCCACTCCGTGGCCTTGGCTGAAGAATGGGGGTCCCGGCGGCCGGGGGGCAGGGGAGGCCACGGCCGTGGCCAGGACGGCGCGAGGCTCGCACGCCTGGTCGGCCCTGAGTAGAGGGCGCCAGAGTCACCAGGTGTGGCTGATGGGACCGCCTCAGGTAGGGCCCCTTCTGGGCCTGGGCTGCAGCACTCCCAGCGGCCACCAGGTGGCGACGGAGCGCCGTGGACAGCCGCCTCCACCCTGGGGCCTGGGAGGTCGTGGCGCGCGCGCGCGTGTGTGTGTGTGTTTCTCTTTCTCTGTCCTTCCACCCCCTCTGTTCGTGGCGTGTGTGTGTGTGTTTCTCTTTCTCTGTCCTTCCACCCCCTCTGTTCCCTGCCCTTCCCCACTGCCATAGTGGACATCCGAAGGATTTCAAAATACGTCATATTGAATCCCACAGTCCCAGTTGTCACTTGACAAAACACACCTGGGCCAGGCACTGTGGCTCATGCCAGTCACCCCAGCACTTTGGGAAGCCAATCGCTTGAGGCCAGGAGTTTGAGCCCACGCAGGGCAACATAGAAAGACCTCCAGCTCTACAAAAAATTTTTAAAAATTTAAAGAGGGCCAGGCTCGGTGACTCACGCCTGTCATCCCAGCACTTTGGGAGCTTGAGGCAAGAGGATTGCTTGAGACCAGGAAATCGAGACCAGCCTAAGCAACACAGCAAGACCTCATCTCTATAAAAAATAAAAATGAAGTAGCTGGGCGTGGTGGTGTACATCTGTAGTCCCAGCTACTCAGGAGGCTCAGGCAGGAGGATTGTCTGAGCCCAGCAGGTCGAGGCTGCGGTGGCCGTGAGCGTGCCCCTGCACTCCAGCCTGGGAGACAGACTGAGACAGGATGAGGGCAGCGAGGGGGTGGGGGTCGCCCCATAGAGGCCGGCCAGGGGGCAGGTGTGAGTGGAACGAGTATGTGAATAGGTCAGGTGACTTTGCACTGGGTGCTTTTGCACTCCTCTGGGTCAGGGCCAGGGACTCGAGTGAACTCGGCTGAGGCATCAGGCCGAGTGGTGCAGGGCGCAGGCCGGGGATCCCCCCTGGGGCCCTCCTCTGAGACTCTCCGGGCTGCTGTCTCTATCCATCTGGGCTTCCAAAAAGTCAAATCATGTTAACAGAGCACCGCAGTCACTGTTTAAAGAACAGCGACTCAGCCGGGCTCGGGGGCTCAGCCTGTAATCCCAGCGGTTTGGGAGGTTGAGGTGAGTGGATTGCCTGAGCCCACAGGTCCGAGACCCACCCAGGCAACTTGGCGAGACCTCATGCCTACGATAAATCAAAAAATCAGCCGGGCGTGGTAGCGCATGCCTGTAATTCCGGCTACTCAGAAGGCGGAGGCGGAAGGATCGCCGGAGCCCAGCAGGTCGAGGCTGCGGTGGCCGGGAGTGGCCACTGCACTCCAGTCTGGGCGACAGAGTGAGACTCCAACTCAAAAAAAATTTAAAAAATAAAAATAAAATAAAGGACAGCGACTCTCCCAGTCACTGGACGTCCGCTTTGGTTGGTCGATTTGGCAGGACATAGGTGGGCTTTCCTGTGTCAGTCCCCAGTGGGTCTCCTCACCGGGAGGAGGCTTGTGCAGCCCCAGCGCCCGCAGCGGGTTCGCTCCTGGGAGCCCCACCCGGGCCCGCTGGAGGCTGGCTTTGCCGTGGGAGCAGGCTCCGGGCATCTGGGCCCAAACAGAGCCAGCTCCAGGCCTAGTGTGGGCTCAGGGTGGCCCAGGGTGCTCCGGGAGGCGGGTCCACGCCAGCTGGCCCACCCAGCTGAACCTGGCAGCTGGGTGTCCGGAGTCAGTGTCCCCTGCCCAGAGCCTCTGTCCCAGACACAGAACGTCCAGAGCCATCGTCTCCTCCAGCTGGGCAGGCTGCTCTCACCATCTGAGTCCACTGCCACGGCCGGCCACGGCATGCTCTCTCCTTCTGTCAGTCCAAGACTTTGGAGAAGGGGGTGGACGTCCTGGGCAGCAGCCATCCTTCAGGCCTGCTCTGTGAATGCCCTGCGTCTGTTGCCAGGCCCCTCAAAGGCTTGCTGGCTTTTGGGGGCTTGGAACAGGAAAAGGCCACCTGGACAAAAAGATATTTCTACGCAAGGTGAGATGCTGTGTTACTGCTCTGAACCTTAGTTTCTTTTAGGGATCAGCACACAAAACAAAGTTACCTTCCTTGAAGAACTGGTAGGCTTTCTTCATCAGATAAGGAGGGTTCTGTCAGCCATCGGGGTTCTCTGTTTGCCTTGGCTTCCAGGGAGCTCAGGACTAAATGTCATGATCAGTCTTGTACTGTCAGTCTCAGCGACCTCCCTTCTTTGAACATTCTATTTATTTATTTATTTGTTGTTTATTTATTTATTTGAATCAGACTCTCACTCTGTTGCCCAGGCTAGAGTGCAGTGGCACAGTCAGGGCCACCACAGCCTTGACCTGCTGGGTTCAGGAGATCCTTCCGCCTCAGCCTTCCAAGTAGCTGGAACCACAGGCACGTGCCACCACGCCTGGCCAATTTTTTGATTTATTGTAGAGACAAGGTCTCGCCAAGTTGCCCAGGCTAGTCTCGAACCCCTGGGCTCAGGCAATTCCTCTCACCTCTGCCTCCCAAAGTGCTGGGATGACAGACGTAAGCTACCATGCCCGGCTGAACGTTATCTTTAAATGTTCTCATCTTGTTGTGTGCGTGTTCTAATCCTAAGCGGCTCTCGTTCCTTTCTGAAAGCGGGCAAACCTGCGTCTGGGATTTATCCAGTGAAAATCGATAGGGGAAAAACCAAGGGACCACAGGCTGGGTGCTGTGGTGTTCACCTGGAGTCCCAGTGGCTTGGGAGGCCGAGACGGGAGGATTGTTGAGCCCAGGGAGTTTGAGACCTGCCTGGACAACACAGCGAAACACCGCCTCCATAAAAAAGAATCGAAAGAATGTAAAACTGGTCCTCGAGAAAGGAATTCGTTGGGGCTGCCTTGCGCCCCGAGGGCCACGCGAAGTGTCAGAGCCACATTCAAGGCTGGGCTGAGGCCCCGCCGTCTCAGTGCTGTCTGTATTGGGCCACGAGGGGTCGCCTGGGGGTGGCCGGGCGACTCTGTCCCGCGCCAGCGGCCACGGAAATGCCCGGGTCTGGGTGTCTGTGCAGCTGCTCTTGACCCAAGGAAGCCCCTGAGCCCCCGTGGGCAGAGAGGCCGTGGGATTAGGCATTTCTCCAGCTCTGACGGAGGGGTGGGCTTTGCACTCAAGCACCGGAGAGGGAATTCCAAAGGAAGAAGGTGAGTCTCCAGCCTGGGCACGGTGGCGCCCCACGCCTGTCAGCCCAGCACCCTGGGAGGCTGAAGCGGGAGGACCGACTGAGCACCGGAGTCCGAGACTGGCCTGGCAGCCTAGTGAGACCTCATCTCCACAAAAAGATAACATCAGTTAGCCGGGCAGGGTGGTACACACCCGTAGTCCGAGCTACTTGAGAGAGGAGGCTGAGGTGGAAGGAGTTGCCTGAGCCCAGGAGGTCGAAGTTGCCGTGAGCCATGACTGTGCTATCCTGGGTGACAGGTGAGACCTCTGACTCAGCAAATGAGAAATAAAAGCATAAACGTTCGCGTGTTCCGAGAAATGCACCTTCCGGCCTTGAGGGGTGGAGGCGCAGTTTCTGCCAGAGTCTGAGGAAGGCAGCCCAGCTAACAGTGCGGTTTACTTTCTTTGGGTGAAAGGAGCCGGCAACCAGGGTTTCAGCGCCCACACTGGCAGCACGCGGTGGGCTGGCCCTCTCTCCAGGCGTCCGCAGGGAAGTCCAAATGTTGTGCTGAGGACTTCTCGAGTATTTATGACTTTGACCTAGAAATTCTCTTCTAGGACTCGATGGTTCTGTAAATAGTTCAGATCTTGGACAAACTCCTAGCAGAAAGGTGTTCGCGGGAGGCTGTTTGTGTCATTTCCGATGGAATCAAGACAGACACCTGACTGCAGAGGAACCGCCGTTTGCAGAATGAAATAGGACGTGTCATTAACAGCATCGCTTCCAGCTGGGTGCGGTGGCTCACACCCGTATCCCAGCACTTTGGGAGGCCAAGGCAGAAGGACCGCCAGGGCCCAGGACCTTGAGACCAGCCTGGGCAGCATAGCAAGACCTCGTCTCTACAAAAAGCACCCAAACATTACTTGCACGTGATGGCGTGCACCTGGAGCCCCAGCTACTCAGGAGGCTGAGGCAGAAGGATTTTCCGAGCCCAGGAGTTCCACACCAGCCTGGGCAACTTGGCGAGACCTCGTCTCTACAATAAATCAAAAAGTTAGCCAGGTGTGGTGGTGCACGCCCGTAGTTGTAGCTATTTGGAAGGCTGAGGCAGGAGGATCACCTGAGCCCAGCAGGTCGAGGCGGCGGTGGTCGTGAGCGTGCCGCTGCCCTTCAGCCTGGGCAACCGAGGGAGAATTCCCACTCACAACCAACAGAAACAAGCAAACAAACAGGAAGGTGCTTTTCATCTCCAGGCTGTGCTTGCCCATCTGTCCCGTGGCTTTCGGGCAAGTGGGGTAAGAACCGTTTCTCACCACAACATCGATGCTTGGTGCCTGGAGCGAGAACAACTTTCCAGAAATGCAGTCATGGACCCCCATCTGAGCCAGGTTCGCTTGTGGAAAAGCTGCGAGCAAGCATGTAGGGCATCTCTGGGTTCCACACGGGGCAGGAGGAAGGCGTGAGGCCGGTGGACGGGACGGAGGTGGCACCAGGCCTCCACAGGCCATTGTGTCCTGCCCGCTGGGCCTCAGGCTCTCAGACCTGGCTCCGTCATGTCACCAGGGTGACTTTCAAAGGCGGGAGACTCTGCCAGACGTCTCACCCTAGGTCTGGCGGGGCCTGAGGCGTAAAGACCCGCAGGTGATGCCCCATCCTGACGCCATCTGAGAATGTTCCGGTGGGTCTGGCAGGGCATGCGCGTGTGGTCCTGGGGACGTCGGTTGTGGCTTAGAAATGGAGCTGGGAGCCGGGCATGGTGTCTTGCACTGTCCAGAACTTAGGGAGGCCGAGGCAAGAGGACTGCCTGAACCTGCGGGTTCGAGACCAGCCTGGGCAACTTGGCGAGACCTCGTTTCTGCACTAAATCAAAAAATCAGCCAGGCATGGTAGCGCGCATCTGTAGTTCGGCTGCTCTGGAGGCTGAGGCAGAAGGATTGTCTGAGCCCAGAAAGTGGAGGCTGTGGTGGCCGGGAGTGTGCCACTGCACGCCCGCCTGGGCGACGGAGACACCGACTCGAAAATGAGTAGATCGGTGTGACCAGGCAACTCTTCTGCCTGCCCCCACCGGGCCGACGTGCCAGTGTGGTCGACAGGACCCCAGCCATCTGCCTCCCGGGGCCGAACCCCGCTCTGGAGCGTCTTCCGGGACAGCCCTCTGCGTCCCCAGAGCCGGGCCCTCAGGCTCCCAGGGGTGTGACTCCGGCCTCTGCCAGCCTCTGCCAGCCGGGGGGGCTGGTGTGTCACTCATCATTCTTTCTGGCTGTCAAAGGTGCAGATAATTAATAAGAAGCTGGATCTTAGCAACGTCCAGTCCAAGTGTGGCTCAAAGGACAATATCAAACACGTCCCGGGAGGCGGCAGTGTGAGTACTGCACTCTTGTCCCACGCTGTGGCTTGGTTGCTAGGAGGTGGCATGGGTGGCACACCGCGAGGCATTGCAGGGGACAAGCCCCCCTGGGCACGACGGGGGTCCAGTCTGGGGGAGCCCTGCCCCTGCAGCCCCAGCTGCGTCTGGGAGGCCTGCCAGGAGGGCAGCTGACCCTGGCCCAGGAGCCCCTGCCAGGGAGCCGGGAGCCCAAGGCTGGCTGTCGTCTCCTGTCACGGCAGCTTTGCTTGGGCCCCGCCGTGGACCGGTGGTTGGCGGGCCTGGCCGGCTGACACAAGGGCTGGTGTCTCGCGGGACTGTGTGGCCTGCGCTTGGCAGGTTCCTATGTGGTGGCGTAGGGTTAAAACCCACCCCACCCTGGGAGACCCCGCAGGCTCGGGCCAGACAGGGGCAGGTCGCCCACCTGCAGAGTCTGCCTTGGGCCCTCTGATGTGGGTGTCCCCGTGAGCTCCGGGCTCGGACCTCACTCCTGGCCACCCGGGCTGGACCCAGAGGCCGCGTCTCAGGCAGGCTGAGGGGACGGTGGGCGCTTGTGGCCCAGCTCCCGCCCCCAGCCCCTCCCCGTCGCCCCTGCCCTGTCAGCGGCGGGACCCTAGGGGACCAGAGGGAGACCCTGGGGCGACCCCGGGAGGGGCCTGCCCTGTGCCCTGCTGTGGCCGGTGGCCTCCCTCCAGAGAAGACCGGCCCGCCGGAGGGCTGATCCCTGCAATGCCTCGGCCGCCTCTGCCCCAGAGCCCGCGCTTGCCCTGTGGCCGTGCATGGGCTCCCGACCGCGTCCTCTGTGTCTGCCGCATCGCCGGTCCCCCTGCTGTGCTGTCCTCACCCGTCCCGCGAGAGGGGAGACGTGGCCGCCTGGCCATTCCCGGGGTGGCGGTGGCTGTCCCGTTGTGGGTCTCGGCCTCCACGGGGCACGGGCGCTCTTGGGTCAGACCGCACCCCCTGGGTGGGGGAGGCCGGGGGCGCACAGGCTGCGTGGTCACTCCCTGGCAGAGGGTGGCTGATGCCCAGACTCTTTGGGATGCGAGGCCTGGGTGCACCTCGGTGGAGTCTCCAGACCCGGCGGGCCAGACCACTGCCTGGGGCTGTGGGGCCCACAGCGGCAAGCCCTTCTGCTGGGGGTGTGGGGCTCTGAGTTCCCACACGCAGCCTCCCTGGCCTCGGGACACGGACGCCAGCCCGGGCCATGGCCTCTGGAGGCCCCCCGGCCTCCCTGCCCCCTGGCCGGTCCAGGCTCCCTCCCGCGCCTCCCTCCTCGGCCTTGTGTTTCCCTGCCCCCAGCCCTGGCTCCCCGCCTCCTCCAGCTGGCCGCCCCACTCTGCCGCCCCCGCTCCGTCCGCCTCGCTCCCCCGGGCCCAGGGGAGGAGGGTTGGCTTCACACACCAGCATCTCTTCAGCCTCCCGGGGCGGTGCAGCTCCCGCTCTCAGGGTCCCCAGACGCCTCCCGTGACACGCGTCCCATGCTCAGGGGCCCCACCCAGCTGCCCGTGACCCTCGGGCTGTGGTCTCTGTCCCCAGTGCCCACCTCGACCAGAGGCCACGACTCTTGCCAAGATCACCTGCATTGTCCCGGCCTAGCCCGGGGTGAGCCCAGCCCTTCCTGGGGGGCCAGATGCCCTGTCCTCAGCAGTGGACAGCCCCGGCTGCGTGGCCGCCCAGCAGGCTCAGGTGGTTGGTGCCCACAGCAGCGTCCATGTCTGGGACTTCTGGGCATGTCCTCGGAGCCACCTGGGTATCCTCCGGGGGAGCCGCAGTACCGGCTGGCGGGGGTGTAGGGGCGACTGGCCACCTGCACCCTGGGGACCGGCACACTATCCTGGCCAGGGCTCTGACCCGCCTCCACCGGGCAGGCCTCCAGCACCGGGTCTGGTCCCCAGAGAGCCGAGTCTGTCTGGGTCGCCACCTGGCTCCAACGGTCACTCCGCCCCTTAGAAAAGCCCTGGGGCCCAGGTGCCGGCGGGCTCAGGCCCCCGAGGACTGGCTGCTCTGGCCCGCTTGCCGGCCGGCCTCCCGGCCTCCCTGCGAGCCGCTCGCTCCACCCAGAGCCCCCGCTGCTTCTGTGTCTGGGTGTGACCTGTGGCTTGGTGGGGAAGGCAGTGGCTTCCGAACACCTGTGTGTGCTGGAGAGCGGGTGGGGCCCGCCTGGACTGGGGTCGCGGCTTGCCCGGGGCTCTGCTCCGCAGGGACAGCACGCCTGATCCCGCCGTCACGTCACGCACCCACCTCCCCCCCCGCTCCCTGGACTGAGTGGGCTCCGGGTCCCCTCGCCCAACAGGGCCGCCCAGGGCCCGCGCACAGCTGCTCGCCGCCGTCGCGGCCAGGACGGGTGACCCCCCGCCTGTCTCGCTGACGTGTCCTCTCTCCTCCAGGTGCAAATCGTCTACAAGCCGGTCGACCTGAGCAAGGTGACCTCCAAGTGCGGCTCCCTGGGCAACATCCACCATAAGCCAGGTGGGCGGGGGCAGCTGGTGGGGCAGGGGCTGGACGGAGCTGGGCGGGGGCAGGGGGCTTCTGGAAGGACCTGCCCGACAGGCCCGTGAGCTGGGCCTGACACCAGCTGCCCTGCTCTCCTGAGCGCTGGCCAAGGTGGGGGGCTGGGCGGCCATCCTGGGCGACCCTAGGGCTGGCAGTGGGCCAGCCACAGGGCTGTCCGACTTGGTCCGGCCGGCTGGCCACACCCTTGCTGCAACTTTGTCGATGCGGGCTGTGGCGCTCCTGGGTCCCCTGGTCCAACCCCCTCCCACCGCGCTGTGCGGAAGTCAGCATCTTGCGTGTTCTGCGGTGACGGGCGTGCCCTCTGTGCCTTCCAGTTGGTACCACTGACCTCACGCGGCTCCCGGGCACTTGAATGTGCAGCAGGGGAACTGAGCTCATTTTCTCTGTTGGAAAATGTTTTGGTATTGGTGGGGTCGCACTGTTTGCCCAGGTTGGTCTCCTGGTCTCAGGCAACCCTCCTGCCTCAGCCTCCCACAGCGCAGGGATCACCACTCCTGGTCTGAGCCCATGTCATCTGGTTCAAGGGGAAGGAGCCATGCGTGGCTGGTGGCTGCCTGCTGGAGGGCACAGGCCTAGAGTCTGAGGCACCCAAGGGTGCTGAGCGGGCCCTTCTGCCCTCACCCGGCCCCGGTGAATCTTGGCCGTGGGAAGTGGAGACTGCCAGACGCCCCGTCGGGCACACGCTTGCCGTTTCCTGGCTCCCCTGGGCGCTCCACGGGGGGGTCCCATCACGGGTGGGCCATCGCGCACCCAGCCACACACACCGCCCTCCCTGAGGTCGCAGGCCCTCTCGCCCTCACGCCGTGTCCCCGTGCCGGGGTGGGCATCAGGTCAAGGGTCAAGGGCCAAGGCCTCTCCTTACCTCATGGGCATTTTGACGTTCGGTGGACGCCAGGGCCTTGCCGGCAGTCGCCGGGACGCTGCCGTCGAAAGACCTTCGTTGCCGTGTGGAGTGCAGAATAGTCCTCGCCAACTGAGCGGGTCCCACGCCACCGCGCCCGGCTGTTTGGGTTATCTGTAGAGACAGGGTCTCGCCGTGTTGCCCAGGCTGGCCTCAAACACCAGGCCTCGAGAGGTCCTCCCACCTCGGCCTCCCAGAGTACTGGGGTTACAGGCGCACACCAGTGATGGTCTGGTGCAGTCGGAAGGGAGAACCCCTGTCCCGGGCAGCGTCCCCAGGGCAGCCAAACGATGCCCGCCCTGGTCACAGTCAGCAAAACGTCTCCAAGCCCTGGGCAAGGCCTGACTTGCGTCCAAGCCTCTTGGAGACGGGAGAGTCTTGCCTGACCCCCGAGGCGGGCTCCAGCCGGACCCCAGGGCCCTTGAGTCCTGGTGGCCTCTGCCCCAGCGTGGGGCACCCTGCCCGGTCTCCGCGCGCCCCAGCAGGGAGGCCAGCCTGTCCGGGAGGCCAGCCCTCGGGGGCCGCGTCCGCTGGGCGCGAACGGCCTTGACGAGGGCCCTGTGTGTGTCCCCCAGGGGGTGGCCAGGTGGAGGTCAAGTCGGAGAAGCTGGACTTCAAGGACAGGGTCCAGTCGAAGATCGGGTCCTTGGACAACATCACGCACGTCCCCGGTGGCGGGAATAAGAAGGTAGGCGGCGGGGTGGGGCGGGGCAGGGTAGGGGGCTGGCCAGCACGCGGGCGTTGGGCGTGGGCTGCAGTCCTCTGCTACAGGAGGAGGAGGCGGCGCCTGTGCCCAGCGGCTCACGGCGCCTCAGCCGCTGCAGGTTGGGCCGGCTCAGGCTGCGGCCAGTCTGGGAGCCTTGGTGTCCCTGGGCCCGGGCCCAGCCTGCAGACCCCGCCAGGCGGTCCTGGCTGCGCTCGGCGCTGGGTGTTTCTTTTGCTCTTTTGTACTTCTCCATCTGTTTTATTTTCAAATGTTTTGGGAGTCGGTCTCCCCCTGTCGCCCAGGCTGGAGCGCAGGGCCACGATCCTAGCAGCCACAGCGGCAGACTCCTGGGCTCAGGCGATCCTCCCACCTCAGCCCCCCCGAAGGAGCTGGGACTTCGGCACGTGCCACTACGCCTGGCTCGTTTAAAAACTTTTTTGAGAGATGGGACCTCGCTGTGTGGCCCAGGCTGGTCTCAGACGCCTAGGCTGGAGCAGTCTTCCCACCTCAGCCTCCTGCGGAGTTGGGGCCACAGGCACATGCCATCAGGCCCGGCTCACTTTGGATCTGTAGAGACAACGTCTTGCTATGTTGCCCAGGCTGGTTTCAAACTCCTGGCCTCAAGCGACGCCCCCCACCCCAGCCTCCCGACGTGCTGGGATTACAGGTGTGCCCCAGCACGCCTGCCCAGCCTCTGGCATTTTTAGAGCTCTCGGTCCCGGACCCTGGGGTGTGCGACACCCCCAAAAGGAAGCGCACATCCTGATATAGATAGCTAGCTACCTACATATCCAGCTGATATGGCCCTGCGTAGCAAGGGCTGCGCACTGTGACACGCCTTCTGGGCAGCCAGGCCCGCGGCGGCGCTGAAAGCCGCCTCTCAGCCTCTGTGTGTTCAGTCTGCCAGGACGAGCCCGGGAGACCGCGGGGCCTCAGTGCTGCTGGCGGTTTGGGGTCCCCAGGTCTTGCGGGGGTCTGCTGGGGCTGTGGCCCAGACGGCTCCTTCTGGCGAGGCCTCCCAGCCCCTTCCGCAGCCCCCTGCGCCCATGGCGCCTTCTTTCCAGCCTGCAGGGGGTGGGGGGACGTCCCAGAGGGCTGTGGGGTCTGGGCCCCGGCTCGGCGGGAGAGGGCCACTGCCGCTGGGGCCCGCCCCACCGGGCCCCGTGGGGGTGTCCCCTGCCCTGGCCGGCCCCCACATCTGGCTCTGGACAGGCGGGTTCCCTCAGCCCTGCCGGCTGTCCCCTCTCGCAGCGGGGTTCCTGAGAAGTTCCTGAGGACCCAGGCGTGGAGCCGACACTGCAGACTGGGGGCCCTGGTGGGGTGGGGGGCCCTGGGTGGAGCCTGGCCGTGCGGGGCCTGGCGGGCTGGGGGCTCTGGGTGGGGCCGGAAGGGACGGGGCCCGTGGGGGGGCCTGGCGCTCCCTGCTGTGGCTGCCCGGCTGCAGGAGTGCCTCCTGGCGCCTGGGCTGCTCCCATGAGGGAGAGCCGAGGCGGTTGGGAGGCCACCGCCCAGGCCCTGGGGCCGTGAGGCCGGCAGTCACCTGGGTAGGCAGAGGGACCCTCTGCAGAAGCCCAGGAGGCAGAGCTGCCTCCGTCGCCCCACCCCTGCACCGCCCCACACCCCCTTTCCCGGGCGGCCCCAGCGGTCCCGAGTGATCTGCCGAGGGCCGATTCCCCGGGCGGGAGGGCCCCGCCAGTCTTGGTGGTTTCTGTGTGCTGGGAGCAGCCCAGCCGGACGCCACACAGGTGGCCCTTAGGCGAGGTCGGCAGAGCCACCCAGCCTCAGTTTCTCCTTTGGCCACAAGGAGGGACATACCACACCTGCATCCGGGGG
Organism: Cephalopachus bancanus; assembly: GCA_027257055.1. Classification (NCBI taxonomy): domain Eukaryota; kingdom Metazoa; phylum Chordata; class Mammalia; order Primates; family Tarsiidae; genus Cephalopachus; species Cephalopachus bancanus. The sequence goes on along the minus strand of JAPVLO010000579.1, from coordinate 601,779 downwards.
CTTGAGGGCCCAAGACACTGTTCTGGAAGGTGTCTGGCCGTCACCTGGGAGCAGGAGTCAGAGCTCAGCCTGGGATCTCGGCTCCCCTGGTCTCTTCCCCCCCCCGAGACAGGGTCTGGCTCTGCCCAGACTGGCATGCAGTGGCGCGACCACAGCGCACTGCAGCCTCCAACTCCTGGGCTCAAGCGAGCCTTCCATCTCGGCCTCCTAAGTTGCTAAGATTACAGGCACGAGCCACCACACCCAGCTAATTTTTTACTTTTTGTAGAGATGGCGTCTCAGGATGTCACCCAGGCGAGTCTCAAACCTCTGGCCTCAAGTGATCCTCCTGCCTTGGCCTCCCGAGTCCCTGGATTAGGGGTGCCACCGCACCCAGCTGTTTCTGTCTCTGTGGCCGTTCATCCCTACTTGTGAGGGACAGTCCTGGCCCCAGGGGACACCTTCTGATGTAGGCCCCTGGCGAGCAGAATTGCTGACAAGCACGGAGCACACAGTAGCTTCCTAGTTTGGGGATTTTTGGACATTCCCAGGAATCAGTCACGTTTTTCTTAAAAAACATTAACATAATTTTTTTTTTGATTCAGAGTCTCACTGTCACCAGGTTGGAATGCAGTGGCCGCTCACGGTCACCACAGCCTCGACCTGCTGAGCTCAGACAGTCCTTCCACCTCAGCCTTCCAAGTAGCTGGAACTGCAGGCGTGCACCACCAGGCCTGGCTCAGTTTTTGATGGATTGTAGAGACGAGAAGCTCGCCAAGTTGCCCAGGCTGATCTCGAACTCCTGGACTCAGGCAATCCTCTTGCCTCTGCCTCCGAGGGTGCTGGGCTGACAGGCGTGAGCCACTGCGCCCTGCCAACGTAAACGTTTTCACTAACGCTTATGTCACGCGGCCTTTCCAATTTGGGAACGTGCGAGGACCCTCTTGCCAACGCAGAATGAACCAGACAGGCCGACAGCTCAAGCAGGAGCCCATCCCTGCTGTGCACCCACGCCCAGCCCCTGCCGCAGGGTCTTCGCGTGGGTCCCAGGCTCCTGCAGTCGCACGCGGCACGTGCAGAACACGGTGTGCGCGTGTCCACGGAGGCTGATCCCGGTGCCCAGCGCTGCAGGGCCCGCAGGAGAGGCGGCCGCGCGGCCCTCACCGCTCCCCGTGACGCTTCTGTGTCCCGGTGTCCTCTGGGCCTCCTGGCTGTGCCGTTGTTTCTCTGCTTGGAAAAGGGCCTCAGGCAGGGCGTGGTGGCTCACGCCTGTCATCCCAGCATTTGGGGAGGCCGAGGCAGGAGGACTGCTCGAGCCCGGGAGTTCAAGGTCAGACTGGGCGACACAGCAGGTCCTCATCTCTACAGCTGCTCGGGAGGCTGAGGAGGCAGGATCGCCTGAGCCCCAGAGGCCGAGGCTGCAGTGAACCGTGATCGCGGCACTGCGCTCCAGCCTGGGTGGACACGAAGGCTTCGCCAGAAGAGGGAGACTCACCTTTAGTTAAATCAGATCGATCGAGCCTATCTTGAGAGAGACCCGGTCTAGACGGACGGACGGACACCCCCTCCACACTCCCCGTCTCCCGGGCAAGGGGAGGTCCCGTGGGGCCCGCGCTCTGGGGACACCCTCCTCCGTCCCCAGCCTCTCCTGCGCTGGCGTTGGCCGCGGTGATGGCCATCAACACCCCTGGTGACCCTGTGGCTCCCTTCCGGGGCCCGCGCCCACGCACGACCTGGCGCCACTGCCCCGCGCCGCTTAGATGCGGTCTTGAGGGCGCCCGCGGAGCATGGGGCAGCCTGCCAGCCCCTCCCCTGGCGCGGAGGCCGCCGAGGCCCGGGATTCCAGGCCGCCATCCGGCCCGGGCTCTCCCGCCTGGGGCAAGGTGACGTTGCGTTCGAGGCTCGGCGTGAAGCCTTCGTGTTACCGTGCGCGTTCGCGCGTTCACGCGTTCGTGCCCCTGGCCCTGCACCCGCACGCGCCTGCACATACGCGGGCCGTCCCTGCGGGCCTCTGGGGAGCGCCCCTCCAGGCCTCCCACCCGACCGCCTCCGCCTCCCGCCCGCCCCGCAGATCGAGACCCACAAGCTGACCTTCCGCGAGAACGCCAAGGCCAAGACGGACCACGGCGCGGAGATCGTGTACAAGTCGCCCGTGGTGTCTGGGGACACGTCCCCGCGGCACCTCAGCAACGTGTCTTCCACCGGCAGCATCGACATGGTGGACTCGCCCCAGCTGGCCACGCTGGCCGACGAGGTGTCCGCCTCCCTGGCCAAGCAGGGTTTGTGATCCGGCCCGGGCGCCTGGCGTGAGCGGAGTGGGGGCTGCGGGGAGAGCCCCCGCCCCTGCCCGCTCCCGAGGACGGCCCCCGGCCCCCGGCCCGCTTCTGGCTCCGGACTCCAAGATCTGAGTGGGAACATGGGCAAATTCACCTTTCCAAATTCACGGGTGGGCCGGGAATAAAGTATTTTTTAAAAACCTCCACAGCCACGGCCACCCCCAGCATTTCCTTGGGCAACTCCCTTTGGTTCTTTTTTTCCCTTCTGAGTAGGAAAGGGGGGCTCTGAGAGCTGCTTCCGGGGGTCTTGCAGGACGGGGCACCCGCCTCTGGCCCCGTCCTGGGGGTGCCGCAGAGGCCGCGGCGGCTGAGGGTTTGGAACTTGGCGTGTTTGGGAGCCACAAGCAAACGGTGTCCCCCTTGTGGGGGGGGGGGGCGGGGGCGGAGGCGGAGGCGGAGGCAGGGCAGGGAGTGGCGGGGATGCAGGGGTGGGAGCGGGCTCGCTGGGGAGGGGGCGGTGCCTCTGGGCCTGGCCTGCGGCATGCGACCGCACTGGGTGCTGCGGCGGGAGGCAGGGGCGGGGCAGGGGCCACCCTGCAGACGCTCCCGGCAAAGGCTGCCCTTGAGTGCGCAAGGCCTCCCCTTCCTCCTCCCTGCAGTGTGGGGTCCAGCATGAGGGGCGCCCTGTCACCACAGAAGCCTGTTGTGCTGCGTTCTGAAGGCAGGACTCGGCCACCACGCCAGCCACCTCGCACACCGGGGACTTAGGGCTAACCCGTTCTCCTCTAAGGACTCGTGCCTGCTCCCAAGCCCGGCCGCAGGCGTCCTGTCCCTCCACCACCACCACGTGCAGGGCTTGCCGTGTCATGCTATCCCGAGTCCCTGCCTCGCCACCCCCTCGGCCTCAATGCCGGTCAGATGCGGGAGGCGCTGGCCGTGACAGCGGCCCCAGACTGGCCGGCCTCCCACTCCGCGTCCTGCTGGTCTGGCCGGCGCCCGCCTCAGCTCTCGTCTTCCCCGTCGCTCCCAGGAGCTAGGTGTGGCCACAGCAACCCTCGTGGAGAGGACAGAGCTCTTCCTCCCAGAAGGCCCAGCCTGGCTGAACCAGCAGGAGGCTGGTGGCACAGGACAGGCGGCCGGGCTTCCAGGCAGAACACACCGCTGCCATCCCACGCCGGCCCGCGTGGGTCCCCCGCGTCCCGAGACGCCCTTCCCGCTCTGGAAGCAGTGCCCGGCCTGTTCTACGCTCCGTGTCTGTTGCCCACACTCCGTGTTACCCTCCCGCCCCGCCAGCCCGTCACGTTGTCGTTGGGTTTGTGTTTATGCTTGGACTCACCAGAGTGACTGTGATAGTGAAATGAGGAACAGGCTGCATGCATCGGGAAATGCTTGTCATGGCTCCGAGGGGCCAGGCCACCAGGTCCCCGTGGGTGTCCATTGGCATCTGGGGCCCGAGACGCCGGGTCCTGCACCCAAGGACTGGCCGGGCGCTGGGCGTCCCCGCCTCCCGGGGCTCCGTGTTGGGGCAGGGCCTGGTGTCGTGTGCCACCTGGTTCCCAGGGCCGCGCGATGCCTGTGGCATGAGGCGGCGGGGCCGGCGGGTCCCAGCCACCCTCAGTCAGGAGCGCTGCCTGACCTGGGGTGAACCATCGGAAGAGGCCTCAGCCCAGGCCTGCCGCTTCCGGTTTGGGCCCAGAACGCTCCAGCATGGGGCTCCCGCTTCCTCGTCCTGCAGTTGTTTCTGCTCAGCGCCCAGGCCTGTTATGGGGAGGGTGCACTGCCGCATGGCGAGGGTGCCCAGTCAGAGCTGGAGGTCGGCAGAGGCCAGTCCCTCCCCCCCGACCGGGCCCCAACGGAGCCAGCATCCTAGGACCCTGGCTCCTCCGGCCCTGGGCTCGCCTCATCTGGAGGTCCGAGTCAGCAGCCTCTGTGGTGGGACTGTCTGGGCTGCTGGCGTGCTGGGGGAGGGAAGTCTTAGGACAGTGAGCGCGGACGGGAGGGTCCGGTGCGGCACACCACGCCTGCAGCCCTTTCCTTTGGTCTCAGTCATGTGCTTAGGGGCCGAGCAGCCACAGGGCCAGAGGTCTTGGGGCGTTGCTTTCCCGGCGGGTGGAGGCGCCAGGGGTCTGCTGTGGTGGTCCAGGTCCCAGCCAACCCTCCCGGAGCTGCTGGCTCAACATGCAATCTGGGTGCACAGCAGCTGCTGATGTTGCTTCTGTCCCCCCCCTCCTCTTTGGTCTGCAAGCCCAGAGGTGGGGGACAAGGGCAGAGGTGGCTCCCAGGCCGTCCCATCGACGGGCCACGGTTTCATGACTTCCGGCTTCTCTCCAGCATTGATCAGGGTCACCCTGGCCTGGCCTGACTTCACCTCCCAGAGGCCTCGGCGCTGAGTCTGCAGAGTCGGGGAGGTGGGTTTCCAGCACCGGCAAGCCCCGTGGCACCTTTGGTGGTTTTGAGGGTGGGGGGAGGGACGTGGAATCATCCTAGCTTAGCTTCCTGTCTGTGACTGTCCCTGTAGTGTATTGTGCGTTTTAACAGATGATTTACACTGACTATTGCTGTAAAAGTGAATTTGGAAATAAAAGTTATTACTCTGATTAAATGTGGTCTCTGTTCATGGACTCCCAAGGACGAGCGGACACGGGACGCTTGCACGGCCTTTCCCAGCGTAGGGAACGCAGGCAGGGTGAACTGCCCCCTCTGGGGTCCCAAGGGTGGAAAGAGGGATCTCAGACGTGAGGATGGATGGATAAGCATGTGCCACCTTCTGCGGAGGCAAGGCTGGGCAGAACACCACGCCCCTCGGCTGGGCGCGCCGCCCTTGGGATGGGGACCACGATGGGCCAGGCAGCTGCCCCCTGACAAGGCCGCAAGGGAAGGCCCCGACAGCGGCCTGTGCGCGTGACTGCCGAGTCGGGACGCAGAATCCTTAGAGTGGCCCCCAGAGGCTCCAGATGCCGCCGTCTCCACTGCTCCTCGCCGTGACTGGCCGCATCGCAGCTTGGGAAGCAGCGCCAGGCCTGTGTGAGACGCTGCCTGGAGGGGGTGGCTCTCCTTCCACGCAGGGGAGATGTGTGGCGGCGGCTGCCGAGTGGGGCAGAGGGGAGGGCCACGTGCTGTTTTTGCAAGGGGCAGGCGAGACCCCTCCAGGCTGTGGGCCGCGTTCTTGTGGCCCCTGGCCAGAGCACTCTGGTGGCAAGCAGTCTCCTTGGGAGCAATTGAGACGCGGCGCCACATGGTAAGAGTGATGTCACAGCAAAGGGAAGAGCAGCTGCGGATGCGGGTCCGTCCCCACCCCCAACCACGAAGCCGCCCTGGCCCGAACTGGCATCAGGCGACCCTGAACAGTCCCAGGGCCAGCTGCAAAGCCGCTGTCGTGCACACCCAGCCCCAAAAGTCAAAGAGGCCCGTCCACAGCATTCTGTAACTCTTTTTTTTTATTTTTTTCAATTTTTCCTTCCTTTTTTTTAAGCACTAGTCTGTGCTTTGCGAACAGAATCAAGACATTAACAAAGATCAGCTTCTCTGAAGAAAAGCGTTTCTATGGAACAAGGACAGCTACGTGGTCGCTGCCATTACACAGCTCAAAGCAGGAAAAGAAAATATTTACAAAATACAAGGTTTTTTTTCAATTTTTTTGTTTTTTTACAATGCTAAAAGGGTTATTCAGAATTTTCAACCTTATAAATAGAAGAAGCACTTTTATGCATAGGGATATGGTGCATTATTGTTTTTTAAAGAAACAATGACAAACCCTTTAACTTGCAAACAGAACCAAAAAAAATCACTAATGTTGAAAATTGTGAAAAAACCCCAACCAGTAAGCAGTTGTCTACTATTTTTATACGATTACAAAATGGCCAAAAAAAAGTCCTTTCCCCCCTCCCCCTTTTTGGTGATGTGATTATACATGAGACAGGCACAAGGTTAACGGGGTGACCGACGACAGGAGCCTCGGCGAGGACCATACTGTGTTTCAAGGCGAAGGGGGGGTCTCATCAACACAGAGGGTGGGACGTGGAGGGGGCAGTGAGACAGGATGGGAGGCCATGACGGCTCCCGCCCAGAGCCCTGGTATGCAGGGGAGGGACAGAAGGGAAGCCGTCCTCCCGCTCCCCAGGTCAGGGGGAGATGGGTGCCAAGGGTGGGGGTGGGGGTGGTGTGTGTGTGTGAGAGAGAGTGGTGCAGCCAGGCTACTGCATGGGGGAGGCAGACAGAGATGACAGAATGCAGACGAAACCCAGACAGGTCTCCAGGGCCCGGGTTGCGCGCAGCTGCTCTGCCCAGTGCAGGGGGGAGAGCAGCAGAGGCTCCACGGCGCCCAGCCCGGAGGCCAGAGCCCAGCCCAGCCCCAGGTGGCGGGGAAGGGAGGGCCCCGCTCCTCACCGGCAGAGACTGGCTCCCGGCACCCTCCGCGCCTCTGCCCACCGCCCAGGGAAGGAGGGCGACGCCTGCCCTGGGAGTCCAGTGATTCAACCATGCGGACGTGGGGCCCCGGCCAGCAGCTCAGCTTGAGCTGCTGCCTGCAATGGAGGAAGTGCTCGGGGGACAAGGAAACATGGAAACAGAACAAAACCGAAACGAGAAAAAATACCCCAGTAGGACCTAGATTCCTTATATTCACTAAAAACTGTGAACATTTCTGGCTTAGGATGTTTGAATATCAAACGCAGAGACTTTGAGAGCTTTAATGCCAATGCCAAGTCCGGCCACAGCCACTCATCTGTGAGCCGGGCGCGGCGTTGGGGCCGCGCCCGCCAGGTGCCGGCTCTTGGGGGGAGCGGGGGGCGGCGAGGTGGGAGGCGCCTCCGCGTCCCGGCCAGTCTTGCCCCCTGATGTACGCCGGGTGCAGCGGGCTGCTCGCTCCTGGGCATCCAGCTGGTCCTCACACTCCTCCTGCGGACTGCAGGCCAGCGGGAAGGTCCGCCGCTCCCACGGCTGGACGGACTGTGGGCAGACAGGGCACGCGGGTGAGGACCGGCTGGCCTGCCCCGGCGGGCCCACAGTGCCCCCAAGTGGCGCCCTGAGCCTAGGAGGCGCTGTCCCTGCACACCGCCCCACGCCTCACCTGCTCGTCCGCCCCCAGCTCGGGTGTGGAACAACGGGTGTCTTCACTGGCCAGGTGCCGCGAGGCGTCCCGCGCCACGGGGGTCAGGGGTGCCGAGTGCAGCTCTGGGCTGATGGGGCTCCTGGGGGACTGGCTGTGGGAGAGTTCCGACAACGAGTGGCTGCTGCTGACATCGGGCGAGGCGGGCTGGGGCGTGGAGGGGTTGGCACTGCCCAGCTGGGGGGTCGTCCGGCCGTCGGACGACCTGTAAGACCTGAACACGATGGGGGCAGATCTGAGTGTGTGGGCGGAGAGTCGAGGCAGACAGATGCCTGCAAATCCCACTCCTCCCACTCCTGCCGAGGCAGGGCACACGTGACAGCTGCCACCCAAGAGAAGGCCGGGCCCGTCCCTGCACAGGCCTCGTGAGTTCACGGGCCAAGGACCTTCGTCTAGACTTTGGGAACTGAGGTCAAAGAGAAAAGGCCAACTGAGCCAGACCCCCCCAGCGGAGAGCCCCGAGCCCCCACGGCAAATGCTGCAGGCAGGCGGTGCTGTGCGAGCGGGAAGGTCCTTGCGCCACAGCCCCGCCCGCCAGAGGGTGAGCAGCCGAGAGGCCTTCCAAGCGGCCCTGGCTCGACCACGACCGCAGCGGGCTCCCACATGACGGGAGGGGGCAGACTCATCAGAACGAGACGGTGGCTGCTCGGCAGCGGTCTAGCACTCACCCCCCCACGCCCCTCATGTGCCCACAGGCGCCAAGCAGCGTCCACACTCTGCCACTGCCGGGAGATGAGGACAAGGGGCCCCAGGAGGTGGCGGCAATCCTGTGAACACAGGCAGGCCCATCTGCCCTCCCTCTCTAGGCCTGGGGGACCCGTCACCTGCTGCCCCGCCGCTGGGGTGGCACACTCGTGGTCCACAGCCACCGGGCCCGCTCCATCTCCTCACATTTGGCATGCAGAGCTGCGAAGGCTGCATCCGACAGGTCCTCAATCTGCAACGGAGCAGCCTGTGACCCTCCTCCCCAGGAAGCTGAGGCCACCTGACCCAGCCCCAGCCCCAGGCTCCCCAGATCAGGACCAAACAAAAGTGGCTGCACCGCCGCCACAGGGCTTGAGGTCACATGGGGCTGCGTTTGTTCTGGGAGAGAGGGGCGCCTCACCTCCTCGTTTTCCTCGTCAGGACTGCCCTTCAGAGACTGGAGCTCCACCTCTCGCCAGCTGCAAAACCAAGGACGGACACTCACAAGCTGGCCAGCAGGCTGGAGGGGAGGGGAGTGGGGGGCAGGGGGCGGTGGGGCCGGTCATGTAGGCAGACCCGGTGTCTGTGGGCCACTGCTCTCCCCAGGCAGGTTCTGCCCTGTCCCAGCTTAACTCTTCACCCTGCCCTAAGCCAGTGCCTGAAGGGTGGGGTAGGAAGACCAGGACACCAGCACCACCTCCACATGGAAGGGTGGGGTGGGGGGAGGCGTGTCACATCCAGCCGGTCTCCTGTTTGGCAACAGAAGCTGGGAATAGACATGTCTGAAAAATCCTGCCTCAATGCTGGAAACGAATTTGCTGTTTTTAAAGACTTGTTGGCCAGGCATGGTGGCTCACGCCAGTAATGTCAGCACTTTAGGAGGGCGAGGTGACAGGACTACCTGAGTCCCCGGGTTTGAGACCAGCCTGGACAACATAGTGAGACCTCATCTCTACTATAAATTGAAAAATCAGTCGGGTGTGGTAGCAAGTGCCTGTAGTTCCGGCTTACTTGGAAGGCTGAGGTGAAAGGATCACCTGAGCCCAGCAGGTCGAGGTTGTGGTGACTGAGCGTGTCTCTGCACTCCAGCCTGGGTGACAGAGTGAAACTCCAACTCAAAAAAACAAAAAAACAAAAAAAACAAAAAAAAAGACTAGTCAAGTGCAGTGCCAAGAAGGGGCAAGGAAAAATGAGTTCACGCCGTAATCGGCTGTGAGCCATCGGCAGAGAGAGCACGGCCTCCAAGACCAGCCAGGTACACGGCTTCTCAACACCCTGCCATGCGATGACAAAGGGGGCTACAGACTAGTCCTAGCTGGGTGACCTCTGGCTTGGCTGGTGTGCTAGGACCACAGAGCACAAGAGAAAGTACCACCCTTCAGGCAAGACTTCTTCTAATGGGAGACAGACCCAGGCTGGCCTGGAAGACGAGGGGCTTGCAGAACATAGCGCCGCACTTGGCCCACCTGGGAGTGAGGATCTCCTTGTATTGCAGCTTCTCCACCCGGGTTGTGGCGGCCACAGACATCGGGATGACAATGTTGTTGATGTCGAATGAGCTCTCCCCCCGTCTCCTCCTCACTGGCTGCTGTAAGACAAAGGCTAATCTAAAGGAGGCATGACTTCTAGACAGCAGGCGTGTCCTCACCGAGACCCCAAGCAGGGTCACCAGCAGCTGGGCCCCTGGCTGAGACTGAACAGTGACCCTGCAGACACTCATGGCTGGGAGGCTGCCCCCCGGCAATGTCCTGGGAGGAGCACTCGGTGGTCCATTGGCCAACCCCTCCTCCATGGGCTCACATGTGAAGACACTTCTGCTGAATTTTACAGAAATACTGTGCTGGGGTCTGAAGTCCATTGCTGGGGCTCCCCTGCTCCATGATCCTGCTGCTGCTAACTCCACACCTTTTACAATTCTCCTTTCCCTCCTTTTATCCCCATCTATGACTTAGCCCCATTACGGCCCCTCACAGCAATGCTGAAAGCTCATTCTGAAAGCTGTCCAACAGGTTGCCTGACCTTGGCTGTCATGAAGGCCCCTCCGTCTCCAATACCTGGACTCTCTGGCTACCTCTGCACCCCCACCTGCTCAGCCGGCAGGTGGGCTTCCCCCTTGCTAGAGCTCCTGGGAAAGAGCCAAGGGCTTCCAGCTGTGCCAGGGAGGGGACAGAGGCAAACTGGAGAGGACCTAGCTCTACCTTACATTCCTGAGAAAGGAAATCTCTTCCCCAGGAACGTGACAAGACCACGCTCCTGGAAGAACAAGACTTCCCAGGGTCCTACAGCAGAGCAGGGGTGGGTATCGGCAACAACTGGGGATGAGGGCGGGCGAGGCAGGGAGGTGAATGGCCTGGCCTCTCAGCCACAAGAGGGTCCACGTGCTTTTGCCCGGAGGGCAGATGCCTTGTCCTGACCAGACTGGCCCCTGAGCTGCCAGAGGTCAGAGCCAACAGTGGGATGACAAACATGCTGCCATGGCAACCAACAGCTGAGGACTCACACCCAGGCCCCCAGGTGTGGCCAGCCCACAGGGCAGGGGTCACGGTAGGAAGCCAGGAAGAGGTCGCTCCCCGCAGTCACCGCTCTGCTCCTGCTGCTGGAGGGCGAAGCGGAACTCGCACACCCACCGTCTCTGTATACTCAAGGGAAGGCGAGGAGTCAGTACTTTTGGGAAGACAGTTTCAGCTGTTGTCATTATAACTCAGCTGTCCACAATGTCCTTTTCACTTCGACCCCCTTTGCTACCAAACTGACCTTACCCATGAGGGTCATGGGTTAGGCAGAATGGCTGACGGACTCGTGAATCGCTGGGCTGGGTCTGCAGCTGAGTCAGAACCCTCACACCAAAGGCCACTGCCACCTCACTGGTGGAATCTCACACCCCATGACACGTCTCTTATGGAAGGTCCAAGGACAGCCTGCCCTACAGCCTGGCTGAGAACAAATGTACAATACTGACGACAGCAAGAGCATGCTCTTGAGTCCTCCTGGGCTTGCCGCTAGCATCTTCAGTGTCAAGAGTGCAGGCCGCAGGACTACCTCAGGCCCCTCCGCCCCCAGACTCATTCCATACGCGGCCCATTTGTTCTAACAAACTACTCTCTCCTACTTGAGCCAGATAGTAGACGATGAGTGTGAAAAGTGGTTCTCAGAATTGGTAGGACATCAAAAGCAAGGCAAGGAGTATTTTTCTTTGTAGGTCCTGGGATAGCCCTGTCTTCCAGCATATCAGAATTTTTTAAATTCCAGAGGTAAGGTCTCTATCACCCAGGCCAGAGTACAGAGGTACAACCATGGCTCACTGCAGCCTCGACCTCCTGGGTTCCAGTTATCCTCCCGCCTTAGCCTCCTGAGCAGGAGGGACCATAGGTGTGAGTCACTGCACACGGCTACAAACCAGAATTTCAGAGGTTTTTCTTGAAAGCTGCTCAGGTGATTCTGATGCAGTCGCTGGCTCTGCATCAGAACACCCTGCCAGCTGCTCTGTGTCTTGATCTCAAGCACAGCGGGCCCTCCACGCCTGGGTTATGTCAACTGTGAACTGAAAATGTGTGGGAAAAAAACTGTCTGTCCTGAATATGTACAAGGATCTATCTTGCCATTATTCCCTGACATTCCAGCACAGCGGCTGTTTGCACAGCATCTTCACTGTATAAAGCACTATGAGGAACCTGGAGACCACCTGACATCTACGGCAGACGCATGCAAGGACATGCAAGCCCCACACGGTGCATCTTGGGGACCTGTGCGCCTGCAGACTGTAAGACCCACAGCAGTCCCGGAGCCGGCCCTCCACAGACCCTGGGACCAGGGCACTGACCTACCATCTCACTTTCAAGCAAACCCAGTCTTTGGGCTTTATGGGTCAGCACAGAGCTGCACATGTAATTTGTACTTGATAAACAAAAGCAAAGACTTCAAGCGAGGCACATCCAACGCTCTGCAGACACGAGGGCAGGCGGGAAGACGATGAAGCCCCCTCTCTGAGTTCTGGCTCACAGAGCTCGGCTTTCCTATCAGAACCGGCTCCCTCTGACATGCTCAGGCCACCTGAAACCCTTCGCTGGCGGCAATGGCAACTGCGGCTCAGGAGGGGCTGAGCTGTGGGTGGGAGGCGGGAGTGGGGGAGGAGCAAAGCAGCCACATGGAAAAGCCTGACCGGCAGGAGTGGAAAGGGAGCAGCAGGAGCTCCTATCTGAGAAGCAGTGCCCAGTGAACACGACTTGGGAGCTTAGCGGTCTCTTGGCCAGAGCTCTGAGGACCCTCAGATGCCCCATCGTGCCCTTCCCAGGCTGCACGGTGCAATGGCAAGAGCGCGGGCTCTGCAAGTCCATGGCTGGGTTTGAATCACAACGGACCCTCCCAGGCTGCCTGCTTGGGCAATTTCATCAGCGTGGAAAGCCTCCGTGTTCACACCTACAAAAGGGGACTCCAGCCGGGCTCGGTGGCTCAGCCTGTAATCCCGCGCCTTTGGGAGGCTGAGGTGAGTGGATTGCCTGAGCCCGTGGGTTCGAGACCCGCCTGGGCAGCGAGACCTCATCTCTACAATAAATCAAAAAAATCAGCCGGGCGTGGTAGTGCGCGCCTGTAATTCCGGCTACTTGGAAGGCTGAGGCGGAAGGATCGCCGGAGCCCAGCAGGTCGAGGCTGCGGTGGCCGGGAGCGGCCACTGCACTCCAGTCTGGGCGACAGAGTGAGACTCCAACTCAAAAAAAAAAAAAAAAGGGGACTCCACAGCACCACCCAGCACAAAGGGCACCGTAACAACAGGGAACCCATGCCCCCCTCCAGTCCTGGCACACAGTAAGCTTCCAATGAACGTCCCAGCGGCAGGGTTCCATCGTTACAGCCTTTATTATACAAAGGACCCTCTAAGAGGAACAAAGCAGCCACAGGAACAAACACTGAAGGTGGCATGAAAACCCTGGAATGAAACTGACAAGACCAGTGTAGGCAACATGTTGAGACCTCATCTCTACTAGACGCCAAAATATCAGCCAGGCGTGGGAGCGCGTGCCTGTAGATCCCGCTACTCGGAAGGCGGAGGCGGAAGGATCGCCAGAGCCCGCGGGTCGAGGCTGCGGTGGCCGGGAGCGGCCGCTGCACTCCAGTCTGGGCGACGGAGTGAGACTTCGACTCAAAAAAAAAAGATGGCTTCTGGGTGGAGTGTGGTGTGAGAGAGTGCATGAGTGAAGTGTGTGGATGTGTGAGAGTGAGTGGATACAAGTGAGGGTATGAGTGGGTCTGGGAGTGTGAGAGTGGGTGAGTGAGAGGTACACGTGACAGGGTGGGTGTGTCTGTGAGAGTGAAAGTGAGCATATGAGTGTGCCTATGAGTATAAATGCTGAGTGTGAGACACTATGAGAGTGTGCGTGTGAGTGAGAGAGCGTGCGTGTCCACGGCCGGTTCCTGGGAGGGCATCCTCTGTAGGTGCTGCCGCCGGCCCATGGAGTTTATAGTCCTCCGTACCCCTGAACACCTCGGGCTCTGCCTTCCCTCTTCCCTTTGTGCACCCCAAAAGGGTCAGCACAGAGCTACACATATAATTTGTACTTGATAAATAAAAGTAAAGCCTAAGTTTGTTTAGTTCTCCTCTGCCACTCACCAGGAGAGGAGGACAAGGGTCACACACGGTTCCCATCCCAAGGATCTGTCCCCCACCCGGGCCCACAGAGTACAGGCCATGGCACCACCGAGTCCCACGTACACCCAGGTCTACATGTCTGAAGGAGTCCTGGCCCCTGATGCCTGTCCCGCAGCAAGCCTCCCAGTGGCTCAACAGGAACCTGTCTGTACTGGAAGCAACCCGTGAGCATCCCTGCTTTGATGTGAAATCAACCCCCCCCGCACCATGATGAGTCGAGGGCCCATCAGCACGCTGGGCCCCATAACCGCCCTCTGCAAGGACCTCCTCCAGAGCCTGAGGGAGTGTGACCTGCAGAGGGGATGTCTGGCCAGCACCACCTGGGACTTACGGATGCGCTGGTTGCAGCCTGTGAGCTTGAGTTGGCGGCCACAGCAGAGTCTGATGAGGTGGAGAGCTGGCGCGCCAGGGGGCTGTGTGGAGGGTGGGCAGCCGCCAAGTAGCCCGAGCTGCTCATGTCTGCGTGTGGCTTCAACACTGCAGAGTCAACAAGGAAGACAAGACCAAGGAGCTCAGTCATGCTGCTTCCTCTACCAAGCCGGGAATAGTGGCAATGCACGTTTCAAGGCTTAGAGGTTCAAAAGGTGGAGCCCACTGGCAGCTGGGTGGGGCTGGATAAGGGCTGCTGGGGGCAAGCAGTGCCAGCAAGAGCAGGCAGGAGTACCCTGGCTGCCCAGAAAGTCCCACGTGACACAACTGCTGGCAGGTGCTGGCCTGGTCCTACCTTCGCTCCTCTCGGATGAGTGGTCTCGCAGTCTCATCTTGCCATGGCTGGGGTCATGTGCGGGTGGTGGCGGGCTGAGTAAGCGCTCTGCCTTGGGCGCTGTCACTCGCTCCACCATGGGCATGGCCCCCACATCGTCGAAGTGCCTGTGGGTCCTGTCAGGCCGGGCTTGGTGGTGGGAGAGCTCTGAAGAGGCAACAGAAGAAGAGAGGTGAGAGACCTTTTCGCAGTCCATTCTCACCTGGGCTCCAAGCTCCCGAATTCTGCTGAGGCCAGGGCTGTGTACCCAGGCAGCAGCATAGTCCTTCAGGACTGAAGCTCCCCCCAGCAGCAGCGTGGCCAGGACAAGCCCGTGGAGTCCAGAACAGAGACTTGTGACCCTGAGCCATGGAAGCCGGTCTGTCCGCAGGCACACCAAATGCGGTGCCACTGCTGGCTGTGCCCGAGGCCCCTGGTGCCTGAAAGGGCTCCCCAAGTCCCTCTGAGAACACCTCAGACGAGTGGACGTGGTCACGGGTGCCCTGCCACTCCAACCCCAACGTGCTGCAAAGCAAGTCAGTAACTCGGAAATAAGAGAAGAGAGGAGACCCGGGACCCACTGGTCCCTGAACTCACTGGCTGTGGTCAGGAAGGAGCTGACCAGCTTGTGCCTGTCCTTACGAGATGGGTCTGGCAGGCTGCCTGGCAGGGGTGCTCTGTGCTTGAGGGTCAGCTTTTTGGGAGGTTTGATTTTGTCGAAAGGCTTGTTCTGCCACTGAGATTTCAGCATGCTCTGGTAGTGCAGGCTTGTGGGCACATCTGCAGGAAACACAGAACACTGCTGGTTAGCTGCCCACCGGGCCCGAGGCGAGGCACTCGCCACTGCCAGCCACATGGCCTCTGGGCCAAGACCCACATCCCACCCTCCGGCGTGCCCGCCGCTGACAAAATAGGGTTCCAGGTGCTATCGCATGGAAGGCCGTTCTCCAGGCACAAGCAGATCACTTTTGTTTTTTTGTTTTTGAGGTGGAGTCTCACTCCGTCGCCCAGACTGGAGTGCAGTGGCCGCTCCCGGCCACCGCAGCCTCGACTGCTGGGCTCTGGCGATCCTTCCGCCTCAGCCTTCCAAGTAGCTGGAACTACAGGCGCGCGCTACCACACCCGGCTAATTTTTGATTTATTGTAGAGATGAGGTCTCGCCAAGTTCCCCAGGCGGGTCTCGAACCCATGGGCTCAGGAAATCCACTCACCTCAGCCTCCCAAGGCACGGGATTACAGGCTGAGCCACCGAGCCCGGCTCACTTTTGTTTTTTACTTTCAAGTGTCAAGGAAAAAATCCCCAAAACTCCCTTGCTGGATGGGTGAAGTCTTCATCCCATGTGTTCCTCTGAGCGTGATAACAGTCTGCTCCTTTTCTTTATTTAGTAAGCTTACTTCTTCCCATCACTGCAGAGCGAACCAGGACACACTCATTCCACAAAACTCTAGAGGGTCTCTGTGCTCTCAAATGCTGTGTGAGTAACACCACCCCTCCCTCTGCAGGGCAAAGACCACTATCCCTCCTCCTCTGCCAAGTCACATCCCACCTGCAGGCTACTGAGACTGTCTAGCTGACTAGGTAATGTCCACTGTGACAAAGCAACAATCTTTAGAACTTAACTACAACTTTTTTTGATATACTGTAGAGACGAGGTCTCACCAAGTTGCCCAGGCTGGTCTCGAACCCGTGGGCTCAGGCAATCCACTCACCTCGGCCTCCCAAAGTGCTGGGATTACAGGCTGAGCCACCAAGACCAGCTGCTTAACTACAACTTCTTACACTGTTTCTCTTTTTTGTTTTGAGTTGGGGTCTCACTCTGTCACCCAGACTGCAGTGCAGTGGCATGACCACAGCTCACCGCAGCTTCAACTCTCCTGGGCTCAGGTGATGCTTCGGCTTCAGACTCCCGAGTGGCTGGGCGTGCTCCACCATGCCCGGCTAATTTTTTAATTTTCTGTCAAGACAAGGTCTTAGTACACTGCCCAGGTTCAAGCTCCTGAGCTCAAGCAATCCTCTCGCCTGTTGAGATTACAACCATCATGCTTGGCCGAGTAACTTCTTTAGAAGAAGAATTTCCAGATTCAAAACCATCTTCCTCTCAGACCTTTAAAGCTATTCTTCCATGTAGCCTAACATGCAGTGCTGTGTATAAGAGGGACTCATTCTTATTTACTTGTAGGTAGCCTAGTTTTTGCCTTTTAAGCTTTTGCAAAAACAAAAACAAAAAAACACAAAGAAAACCTGTGTTATTGCACCCACTCTCAAATCACTTCAGGAGAACTGCCACTTGTTCCACCAGCAACAGTGAGTTTTCTTCTTTTTTTTTTTTTTTTGAGTTGGAGTCTCACTCCGTCACCCAGACTGGAGTGCAGTAGGCTGCTCCTGGCCACTGCAGCTCGGCCTGCTGGGCTCCGGCGATCCTTCCGCCTCAGCCTTCCAAATAGCTGGAACTACAGGCGGGTGCCACCACACCCGGCTAATTCTTTATTTATTGTAGAGATGAGGTCTCACCAAGTTGACCAGGTGGGTCTTGAACCCGCAGGCTCAGGCAATCCACTCACCTCAGCCTCCCAAAGTGCTGGGATTACAGGCTGAGCCACCGAGCCCAGCTAACAGTGAGTCTTTTAATCCATGAACATGGCGTGTGTCTCCATCGACACAGGTTTTCTCTCCGTAGTACTGGGTCGTTTTCTTTTTAAAAAAATCTTTATAGTTTTAAAAATTGTAATCTTGTTTTGGATTCAAGGGGCACATGTGCAGGTTTGTTACATGGATACATTACGGGATGGTAAGGTTTGGGCTTCTAGTGAGCGCATCACTCAAGCGATGAGCACAACACCCCATAGGTAGTTTCCAGCCTCCCTCCTCCGTCCCCTTTTAGGAACTCCCAGTGTCTGTTGTTCCCAGCCTTATGCCTGTGTGTGCCCAGTGTTTAGCTTCCACTTATAAGTGAGAACGTTGCCTGCTTTTCAAACATTAGGGTTAGGCAATGTCTGGTCCTTGGTTCTCTCATCATCCTGCTGTCGTTCTCTGGCAAGTCTCATCCAGTTTGCCAATGATGACCAAGTTTATATTTTTAGTTTAAACTCTTTCCTGAGATAGTATATTTTTAAAATTTCGAACTCCAGTTGTCCATTGTTGGAGTACAGAAATACAATACGTTTTTATATAATAACCTTGTATCCTGTGATCTTGCTGAACTCCTCAGTCACAGCTGCCTGGATGTTGCTGATTCAACAGGATCTGCTATTTCATAAGTACACCACACAGAAACATTGACGATTTTGCTTTGCAATCTGTATGTCTTTTGTTTTTACTTACTGCCCTATTTAATCTGGCTAGGATCTCTAGTGACAATTTTTAACTTTTATATTTTCCTTTTGATGTTTTCATTATTTTGACATTTCACCACCATGGACACAGGTGTGAATCTTTCTTCAGGCTTCTGCAAAGCTTTCCAGGATTCTTTTAAATAAAGGCCAACACATTTTTCTCCAGCTCCCAGTTCCGCCTGGGTGTCCCGTAACCATCTGGGGGACACTCAAAAGTTCCAGCCACACATCCTTACGCCCACTGCTTCACGCATAATGCAGAACCACCACTGGGTGGAAGAGGCAATGGGGGCCACAGTACAGGAAGGGACACCCAGCCTACTCCTTCCAAAGCGAGTCCATATGTGGCACCCAGGTGAACGTCCAGCACCCCCCCCAGGTGCCCTTTAACTCTGCAAGAACCCCCTTCACAACAGCTCCCAAAATGCACAGAAGCTCACTCCTGCGTGAGCTTTGGGCTACTTTCTATTTCTCCAGTTATCTTGTCTGCTTTCCATCTTCCAAAAATCACTGCGGTTGAGCCCGAAAGTTCGAGATCAGCCTATGTAACATAGCAAGACCTCATCTCTACAAAAATAAAAAAATTAGCTGGGTATTGTGGTGCACACCTATAGTCCCAGCTACTCAGGGGGCTGAGGTGGAAGGATTGTCTGAGCCCAGGAACTTAAGGCTGTGTTGAGCCATGATCATGGCATTGCACTACCAGCTGGGTGACAGAGTGATACCCTGACTCGAAAAGAAACAAAAAATCATTGCAAATTCCAGTCACTGGAGGCATGTCTTCCTTCTCAAACTATTACAAATCTATTTTTTAAAATTTTCTAAATGTTTATGGAGTTTTGTTCCCCCCAGAAAGGGTGGAGGGTGTGCTTGATCTGAACTGGGTGGGGGAAGGAGGCAGGGAAGGGAGGAGGAATAAGTCAACACGACCCAGCCTGTGAGGCAGGCACTATGTGTGTCTACCATCATGCATATTTTAAAGACAGGAAACAGGCGCAGATGGGCCAGCTGTGGCACAGCTGCACGATTTAGTAAGTACTGGCCAGCATTCCACCTCAGGGGTCTATACCCTGAAGCCTGCGCTCTCAGTCATCACACCACAGGATCACTAACTGATCCAGAGGATGGACAGGGTTCCGTAAAGCCTGACGTTTCTCAAACTACCCCAAGGAGAGAGAGCAGAGTGCAAGACATTCTGTGCTCCCAGAGTGGCCCTGCAGTGTGAAAGCCCAACCATTCTGTCTCAGAGAGAGATAGTGGACTTCATGAGTCAGAGGGTCAGTGTCCTCCGGGGACACTCTTCCAATGGGCGAGCAGCCTCAGCTCCATGGATCTGAGAACATACTGAACTTTGAGGCAATGAAACAAACCAGGAAAACCAAGTCTGAGTGACAGCATATCTGCTACGTATCCACATGTGGAGACGTGGTCTCTGAGGCCAGTGCTGTCTTCCCAAGTTTTTTCCATAATCATTTTTTTCCATACTTAAATTCACCTGTCCCCTCTCCTGGGAAGCAAAGCCTTGACTGGGGCACCTGGCCCTGTGGAATGGCTGGTTCCTGCAGAAATGTCTGAAGAAGGCTCAGGAAAGGGCAGGAGGACACACCTATGTGTCCTAGCATACCCTCTGCCACAGAGGAGTCGCTCTCCTAGGTGAAGGCTGTACAGGCATGCCACGACATGGACGTGCCACAGGTACAGTGATTTCACGGTTTCCTTTTCTTTTCCCCAGTCACTCACTACTCTCCCAAAGCAGAAAGCAGAGCCAAGAGAAAGGAGAGAGGGAGACCAGAGGCCAGGCCACAAGGAACACAGGCAGCAGACTCCCAGGAGGTCTACCTAGACTCGGGCCCTGCTTCTGCCGCGGAGCGGGAGGCACCAAGACCGCCCCTGCAGCTGGGTTTCACGAGGCAGTGGCTCCTTCAGGGATGGCCCCATCCCAGCACACATGTGCTCCCTGCCCTTCCTGTCGGCTGCAGTCTCAAGCTGACCAATCGCAACAGCTGACGGCCCAACACCTCCAAACAACTCCAGAAAGCTCGAGCCACAACCTGAGTGCCCACAAGAAAGGATGGCGATGCGCGGCTGCTAGATCACATGGGCCTGGGAGCTTTTCCTCTCCAAGCTGGGCAAGCCACTCTTCCCCCAAAGCCCTACTCCCAACCCCCACTGAAAGGCTCGGGGATGGCATTGCCCACTCAAACCCCAGCCCTAGAACACCGCCTACCCCCTGGAGGGACTTCCTGTAAGCCATGGGAGCAGCCACGCAGTGGCGGGCTGTCTGGGGACTTGGGCTGTGACTTTGTGAGCTGTGTCTATTCTTCGCTGCTTCATCAAGAGTGAATGGGCCGGGTGTGGTGGTGCGTGCCTGTGGTTTCAGCTATTTGGAAGGCTGAGGCAGAAGGATTGCCTGAGCCCAGAAGATGGAGGCTGCGGTGGCCATGACTGTGCCACTGTGCTCCAGCCTGAGCAACAGAGTGAGACTTCTGACTCAAAAAAAGTGAACAGGACCCCAGCCAAATCCCATCGGTGAACAAAGGAGCCCAGAGGCACTGCTGGTCTGAGTTCCGGGCTAGCTGGAATGGCATAACAATGCTTAGGTTACGTAGGTGAGGGGTGTGAAGTAGGCTGGACCAGGGCCTGAAAGCGAGCAAGGAAGGGCCACCAATGGGCAGTGAGCATGATGGGCTCAGCTAGAGAACCCCACACCTTACCTGCAGGTGCCTGAGAGGAGGCACCACCGACCCGTAACGGGTAGGTACCAGGAAGGTCACACAGGCTGCTAAGGTCACTCATCAAGTTGCTGCTTCCTCATACACACTGGTGAATGGGGACTTTGACCTCAGCCAGCCCGGCCGGACATGCCAGGGCTCACTGGCTTTGCTCACTACCTACCCTGCACCATCTTCTAGGCATGCTGTCCTGGGGACTCTGTGATGCTCCTGTCTTCCCCGGGCCGCACCACCGGCAGGTAGTGTCCTCACTTAGCCCTTCACGCAGGCAGAGCCAGCCTGCTTCCCCAGGGTGATACAGTCTCTGCGCCTCCAATCCATGAGGCCACGAGGAGCAAAGGCCATCCCTGCTGGAACACCACCAGGGCCTCGCACCCCAGCCTCCACAAGCCTGCAGAAGTTGGTGCACACGGCCCTCCACGCATTGTGCCCACACCCCAAACGGGAGGGGCCAAGGTGTGCTCCAGGTGGAAGGTGGAACTCCAGACCAGGGTCACCCCAGTGAACAACACAAACTGGTGAGGAAACAGTACGACAAAATTTGTCATGGGACCAGAGAACAGCGAAGCATCATGTCCAAAGAGCCTGCCAGAGAACACATCAAAATCATATTCAACCTTGTTATCAAAATAAATTTGGAAATCTGACTACATCTCCTAGAAAAGATGCTCCAAAGGGTGGCCCATGGGCAAATCTGGTACACAAAGACTTGCCGCACACATCATGCCAAGACACCAGTCTTCACAGCCCCACGTGCTACACAGGGACGTTCAGGGGTGCCACCCACATGGAACGTGCCCTCTGTGGCCTTGGGAATCTCCCCATTTACAGATGGACTGTATTCTGAATGTGGCACAATTATCCCAACAAAAACAATATTAGATAAGGTAATTAGGTCTCCAGGTCAACCCACAGAGATCTAATTAATCCACAGGCAAATAGAGTAGTTCACAGAGCCCACTTGGAAAGGTAAAATATTTATATGTATTTTCCCATTCACAGTCTCATCAGGAGAATTTAATGGCAAGCTTTCTCGTCCAACCCCCAGGGCTAGGGTTAGCAGCCCTATGAATGCCTCTAGAGGTGGGTGGGAAAAAGAAAATGAAAGATGAGAGAAGGGGGGTCCCCGCTCCTTGGGGGAGGGTAGCCAGACCTACACCCAATACAGGTCATCATCCAGGCAGAGATGCTGACAGCAGGGGGCCCAGGGAGACATCTGCCACCGTGCATGTATACTGCTGACAAACACCCACCATGTTCACCAGGCAAGGCCCATAAGCACAGCTCTAGGTTTCAGGCTCTCGTTTTCTTCTCCAAATACGACACTAGACAATTCAGTACAGTGATCCCCAAGAGAGTAACCCAGGAAGTGACCCTATGACTTCCTCGTGGTTCTGCGTACAGCCAGAATCCTGAAATGGGTAGAAAGCTGATCTCTTAGTCACCTGTCCAGGAAGGAACACGGAACCTCGTCAAAAGAAGGGCAGGCATTAGAGGATCTAGGTGTGAAGGCTAAAGCCACTTAGTCTCAGGTAGGCCACAGCCTCATGTAACCGCTCCTGACCTGTGACTGAAGGAGCACCTGATGGGGGCTGCCAGAAGCACGAGACACACACGGGAGTGTGCTGGGAACCGCAGCCTGCCTACCTAGAGCACCACGAGCCAGACAGGCCACCGACTCCATGGCAGGGAAGGACAGAGCAGAGACTGCGACCCGAACACCACGCACTTCCACTCAGACGTGCTCAGGTTTGCTGACTACTCACCAGCCCCCGCTAGCATGCAATCCATGGGCTCCAGGTGCCCTACTTTTTTCTACTCTTGCAAGGAGCACACGCAGCAGCTCCTTGTAATTCCACCACATCCTTGTCATGGTCAGCAGGGTTTTTGGTAACAAAAGCTAAAAATCCTGGTTGCTACTGAATTTAGGTGGCTAAAAAAAATTAAATTATTTGAAGAGCAGGGGTTTCCAGTCATCTAATGTTTGATCAACTGTCAATTAGAAGAGAATTGGATTCTCTAAGACAAGGGTTGGCAACAACTGTTTTTTTGTAAGTAAAGTTTTACTGGAGCACAGCCAGGTCTATTTGTTTACATACTTTCAATGGTTGCTTCTGTGCTACAGTGGCTGGGTTGAGCAGCTGTGACAGGAGCTGACATAAATTCTATGGCCCATAAGCCAGAGTATTTACACCACCTGGACCTTTAAGAAAAAGTTTATCTACCACTCAAATATGTTTCTTATCCTACCACCAAGTAAACTCTACCTCCTCCACAACTTAATACAAACCATTAACATATGAATAAAATCCCACAGGCATTTGAGACAACATCCCCTCTTTCTGTAGGCTGGGAACAGATCATAGGTATGTGAAATCAATGAAACCTTGCCAGACTACAAAAGCACTCACCTCCTGTGGTCCATCCAGAACAGTGGTTTCAAAATGTTTTTGCTCATGCACTTCCCATTTGAAATGTAATTTTTTTTGAGTCAGCGTCTCGCTCTGACACCCAGGCTGGAGTGCAGTGGCATGTTCAAGGCCAACCGCAGCCTCAACCTGCTGGGCTCAGGCAATCCTTCCAAGTAGCTGGAACCACAGGTGTGTACCACCACACCAGGCTAATTTTTTTTATTTATTGTAGAGACGAGGTCTCGAGTCCCTGGACTCAGACAATCCCCTCACCTCCCTGCCAAAGTGCTGGGATTTCAGGAATGAGCCACTGTGCCTGGCTTGAAATGTAATTTTAAAAAAAACCCATAAATTCAGATAGTTGTAAAGGTTGTATTTTCTAGACTACTACATGTGCTTTAAAAATCTTTTTGTCGAAACTCTGACAAGCAAATATATTCAGCTTCATTAACTGAAAGAAAAATCTTCCTTTAAACTTATTTAGGCTGGCGTGGTGGCTCACACCTGTAATTCCAGTGCTTTGGAAATCTGAAGTGGAAAGACTACTTCAAACCAGGAATTTGAGACTGGCTTGGGCAACACAGCAAGACTGCCTCTACCAAAAATCTTTTTTAAAAAACTCAACTTATTTGTTAGCCTACCAGATTCTAGTGGAAGTCTGACTTTAGCTATTAATTCTCTTTGTATTTGTTCTAAGATAAACAAGGCACAGAATCTTGCCATAAATTGTAACCTAGACAAAATAAGGTACCTGGATCTTCATTTTCTTTTTTAAATCCAAAATTCCTTTGTGCTTAGTCCCAGGGGATTTGCCTTCAGAAGCTGAGAACTCTTGGGAATGGGCTCCACCATCCAAGATGTTTATACTCTGGGGCAAAACCCCAGCAAGACTCACACCACCGAGAGGAACGAGCTACTTCTGTCCAGTATGGGAGTGCAGGCATGTGGGGGACTGCCAGAGACCAGGAGGAAGGCAAGTGTCAGAAACAGCACATGCCAGTTGTGAGGACGTGTGCTCACAACACTCTGGAAAGTTGGCATGGAACCCTACAGAGGCCTAACGCCTAACAGCATTTCATGTCATGACACATACAGAAAATTTTTTTTTTTTTTTTTTGAGTCGGAGTCTCACTCTGTCACCTATGCTGAAGTGCAGTAGCACACTCACAGCCATCACAGCTTCGACCTGCTGGGCTCAGGTGATCCACCTCAGCCTTCCAAGTTGCTGGAACCACAGGCATGCACCACCATGTCCAGCTCATTTTTTGATTTATTGTAGAGACAAGATCTCACCAAGTTGTCTAGGCTGGTCTCAAACCCCTGAACTCAAGCAATCCTCTCACCATCACCTCTCAAAGTGCTGAAATTACAGGTGTGTGCCACTGTACCCAGCTCAGAAATGCATTTTTAAAGATATTAGCAGCTGGGCACAGTGGCTCATGCCTGTAATCCCAGAACTTTGGGAGGCCAAGATGAGAGGATCACTTGAACCAAGGAGTTCGAGGCCAAGCAACATAGTGAGACCTCATCTACACTTAAAAAAAAAAAAAAAAAAAAAGAAAAAAGAAAAAGAAAAAAAATTAGCCAGGGCGAGTGGCACACACCTGCAGTCTCAGTCACTCAGGAAACTGAGGCGGGAGGATCGCCTGAGCCCAGGAGGTTGAAGCTGTGGTGAGCCATGATCATGTCACTGAATCCTAGTCAGGGCAAAACAGTGAGACCTCATCTCAAAAACAAAAATCCCAAAGATACATGAAGGGATAAGGGATCAGACTGCTGGTGGCTGGAGGCAGCAGGCTCTAGCTAGCCAGCACTTCCCTTGAGGACGCAGTGAGTGGTTTCTGAGTAGGCTGTACTCGCTGGGGGCGCCTTCTGGTTCGGTGGGTCTGCCGTAGTCTGCAAAACTCTGGGAAGACTTTGCTGACAGGAAGCCACTGCTCGAGAACAGTTGAACCCTACCAGGCCTTGTGCATGAGATTTCATACCCTGTGGTTTTGCTTACCATCAGGAAATGCCAGAACGGGGTGAACACAGCCGTCCAGTTGGGAAAGCCGCTCCAAGAGGGGGGCTTCGTAGTGAATCTCGGGGGGCATGGTGCTGACACCGCCCGAGCCACACAGCGCACATGAGGGGTTCACGTCGCAGCCAGAGCGGAGTGTGCTGTTCCGGTGGACCTGCGAAAAGCCAAACACATCACAGGGTCAGTGTCTGATGAAATCCAGCTTCCCACTCATGGTCCCAAAGACTCAGGGCGTCTTTCCAGACACCTAGAGGACACTGCTCACAGGACATCCAATGAGTCTGTTAACAGATGTCTCATTGTCTAACCCGCTGACCTTCATAGTGAGTAAGGAATCCTGTTTCTTTTTCAGTGCTGAAACCCAATTACTTGAAACCCTAATGTTTACATAGATGTCAAACTTATGACCGTCTGAAGGATGCTAAAACCGTATTTTCTGAAAACACGGCATGAAACCGGCATGCGGTAGTCACAAGATGGGGTCTACCCGTCTGCCGAGGTGAGCAGCTGGCTCCTGGAGGGCCACGGCCGGCTCTCCTCAGCCAAGTCACGCCCTGGAGCTCCACTCACCAACCACACCTCCTCTTCTCACGCCCCCTTCAAGGCTTTCTGGTGGCCTCAAGTGGCAAGGTTCCCTGGATACATTAACTGCTCTTCAGCCTGGCCCAAAGCTCACTCAGTGCTACAAAGCTTGTGCCTCAGTCACAAAAATAAATTCTGGACAGTGACTGTTCACTTGTATAGTGTTCATGTCAGGTTAATTCCAAAGGGATAGGTATGAATTCCACTAAACTTCCTCTGTACATGTGGGCAGAATCGTCAATAAGTTCTCCAGCAAAGTCCAGAGTGAATTATGAACTAATTTCAGCCTTCAAAAGATTTAATTTTAATTCTGTAATAAGAAACAGGATGTTTACAATTTCATGCTTTCGAGGTGAAACCATCAGGGTACGCTGAGTGCAGGATCCCTACAAGTCAGCATTACGATGGCAAGTCTCGCATTTGCAAGAGCATAACTCGTCAGGTTGTCTGGGCGCACAGTCCTGAAGAAAGCACCTGCCCCTGAATGGCAGGAAGTGAGGAGACCCTGGAGCCCGAGAGGCATCGGAGCAGAGGTCAGAGGGCAGACCTCAGCTCCTCCAGCAAAGCCTCAGGAGCACCTGCCACAGCTGCATCCATTTTCGGCACAGGATCTCCTGGAAGCCCGCCTCGGGCGTGTGTAGGGGAAGACTCCCCTATGGACAAAGTGGCTGCCCCCAGAATTCCCTGCCGGCATCCTGCCTGCAGCCCCCAGGAGGGTGGCGGGCAGGGACAGCCCTCTGGAGGTCCAACCGGGCAAACCACACTGAAGCAGGAGCCATGGAAAGGAAACAACACTGATCAATAGGGCACCTCTGTGCAGGCAGTGTTAGCAGGCTCTGCTTTGAGAAAACAATCCCCTGTACCATATTTAATCAGTGCTGGTTTTCTGAAGATGATCTTTTGAGGCAGAAGGAGAAAAATTAGTTGGCAGGGATGAAAACCAGACCACACAGCAGATGAATGAGAGGATTCAGAAAACTGGCGAGGATCTAAAAATTGCACCCAAGCTTTCAATATTAAAAAGACACTAGGAAAAGATACAAAAAAATCAAAATAAGGCTGGGCACAGGGGTTCACACCTATAATGCCAGCACTTTGGGAGGTGGAGGCCAAGAGGACTGCCTGAGCCCAGGGATCTGAGACCAGCCTGGACAACTTGGCAAGACCTCACACCTCTACAGTAAATAAATAAAAATTAGCAGGGCGTGGTAACATGGGTTCTGGCTACCTGGAAGGCTGAGGCAGAAGGATCGCCTAAGCCCAGCAGGTTGAGGCTGTGGGGCCATGATTGGGCTACTGTATTCCAGTCTGGACAACAGAGTGAGTCTCTGACTCAAAAAAGAAAGAAAACAGTAAGAAGCTTTAAAAGGTGAAGTCCCCTTTTAATCTCATAAACTGACCCAGACATCAACTAGCTCTCCGCATAGGGTGTTTCATCCCATCTTATGGCTGAAGCATATCCCTAAGTCAATAGCCAACGGATCTGGGTGAAGAGTAAAAATAATGTGGGGAAAAAAATATCAAGATAACACTAAGAAAAAAGATTAGGATAAGAGCAGAAATTACCCAAAGAGGAGATACAAGCCAAAACTGAGATGTCTTTGGGGGCTCATCTTTGTTCCCATAACCACCCCCGGGAGCAGAAAGAAACAGACCAATTACCTAGATAAGCTGGAAGACTGGCCTAACAAAAGAAAAAAGGATAAAAATTGCAAATATATAAGAATTTTTTTTTAAAAAACAGCTAAATGAAAAACTGGCTATCTAAAACGGGAGCATCCTGTGGCAGACATCTCTGAGTCTCCATAAGATAACTGAAAAAACAGCCAAACACCCAAGGTAAAAACAGAAAGTCTCTACAGAGTGATGTTATCCAAATAAAGCACCCACCACACACAGAGAGACAAGAGAGCACAGAGCCACTGAGGTGGCTGCCCTGGTGGGGGCGGAAGACAAAGGCTCTCAGTGTCCACTTATTCATGTCTACAACGCTGCTGTTATGTATCTGTGTTAACAACTGATCAGCGAATACATATGTGTGACAAAAGGGACGGGGGCTCAGGCAAGTCTGTTTCCTCAGTCAAGTTTCTGAAAACATTCAAAAGGAGATAATCCCTTCTTCATATACATACATAAGACGTTTTGTAAAGACAAGGTCTCACTATGTTGCCTAGGCTGGTCATGAACTCCTGGACTCAAATAATCCCCCCACCCTGGACTCCCAAAGTCCTGGGATTACAGCTGTGAGCCACTGTGTCCAGCCAGATTTCTGTTCAACTAAATAAATTAGAATGACTTCTAAGGTCCTTTCAGAAAATAGAATCCTGATTTAAAACTTGACATAAGGTATGTGCACATATGTAATAATTAAAACAGCAATCTCACTTTTGAATTTAAACTGTAAAATATTAATAGAACCTAAGAGCATATAAAAATATATTTAACACTATTATTAAAGAATAAACTTTGGAACTCTTTTGAGAGAAAACATGAACTTTAAAATTACCTAATTCACACCCATATTGCACAAATTCACACCCAGAATCTATTCTGCAGACAAATTTAAGCATAAAGACACACACTTTTTTTTCAGTGAAACAACACACCAAATTGCATAAATCTGTTTAACACAGAAAAACTTCACAACACTGTGTACGTAAAAAACAAAACAGAAACACAACATAGGCCAATGCAGTGGCTCACATCTATAATCTCAGCACTTTGGGAAGCCAAGGTGGGAAGACTGCTTGAGCCCAAGAGTTCGAGACTAACCTGGGCAACACGACGAGACCTCATCTCTACAGAAAATCAAAAAATCAGCTGGGCCTAGTGGTACATGCCTGTAGTTCCAGCTATCTGGGAAGCTGAGGCTGTGGCGAGCCATGATTTTGCCACTGCACTTCAGCCTGGGTAACAGAGTGAGACCCTGACTCAAAAAACAATAACGACAACAAAGCAAACACAAAATACAATAGGTAGTATGCACCTGTAGTCCCAGCTACTCAAGAGGTTGAGATAGGAGGATCACTTAAGCCCAGGAAATCGAGGCTACAATGAGCTAAAAGCACGTCCTTGCCCATCAGCCTGAGTGACAAAGTAAGACTCTGTCTCTAAACAAAAAATTAAATATAAAC
This sequence comes from Cephalopachus bancanus, assembly GCA_027257055.1. NCBI lineage: Eukaryota > Metazoa > Chordata > Mammalia > Primates > Tarsiidae > Cephalopachus > Cephalopachus bancanus. The sequence goes on along the minus strand of JAPVLO010000579.1, from coordinate 573,135 downwards.
AACCTGTCATGAGTATGGTGGGATATATTTCCAAATGGCAAAATTAGTCATTATTAGAAAATCAAGAAACTTGTAAGTACTCACAGTTTCCCAGTGGGAGGACAGAGTCAGCATGTTCAGGACCCGCTCTCGTCCTGCCACTGGCGCCCCACCCTAAACCCCTACACTCGTGCTTTGGTTCGACCTTTTCAGTGTCCTGGAATCTAGCTGTTTCTACCACCTCAAGGCCGATACACTGTACCCAGCCTCCATCTTTCCTCATAGGGTTTTCCTCAACAGCCACCTACTGGGTCCCCCAACTTGGCCCTCCTGCCAGCTAGTCAACGCAGCTGTCAGTGTCACCCTAACCACACCAGTCCCACAGTGTCCAGGTGACCTCTCATTTCCTGAGGAACATGTATTGTCATACTCCCCAACCCCATGCCACCTGTCCCTGCACCCTCCCAGTTTCCTCTCTGGTGGCTGCCTGGCCAGCCACTATCTCGGGCGCCTCTCCCACTAAGTGCACAGTCATTCTCTCACATCAGCCATCTCTCCACATGTCACCTTCTTTAACACAACTTTGATTTAGAAAGACACAAGTGAAAAAAGAATCTCTTCTTGACTGCAGCAACAACAAAATACCCTGGGATGAATTTAACAAGAAATTGAACCAAAAAAGCTTAGAGACATCAATATTCTACAAATGAACCTTGACTCTGAAACTTAATGGGTCTGAGGAGAGAGGGAGAAGAGGCAAGGGGGCTTTCAACATCTGAAAGAGCCATGGCAAGAAAGGGCGCGTGGTCCAGCCAGCCCCTCCCTGAACATGCCTGTGGCACAGGCAGCCAGGGGACTTGCTCCTACAACGACCCTGGGAAGGTGCGGCCCTATCGAGTAAATAGAAATAAGAAGTGACTAAGGTTCGTGTAAGGTGACTGCCCTCCCCCCACTTTTTTTTTTTTTGAGTTGGAGTCTCACTCTGTCGCCCAGGCTGGAGTGCAGAGGCATCCTCATGTTCACCACAGCCTTGACCTGCTGGGCTCTGGCTATCCTTCCATCTCAGCCTTCCAAGTAGCTGGAACTACAGGCATGCACTACCACACCCGGCTAATTTTTGATTTATTGTAGAGACGAGGTCTCGCCAAGTTGCCCGGGTGGGTCTCGAAACCACAGGCTCAGGCAATCCACTCTCCTCAGCCTCCCGAAGTGCTGGGATTACAGGCCGAGCCACTGAGACCGGCCTGCTTACCTCTTTAAAATCAATTAGTTTAAAAAGAAAAAAGGGTGAGATAACTTTGCAATAAATGGATCAAGAAAAGCAAGAGGTAAGAAAGCAAAGAGATCAACCGGGATTCTTGTCTCACACCAACATCAATTGCAAGTGCAGATTTAAACATAAAAACAAACATTACCCTTGACTCCAAAGAGAACAGTGAGGCAACACAGTGGTAAAGCAGTCTGTGCTACGTAGTCAGATAGACTTCCTGGACTTAAACTTCAACTCTGATCTTACCAGCCCGTGTGACCTCAGACAATTCACCATGCCATCATCTACAGCAACAGTAGAGGGCCAGCCAAGGTTGTCTGAGGATAAAATAACTCAGGACAGTGTCTGTCACCTTTATAAAAATCGTAAGTGTACCAGCTTGGGCAACGGAGTGAGACTCCAGTTCAAAAAAAAAAAATTGTGAGTGCAGTTATTTTTATTTAAGGGGAGAATTTGATGGTAGAATATTTACAACATCAAAGACCTTGATTTCAAATTCTAGTGTCTTACTTGTGAATTATATGACCTTTGATAAGTCATATGACATTTTCAAATTTACTCACTTGTTAAAAAAGGACCACGAATACAAATCTCAGGGGATTACAGGGAAGGGAGGTTTTGTAACTATCAGTATTACACACACACACGAGCTAGTTAGTATCTGGCGTGATTTGCAACAACTGCTATGTCTTGCTATGGAGGGCTGCTCCTTGCACGGTGACATCCAGCAGCACCCCGGCCTTGTGGTACATGTACCACCATCCCACTCCCTCTCTGTGACAACCAAAGTGACCACATACACCGTCCAATGTCTCCGGTGAGGGCACACAGCTGAAAACTACAGGGCCCAAATCACGGTCATCCCTTCCAGATAAAGGCATTAACACAAGCTTCCACTAAATGTTAATGCTGAGGTGAAAAGCTCTCAAAAACGACTGCAGTTACAGCAGGACTTAAGAACAAGCCTGGGCTGGGTGTGGTGGCTCATGCCTACAATCAAAGCACTTTGGGAGGCCAAGGTGGGAGGATCTCCTGAGGCCAGGGATTCAAGGCCAGCCTGGGTAACAGAGCACAAAACCTCTACAAAAACAAACCAAAAGAATAATGACTAAAATACCTCAAATATGTTTAAACCAATGACTCGCAACACCACCACAAAGGAATTCACTGACCGTCAGTGGAGGATATGAGGAAACTAAGTCATTAATTTGAAAATGTGTAGATAATAGGAAACAAAATGTATAGTTTTTCTGTATAAACTGTAGCTCACAGTAAACAAATACTTGAAAAGGACAGAAAAGATACAAGTAGACTGTCACCTACTTTCTCCACTCCTAAAGAAATACCGGTTCTGGGCAATGACCAGGGCTGAAAACACAAAAAGCAAGGCAAGGCATCAGGTCTTCTGATGTGAACACACAAAACCACCGTGTGTCTTTTCACAAAACTCAAACCTGGATTTGCTCAAGCCCCTAAAACTCACTACCAGCTTCCAGGAGATGCAAAGGACACAGGAATACCAACGACTTTTCAACGCACTAAAAATAAGACGGGTTACCGCGTGGACAGAAGGGTGGACATGTGGCAAGTCACAAAATGGAAATGGCAGAATCGGGAACAGGTACACAGGTGGTCGCTGTGGATTTTGCTCAACTGTGCTGTATATCTAAATCCTTCCATACTAAAATTTGGTACAGGAAACAATGGGACCCCTGGACTAGTGCTTCTGGCTGTAACAGAGCAACAGGGTAATCAGACTGAACTGCTGGCCCTTGTCAACTAGGAAGCCGGAGCACAGGGTGCGCAAGACTGAGAAGCAAGTAGGTGGCTTCCAAGACTGGTAAGACTGGTCTGGGTTTCTGTCTGGAAGTACATTCTAGAAGGCAGAGCAGAAAGGGATTCAAGTAGAGCATGAGAGTTTCACTGAGTCCAGGAAACAAACTCAGAGGTCAGAGTTCAGAAGCAACGGAAACTGGGAAACGCAAGGCAGATCCTCCAAAGGCGGAAGCTGCACAGGAAGGGAGTTCTGGATGTTCCTGAGAGCCTTGAGTGTCTGGGGAACACTAGGAGGCATGTGTAGAGGGCACAACGCCACAGGCTGGGCCAGGAGCAGCTGGTATGCAAGTGCATGGGCTCCAGGGCTCACGAGGGCAGGTGGGGGCTTCCAAACCCTGACTAGCCCCAGTGGCACAGGGCATCGGGTCTGACCCAGGAAACCCAACTACTAAGTAGGCTACTCCTCACCTGCCCTAACAAACAACAAAACAAAATCTCTTTCAAGGAAGGTAACACAACCCACATGCTACAAACCAGGTAAAAGTAAATGCCCAGCACCCAGTCATATGGCTACACATGTCAAGAAGCCAGAAAATGCCACACGGATGCAATTAGAATATGCAGGCCACAGAAAAGGGATGAATAACCCAGATGGAGAAGTATATAGGCTATAAGTCATGGAGACTTACAGCAAGCCACTATTCAAGCATACCTGGAAAGGCTAGATCTTAAAAACCAGCATGCATGCATCATACCAGAGAGGTCCTGGGGCAATAACTGTGTAGAGTAGCCAAGACCCCAAGAGGAGAGACTGGGCAGGGAGCCTGCCATCTGCCGCTGACTCTTCCCAGAAATGGCAGCTCACCTGAGAACAATGCTTAGGGTTGGGCGCCTTGGTAGAGGGCTACTTCTAGTGTAGAGAAATGAGCAGGGCTTTTGGTGGCAACAGGGCCGAGGGACACGGTTCGAGAATCTCAGTAAAGAGAGAGGATGGGATTAAGCATGATGTGACGCCAGGCTTCCGGTCTCCCAGGAACAACCTGAAGCTGCGAAGGGCTGGAGGTCAAGAAGTTAAGCCGAAAGCCTCCCAAAGTGGAGAGCACCTTCCAGCAGTCTCACTCTGTGGAGAACGACGGACGCTGGTCAGCATGCCAGCCTCTCAGCTGGAGGTTGGGTAAGTAGCAAGGTGATGTCCTCGGAATGACCCAACTAGAATCCAGCCACCGCTCGGCTCGATCCTCAACTGGATTAAGACTCTCAGCCCCAGCTGGGCTTGGTGGCTCAGCCTGTAATCCCGCGCTTTGGGAGGCTGAGGTGAGTAGATTGCCTGAACCCGCGGGTTCGAGACCCGTCTGGGCAACTTGGCGAGACCTCATCTCTACAATAAATCAAAAAATTAGCCGGGCGTGGTAGCGCAAGCCTGTAGTTCCAGCTACTTGGAAGGCTGAGGTGGACGGATCGCCAGAGCCCAGCAGCTCAAGGCTGCGGTGGCTGGAAGCAGCCACTGCACTCCAGTCTGGGCTACAGAGTGAGACTCCAACTCAAAAAAAAAAAAAAGACTCTCAGCCTCTACTCTACATGATTACAAGAAGGTGAGGCCTCTCAGAAGAAAAATATCGTCAGGCCCTCTACAACTTGTAAAATATAAAATATCCAACACTGACTGAAAACAAAACAAGACAGACAACAGAAAAAGCCCCCCGGTAATCTAGATTTTACAGTAAGCAAACAAGGATTTTAAAATAAATAAGGATTAAATTAATAAATCAGTAAGAATTTAAAATATATACAGAAAAATATAAAAATAATAAAAAGATTACAGAAGTTCTTAAAACAGAATCAAATGGAAATTTATAAGGCAACAATATTTGGAAAATAATGGCCAGATTTGTATGAAAATGGTGAAAGATACCAAGCCACAGATTTAAGAGCTCTATAAAACCCATGCAGGGAAAACACACAAAGAAAAACCACATTTAAGCATATCATTAAAATGTTTAATTTGCATAGAAAAAGAGGTAATAGGGCAACCTATACAACTAGATTTGAAAGACACCCAAACTCACTGGAATGTACGGCCCTTATCTGAATCTTTTTTGTTTTTAAATAGAAGGGGATCTTGCTATGTTGCCCAGGCTGTTCTCAAACTCCTGGCCTCAAACAATCCTCCCATCTCAGTCTCCCAAAGTACGGGGATTACAGGTGTGAGCCACTGCGCCCGGCCCAGGCTTGTTCTCCAGTCCTTCTCGCCTGGCCCAGGCTTGTTCTCCAGTCCTTCTGCTTTGACTGCAGTGGTCTTTGAGAGCTTATCTGGATGACTCAAACTTTAAAAATCATTTAGGAGAAAATCTCGGAAATCTGAATAGCTTAGTCTTTGATAATATTAACTACATCACTATTAAAGTTAACAACTTTAACATGGGCGATACTCATCACAACACTGAGATGTAATGACCCTCATTCAGCCCTAAAACAGTCCAAACTGACAATATACAAGAACGAATAGCAGCATTAGCCCCTTTTACTTTGGCAGTTACTTCTTAGAACGTGGAGTTATGACCATTGCTTTGTTAAACTCGGATGTGTCCCTTTGAGCTTTGGTCGCCATGTTTCCTAGCTGTGGCCCTCTCCCCTACACCTTGGGGGAGGTGAATCTCCTCCTCTCTCTCTTTCTAATTTACTTTCTCAATAAAATATATTTTGCAATCTAAAAAAGAAAAAGAAAGTGGAGCCACAAGTATTCCAAGATGACAATGGAACACGGTAGGAAGAGATTTTTGAAACTGTGCCAAATGCCTGTGGTTTGTGCCTTGTAGACGTTGAAAAGTTCAACTGTAGAATGAATGGCTTAACAAACTATGGCATCCAAAACCTTAATATTTAGTGATATTAAAAAATACATCTACATAACTTAAAAATTAAAAGTATATATGTACAGCAATTACAACAATAAATATAAGTACATTAAATACTGAAGAGAATATATGACTGACCACTTATTAGCTTGTTTTCCTATAAACTTATTTAGGCTGTTTGGAAGTAAAATGGGGTCTAGTATGAAGTCAATGTTGCAAATAAATTTTTTATATTTTATCCTTATTTTAAGATATTTTAAGAAATCTACTATATTCATTCATAATTTCAGGAAGAGATCTTAAGAGGTGTAAGATGTTGGCAGGAAGGTTCCATTGTGAAACTTGGTATTTCAGCCCTAACAAACACAAACATGATCTGCAAAGACATCAGGAAAGCAGAAAGTGGTTTTTCCAAAATGTTTCTCTTAGAATCCTCGTAGTGCATGGATATGCTTGTTCAGTATTACTTTACAAAGGTTCCCTGGCCAAAAAATGTGGGAAAACAAAAGTTTTTAAAATATTTTTAAAGACTTGTCAAGCCGGAAAATCTTTTATGAAATGTGAGCAGAGGATATGGCAAGAAATAATCTCCAAACTGACTCTGGGGTGGTGACCTGTATCTCAAAAGTGTCCTTACCTTTCCTTAATACTTCAAAATTGTGATAGTTATTACACAGGCTGTTAAATTTTGTGCATAGTACTATTCCACAGATTTATATTTTGGTTTCCTCTATAATCCAACATATTTTATGCATGAAAAAATTTATTTTTGACAAGTCCATAGACCTCACTACACCGTCCAAGTGTTTATGAAACAAAAAGGTTAAGGCCTCTTGGTTTACCTTGACTCAAGAATAGAAGATAACTAGGTGTAACCCTATTGCGAATTGCGTGTGCGAGGGATCTGGGTTGTGCGTTTCTTATGAGAATCGAATGCCTGATGATTTGAGGTGGAGTCAAGGCAGTAATGCTAGCACTGGGGAGCAGCTGCAAATACAGATTTTTGTTTGTTTGTTTGTTTTTTGAGCTGGAGTCTCAATCTGTCGCCCAGGCTGGTGTGCTGTGGCACACGCACGGCCAGCTCGGTGTCAACCTGCTGGCCTCTGGCAATCCTTCCACCTCAGCCTTCCAAGTAGCTGGAACTATAGGCGTGTGCCAGCAAGCCTGGCTAAATTTTTTATTTATTGTAGAGACAAGGTCTCACCCAAGTTGCCCGGGCTGGTCTGGAACCTGCGGACTCAGGCAATCCACTCGCCTCGGCCTCCCAAAGTGCTAGGATTACAGGCTGAGCCACCAAGCCCGGCCTGCAAATACAGATTTAACATTAGCAGTGAGGCTTGACTGCACAGAGATCATTAAAAAAAACTGCTTGCAGAGCAGACTCATAAGAAAATAGTAATTTCATAATAACAATTATTTCATTATATATTATAATGTAATAATAATAGAAATAAAGTACCCAATTGATAAATGTAATGTGCTAGAATCATTCCAAAACCATCCCCCTTATCCAGTCCATGGAAAAACTGTCTTCCACAAAGCCAGTCCCTGATGCCAAAAAGGTTAGGGACTGCTGGTGTCTGAGACTAATTTAGGTAGCTGCATGTGAGAGTTTGGGATGCATGGCTGAGGCCAAAAAAAAAAAAAGAAAGAAAGAAAGAAGGAAAATAACCAGCTATAAGAAACAGAACGAGAACTTGTAGTTGGGGAATAACAATAAAGTTTTAAGACCTTAGTGGAAAATGTCACACGAGAGCCACTGAAAGCCCCGTCCCACCCAGGCTCACGTAAGAGGTCCCAAATTCACATGACCTGTGTATGTGCAGGAGCCTCATGCACATAGGAATTTGACATTCAGGGCTCATGCAGATTCCGCAGGCCTCTTCAAAAACTGTGCTCTAGGGACAGTCAGGAATCACAAGGTCCTTCAGAAAGCATGGCTCCTGGGTCCCCAAGAGGTCATGGCCAGAGATCATAAACCAACAAGAACAGCCTGACATGAAGCAGTGAGCAGATGCCAACATGTGACAAGCTGGAAATCCAACAATTTGAGAATAAGTACACTGAGATTGCTCAGAGAAATAAGAGAGATGTTTCCAAAAGTAACCACTTACACATTATGAATGAAAAGTACACTTTTTTTTTTGAGTCACGGTCTCACTGTCAACCAGGCTGAGGTGCAGTGGCACGATCACAGCTCACCACAGCCTTGGACTCCTGGGCTCAGGTGATCCACTCGACTCAGCTTCCTGAGTAGCTGGAACTACAGACATGTACCACCACACCCAGCTAATTTTGCTGATGTTTTATAGTGGCATGGTCTTGTTAAGTTGCCCAGGCTGGTCTCAAACTCCTGACCTCAAGCAATCCTCCCGCCCCAAAGTGCTGGGATGACAGGCATGAGCCACTACGCCCAGCCAAAAAGTACACACTGAATAAAGGAAAAAGCCCAAATGACAAGATGCACAGTAAACATCAGATGACTAGGAAGAATGGAGTAGTTGAAGGAGATGCCAAAGAACAAGACACAACAAGATGAGACGGACACAGGACGCTAACAGGAAGGAAGAGACGTGGGAGAAAGGAGAACATTTGCACTAGTCTGACAGACACTCTATCTACAAAAAAAAAGGAATGAGAGACAAAAGGTTCAAAGACAAGAACTAGGTATAGGTATACCAAGACCCTAAGAGGCTAGAAACGAATCCACACGTCTAAACACGCTCCTTGAAATTCCAAAACATGAAAACCAAGTAAAAAGTATGGGTTGGAGGGTGCAAGTTACCAAGAGACACACAACCGGTCAGGGAACGACAGGCAGATGCCCCAAGTCCCATTGACCACGGAGCCCAGAAGGCAGTTAGGACGGATTCAATCTAAAGTGCTGAAAAGAAAGCCAGTATACGTGTTTCTTTACACACACATATACTCACAACATGTAAGTCTTGCTATGTTTCGTATATGAAGACAGCCTTGATCCCTCATGAACGGCTGCTGGCAGGAGCGCTAAGGGACATGGGCAGAAAGAAGCAACTCACAGCCAAGGAGCAGGCGCACTGCGAGCGAGGGTGGTGCATGGGGCGGCTAACTCAAGGGAGGATGAAGCAAAAATCACTACTTTGGGGAAGGGTTTAAACACGGCGGCTGAAGGAATCAATGACAAGTAGCAGATAACGGGAGAAAAACACGAGTTTTTTTGTTTGTTTTTTTTCTAAAGACATTTTAAAGACCTCCTCTTATAAATGCAACTAGAGATGGCAATTACATGCGATATGTATTCAAATACATTCTGTTGCCCAGGATGAAGTGCAGTGGCACGACCACAGCTCACCGCAGCCTCAACTTCCTGAGCTCAAGTGATCCTCCTGCTTTAGCCTCCTGAACAGCTGGGACTACAGGTGTGCGCCACCGTGCCTAGCTAACTTTTTAACATTTCTGTAGAGACAAGGTCTCGCTTTCTTGCCCAGGCTGGTCTTGAACTCCCAGTCTCAAGCAATCCTCCTGCTTCAGCCTCCCAAAGTGGTGGGATCACAGGTATGAGCCCCTGCACCTGGCTGCACTTTATAATATTTAACAATAACTACTAGCCAGGCTCGGTGGCTCAGCCTGTAATCCCACACCTTGGGAGGCTGAGGTGATTGGATTGCCTGAGCCTGCAGGTTCCAGACCTGCCTGGGCAACTTGGTGAGACCTCATCTCTACAATAAAAATCAAACAAATTAGCCAGGCATGATAGCGCGCGCCTGTAGTTCCAGCTATCTGGAAGGCTTAGGTGGAAGGATCGCCGGAGTGCAGCAAGTCGAGGCTGTGGTGGCCAGGAGCGGCCACTGCACTCCAGTCTGGGCGACAGAGTGAGACTCCAATTCCAAAAAACAAAGAAAGAAACAATAACTACTAAGTGAACAGAAATGGAATGCATAACCAGAAGAAAAGAAAAATCAACTATCCCAACAAATAGCAGAAAAAGAATAAAACAAAGGAAAACTTTTAAAAACCTGATGGCAGAAATGATTCCAAACACAACAGTAATGAGAATACCTGAAACATGACATCGAAAACCGAAAATCAAGGGATGGAAACAGACCTAGCAAGCACCTTTCAAAGAAAGTTCGTTACTGTGGGCACACCAACAGCTCTCAAGAGGAAACCCACATAGTGATGAGAGGGCTGGTCACAGGATAACAGCAGCATACATGCAACCAGGAAACGACCACAAGGAATGGATGGATCTGAAGGAGCCAGCAGAGACAGGCCAGACCCAGAAGGTGTGGACGCAAGGCTCAAGCAGGACAAGACCTAAGACACAGGACACGAGCCAGGACAGGACCTAAATTTAGACCTCAAAGGCACCGACAGGCTTCGGGTATAGTCATACCCACACAAAAAAAGTCTTTTTTTCCCCTAAAGGAAATCTTGAAAACATAAGGGTGAATTTAAAAGCAAAACAACCAACCCGCAGAATATGAACACCCAATAACATGTGTATAAATGTTCAATAACTCTGTTTTGCTCAAGAGCACTTACATATGTAATACATACAAAAATTGCAATAAAAATCAGACCCGGGAGCACACGTACCACATTCATGGCAGTAGTCACCTCTGGGACGGAAGGAGGCGAAAGAGAGGACAGAATGTTAAGGGAACTATGTTTACCTGTAATTTTCTTATAAATATGAAAAACACATTAAGTAGAAAACGTGAAGATATTAGCACTGAGGGTGGTACATAACAGATGCTTATTACATCATGCTTTATATTCTATGAAATAAAAAGTAAGGTCAGGAGGGGCAGATGAAGCTGGCAGATTCATTTACTCACAGGTTTTCTTCTGCCTCTGCCACGTGAGACAAGACCAGCCCCTCCACCCCCCACTACCTCCCCACAGCTACCCAACAGAAGAGAATGAGGGTGAAGACCTTGATGATGATTTACTTCTGCTTAAGAGTAAATATGTTTTCTTCCTTGTGATTTTCTTCGTGACATCTTCTTTTCTCTAGCTTACTGTATTATAAGAATACAGTATATAATACATCTAAAGCATACAAGATATGTGTCAATCAGTTGTGTTACTGGTAAGGCTTCTTGTAGACAGTAGGCTATTTGACGTTAAATTTTGGGGGAGTCAAAAGTTCTATGAGGCCAGACACAGTGGCTCATGTTTGTAATTTCAGCTCTTTGGGAGGCCGAGGTGAGAGGATTGCCTGAGTCTAGGAGTTTGAGACCAGCTGGTCAATTTGGCAAGATCTCATCTCTACGATAAATCAAAAAATTAGCCGGGCATGGTGGCACATGCCTGTGGGTTCCAGCTACTTACTTGGAAGGCTGAGGCAGAAGGATTACCTGAACCCAGCAGGTCAAGACCGTGAGGGTACCACTGCACTCCAGCCTGGGCAACAGAGTGAACTCCTACTCAAAAAAAGAAAAGAAAGAAAAAGAGAGAAAGAAAGGGAGAGAGAGAGGAAAAAGAAAGAAAGAAAGAAAGAGAGAGAGAGAGAGAGAGAGAGAGAGAGAGAGAGAGAGAAAGAGGAAGAAAGAGATAAAGAGAAAACAGAAAAAAGTTCTATGAGAATTTTCAAATGCACGGGGGCTGGCACCCTAATCTATGTGTCGTTCAAGGGTCAAACGTACACAAGCAATTGCAGCTCTGCACACAGTAGGGCCAGAGAAACAGCAGTGGGAGTAAAGCAAGAACAGCTTTTTCAAGCCAAGGTATGCTAACACTGGAGCCTCTGTCACTGTCTTCCAGACTGAGAGCTGAGAAAAAGGTTCAGCCTCACCTCGGTAACCCAGACAAGGACCAGAGAGGTCAGTGCATCGAGCATAGAGAGGCATCCCCCCTAATGTTCACAGCAGCCAAGAACTCGACTGTGCCTCTGTTTGGAAATAAAAACAAGGCAACAGAATTAACTGTCTTTTCCTGCTGCACTCCTGGAGACTCTATGAGATGCAGACGACACCTGAACACCTACAAGAGCCAGGCACCGCTTGGTGATGGGGACGCACCCTGAGAAATACCTGACTCAGCGATTTCATCCCCGTGCAAACATCACAGTGTAGATACAAACCAAGATGGCCCAGCCCCCTGCACACCCATGCCATGTGGAGAAGCCTGCTGCCCCTAGGCGCCATCCCGGACAGCAGGCAATTGTCCTGAATACCACAGGCAACTGTATCACCGAGGGAAGGACCTGGGTATCTAAACATATCTGAACAGAGAAAGGGAACAGCAAAAACATGGTGTTATCATCTTCCAAGAGCACAGGCACCCACGTGGCTGCCACTGACCAAAATGTCTTCATATGGCACATGACTGCATGTTCATCTAAACTGCAAGAGTCACTCCTCAGACCTAATTTAATGACCACAGTGATGTCAGGAAGCAGGTAGCAGCAAAGCTTCTGACCTTCTACTAGGCCCGTTTGTGCACTCCTTGTGAGAGAACCTTGCTGACACAGTCTGGAAAGGGCCCCGCCCTCCCTACCTAACCAGCCTTGCCCCCCAGCATTCCCCACCCAGGTTACTTCATCCCTCTGCCTGCTTTCAGCAGTGCCCTGTAGACCGGTCTAGCCAGATTCCTCCTTACTCCTGAGGGTTCCTCTGCAGCATTTCCTGTCCAGTGACTCCCACCGCCCACCTCCTCCCTGGCTAGAACTTTCCACCTACCCAGGCTGTATCTGGAGTTGAGCCCGATCTCTCCCCCGCACTCCAAATTCCACTATCACAGCCCCCCCGGACAAAAGTCTTCCTTACTGTGCTGCAGAGTATTTTTTTTTTGTCTTCAACATGAGTAAGCTCGCTAATGGAGGGGCAGAGTAGCACCAGAAGGCAAGAGGGGAGAGAGGGCAACCAGGAGACCCGCCCATGAGCCAGCAAGACACACACAGACACAGACACACGATGATGACAATGGAGTCACCTCGAAGCGAGGGATGTGGACATTGAGACTGCGTCCCGTCAGGCTCTGTAGGAGCACGTGCTTAGGAAGCTAAGAGATGGACCATTTTCTGAGAGAAGGGTTTATTCCCTTAAAACTCTTCTAATCATTAAAACTCTTCCAGAGTGCAGGGAATGGTAACTAGTGTCCTAGTTCATTTAAAGAAGTTATCTACATGAAAATGGATAGTGAATGATTAAAAGTATTGCCGTTAAAACCAGGAAAGAGTTAAGTAGGCCTCACTAAGGCCAACTACTTCTGAATACTGTTTTGAAAGTGTATATGGACACAGAAATGGAAAGAGAAGTACATTGAGAGATGTCCAACTGTTTGCCACTGACAAGTAACCAGACTGGAAAGAAAAGTGTTAAATTAAAAAATAAATATCTAAGCCGGGCTCGGTGGCTCAGCCTGTAATCCCGCGCTTTGTGAGGCTGAGGTGAGTGGATTGCCTGAGCCCTAGGGTTCGAGACCCGCTTGGGCAGCGAGACCTCATCTCTACAATAAATCAAAAAATCAGCCGGGCGTGGTAGCACATGCCTGTAATTCCGGCTACTCGGCAGGCTGAGGCGGAAGGATTGCCAGATCCCAGCAGGTCGAAGCTGCGGTGGCCAGGAGCAGCCACTGCACTCCAGTCTGGGTGACAGAGTGAGAAGACTCCAACTCAAAACAAACAAAAAGAATAAATAAATAAATATCTAAAAGTGAACGGCACTCATAAACTAACAGGGAAAAATGAAGACCTACTTCACACAAAAAATATCAAGAATGTAAGAAAAACATGTAAGAACTGAATGAAGAATAAAAGAAATTCCATGCACCCATAATACTGTAATAATATCAATTCTCTGCAAAGAAATTCCTACGAAAAGCCCAATGTAATACTTACGCAGGAATTCCAAGATCAAAGTAAGAATCTATTTAGCATTTTGTTAATCACAGAATACTTGTCCAAGACACTAAAAGAATATCTTGGCTTGAAGAGCCAAAATTCTTTGTTTTTCTTTTTGCACTTGAAAATCATTATCTAACTTACCCACTGTTCCTATCTGCAAAGGTTTTCATAGGTTTGATGAGTCTATCATAATTAAGTGCATCCCACAACTGGCTCTTGAAGATTCATCCAAGTAAAGAAACAGAATATTACAGTTTCTATTCTATTTTACCTTAGTCTTTTAAAATGTTTTTTGGGGGCAACCCCCTTGGGTCCTCTCCCACTGTGCAGCTCTTTTATCCTCTCAACAAATCCTGCTTTAAAAAAAATGTATTTTGTATGTGTTTTATTTTTATTTTTTAATTTTTTTTTATTTTTTGAGTTGGAGTCTCACTCTGTCGCCCAGGATGGAGTGCAGTGGCACGTTTACAGCCACCCCAGTGTCGACCTGCTGGGCTCCGGCGATCCTTCTGCCTCAGCCTTCCAAGTAGCCAAAACTACAGGTGTGTGCTACAACGCACAGCTAATTTTTGATTTATTGTAGAGACAAGGCCTTGCCAAGTTGCCTGGGCTGCTCTAGAACCTACGGGCTCAGGCAATCCACTTGCCTCGGCCTCCCAAAGTGCTGGGATTACAGGCTGAGCCACCAAGCCCGGCTTGTATGTGTTTTATAATGTCTGTGTTAGGGTATAACTGTATTATGAGGAATGCTCTGGACTAAATTTTTTTTTTTTGAGTTGGAGTCTCACTCCATTGCCCCGACTGGAGTGCAGTGGCCGCTCCCGGCCATCGCAGCCTCGACCTGCTGGGCTCCGGCGATCCTTCTGCCTCAGCCTTCCGAGTAGCCGGAACTACAGGCGCGCGCTACCACACCCGGCTGATTTTTTGATTTATTGTAGAGATGAAGTCTCACCAAGTTGCCCAGGTGGGTCTCGAACCCGCGGGCTCAGGCAATCCACTCACCTCAGCCTCCCAAAGCGCGGGATTACAGGCTGAGCCACCGAGCCTGGCTGGACTAAATTTTAATGTGGACATCCAGGCCGGGCGCAGTCGTCAGGCTAGTATTAAAAAGGCAGCCTCCAAAAGCCCAGGGCACTCCATCAAGAAGGAACTCACAAATCATTCATTCTTCATCCTTGCTCATAGTAATGCTAGCTCTTTAGTCCTCACTCACAGTGTCATGAAATTAGACTTTAAATAGGCAGAATTAAAAACAGGAAGCCTGGAATTACACATTAACTCAATAACTGTATCTACCCTGATGTCTACAGAAAACCTGGGCACAGTCATGAAATAATGTATCTTCCATGCAAATGCCATCCTTCAAATATGATATGAGGGGAAGGGGAGGAGGTCTACGGATAAGTCTTAGGGAAGTCAACTTTTTAGAGACAGCCTTGCTCACTTGCATAGCTCACTGCAGCCTGAAACTCCCAGGCTCAAGCAATCCTCCCGCCTCAGCTATCCAAAGTGCTGGGATTACAGGCTTAAGCACTGTGCCAGCCTGGACTTCAACGTTAAAATTTAGTCCAGGCTGAGCTCAGTGCTCAGCTGAATCCCGTTTGGGCTCAGGCGAGCGAATTGCCTGAGCCCGTGGGCTCAAGACCAGCCCGGACAACTTGGTGGGACCTCATCTCTACATTAAAAATAAAAAATAAATTAGCTGGGCGTGGTAGCGCACACCTGTAGTTCCAGCTACTTGGAAGGCTGAGGCGAAGGATCGCCTGAGCCCAGCAGGTTGATGCTGGGGTGGCCACAAGCATGCCACTGCACTCCAGCCTGGTCAATGGAGTGAGACTCCAACTCAAAAAAAATTAAAATTAAAATTAAAAAATGTTCAGTCCAGAGAGGTCCTCCTATAACAAATAATACAGTTATACCCTAACACAGACTACAAGATCCTAAAACCGTGCCAGAACACTGCCAAACAATTTGTAAGAAAATACTTATCGTAACGGCATATACAGGGAGTGCTAAAAACACGTATACACGTTTAAGAGATGTTATCTATGTATTACTTTTTGAAGTTGAATTGAATTACAATAGCGATGCGTAGTATGACATTCACTCAACCATGAGTCTGCCATTTTCTTTGTCCTGTCTGTTGCATGGTGACGCTAGTATTCATTTGATTAACACCATCTTCAGAGCAAACGTCATACTTAAAATGTGTACCCATTTTTTGGGGCACCCCTTTATACCTGTATTATGAAAATTCTACACTTGAATGTTTTTCCGCTGGCTTGCATAATTACTAACACTCACCATGCTATACTCCTGAAGTGATAAGATTACAATAAAAATCAATACAGGCAAGTCATAATTAAGTTGTGATGTAGGAAGGGACCTCACAGTCTCCGTGACTTGACCCATCGCCATGGACTGCAGCACTCCTCTCCCATTCTCAAAGCTCTCTGCCCTCACCACTGACACACGCACCGGGCCACAGGGGTTACATGTGGATCACCTTCACAACAGCCCACATTCAGAGCTCGGCCCTCACCACTGACACACGCACCGGGCCACAGGGGTTACATGTGGATCACCTTCACAACAGCCCACATTCAGAGCTCGACAGCCTTAGGCTGGGATGTCCTCTAGGATTACCACTGTTCATCTCTCTTTCTGTCTCCGGTCTCTTTTGCAGATTTACCTTCCCCAAACAGCACTTCCCTGTGCAAAACTTAAAACCTAGAGGCCAAAAATCATACCAGTTTAGGTCTTCAAGGCCTTTTATTATTCACGAATAGATCTCATTTCTGTTTATTTCCAACAAGTCTACCTTACTGAACCCTTTGTTGTGATCACTGATCTTAAGATATACCAATGAGGTACAAATAGCCCTTTAAGGGCAAAAAGAAAACTATACTAAATATACATCTCAATTTTAAGATACATTTTAGTCATGATTCAACTAAGCTAATAGCCCCTTAAAAATAGGCTAATTGAGTAAGTTCCCTAAAGTGAGTTTTATATTTGGTTTTGGAATGCAGTAGCAAGAACTTAAAATGTATGTAATAAGGCAAAAACGATGCCACTAATCGTTTGTTTTTACATTCTGCACTCTGGTATATACACTTGACCCCTACAACAGTAATTTGAATTAATCCAGAAACGCAATTCCAACAGAGTCTCCTTTCTTCAGAAACTTGCAAGCAAATCGTAACACAATAAACGTGAGCTCGCTGCCCCTTGTTAATATTGGAGCCATCTATCTGAGAACGTCTTTGCTCTGCCATCAGGAAGTAAGCTCTAGGAAGGCAAGGGTTTTGTCTTGCTGACCAGTAAAGCCTGGCTGCCCCAAATGACACACGGAACATCATAGACACTCTCAGATTTGGTTGAGTAAATGTGCCTGGGAAGCCCAGCACCTCTAGATAGCAGACAGCAAGATGCCTGCTCATCAGTAAGTCCCAGTGAGTCCTTGCTTGTCACAAGTAAGGAGCCCTGTGAAACCCAGGACGCAGCCACAGCATGGGACAGGCCTCATCTCCAGCTTTGCAGGACCCCAGATGCACCTAGTTCATGGTTTATTTCTCAAAATCAACGTATGTGTCTTACATGGGGTCTCACTTTTTTGCCCAAGCTGGTCTTGAGCTCCTGGGCTCAAGCAATCTTCCTACCTCGGCCTCCGAAAGGGTGAAATGACAGGCGTGTGCCATCACATCCTGCCATGCAGCTTGCTTCTTCTGTACGTGTCAGGATGATTATGTTTCAGAAACTGGCACTGGAACCAAAGTATACTGTTTTATGCCTGCCCCTTGCCTCAAATGTTTTTAAAAATTTTATATGTACATTCAAAAGTACAGTAGTTTTCAGACATGGATCAGGAGGTGATTTGCTATTTCAAAGATTTTTTTAAAATCCATCAGGCCACGCCCCACTTCGGAGCATTTCTGGAATACTCCTAGATGTCATGACCCAGTGGCTGGCTAACTGACAAAGCAGAGGAAGACACTGTTTTTCCCTGAGGTGGTGGTTATTTCAAAGGCACTCTGTGTTAAATGCATCAAGGATAAGACAACAAAGCTCCTTGCCTACAACTGACAGTAATATACTGTTTCCTGGCATTCCTGTTATCTGCTTCAGAAAAGCATTTACATGTATATGACTATTAATAAAAAATCAAGACTCAAATGTCAACATGAGAAAGCTGCCAAACATCTTATTCTTTTCTATTTCTTGTATCTTGTTATTTCAGGTAGAGTCTAAGGAATAGACAGAAGAGAAATGGTATTGTCTGATAGTTCTCACAATCCTCTACTGTAAAATGATCATGGCAAGCTTGCTGGGTGTGGTGGTTCAAGCCCGTAATCCCAGCACTTTGGGAGGCAGAGGCAAGAGAATTGCTTGAGCTCAGAGGTTCGAGACCACCCTGAGCATCATGGAGAGATCTTGTCTCTACAATAAATAAAAAAAATAGCCAGGCGTGATAGCACATGCCAGTGGTTCCAGCTACTGGGAAGGCTGAGGCGGAAGGATTGCCTGAGCCCAGCAGCTCAAGATTGTGGTGGCCATGAGCATGCTACTGCACTCCAGCCTGGGCGACAGAGTGAGATTCCAACTCAAAAAGAAAAGATTGTGGCAAGTTTAAACAGTATACTAGAGCAAAGCAAGCCAAGCACTGGCAAGCCACTGTCCAAACCGGATGGTTCCAGCAGCTCTCTCCTTCCTGTCTGGTCCTCAGCCAACCTGCTGTCAACGGCTCCCTAGGAGAAGCTCCCACAGGCCCCCTACACCTCTCTGTGCTCCTTCCCAGCAGGCCTTTGCGAGCCTTCTCTGTAACATCTCCCTTGGCCCTTCTGTCCCATTCTCTCCTGAACCCACTCCAAGCAAGCTCCCCTTCCTCCCCCAGCCGAGACTGCTCACCAGAGTCTCCTACCCTATCCAAGGGTCTCCCTCTCAGTCCTCACCTTGCCTGCCCTGCCCATGGCCTCAGCCACAGGTGCTCGTCCCTGCCCATCACACCTCCTTTCCACACAGTTCACATGGCATACCCTCTCCGTGCTCCTCTTTTCTAGGAGACAGAGCTTCCTGGCCTTCCCTCCCCTTCCGGCCTCTATACTCTGAAATATCCAGAGGCCCCTGCACCCCTTCTTTATCTGACCCCCGGCACTCTCTAGTCCCCTCTGCCACGTTTTCCTCTCCAGACTTTAATGCTGCCCAATAGACAGTGTGGCTCACTGACTTTATTTCTCTACCAACTGGAACCTTTCATGAGGGTAAGGACTGCTGTCTGTTTTGCTTATTTTGTATTCCCAGTCACTAGAACAAACCAAGCTCCTTGCAGGAGGCCAGCAAATATTTGCAGAATGAACGAACTAATAAGCAAAAACAAGAGTGGTAACAGTAACAGCCACTCTGTACTAGAAGCCTGTCAGTCAGACACCCAACAAGCATGTTACATCCAATGCACTTAATTTTCCAATAACCCTATGAGCTCTCTGAGGCTGGGGGGGGGCAGGGATGGAGGGGATGGGGATGAGGATGGTTAACAGACACCAAATCACAAAACTACTAAGCAGCAGCACAGTGACTCAAACCCAGGAGTGATGCGCTCAGCTCCTAAACGGCACTCATTTTTACTAGAGTGGGATTTTATTAGTTTTGGGATAAAGCCAGCTCTGCTATTTGAATAGTTAGCAATCAAAAAGTTCCCTACTGCTGTGAATTAATCTCCATTTTCTTTCTGAGGACAAACATTTGTTTAGTAACATCAATTTAACAATGTTAGTGGAGACTGTTTTAAGGCTGTGTTCCACACTGCCATTTTCAGCAACATCAGTACAGGTGAGAAGGCACACCACTCTCTTACGAAGTGTTCACGGCAGCAAGTAAACTTTCAGTCGCTCCCCTGTCCATGAAAAGGCTCAAGCCAAGAGTTTCCAAACCCTAGAAGCTTTCTGCTTCCTGAAAACAAGATTCCCAGGCCCAACTCCGGAGCAACTGAATCAAAATCTCTAGGAACCAGGGCCCAGGCACCGAGTATTTTACAAAGCTCCCCAGGAAACCCTGGTGGTTAGCCAAGTTTAGGAAACCCTAAACAAACCAAAGCTGGCAAGAGACTGATCTCCCGAGCACCTGGCTCACCGTTTGACAATGACCAAGTCTCACCAGTACTGACCTTCTTGGAAAGAGGAATAATGTTGCTGGGTCGGACAAGCCTCCGTTTCTTACAGCTCAGCACAGGGCGTGTCCGGGCTGCCACACAGGTGCCATCCGATGATGCAGAAAGCAGATTCAGCCGCTGCTTTTTATGTAACTGCTCCTCAGCATCAGAGCTGTCACCTGGAACGTGGTC
Organism: Cephalopachus bancanus; assembly: GCA_027257055.1. Taxonomy (NCBI): domain Eukaryota; kingdom Metazoa; phylum Chordata; class Mammalia; order Primates; family Tarsiidae; genus Cephalopachus; species Cephalopachus bancanus. The sequence goes on along the minus strand of JAPVLO010000579.1, from coordinate 553,084 downwards.
GGCCAAGACAGGCTGAAGCCTATATGGGGAAGAAAGGCATTCTCAGAAGCCATGAAGAAACAAAGCCCATGAAACAGGCTCAACCTCCTCTGCTCACCACGTTCACAGACACAAGGAAGACTTCAAGAGCAGACGTAGAACTCTCTTAATATCTGCACATCTTGGTGCACATGAATTACATTACATCTGAGACCAAGAATCAGTAAGTGGACTCAAGTTCTAGTGACTGAGTTGTACAGCAAAAACATGAGTGAGGAAAGTCTCCAGAACTGCAATTGGCTAGAAAATGATGACTTCTGCAAATGTAAGTGGGCAGCCTTAGAATGTGCTCTCCTATGAAGCCTGAATTTTGGGACATGCACACACAGTTCACTTATGTAGGGTTCCTTGACTCTTCATAGATGGAGATTTATAGACACAGACTCTAGAGAGCTGATCTGTTCCAGAGCAGAGGAGCTTAGAGAAACCCTTCTGAGGAATTCCTTCAAGACTAAGACCAGTAATAACAATTCATAGTAACTGCAGGACCATTTACTTTTCTCCATGCCCAGTCCATTTTAGACCACAGTAGGTAAAAGAAAAATACACGACTATGTTAATTAAAATATGCCCGTTCACAGTAGGAAACATGCAAAATGTCACCAATGAATGGTAAGGATCCTGCTTCTCTGAACCAGCATTGGCTAGAGATGACCAGGAGCTCCAGTGCTCAAAGCCGGCTGAGGGAAGCGGAAGAAAGGCTGAGGCTTACGTGTTAATCACTCCATTGACGGGTCTCAGGGCTCCACATGACTTGGTAGACAGTGACTCTGAAAGATGACTAACAGCGGCACCGTGGTTTTCCAGTGGCTGAGAAACAGACTCAACCTAAATGAGGAAAACATACAAAACACAAATATCAACGTGAACCCAACAGCATCGTGCCTGAAAAGCAGCACCACTTCACTGGCATGAAGATAATTTGAAAGACAAAGCCTGTATAGATAAGGAGAAAGAAAATAACTAAAGTAATTGTCTTTGGCTTTGGGGAAAAAGTGGGTGAGGAATCCAAGTACTTTCCAGACTACAAGTAAGTATCTACTGACAGGGAAATGACCACAGCAATCTATGGAACAAAAGCAAAGCAAAACCACAGTGACAGCCGGGCTCGGTGGCTCAGCCTGTAATCCCGCGCCTTTGGGAGGCTGAGGTGAGTGGATTGCCTGAGCCCGCGGGTTCGAGACCCGCCTGGGCAGCGAGACCTCATCTCTACAATAAATCAAAAAATCAGCCGGGCATGGTAGCGCATGCCTGTAATTCCGGCTACTCGGAAGGCGGAGGCGGAAGGATCGCCGGAGCCCAGCAGGAGAGGCTGCGGTGGCCGGAAGCGGCCACTGCACTCCAGTCTGGGCGACAGAGTGAGACTCCAACTCAAAAAAAAAAAAAAAACCACAGTGACAAGGGCCTTCGGCTGAGGACCAAGGAGGACACAATAACATCAGCACCAGGACAACTGAGGGGAAATGTAAATACAGTTAATATCTGCCTTTACAGTGTGTGCCAAAAGCTTGTTTTCCAAAAACGATACTTTGTGTAAACACACATACATGTTTCTGTGATAGAAAACAAAATTAATAAAATCTCAATGAATCTAATTACCTCATGCTATCATGTAAATAACTACTGTCTTTAGACCATTGAAATCAGATTTATGTATAGAATATGTGAAGAAATAACAGAGAAAGTAAGAATATGAAAAAGCGTCAATTTCAGTGTTTAAAACAAATTATTTACTGGCTTAAAAGATACAGGGTACCTTAAGGCACAGGAGTTGCTGGTGTGGCTGGACACCACAGAAAGGCTGTGGTCTTTGTCTCCTTGCACTTGAACCAACCGTGGGGTGTTCTGACAGTCTACTTCCTGTGACTGCTACCAGTGTATTTCAAAGTCAATACTATCTTGATGCACAATTCTTTTTTATTTTTACACCATCAAAGGATCCGTGGACCTGAAAGTAGTCCCAGACAAGTACCCAAAGGACAACAGATTGGGAAGGTACTTAAAGTGTTAATATAAATGTACCCTAAAAGCCAGATCAAGATACATATACTCTGTGTTATAGACAAGTCAAGTGAGTATGCCATAATGTATGAACACTGGGACGATGCTGTCTTGTGGGATAACTGTACATCTACTAAGTATCACAAATAGTCCAAACAATTAGATGAGTTAATGCTGTCAAAATTATGGTAAATTTGGTACACACTCATTGCCTTACATTTTATACTAATTTCCATTAAGTAGCAAGAGCTATAGAGATATTAGTACTTTCTGATAAAATACTGTAACCAATCTTAAGAACAAACCCTAATGGAATAATTCAACACAACCCCAAAATCACAGCAATGACCTCTATCAGTAATTCAGATGCCCAATATCTGAGGAATGGTTATAAACTGTGGTACAGCAAAATCAAAATATTACAAAGAACTACATAAAAGCAATGTATCCTCTATGCCAGATGAGTACTCAAAGAGAAAAAGAAATACAATTTTTTATGTAGACAGGTACAAACTGTTCTGGAAAAAAGGATAAATTCAAAATATTTTAAATATGGTTGTGATGCTTACACAGATAATGACAAGAGAAAGAGTTATAGCAGTAGAACTATGTTGTAGTTTTATTTATATTTAGGTCATATATTTACAATTAAAAAACCAGAGACACCCAAGCATCCTTCTGAATGCTAATGAGGATTTACTATGTAGGGGACCCTCAAACACCCTAAGCAAATATGGCAATGCAAAGGGCTGGAAAACAGCAAGAAGTTAAGACTCAGGTTGGTATGGACGACTTCAGGCATGTTACAGCTTTTCTAGACTTCAGACGTTCTGGTTCTGACGAAGACATTTCCTTTCAACACAAAACTGCCATGCCTATGAGCTTCTTGCCGGCATACCAATCTTAAGAACTTCTGTCAATTTTACACCACTTAAAGCTTTTAGCATCAAATTATGGCACTGATCTGATTTATAAAGGGGTGCCAAAAAATGCATCCACATTTAAAGTAAGATGCTCACTTAAAAGATGGCATTGATTAATTAATTAATTAATGCTAGTGTCACCATGTGACAGGCAGGACAAAGAAAACAGCAGAAGCACAGTTGAGCGAACATCATAGTACATTGCTATTAATTCAACTTTGAAAATCAACACATAAATAACATCCCTTAAATGTGTATACATTTTTTGGGCACCCCTGTATATCTGCGTTTTCTACAAGCACTATGTGTAAGTAAATAGGTTGACTCTCCATTTGATTAGGCTTTCTAGTAGAGGTTATGAGATTTAACTGCAGGGACACCTGCCAAAACAAAATGTTGCCAATCTATGACAAAAGCTCATTTCAAAACATTTATCTTTCTTATAGAAAGTCTGAAGACGAATAAATATCGTAAAGTCATCCGTGACCTCACCACACACAGCTGGCTACTGCTGACAGCCTGTCTTGCCGCTCAGCCCACAGGCGTAGCCCTGTAAATGCTATTATTCTTGAATGGAAATGCTGTTGATTTTTTTTTAGAACTCTGAACGTCTCTGAGGGTAATTCAGCCCCCGAGTCAAAACTGAAGAGGCAAAACATTAGTGACATGGACATGTTGTCAAGTATGTGGGAGCACACAGAGACCAAAAGCATAAGCATCAGGAACCGGGAGCCTGGCTTCTAGGCCCCACCCCACAAGGAAGCCCTGGAAACGTAGGAGGGTTCTGCTCAGAGACCCTGGGAAGCACTGTCTGAAGCTGAGATGCAAGAGCAGGGCCAGAGGGCAAGCAGGTTCACTCATCACCAAGTGCCAAAAGCCTGGGAGATTAACCCCAATTAAGGGATCCATTTGGACAAAGAAAAACACAACACACAGGCACATGTAATTTCACCTGGCTCCTTCAATGCATTCAACATTGCCTGAAGATAGAATGAATACTTGCTATTCACCCATGGTGTAAAAGGCTGCAAACCAGAGGGTAGAGAAGCGTTAACCTACACCTCAGAATGTTAAAAGCACACACCAATTCCAGCTTGCCCATTACTACCTACAGTGGTTTACAGCACTAGTGTGTTTGGAAAACTTAGGTGTGACTCAGACATGTGTTATCCAACAAGAACATTCTCCCGCTCAGAAAACAGGGATTCTCACAGACGCTTCGACTTGAATGTTAGCTCGTGCTCAGGTGTGTTCCAAGGACTGATGTGTCCCACAGCCAGACGGAAGAGTAGAAAAGCCACTGTGGTGGCCAGAGCGCCCTGTCATCCTGTCTTCCAAGGCAGGGCGCCCCAGCAGGTCACCCCTTGGAGCAGTCTTAGAAGCAGCAGGGAGGGCTGCCAAGCTGATTCGCCCGACTGAAAGGGCCAGGTAGAAGGTGTAAGATGATAAGATTCAGACTAATCATTCGCAGAAGGCAGGCATCTGTCTGACTCAGTACTCCTCCCTCTTAGCCGGACAAAGAGCCCTTGGAGAAAAGCTAGGACTAAAGGAAGCACTTTTGTGAGGTGAGGTTTCCTGGGGTCTAAGAGCCAATGACTACTAGATTTGTTTTTACCAAAAAGCAGAAAAAGTAAAGGGCAAAAACACAGAGCCACACACTTAGAAGCACACAATTACTACCATGTCACATCGGCCTGAAGTACCACTTTCTTAAATGCATTGCATTTGTTGGGCCAGAAAATTTAACAGCGTGGTTTGGTGAGTTATTTCTTTTCTGACAAACATTAAAATGGAAAGAAAAGGCCAGCTGGAGGCAGGAATTCAACTTTCACGCCTGTTCAAAATTAGTTTTTAACTTTGTAGGAATTATTACATGTCTCAAACCCCCACTCAATGATACTCGCAATAATGTTGCTTGATTCACCAAAATACTGCTGGTCTATAAACATTCCAGCAGTCACTTCCATTAACCAGCACCATAGCCACAAAACTGCACCAGACCAGGAACAGAATATTCCAGAACTTCCACTCTCACCAAGTGACATGACCTACCTTGATGTCAATTTCTGCATTATGCAGGGCCAGGCACCTCACTTTCCTATGCCTGTAGGTTGAGGATAAAGGACAAACTATATAATTATATGAGAGCAATTTTGAGCTAGTTCATTTTTACAAATGTGACCAGCACAATGCTGTTATAAATCCAGTGGCCCTTAACCCTAAATTTTCTATTTACCCACAATGCTGAAGAAATGCATCTAGAATCTAAAGAGATACAGCTATCGCAGAAACTGTCCTATCATTTCTGATTGCTTTACTTATTTATCCACAGCCCCATTTATTTTAAAAAGCTTAATGGTGCTGTGTTTTCTAATATGATGGATCAAGTATTTCCTCATTAATACCTCAAAGCCCTCACCAGGCCAACAGACCACAGTCATCGTTGCTGGTGACTACAAGATTTCAAGAAAGAAAAGGTATTCCTGCTTAACCAATGGTACAAAGAATGTATCTTGGGCTATTTATAGCCTACATTTTTAGCATGCCTATCTTCTGAGAAAGCGTTAGTTCTTAATAGTTCACTTGTTTTTCCCAAGATTTCTGTAAAGTAGGATGAGTCAGGAAAGGGTAAACGAGTAAGATTCATTTTACAAACAGAAACTAACACAAATAACATCACTTGTCAACAGTCACAGAAGTAATTAATGCTTTTGCTAAACAAAACCAAACCTTCCTCAATTTTACATCTAGTTTTTAAAAAAATATTTACCCCATAGCTGGGCTCGGTGGCTCAGACAGGCTTCCAAGAGACAGACAGGCTTCCATGAGACAGAAAGACTTGGGCTTGGTGGCTCAGCCTGTAATCCCGTGCTTTGGGAGGCTGAGGTGAGTGGATTGCCTGAGCCTGTGGGTTTGAGACCCACCTGGGCAACTTGGCGAGACCTCATCTCTACAATAAATAAAAAAATGAGCTAGGCGTGGTAGCACGCGCCTGTAGTTCCAGCTACTCAGAAGACTGAGGTGGAAGGATCGCCGGAGCCCAGCAGCTCGAGGCTGCAGTGGCCGGGAGCGGCCACTGCACTCCAGTCTGGGTGACAGAGTAAGACTCCAACTCAAAAAAAAAAATTCATCCAAGAATGGGACATTAAAAAAAATGCATTTGTCTGCTCATTTGTACAAAAGAAATATATTAAGGATAATCTAAATCATAATGAAATTGCTTACCTACAGGGTGGAATGAAAGCAGGATGTTAAAAAAATCCATAGCTTTTAGAAACACGTTAATGTTTCACACACTCCCCCAAATAGAAATTAACAATTTTGTGCATGTGTGTGCACGCACGCAGGGGCGGGGGGAGAGGCCCACAAGGGAGACTAATATTAGAATATTGTAGTAATAAATAAACTTACGTGTACTACAAAGCAATCACTTGGCCACAATGAAAAGTGTGAGGGAAGAACAGAACTCACTTAAGTAACAAGAAAACAGTATTCTGACTGTACACAATGGAGCTGACTTACAGTACAAAGGTACTACACTCTAGTTAGTAAATCTATTTCTCACAGTGCTGTGAAATAGCAATTATGGAACTATATGGTACTAGGATTAAACAATTAGGTCTCAATATGGAAAAGGAGAGGCTGCGAGGTTGAACGGGTATGAACGTAAGGTTTCTAACATAAAGATGGGTAGTGAGAAGTAAGAGATGCCTGTGCATATGGGGTGAGCACAGATGATAACACTTTCCAGCTTCACTTGCTGTGAAACCCTAGAAGCAATGACACTGAGTAGCAATGAGAACAATGGTACCCAGATTTTGGTTTCAAAATGCGACTCTCCAATAAAGAGAACCAGGGTTGGAACATACGAAATGGAAGATGAGCCTGGAACATCTTCTGGTGCCAAGATGCTAACACTTCAAAAAATGAGGGGACATGTTGAAGGGGGCCAACCTGAAAGCTCCCACCACCCGAAGTCTGGACAGTTGGAGCAACTGAGTTATCGTAACAGGTTACAATCCGCAGAATAAGATAATATCCATCAATTTATTCTGGTATTAACAGGGGAGTGAATGAATGCATAAATGGGGAAGAAACACAGCTCTTCCTAATAGAAGTCCATTTAATAAATATAAAAAATAGAAAATCACCATTCAGTAAACAACACAGCAATCCATAACTGGTATAAGAAGAAGCCATCAGTGAATAATAAAATTCTACAGGTGAAAATATAATTACCAACAGAATATTTGCATAATGTCTCCCCATAAGACAGTGGTTCATCACAAAGGGAACAATACCAGCTTCACGGGGAGAAGTCTGGCAGGCAGTAACCCACCATCACCAGCAGAAAGACACGTCAACACCAGAAGCCTTAATGTGGCGCAGAAGGGCCACCACCACTTTGACAGTATTCCTGGGAAAACGCTTAACCCCTAGCAATGAGAGACCATCAGGCAACTACAATTTGGAACATTATACAAAACAACTGACTCGTAATGTTGTCTCAAGGTCATGATAGACAAAAACTGAGGAACTTTCAGAGATCAAAGGACACTTAGATACAGCAACTAAAACCAGTGTTGGATTCTGGAAGGCAAAAAGGACATTAATTAAAAAAACCCAGTAATACAGAAGTTCAAACAAAAATGTATATTACCGCATTAATGATATTTTCCTGGTTTTGATAATTACACAATGGTTACTGTGGCAAGATATTTATAGGACGGGAAGCTGGGTGTAGGATGTGTATGGAAACTGTGTTCTATCTTTATAACTTTTCAGTAAGTCTAAAATCCTTTTTTAAAAAAATATTAAAAAGAACGAGGAAAAAGTTAACTAAGTTTGCAACAATAAATCAAGCAAATAGAAGCCTACAGCTTCCTATCAGTTACAGGACAAAGTCCCCACCTGTTAAGTTACAACCAGAATCCACTCCGACTTGGCCAAAACACCAATACCCCATATCACAGGAAAGTCTGTCTGCATTCCCAATAACGCCTGGCATCAAGCTCCTGCCCTGTGGGTGCTCCCCTCCCTCCACCTGCCCTGGAAGCTGCCTTTCCGCACCCCTCCTATACTCCCTGTCACATGCCTGTGTGAGACCATGAAGCCTTCAAGGGAAGACACTGTTTCCACATGCAGGTGTTTTTCAGACACAGTGCAAAGTCTGGAACAGTAACAATGAGCTTTTGCCAATTTGACGAGACACCAAACACTGTTTAAAAGCACATCACACATCTTACGTTAACTTTACAAAAAGTCTCGAAATCAGGTCACGTGAATGAAGTATGACCTCTCCAATCTGGTTCTTGTTTTTAGAAATTGTTCTGGCTATTCGGAGTACTTCATAGTTCCATAAATGTGTGCAAATCAATTTCCAATAGCTACCTAACACCAAACCAAACAAAAAAGTCTAATGCGATGTTTGATTGGGTCTGCACTGAACCTACATGTCTATTGGGGCACTGTAACATCTTAACATTGACTCTTCTAATACACAATATAGTATACACCTCCAATGTCTATGTTATCTTTAAACTTTCAGAGTTGTTTTAGGGTTTCAGTGATAAAGTCATAAACGTTTTTGTTAGATGTATTCTAAAGTACTTTATGGGTTTCTTAAAGCTATTATAAATAGAACCATCTCTCAGGGATATTTTCCAATTGTTTGCTGCTAATAAATAGAAATATAATTGATTTTTATATGCTGACCTTGTACCCTAAGTAGTGGGCTAAATTTGTGTAATGGTAGTCTTTTTTTCCTTCCCCCTTTAATTAAGAAACAGGGTCATGCTCTGTCACCAAGGCTGGAGTACAGTGGCTGGATCTCACTGCAGTCAAGTAATCCTCCTGCCTCAGCCTCCCAAAGAGCTGAGATTATTAGGTGCAAGCAACCACGCCTAGCCAAATTCATGTGATAGTTCTAGCACGTTTTGGAGATTCCATGAGGTTTATAAGTGTTGTGTCTTCAAATAAAGGCAGTTTTACTTTGTCGTTTCCAATTTCTATGCCTTTTATTGCTTGCCTTTTCTTTCTTTTGAGTCGGGGGTCTCACTCTGTCACCCAGGCTAGAGTACAGTGGCATGACCATGGCTCACCACAGCCTTGACCTCCTGAATTCAGGTAATCCTCCTGCCTCAGAGCCTCCAGAGTAGATGGGACTACAGGTACATAGCACTGGTGTAGATTTTTCTGTAGCTATGAGGTCTCGCTATGTTGCCCAGGTTGGTCTCAAACTCTTGGGCTATAGCAATTCTCTTGCCTCGGCCTCTCAGAGGGCTAGGGTCCCTTTTATTGCTTTTTCCATGTGGTACTGCATTGGCTACGACAGAATACAAAGTATTTGCAGTGTTCTTTGTTCCTGATTATAGACCCCCCCCCCAAAAAAAGAGCACTGTCTTTCACCAAGTAGTATGATGTCATACACAGGTTTTCTGAGAAGCTTCCTTCTGATCCTCGTTTGCTGACAGGCTTATTATAATATACGGATGATCAATACCTATACCTATTGGGATGATTACATGTTGTTTCTCCTTTACTCTATTAATTACATTTTTGAATGCTATGCAATTGATGCACTCCTGAGGAAAATCCTACTTGTTTTTGATATGTTATTTTATTTATACATTGTTGGATTCAATTTGCTAGTATTTTACTAGGAATTTTTGCTTTTGTGCTCATGAGGAATATTGTTTGGAAATTTTCTTCCAGTCTCTTTGCCAGGCTTTGCTATTAGGGTTATACTGAATTTATAAATTTAGAGTCTGGGCATGGTGGCTCACGCCTGTAATGCCAACACTTTGGGAAGCCAAGGCAGGAGGATCACTTGAGCCCAAGAGTTCAAGAACAGTCTCAGCAACATAGCAAGACCTCATTTCTACAAAAATTAAAATTAAAAAATTAAGCCGGGATTGGTGGCTCAGCTTGTAATCCCACACTTTGGGAGGCTGAGGTGAGTGGATTGCCTGAGCCCGCGGGTTCGAGACCCGCCTGGGCAACTTGGCAAGACGTCATCTCTACAATAAATCAAAAAATTAGCCGGGTGTGGTAGCGCACACCTGTAGTTCCAGCTACTGGAAGGCTGAGGCGGAAGAATCGCCGTAGCCCAGCGGGTCGGGCTGCGGTGGCCAGGAGCGGTTACTGCACTCCAGTATGGGTGACAGAATGAGATTCCAACTCCAAAAAGAAAAAAAAGAAAAATTAGCTGGGTGTGGTGGCGTGCACCTGTAGTCCCAGCTACTTGGGAGGCTAAGGCGGGAGGACTGCCTGAGCTCAGGAGGATGAGGCTGCAGTGAGCTGGAATCTCACCACTGCACTCTAGTCTGGGTGACAGAGTGAGACTCTGTCTCAAAAAAAACCCCAAACAACAAAATTAGTTATAAAATGATCCCTCCTCCTTTTTTTGTTTTTGAGGACTCCTATGATTTCTTCCCTACCAGCAAAATCATCTGATCTACAGATTTCTTTCTGAGATTTACAATTATGAATTAAATTTCCTTAATAAATATAAACTTGTTCATTTATTTTTGTTACTTTTAGTAATTCAAATCCTCCTATGGAACTTGAAAACTTTATCTATGTTGCTGAATGTACTAGCTTGGAGTTTTTTATAAAACTCTCTTATAATCATTTTAATATCTTCAGGCTCTGTAGTGATATTCCCTCTCATTCCTCATACTGACAATTTTTTGGTCTTTATCAGTTTTCCTGGTTTTTTTTTTTGAGTTGGTGTCACACTCTGTCACATGCTCACAGTCACTGCAGCCTCAGCATGCTGGGTTCAGGTGATCCTTCCACCTCAGCATTCCAAGTAGCTGGAACTACAGTAGCCGGCACTACCACACCTGGCTAATTTTTGATTTATTATAGAGATGAGGTCTTGCCAAGTAGCCCGGGCTGGTCTCGAACCCTTGAGCTCAGGCAATCCTCTCATCTCAGGCCTCCCAAAGTGCTGGGATTATAGGTGTGAGCCACTACACCCAGCCCTTTATCAGTTTTGATGTTGGTTAATCTTTTCAAAAGACAAGCTTTGCTTTCCTCAACTTTTGTTGCTTTCTGTGCTTTATTTCATCACTTCTCTCCACTACTCCCTTCCTTCTACTTACGTTGTGTTTCTTCTGCTCTGCCTCTTCTAGCTTCTTTTTTTTTTTTTTTGAGTTGGCGTCTCACTCTGTCACCCAGACTGGAGCGCAGTGGCCGCTCCTGGCCACCGCAGCCTCACCCTGCTGGGCTCTGGCGATCCTTCTGCCTCAGCCTTCTGAGTAGCTGGAATTACAGGCGCGCGCTACCACGCCCGGCTAATTTTTTATTTATTGTAGAGATGAGGTCTCACCAAGTTGCCCAGGTGGGTCTCGAGCCCGCAGGCTCAGGCAATCCACTCACCTCAGCCTCCCAAGGTGCAGGATTACAGGCTGAGCCACCAAGCCCGGCTTCTTCTAGCTTCTAAAGGCCATCAATACTAGCCCTTCCTTTGTTGCTAATGTAAGCATTTAAAGTTCACGTGTTTTCACACGTAGCTGCATTCCAGAATTTGACATATTTTTCATCATCTTTCATTACAAAATATTTTCTAACTTAAATTGTGACTTCTTTGACCAGTGAATGCTTTTAGAAGTGATATATTTCAAATACTTGGGCTTGTCTAGATATCTTATGGGCATTGGCTTCTAGTTTAATTCTGCTGTGTTCACAGAAACACACGTATACCATTTTATCATCTTCTAACATAAGACTTTCCAGCCTAGCATACGGCTGGCCTATCTTGGTAAGCCCTCTAAGCATGCTAAAAAAAAAAAAAAAAAAACCCTGCAGTAGGTCGAGATGGTTGGTAGGAGTGTTGTCTGAATCCTTTACATGCTCTGATTTTTTTCTTTTTTGGTTAGTACTAAGTAAGAAGCATGCCAACATCCCAACAGGACCACGGGTATATCCATTCCTCAGGTGCACCAGTCTGTGCTCCCTGTATCGGAAGCGTCTGCACTGATAAGCCTTATGTCTTTGTCACGAATGGACGTTTTTATCACTGTAAAACAATCTCCTCTATCTCTGGAAGACGGCTTCTCTTAGAGACCAGTCATGATGACTTCTTATGCTTAGTGTTCCTGCAGTCTGTCTTTTCTGTCCTTCTACTCCCCATAAATCTGAGTTTCCCGATGATTTTATTTGCTTTCAACCTAAAGAAAGCCCTTTAACATTTCTTTCAGTGCAGATACTGATTCTCTCAGCTTTCATTTACCTGAATGTGCCTTTACTTCTCTTCATTTTTAAAGGACATTTGGTGCTGTGTGACAGTCTTCCTCCCTCCCCAGCATTAAATTACCGAGTTCCACTGTTTCTGATGAGACCTATCCTTAGCAGTGTGGTACGAAATTCATGTTTTTATACTCTAGGTATTTTCAAGACTGTCTTCACCTTCGATGTTCACCACTCTGACTACCATGTAGTTCTCATGGTTATCATGGTTACTATATTCTGAGTTTCCTCAATCTCTGAGTTGAATTTTTAAATTAAGAAAATCCGAGCTGGGTGTGGGAGTGCGCACCTGTAGTTCCAGCCACTCGGAGGGCTGAGGCGGAAGGATCGCCGGAGCCCAGCAGGTCGAGGCTGTGGTGGCTGGGAGCGGCCACTGCACTCTAGTCTGGGCGACAGAGAGAGACTCCAACTCAAAAAAAAAAGAAAAGAAAATCCAGCCATAATTTCCTCAATTTTTGGTCTTATTTTTGCTTTCTCTCTTCATAGCTAAGAAGCATAATTTCCTGTTTATGAATGAAAGCTTTTTATTATATACAGACACTGTATGTAATACATTGTAGAGACTCTGGGTTCAGTTAGCTTTCCCTGAAGAAAGCTGATTTTTGTTCTAGCAGGCAAATTACTCTTTGGTTACCTTGATTTTGTGAAGCTGGTTTTATGTTTCCATAGAAGCATATTAGGGTCTACTTTGATTTTCTCCTTAATCCCATGGTGAATCCCCTAGTTCTGGGGAACATTCTCTAACTCCTCCAGTATGAGCCATCACTGGTTTCCATGTAACACCGAGGTGTTTGGCAAGTCTCACTGGGGTTCAGACTCCAACTTGTGTCTTCCCTGCACCAGGCAACGACAGCACTCTCTGCTCAGCTCTTTCAGTCTCCCAAGTGCTGCTTTCCAACAAGCCTTATCAAGCCTGCAGTGAACACGTGCAGTTGGGGATAAGCACAAGCCCTCACAAGGGGATCCACACAGGTGGCAGGCCTGAGCCCCCATTCCCCGAAGTTCCCTCTCTGCCACCATCTTCTCCCTCAATTTCTACCCACCTGGCAACTCTGAACTCTGTTCTCTGCCGACACACACACCAGCAATGCTGTGACTCTCCCCCTGCACACAGATGAGAAGGCATCTCTCCCAAGAATATTTGTCACCTGAAGTTCTGCTGACTTTCTTGGGCAGTTTACCTAGTGATATGCACGGGTGCTAAGTGGGCTCATCCCTGTTCACTGCTTTCTCTTCCATGGGGGAAGCAGACTGCTGCTTACTTGCGTTGAAAACACAACCCAAATGTTACAGGTTTACTGTTCTGCAGGAGACGAATATGCTTTGTATGTGACTGACCAGATTCAGCCTCTTCCTTTCATGGGCCATACACACAGATCAGCTATCTGGTATTAAGATACTGTTGCCAGTTTTGCCACCACCAGGATTCCCTCTGTATTCAGTAAATCACTATGTATTTCTTCAAGAAATCTGTCTAATTTCTTGAAACTATTTTTTGACAGTTCTAAAAATATTGATGCTTTCTTCTGCTGCTGCTTCTCTTTGTTCTGCTTTGGTCACTGACTGTACTTTTGTCGTCTTCCCTTTGCTATTTTCCCTTCATCCTCCTCCTGGTTCTTTTTGTATAGTTGATTCCGGTGAGTTTCAGAAATGAGAATATAAAGATAAAGTAACACAAAACACCTCTGACACCCTGACTTTAAAACCTCAAGTCTTCAAATGTATTCCTGGGGTAACACAAAAAGGAGACCTGCAGGAGGTGGAGACTGCAGGGAGCTGTGGCCACACCCCTGCACTCCAGCGCAGCAAGACCCTGTTTCTTTATAAAAGGGGGAGGCAGCGAGCGCACTTCCATGTTGGGGAAAAGCAGCAAGATGGAGACAGGCCGGTTAAGTGTGGACGTGAAGATCTGCAGCTGCCTCTGCCATGCTGGCCTGCGATTTGCATTTAAAGCAAGACGAGAAGAGTGAAGTCACTTTTCTAAAAAGACACTCCACAACAAAAAAGCAAAGCTAAACACTGCCTTCTTACAATGAAACACTTTGCTTGGCAACTGACATATCAGGCATAGCTTTGCAAATATTTGGCATTTAAAAAATGTGAGTTCATGTTCTCACTCATAAGTGGACCTTGAGCAATTATCATAATAGTATAAGAAAAGGACTGGCAGTAGCAGGAACTGCGGGGGGATTGAGGGGGGGATGGCATTGGCAGTAGTGGGAATCTGTGCTGGGAGAGGGGGACACACCTCATCAACAAGGGTACCTGCATAATGAACATTTGTATACCTAACCCTGAACTGCACCCCACATCTTTAAAACAAATAAAAAATGTGAGTTGATTAATGGTTATTAAGAAACATATGCTCTGCAGACCATGCCACTAATATGATAAATACAAAAATGCCCTGCTGTCTCCTGGAAGACTTTTTGAAGGCGTTTCAGAAAGCAAGTGCACATTAATAAAAGGAGGTAATTCACAAGAAGGGGGGAGGGTAATCTCTCCTTGAAGACAAAACAGTGAGTTCTCCTAAATGCTGTTTTCACATTTACTTACTTTACTCAATCCAAAAGGCATTCTATTATACACAGAGACTACTGTGGCCAACACAGAGAAAGATGGCCTTGACCTCCAAGAACCTTACCCTCTAGTCATACACCCAAGACATACACAAGCAGGCGACTAGGTGACTAAGGGCAGGGACCAGCCCCTAAGGGGTGGCCCTTGCTTGCAAATGTGTGTCAACTGCCTCACCATCACCTGGGGACATTTCTCTAAACAATGAAAATCCATAACACAATGTGAGACTGTTATGTCCAACCCTTTAAAAGTGAGAGGTGGGAGAAACCATGACCGGAGACTGCCCTCAAATGCTGGCATCCCGAAATTCTTACACAAATATGTAAACATGGACTCAAGACGCGCTCTCCACCGCAGTGCTCCCCCGTTTCACGGCTCCTGCACCCACCTTGCCACCAGCTTACATTCTAACCTACCCACGTTTTCTCTTTCAGGTAACAATTAATTTTACCCTGGTTAGACCATTCTCCGAAACCATTTCATAAATCCTTTAAAAATAATTCTGTAGATGGCATTCAATGAACTCACATTACAGACTGGAAGAGTGGCAGAATCTGACATTCTGCTCTTTAGTTTATTCAAAGCTACTTTTCTGTTAAGAACTATCCATCTTGTAATGCCCTCACACTTAACCCCAGTAACCATGCTAGCTTTCAAAACCAGGTGGGAGACGCTCGCTTCCAAGATCGTGACATCTCCAAGATCTAGCTATAGCAAAGTTAGTCTCCACCATATCGTTTAAGTTCCTGTTAAGGATGAAAACAATAAAAGAGAACAAGGCTGGGATTTGCAAACATGGAGAATGGCCAGTTTCTCTCACAATCTCTCACACTGTTACTAGGCTTGAGTATGCTCTGAAACATAATCAAAATAATAAACTGCTCCTGTTGTGGGATTCTGGAATTTCAAACCAAGTCATTGGGATTTAAATTAAGAAACATTAATATTCACGAAAAGCCAGAGCCCTTTCAGAGAAAGTGAAAAAGTGAAAGAAATAAATGAGTGCTCTTGTACTTCAGAAAGAAAATAAATTAATGACAGTATTGACAGAAATAAGGAAAGAGAAGGAATCACAGAAGCAGGAGATATGAGTTAGGCTCTCAGGAGATACAGAAGACGACGGGTTTGTCCCTCTCTCCTCCCCCCTCACTCTGTCTCTCTCTCTCTCACCACACACACACTCTCAGCTCATCACAGCCTCAAATTCCTGAGCTCACTGGATCTGATCCTCCTGCCTTGGCCTCCCAAAGAGCTGGGATTTCAGGTGTGGGCCACCGTGCTGGGCCTGGGAGCTGCTTTCAAATTCTATGGTCAGCTACGTAGCTATAGAAGGGGCCCTATGTTGCCTATTCAGAAATTCAGATCTTGAAAGCCAAAAGAACCCCTTCCTGCAGCCAACATAAGGGTCCTAGTTAGAGAAAATATACTGTGTGCCAAGGCAGTACCCTGAATTCTCACTCACTTTCCCCTTTCTATCATTCATACTCACCGATTTATCAGTCCCATGGTCTGTCTTCACCTCACAGCTAAGTGGAAGAAACAATTCTGTTGTTGTATGCTCTGGGAGAGGGACCTCCCCAAGAACTATCAACCCCTGCAGGACAAGAGAGGAGAAAAACAGCGTGAGTGAGGGGTATACATTTCAGCTTTAATTTAGGAGTCGGTTTTAAAAGCACTGCTGGCTTCCCAGAAGCCTCCTCCCTTATCCTACGGCGTTCCCCAAGGGTTATATAATAGACCCAGCAGTCCCAGAATGCTTACTGAGGCCTCAGATGCAGCCCCAAGCTCCCTGCCCTTCCCCCTGAACGGTCTATCCCTGTGGCTCACCAGCCATTCAGCATCCCTACTCTGGTCTTCCAGATCTGGAATCTTTATCAGCTCATGGTATCTTACACTGTATTACCAACTAGACACAACTGGCATAACAGCAGCGATGTAGTTTTTCTAGTTAACTTGATCACACATGTGGCTGCAGAATTTCTAAGTGGAAAGTGGCACTACTCTAAATTGTGAACTCACCCACCTGGATCTGAGCAAACAAAACTACTGAGTGGAGCCTTCCCTGCAGCACACAAGAGACCAAGAGCATATGAAAAACGGCCAAGACACCTGTTTCTCAGAAGCATACAGTACACTTCGGATTAAGTTCCTGCTTCACAATTTCAAATTTAGATCTTACTTTCATCCCAGGAGATAATAAAAAATGCAAAAATAAATTTTTAAAAAATCCCACAAATTCTCGCATAACAGGTGTAATGAGCCTACCTTGGAAAAAGCGGAAGGCAGGGTATCATAAAAAACAAACCAAAAAACACCCCACCCATTAATTCCCTCCATGAATGCAAGAAGAGGTGACCAAAATAAGGCTATGACATTGTGTAACAGAAAGACTGGGATGTGAGTGGCCAGGGTTCTGGACCCTTTCCTGGTCTACAAAATAAGGAGCTCTAACTAGGTTAAGAAGCTCTTAGTGGAAAGTTTGTATTAGAATCACCTGGAGACCCTTACCAAAGGCTCCTTCCACAAGTCCAACATCTACTCAGCACCTCTGGGGAGGGGGTCAGGTATTCTACTTTATTTATTTGTTTTTTTTGAAGGGTCTGGGGGCCCAGGTTGATCTCAAACTTCTGGCCTCAAGTGACCTTCCTGCCCACGCCTTCCAATTCGCTGGGCCTATTAGTACAAAGCACTGCATGTGTTCCCCTGGCAAGTACTAATATAAACTCTAAGCTGAAAAAATGCTAGCTGTACTCAAAGTTTTGGCTCTCCATCAGAATCCCTCCCAGAAGGTAGGCTTCAGGGTCCGGAGAGGCTGACGGTTTGCTTGAGCTCCCTAGGCCCATATCTTATAACACAGATCTTGCAAGCCCCTGAGCCTGATGCTATTCCTGGGGTCCTTTCACCTAAGAGATGGCTATGACATGAGGGATGCAGAGATGCCTGGTGGGACACACTGAGAAAGGAGCACAGAATAGATCGCCTTTTCCTCTCCTGAAAGCATCGACCTACTCTGGAATAAGACTACACCCAGCCTAGAAAACGAAGTGGAGAAAAGGCCAGGAACTAGCCAGTAGAATAGAATACCCTGGCCTTCACAGTAAGGTGTTTCTGGTTAAAAGACTTCTACTCCCAATAACTTTCTTCCCTCAATCACAAGCAGAAAACACACCTTACAAATGGCACCATTAAATTTCAAAGTAAAAAACTGTGCAAATGGTAGCCACTTTGCCAGCGTGGCCTCCTGAAACCCTGCTGGCAGCAGATGCTCTCGGTGGAAGAGCCCAGGCCCCTCCCCCTTCCTGTATTGAGCGAGGCAGAACTCATCCTGGCACTCAAAGTCCCCCAGAGCCTGCCCTGCCTTGCCTTGCCTTCCCTGAATGTTCCTACTGCTGTCATCCCAGTCGCATCATCTCCTAGACACGCATTTAAGCCTGTGAAGGTGCTGCGGCTGCCGGAGGTCACCAGAAGGTAGGCAGGGAGCAGAGGCCATGGCACCACCTGCTCCCGGCTCACACTGACTCTTGCGCTTCATCAGTGCAAACTGCCATTCACCCTTCCAAAGAGATTTTCAAGTTAAAGTCCCATCTCCTTCCAGAAAATGCCCCTGTTAACTGAGTCTCTGCTTGCTTTATCTACACAGGCAGACCTCCTGAAGCATGGCGAATGTATCTTACGTTCTGTGTATTTAAATCCCATTTCCACCACAGGCCCTTATGCTGAATTATTATTTCATTTATTATTGCCTCCACTGTTGTTTAAATGTTTACCAATGGTCAACTCCTTGCAGGCGGGACAAAATGCGAATATATGTGAATTCCCCACACCCCCAAGCAGAGTTGTACACCAGGAAAACGAATGTGTAACAAACATTTGTTGAGTTTTATGTTGAAGGTTTTTTTCCTAAAAGGAAACCATTAAGCTTACAATTATAACCAGATGCCTACATAAATCCAATTATTAAACATAAAATTATACTTTCAAAAAAATTTTGCTTGTTATACCCAAGTCAGGACACAACAACTAATAAGGAAGTTTAAGGAAGAATTTTTCCTTAAACTACGCTGTGATTTCTAAAAACACTCCCCAGAGAGACTGTGAAGGCACCCTTCTGAGAAGGCAGTGTAAGATCTGGTAGGGATGCTCTGTCCCCCCATCATCTTAGAGAGTCACAGAGGATGTGGGTCGAAGGTTATGCCTCAATAGGCCAATTCGTAGCAGAACCCGAGCTAGGGATGGGGTCTAACACTCCTCTAACACCATCAATCAATTCATCTGTTCACATGGCAAAAATTCTTAGGTGCTATGGACACAAGAATGAATGATACTTCCTTCCCCACAGCCCATCTCTCAAAGTGCTTATGACACTCTAATACTGGGCAAAGAGAAAAACAGGATTAGGTGGGTAAATGTCAAGTGGTACATTAGAAGGTGTTCAATGCTAAAGAGAATCAAATATAGGCTAATGAGGGGATCAAGCGCAGGAGTGGACGTTGAGTTTCTATAAGCCAGTCAGGGAAATGAGAAGGTGACATTTGAGCAAGATTGTTGTTTTTTTGTTTGTTTTTGAGTTGAAGTCTCACTCTGTCACCCAGACTGGAGTGCAGTGGCTGCTCCCAGCCACCGCAGCCTCAACCTGCTGGGCTCCGGCGATCCTTCCGCCTCAGCCTTCCAAGTAGCTGGAATTACAGATATGCACTACCACACCCGGCTGATTTTTTGATTTATTGTAGAGATGAGGTCTCGCTGCCCAGGCGGGTCTCCAACCCGCGGACTCAGGCAATCCACTCACCTCAGCCTCCCAAAGTCATGGGATTACAGGCTGAGCCACCGAGCTTCTAAAGTGGAAACAAATTTGAGGGTATCTGGCGGAAAAGTTAAAGCGTAAGTTTCAAGGTTGGAGTAAGCCCTGTAGAACTGCAAGGAACCGGTGTGGCTGAAGTGTGTGAGCTGGGAGCCACAGCCCTGGGTGGTGGGTGAGGGAGGCCCTGCAGGGCCTTGTACTTCAGGAGTCTGTGGGCTTTTCCCTGAGCTGAGAAGCCACTGGAGAGTTTTAAGCAGAAGGGAGAAATAACCTGACTTATGGTGTAAAAGAATCAGTCTGGCTGTTGTGTTGACATAAAGAGAGTGAGGGGATTGCAGAAAAGCAGTAGAACAGCTGCTTGGCCCTCAGTGGCTGCCTGGACTCTGGATATCCATCTGTAGACAGATCCACTGGCTATAACAGCGTGCTTGCTGGGTGGGAGGGAGGGGCACAGCCTGTTGAGGACTCAGCAATGAGGGGAAGGGTGCTCTCTTCAGCTCTCAGGCGTTTTGAATGCACGTTAGCTTTCTTTTCTTTTCTTTTGAGTCGAAGTCTCACTCTGCTGCCCAGGCTGGAGTGCAGAGGCACACTCACAGCCACCACAGCCTTGACCTGCTGGGCTCAGGTGATCCTTCCACCTCATCCTTCTGAGTAGCTGGAATACAGGCACGTGTCACCATGCCCAGATAATTTTTTGATTTATTGCAGAGATGAGGTCGCACCAAGTTGCCCAGGCTGGTCTTGAACCCATGGACTCCGGCAATCCTCTCACCTCAGCCTCTCAAAGTGCCGGGATTATAGGCGTGAGCTGTTGCCGCCCGGCCCACATTAGCTTTAAAGAAGCCAATTTTGCAAATATGTACTCAAGTGTCACATAGGTGCAGCCAAGAGTCATCCTGACACTGTCCCTAAATATGTGAGTTCATTACAGCACATGGAACCCGACACTGGTCCTTCATTTATACTGTGACTTACACCAGAGGAAGGAGGACAGCTAAAAGGAGGCTGAGCATCCCAACAGCCAAGGGCCATTCACGCAGGCAGCATCCACTGAGCGGTTACCATGTGCAGGGCAGGGCAAAACCCTAAAAGAAGAAAGCAAGTAACACCGAGTCTGCCTGCCCAAGGAGCTTAGGTCCACTTGGCCTTGGACAGACAGAGGTGCTCCAACAGCCGCTGCAACAAGGTAGCGAAAACACAGAGGCAGAGCCCACCTGGAGGCAGGGAGGCCTTACAGAGGAGGCCACATGATGACTGAGAACTCCCCCAACATACTCAGTATAAGCAGTCACTAAACTGTACACAAAGCTTTAAGCCCCTTTCTGTACACAAGCTGTTATACTCCTCAGCAATAGTTATTTGGGAAAACTTTATTCATGTTTAATAACCATGAAAAGAATGATTATGAGCTAAGAAAACTTCAGGAAGTCCTACTCCACACCTGCCATGGCCACCCACACAGACCTCTCTAACATTCCAGGTGCAGATTGGACCAGTGCTGCATGGCTGTCGCATCTGCCTGGGTGGCAGGAACCTGAGGGCTGCTGTGCTCTGAGACAGACAGCAACTGGAAGCATCCAAAGAAGGAGGCCAGCAGTCTCCCTTTCGTCACCTACCCTGAGTCAGGGCCAGGCCGAGAAAACTCTGAGAGGCTGAGGTAAGCTTCTGCGCTTCATGCAAGAACTGAGGGAACTGGGGTGGGTCACAGCTGCATTCAGTCAGCACACATCATTCTAAATTATTCCTCTGTAGAAACAAAAAGCTGTCCTACCTAAGTAAAAACAAAAGGGATCAAGAAATAATAGAAACCAAAACCAAAGAGGAAAGATCGGCAGAAGAAGCTGTGCTACGCCTGGTTACAAAACAAGGGAAAAAGAAAGCCATCCAAGAAGACGGAAGAAATTCCAGAGCTATAGCTGGGTTAGCTGCTTGCCCTTTATCTCAGCTAATAGACAGAGCCAAAGTACAAGGTGAAAACAGCCTCTCTTAACTGGCAGCACAGTGAAGACATGACTTCACACACTTCCTGACGACCACTCTGGTCAGGACAATCCTCCCTGTCCGCCTGGAGATCAACCAGTGACCACGCCACAGCCCAGCTTCCCAAGAAGCTCACTGGCTGGCTACCTGGACACATGGTTGCCTGCAGCGCCACAGAGCCCTGGGGAGGAGAGCCTCAGGCATGTGCAGGTGCATTCTAGGCTGCTCCCCAGCTCCTTCCCTAACTCTTAAGTATCAAGCCTCTCTCTACTGTCACCATGCTCAGCAGCATTTCTTTTTTTTCTTTTGAGTTGGAGTCTCACTCTGTCACCCAGACTAGAGTGCAGTGGCTGCTCCCGGCCACCGCAGCCTCGACCTGCTGGGCTCCAGCAATCCTTCTGCCTCAGCCTTCCGAGTAGCCGGAATTACTGGCGTGTGCTACCATGCCCGGCTAATTTTTGATTTATTGTAGAGATGAGGTCTCGCCAAGTTGCCCAGGCGGGTCTCGAACCCGCGGGCTCAGGCAATCCACTCACCTCAGCCTCCCAAGGCGAGGGATTACAGGCTGAGCCACCGAGCCCAGCTCAGCAGCACTTCTATCCTTAGCAATTGCTGTGCAATTTTGAAGAGCCGTCAGAAGAAGGGATAAGAAATCCAACGTCACGTACTAGGCGTGGATGTTAAGACTGTTGAGTTTCAGGAAAGAGATCTGTCAGCGAGGGAACCAGCTTGGTCCCTATGCTTCCCTTCACCTTTACTCGCCAGGTATAAAATGTCAATAAGGATATCCCAGAGAAATGATGAAAAGGACACAACAGCAGGTGGGTTAGGAAAAAAATGCTTTGGAAACAGATAAATAGTCCCGAGCTTACAAGCCTCTACATTCTAAGATTTACCCCAAAACACACCTGAATAAGCCCTTATTTAGTACACACTCAACATACATAGTTTCTCTTCCTCCTTCTAAGGCACTGGGGCATCCTTTAGAAAAAAGTAAGCTGACAAACTATGAAAATTAAAACAGCACAACAGTACGGAGGCATTCCTAGAAGCTGTGTCCTTTCTCCAGTGAGCAACAAGAACTCCTGGAGGGGCGCTGCTCACTGCTCAACCTGGAAGACTGAACTTCTGTCAGAACAGAGGTTGGCCCTGGATCCCAGAACCACCTCACAGTGGCTCTCAAGTATCTTTTTTGGAAAGTGCCTTTTTAAGAAAATTAAGTAAATGCACAACAAAGCAAGCCTGTAGAAAGAAAGGCCATCCATCCCTCCAATCCTTCACCCACAGGCAGCTGATTACCACACCAAAACACATCTCACGAAAAGGCCTGTACAATCCAGGCAGCTCTGGAGAACCCTGAAAGCACGGAAAACGGGAGCACTAAACCACTTTACTAAAAACCAGAAGGAAAAATCCCTTCCATTTCAGTAACTCAAAAAATTCCCAGGCACTTAAAGTGGCTGCTGACTTGAGCAACCGCTCAACTGAAATCCCAGCTCTGCACTCACTTGGATGTATGAGCACTAACACACCACTGCTACCAAGACCAGAGGCATGTGACTGTGTCACTGGGGGAAACTCCAGGGCTTATCATTAGACTGGGTAGAATACTGTCCCAAAATACTCCTGTCCAAACCTGTGAGTGTGGACCTAGCTGGAAGCAGGGTCCTTGCAGGTGGAGTCTAGGTATAATGAGCAAGCCCTTTAGCATGGGCCCCGAATCATCTAAGAAGGAAATCTGGACACAGACACAGAGAAAGCTGGCTGTGTGGACATGGAGAAGCAGCCACAGTAAGGCAGCTGCAGGCCTAGGAGAAGCCCCAGCAGCCTCAAAAGGCAATTAGGGACTCTTCCTTGGAGCTCTCGGAGGGAGCACGGCCCTGCCGACCGACTCCTTGGCGCCAGACCCCAGAAGTCAGCAAATACATTTCTGTTGTTTTAAGTCCCCCCGTTGTGATACTTTGTTATGGCAGCCTAGGAAACGAATACATTTGGTGAAAAAAACATGGTATAAATACCAGCATTTAATAAAGTTGTGAGTTTTCTCCATGTTATTACTTATTGGGACCATCAATCCGGTTTTATTCTTCCTGTCAGAACTGTATAACAGACACTGTTTATTTAGGCTGCAGGACCAAAAAAAAAAGTATTGTAAGAGATTATTCTAGGATGTCATATTTTACAGGGCAGGCTCAGAAATGTTCAGAGACTTCCTTAGCAGGGTCATCTGCATAGTGATCTGGTAGCAAAGCCAGGACTAGACGCAAAATGTACCAAGTCCATGCATGGTATTTATTACAGTGATGCAATTCCTGGACAATGATGCACAGTCATGCCCCATGGACCAACGTGGCCAGCAACGACAGACCACACACCCTATGTTAGGCCCATGAGGTCACAACAGCCTGAAAAATTCCTGCTGTAGCGCTAAGCACTGCTCATGTGTTTGTGGTACTGCTGGAACCTACGAACCTACTGTACTGTTATTCATACAAAAGCCAGCACATACATGTACAGTAAGTACACAACACTTGGCGATGATAGGAAGCCACTATATTGCTGGTTTATACATCACTGTGTACAATTACAGTTGTTAAAGTGTACTCCTTTTACTTTTTTTTTTTTAAGAGATGAGGTCTTGCTATGTTGCTCAGGCTGGTACTGGGATTATAATAGGCGTGAGCAACCATGCCCAACAACTCCTTTTACTTAATTTTAAAAAAACCAAACAAACAGTAAGACAGCCTCATGCAGGAGGTATTCCAGAAGAAGGCATTGTTATCATAGGAGGGGACAGCTCCATGTGTCTCAAAACCTTCCAGTGGGACAAGATGTAGAGATGAAGACAGTGATATGGTGATCCTGATTCTGCATAGCCTGGGTTTGTGTGCGTGTTTGTGTCTTTGTTTTTAGCAAAAGAGTTTAAAAGCAAAAGTGCCCAACAACGCATTTCTCAGTTTGTGCCTGTGTTGTAGTGCAATGCTCGGCTGTATACACAAACTATAGATTGTTTTCCAGATACTTAAAAACATTTTTCAGTTACTTTTAACATTTCCCCAAACTGCTCTGTCATGACTGCTGAGTGATGAGCTGAAGAATAAAGCAGAGGCGAGGTAGGGGTGTCTTCTCAGGCCCAGCTCACAAGACTCAGCCGACCACACGACCAAGTGCTTCCCTCTCACAAGCACGCATCAACGGGCATGAAAGTACTCAAGCCCTTGATGATGCAAAGGTTTACCATGGCATGCTTTACAAAATAACTTTAAGAAAAAGCGTAATTTCAACAGTCAACAAGGAAATGGAGTAGAAAGCAGCCAGTAAAAATGCTTTCCAAAAACCAACAGGGAAATGCGCAGGACATACATGCAACATGACTGTGTTAGACAAATTTCGTGCTAGTGGGAGACAACGCACCAAGATGTTGGGAGTGAGTTAATTTTGAGCCTATTGGGGTTTAGAATCTCTTTTGTAGTTCTGTGTAACTCCCAAGTTTTCTAAGAATTGATACACAGTAGTTCATCAATTCTAAGACATTTTTCTACATGTCAACAGCATTTAAATCAAGATGCATCTTACAACTGCCATCATGCCCTAGGTTAATGGAAATCATTCATTTGTGGTTCATAAAATAATGGCACATCTTACAATCAATAGTATCTTCGGTTCTATGAAATGTGGTAGTTTTATAACAGGGAACTACAATAGCCTAACATATACATATGGAAACTCAATAAATATATTTATGAATGCCTATAAAAAGATAAAGCAACACTCACGACTACTATTGTACTTATCTCAGTTGTTACTAAGAGACTCCAGTTCTCAAATATAGAAGTTCCCACTTAACTACCAGCTATAAAAACCTAGAAACAGACACTGAAGAGGTGTCTCAAATAGAGAAAGGCCACGTTTTTCTCCTCAGTACAGGCATATCCAGTCACCTCCTAACTATTCTTGGTTACCATTCCAGCTCCTGTTGTACAAATCTTACTTTAAAATTTTCTTAGTGAAGAACTAAGAAAAAACAAATATTCACCACCCCTGGAAAATTTCTTAGTTTTTGCTCTAGCTAATTTTTAGAGGTTAAATCAGGATGTAATTTGTTCTCTACCCCAAGGGAACAAATTATCATCATTTTAAAGTGAGTCTTCTGGATTATGCCCTCAATTATTATATGTTCTGCAGAAGTTTTGGAGCTTTCTATACAAGCCCAATTTGAAAAGAAGCTAGAAATCTCCAGTTAACTGTTCAAATAAAAATTTAACTGATTATATACCGGAGGCAACTTCAAACCCTCATCACTGTGTTCATACTGGAAGTTGTCAACCTTAACTTTTGGGGTACAAATCAATTTAATGCACACTGTTAACAGTACAGTGATTTTCTAAAGTGCTAAAGACAAAAAAGCATTTTGACACTTATTTTGGGGGGTAATAAACTTTATCTAGAGCCATGGGTTAACCATGGAGCTCAACTGCACCAAACTAATAGAGAAAAACACTTTGCAAGAACGTCAGCTCCACAGAGGCAGGGTTTTTTTTTCCCCATTGTGACGCTACTATGAAGAGCAGAGCTGGTATGTAGGAGGTACTCAATACTGGTTGAATGGATTTCTTTTCTGTGCACAGTTCTCCCAAAGTCAAAGCCAAACTGAGCAAAGGATTCTTTTCCAAGATGATTTTTCAAGAAGAAAAACTGCACAATGTCATTGTCACAGATAAAAAGTGTACAGTAGCAAACAGTCCCCTGCAGACAGAACACAGAAAAATAAAGCTCCCAACTACTGTCTAGTTTTGCCTAAATAATCTTTTGGGGAAAACCCTGTATTCCTCAAGAAAGCAAGGGAAGCTTAACAGTAAAAAGGAACTCATCTAAGCAGAACAGCAAGGAGAGGAATCTCTTCCAGAGTCACCACTTCTCCACAAATGTGACAATATAACAGTTGCAACCAATGACTTACACGACACAGCCTCTTGTTCTTGTTTCGTGTTAGCCCAGAAACCCACACTGTTGTGTTCGACATACATGTCCAATTAAAAACATTATATTCTAATAGGCTTTCCGCACTATTCTAAGCAGCATCAGGCTCTTAAACAATTAACTGCTGTATCACATCAGTAAACCACTTACCCTGAAATAGGAGTTCCTGGAGAGGAAGATGGGATGGGAGAAAAGGGGTACCATGGTAGTTTTTAAGTGGGTTGAAAAACACCAGACAATCATCCCTTACCTTATTAGCACGTATCTGTTTGTAAATGTCTGTCTGCTGCCGAATTCGATATTCCAAGTCAGAAACATGAGCCTGAAGCCAGTTCCAGCGGCTGACAATAGCTGCCCGGTCTGCAGCCCATCTCCATTCTGACCTGCGTCTCCTAAAAGGAAATACATTGAGTGAAATCCAAGAGTAGCAGTTTCATCTACACCCAATGGCGTGAGATGGGGTGGGGCAGGATTTTGTTTCTAAAGTTCCTTGTATAGACTATAAACTCCAGTTGCCAAGACGAACCCAAGTCAGATCCCGGATGCACAGGACCACAACCTTCATGAAGCTATTTCCCAAGTTCACTAGTGGAATGGCCTTCTGGTATTCTGGTCCGTGGCCCACAATTTCTCTGAAACTGTATTAATTTTCCATGAGATAGAAGCAGTTTCTACGTCAAAATAGGACATATGAAAGGAATAATTTATGTAGAAAATTCAAGAGACACTAACGTTCATTAAAGTCAATCAAGACCTCAGCAAAGGTGCCGAGTAAAGAATAACATCGAAAACTAAGTTAGAAAAGCAGGAAATATTCATTTTTTTTTAAAAAAAGCATGATACCTAACACCTACAAAAACTAACATACTAAAAATCCTTACAGTGAAAATAATCAAGGTCTACAGAAGTGGCGAGATGCATTTTCTTAGAATGGTATATTCTCAGATACATCCACATATTCAAGGAAATTCGCTCCAAGGTTTTTTTTTTTTTTAATAGGATCTGAGAAACAGGTCCAAAAGTTGACATGGAACACAGGACCAACAGTCAAGAAATTCTCAAGAACAGTATGATGCAAACCCATCTTACCAGCTACCAAGACTCACTGCAAAGCTATGGTTAAGTAAGGCGTCTTTGACAGGCAAGGAGTCCACTGGACCAGAACACAGAGCTGCACACCCTGGAACTAGATGTGTAAAAGGTACAGCTCTCATATCAGTGGGAAAGACTTTAGAAGGAAAAAGTAACATAAGTGTCCTTCCTTCTGATATAATTACATAATACTGGCTTTTCTGAATAGTCAACAGCAAGGAAGGAGTTCTTAAATAAATCACAAAGACATCATGTAATTTTTAATATATAATAAGAGATCTAATTTAAAAAGTTAAAAGACAAACTACTATTTGGTAGAAAATATCTGTAACACATAACTCAAGATTAAGCATCAGGATATGTAACAGAACTCCTGAGAAACAGGTTAACAGAAAAAAAAAAAGAATCTTAATTGAAATAAGAAATTCACAGGAGTGAACCCCAAAAGCCAATAAATATATAAACACATGCCAAGTCTCATTAGAATTTAGTTAAAATATTAATATTAGGCAAAATATTAAGATGCCATTTCTTTTTTATATTAAAAAATAAAGTATATTTAGAAAGAAGATTAGCAAAGAGTAGATTCACTTCTCAAGGGAGAGAAGGGGCCAGACGCCTGGAAGAAACGTAGTCAAGAAGCTGCTTCAAACCGCGATTTGAAAAATTCGTAAGTCTGATAAAACCAAGAGTTGGTTTTCAAAAGAGCAATTCATATATTGCCGATAACAGTAAAAACTGGCACCGCTGAAACATGTTCATTGCAGTAGAGTTTGGAACAGCTAAGAAATTAGCTATAATCTAATTCTGCTGAAGGTGAATAAACTATAATCTACTTCTTTAATGTATTTCTCTATAGCAATAAAAAACAAAATTAATGCCAGGGCTCGGTGGCTCAGCCTGTAATCCCGCGCCTTTGGGAGACTGAGGTGAGTGGATTGCCTGAGCCCGCGGGTTCGAGACCCGCCTGGGCAGCGAGACCTCATCTCTACAATAAATCAAAAAATCAGCCGGGTGTGGTAGCGCACGCCTGTAGTTCTGGCTACTTGGAAGGCTGAGGCGGAAGGATCGCCGGAGCCCAGCAGGTCGAGGCTGCGGTGGCCAGGAGCGGCCACTGCACTCCAGTCTGGGTGACAGAGTGATACTCCAACTCAAAAACAAAAACAAAGACAACAAAATTAACCAGAATTACATGTATCAACATGTAATTTTTTGATCTGCTGTAGAGACGAGGTCCCACCAAGTTGCCCAGGCTGGTCTCGAACCCCTGAGCTCAGGCAATCCTCTTGCCTTGGCCTCCCAAAGTGCTGGGATTACAGACTTGAGCCACCATGTCCAGCCTTGTATAGTTTTTTTAAGTGGTTTTTTCATTCAACATTGTCTTTCATTCAACATGTGGAAGGATCACCTGAGCCCAACAAGTCGAGGCTAAGGTGGCTGTGAGCGTGCCACTGCACTCAAGTCTGGGCGACAGAGTGAGACTCTGACTCAAAAAAAATAAAAATAAAAGTAAAAATAAACAAGAATAAGTATTATCACAGATACATACAAGCAATAAAGGGATTTAATGAAATACTGTTTCGCAATTTATGTATCAACATGATGTGGAATGGAAAAACTACATGAAAACTAAGAGTAAACAAGCAATAACAAAGATTGTTACCAATTCAGACAAATGATAAATGCGTAAAAACAAGCACTGACACACAACAAATTCCAAAGCAGGGGCCTCATGATCTCTGGGAAGGAGAATGGAGAAAGTGGTTTTTATCTCTACTATAAGGTAATGAATGTCTGATTTCTCATTTATAAAAACATGCTAGAAAGAGGTAACATTTTAAAGTTATTTAAAGGGGGTATATGGTGCCTGCCATTCTGTAGTCAAAACACCTCATTATCTACCGGGCTCGGTGGCTCAGCCTGTAATCCCGCGCCTTGGGAGGCTAAGGTGAGTGGATTGCCTGAGCCCGCGGGATCGAGACCTGCCTGGGCAACTTGGCAAGACCTCATCTCTACAATAAATAATAATAAAAAAAAGCCGGGCGTGGTAGCACGCGCCTGTAGTTCCAGCTACTTGCAAGGCTGAGGCGGAAGGATCGCCGGAGCCCAGCAGCAGGTCGAGGCTGCGGTGGCTAGGAGCGGCCACTGCACTCCAGTCGGGGCGACGGAGTGAGACTCCAACTCAAAAAAAATAAAAAATAAATAATCTACCATAAAATTATTTTTCCAGAAAGGACAAGCAGTCACACTGCCCTCAGTCCCACTTCTAAACAGGGTACACATTCTCACTACTAAAAACTGTAAGTGATTATATATGAACTTTTAACACAGTCCCTCAACAGGGTAAAACACATAATGTCAAGAATAAAAGAGACCAAATCTGACCACAGTATGGTGAGAAATGAGCCAGTATTTAATCATACCATAATAATTGAAGCCAAGGGTAGTAATGGGATTTTATTTTAACTTTAAATGGGGCCAAACATAAGCCATTGAAATCAACCACTGTGACCAAGCATTATCAATTATTTCCCTTCTTTTAGAAACAAAACATTTTATACTTCCCTAATCTTAACATCTATTTGGGGGGCATAGAAGGGGAGGTTGGCGTCTCACTCTGTCACCCAGGCTAGAGTGCAGTGGCACAATCATAACTCACCGCAGCCTTGAACTCCTGGGTTCAGGGTCCTTCTACCTCAGCTTCCCGAGTAGCTGGGACTAGACATGTGCCACCAAACCTGGCTAATTTTTTTGTAGAAACTGGGCCTTGCTACGTTGCCCAGCCTGGTCTCAAACTCCTGGGTTCAAGCAGTTTTTCAGTCTCTACCTCCCAGAGTGCTGAGAGTACAGGCATGAGCCACAGCGCCCCTGGCAGTTCCCTAATCTTAACAGAACCATACAAGATAAAAAGAGACTTTGTAAAGTACAGTTATCTGCTTCCATGTTGGCTGCAGATCTAGTTCTAACCCAAATCCAGAAAAGGGCCCCAGGAGACCATTAACAGTCTCCTGATCACCCTTGAGCTATAAAAATGCCCCACCCCAAGGAGACACAGTTCTTAACCCTCATATCCTAATGCAGTGTTCCTGACTCTTCAAGGCTATCTACCCAGCCTGCAAGAGCTTTTGGTTGTACAGGTTCCTTCATTTCTAAAGCTGCTGCCATGCCAGGACCCCGTTATCACCACTGGGTCATGTCAACAGCCTCCTACCTGCTCCTCTTATACCAGTTACCCATCCTGCTTTTCCTCAATAAACTCTCCTTAAGCCTATTTCTTCCTGAAACTCTTTGTTTAAGAAACCACTTAACACCTTTGCTTCTTTTCAAATTTTGGGTCCCCCAGCCTGGGCAGCATAGCAAGACACCAGCTCTACAAAAGATAAACATTTAAAATAATAACTAGGTGTGGTGGCATGTGCCAGTGACTTGAAAGGCTCAAGTGGGAGGATCGCTTGAGCCAGGAGTTCGAGGCTGCAGTTATGATTGTATCACTGCACTCCGGGTTGGGTGGCCAAGTGAGAACCTATGTCAAAAAAAATCCCAATCTACCAAACCAACAGAAAATCATGAATCTTCAAGGAAACAATACAGTATGAGTCAAGTATTTGTAAGAGACAGCAATGTGAAGTCAAAAAGTGATGACAAAATTAACAGAACCTCTATTTTGTGAAAGTTTACACAAAGACACATTAAACAAAACTGACGGTGGCCTAGCCAAAATAAAACCTTACTGCTGAAAAGCAAAGCAAGGAAAAGTTAATTTCTTGGTAAATTTATGACACTTCCTCTAGTCACCCTTGGTGGACAAAAAAATCCTGGCAGTTTCTCCCTCTGATCCTGAACTGAGTTCATAAGCCTTCTCAGGACAGTGTTTCAGTACACCAAGCATTCTCAACTGGCAGGAAAGATGAAACCTACTTGTTATCTCCAAATTTAGAGATCTTAACCAAAAGAATACTTTTCTTATTTTCTTATTTACTTACCTCTCGCCAAGTGAAAAAGAGAGAAAAAAATACATGAAAATCTGTTTGAAAAAGACAAACAGAAAATAAAATTACCTAAAATGTTTTCATTCACAAGAACTTTTGCTAAATACTTTTTTGATATTAATGAAAGTCCCTTGTCAAATTTCCTAAGGTCAGAGGTAACAGGCCTCCTACACAAGTATTACAATAAATAAAACACAAGTGAGCCTCCTGATCATCTTTTCGGAGACTGGCTAATAAAACAAAGGTGGCACGGAGGGAATACTAGCAACTCCCTTAGGAACTTACAAACAGGCTCATAGTGTAAGTACAACTGCTATGTGATGGTTTTGAACTGGAAGTGATTTCCAGTAAGAAGTTGCCACAATGTTGTTATTCCATAATGTTGCTCAAACTCTGATGATCTGTAATGACATGGAAAACCTCGTTCGAACCAAGTGTCTTGTGTTCAAAATGCCAGCAATATGAACAGAAAGTAGGGCTTTCACCTAAGAATGAGAGCTGTTAACAAGCCTGGTGTCTATAAAGGTGTCACCATATCCCAGTTTTTGCAGAGCAAAACACCACAAAACATTGTCACACAAATAAGAGTTTCACATCTTGCTTTTTTTCCTTAACAAAACCATCAAGCCACAGAAACTCAGCTCATCAGAGGTAAAAATAGATTTCACCCCACGCTCAAAATGTCAATTTTGGCTCAAAAACAGGAGACGCTGATTTAACATCAGGGACATGCTTAATATTATACCAGACAGACTTCAAAAAAGGATAAGGCTGCAGAATGATACTTTAAACATGGCAACGACTTGATTTCTAATAGACTCATTAATAATCGTGAATAAAAACCTGTGGAGTCAAATGCCAGTGAGCATTTCCACCCTTCTTCCAATGCTTGTTCTGTGCTAACACTGGTAAGTCGCTGTCCTGACTGCGTGGCCCAGCACATGCTGGAATTAGTGGAATTGTTGTACTGACTTTGTGGCCCATGAGACGCTGGAACGCCTTTGGACATGGGATTCTGTGTGTGCTTCTCCCAGTTCAGACCAGAGTGTGCCCTGCATGCGCCGTGGCTGCTACCTGCATGGGAATTCTTCTCAAACCATATTTGCTTCTTGCTTTAATAACCTTTTATTTGTAAACTGGCTTGCTTTGCATGTGCTATATAAAAATTCATTAGAACTTTACACTATAAATCGGTTACCTAAATGCAGTAAAATGCAGTACCAATATTTGCTTTGCTATACACCACATGAACAGTCCATCTTAATGTTACCTGCTACATGCCAGCATTGACTTACATAAGAAATACTTGTTACATAAATAGATTTCTTTCTTTTAGCTAGGTGAACCGTAATAGCTCTTTTTACAGTGTTAGATTATTTCCACATATCCAGAACTTAGGATGCTCTACTGAATCCAAGAATTTACAATATGGATTGTATTTACTTAAGCAAAAAAATCATTTACCTTAAAAAGCTCTTTATAAATATTCTGAAGCCACATAGTAAAAAGCACTTTTTTCATCTGGTGAATTAAAGGTTCAACTTTTCCATAAAAAATTAATTTTTGCTTTTAGTTCTACAAAGTCATCCTGAATAGTCTAACAGTGCTAGTATTATATTTCATTACAAGAGGACAAACCGATCAACACAGAAACTTTTATGTAAGGACATTTAACTTCTCTTAAATAAGGGTGAGAGCTGTTAACAAGTCAAACTCTATTTTATTAGAAATTATACACTGAATCCTCAAAGGTCTTTTCTGTTGTATCCTAAGAGGTAATGACTTGAATCACTAAACTCAGAGATGAGACCATTCATTTTGATAAAATAAAAGTGTAGTTTTTCTGCTACAACAGAGAGTAAAAAATAAAGACTTGCAACATTATATATCTTATTGTCAATTTACTAGTAGTCAATGAATTTAAAAGACATTATTAATAGAGCAACTCTGTGTGCTTTCAAAACCATCTCCAATGCTTGCAGCACTGGCACAGGCAGCAGAGCAACAGAGAGCAGAGGCCAACTGCAGGAAAAGCTCTTGGTGTCTCCAGCGGCCACACCGAAAGATGGACATGGAACCGTGGGCAACACCATGGAGACTGCTAAACCCAGTGCCACCTTGAATCAAGGCAACTAATTCTATCCCAAGAGAAAAAAATGTGTAAGTCCAGTAGAACAGGGCTGGTGGGATTATACTTCTCTTCCCTGACTAGCCTTTTAAAAAATCTCATAAAGGCAACAACAACTGTGCCAGAAAGGCAGAAATGGTGCTAATTCCATCTTTGATTCTGGTCCCAGTCCTTTTCACTCACTTCTCTCCTTTTAACCCAACAAACATCCTAGTGACAAACTGAAGTGAAATGACTGTGCACGGCAAGTTCCAGTCACACAGTGCCACCAAGCTCAATCAAAAGCTGGCAGATCAACTACTCGACAAAGTGCAGCCTCCAAGTGTGTGAGAATTTGGGACAACTGAATTCTGAAATCCTCGGGTGATTTAGGTAACGTAAACATC
Organism: Cephalopachus bancanus; assembly: GCA_027257055.1. Taxonomy (NCBI): domain Eukaryota; kingdom Metazoa; phylum Chordata; class Mammalia; order Primates; family Tarsiidae; genus Cephalopachus; species Cephalopachus bancanus. The sequence goes on along the minus strand of JAPVLO010000579.1, from coordinate 518,930 downwards.
AGCAGGATAATGGAAAACTAAGATCACTGCAGGGTATGGGCTGCCAGATTAACAGCATCCAATGTGATAGTCTCGTCACAATGGGACAGGAGCAGGACATCTTGAAATTACTGAGTCACATGGAAAACAAGAACAAAAACCAAAGCTCTCAAGCTTGATGACCTAGCTCAAAAGTAGCTTAAAACAAACAGCGAGAGGGCAAGAGGCAAGCTCAGGACGGGCTCTCACTTCTCTGTACCTTGTATGACTCTGGACATGTACCAGGACCTCGAGAAATAAAGGCCCGCTCTGCCTCACACGACTGTGACATTCATAAAATGATGGCATCTCGACTACAACGTAAAATGTGCATATTGGATAAGGATAACAATTTAATAAACACAAGGGATTTCAATTCTGTTATCATAATAGGTACAAAAGAGGAAGAACACAGAGAAGAAATAAAGAGATGAAAAGAAAGCTGAGAAGGACAGATTCAGCAGAGAGGAGTTTTCCATTACCAAAGGGCACATTCTGAGATTTTCTTGGGCGTGGAGCTTCACAGTCACCTGAATGTAGCAGTCCATGGGAAGACAGAGTACACGAGAAGTGGCACTGCTCCCTAAAGTTAAAGAGATGGAGGAAATAAAGCACAGGGGGAAAGAGGCAAACTGTCCAGCTTTAAATACCCCATGTTTCAAGCTGTAAAGTAAGACCCAGAAATAAAGTTATATACAAACTTTCTCCTGACCTATCCTCACCTGTCACACTAACTAGGCAAGCCCACATTCCAGAGGGTGGTGGTAACAGGGAGCTAAGGTAGCAGAGCCAGATTCACTTGAACCGCCCACTTACCCTAACGGACGCTGGGATCCACGCTCAGCCCCTTGGCCTTGCCACGCCACCCAGACACTTCCGGATGGCCAAATGGGAGTCAGACACTGTAGCCGATCCTATCAGCCAAGGATCAACCCACCACAAACTCACCCTTCTCCTTCCCTTCCACCTAACAAGTATTTAACCAACTACTATTTACCAGGCATCACACAAGGTCCTAGGGACATTAAAATGGCTTGTGGCTCATTACATTTAGGGTTTAGTGGGGAAGACAGACGCTAATTAACAGGTAATCACATAAAATGTAAGCTCGGAGGTAACAGCTGTGACCTGAGATGCAGGCTGGAGGACTCCACACAGACTTCTCTGGGTATCAACATTCAACCTGAACTCCAAAGCACAGGTTACAAGTGGAATGGCAAACTGGCAGGGGTGGGGGTGGGGAGCAGGCACGGCCAGGAGAAACAGCCCTTGCTGGGGATTGTGGTGTGTCTCAGGACGGAAGCACAGGATGCACATGATGGCTATGTGGCTCCAGCTCAGTGAACGGGGAAGGATGCACTCCATGTACCCTGGGTGGAGAACCCTGGAGACCACGTGAGTTGCATGAGCCAACATAACCCTGAGCTTACCCTGCATTCTGTCATTTACCTCAGGCTCTCTTTAAGCGAACAATTTCACATGCAGGCTGAAGGATAAGGAACTCCTACACAGCGACCTACTGATTTCAGCCACCAGCTTCTGGCCAGCTGACAGCCCTGCGGCCCATGATTCTCAAGTCGACCCCAACGCCACATCACCACCTCTGTGAATCGTTCAGTATGTGCCTCTAAAATGCAGTCTCTTCAAACACAGAGACATATTTTCATTAATTAAAAAACAAACAGTACATTCTTAATGCTACATACACAGTTACAGGTGGAGAGTCCTCAACTGCCTCGGCTGCCCTGTCCAAATCAGTCAGGTGAGACCCACGCTGTTCCCCCGGTTAACACATCACGTTGATAGTGACAGTCCCTCTCTTTTTCTTCCTCACAACTTGTGGTTCTAGAAACAAGGCTATCTGTCCTGGAGGGGTTTCTCACTGGATTTTGCTGACTGTACCCTTGTCAAAAGTCCACATTTTTGAACTTCATAAATGGACACCTCGAAACTACTTTTAATTGGAACATTTGGTTTTTTGTGGTTAGCTGATAAATTATTTGTACTTCTGCCAATTCAATGCTTACATGCTTAAGACAGATACATATTAAAACACAACCTTTAACAAATTAAGGCAGTACTTCAAGCTCCTTTCATTGCCCAGCTGTCACACACAATACAAACAGGAAATGCCACTGTCACACCTTGTGCACATCTCCAACATGAGGATGCCCGGGAGTGCCTTCCACCCCAAACACCCACACCACTCCAGGAAAGTCTCCTAGAGGACCACGCCACACACTTCACTACTTTGTGCTCGGCAGACTCAGTTGGAGCCTTTACTTTGTTCCTCACATGTTCTACATTCCCACAGCATGTCATGGACGTGCACGTGTCTTCAGCCAGATCACCAAGGCCCACTGTGGGCATAGCCATGTGGTTTAGCTGTAAATCAACTTTCAATGGTGTCTGCATACATGTAGTTCACAAGTAAGAAGTTCACAGGAGACTTAAACAGCATGAGAATGATTTAGCCAACGGTTTGTCCTATTTAATTTTCAAAGTGTTAAATTTTAAATACACCTAGCTGAAGCCTGAGACCTCAGAGAGCCCTGAACACATGGACGTGTCACATCTGAGAAAGAAGGACAGGGAAGGCGAAGTCCTCAGCTGGCAGCAGGATGGGATATGGCATTGGAGAGTGAAGATGCCCACAAAACGCTGGCCTGGTTACTGTGTCTTTCCAAGTAAATGGGACTCATGTTTCAAGAGCAAGGCCAGTCGGCCAAGTTTAGTGCTGAAAGGCTCCTGGTTCTCCAGGTACACCTGGTCAGTTTTGCATCCACTTTTCTTCCTTTCAAAAGTCACACTGAGGTTAGAATATTCAAATTCTGTATATGATGCTAATTCCTCCTTCAAAACTCCAACTCCAAAATAAATAAATAAATAAAATAAAAATAAATAAATAAAAAGTGGGCAAAAGACATGAATAGACATTTCTCAAAAGAAGACATACAGACAGCCAACGGACACATGAAAAAACGCTCAGCCTCACTAATTATCAAATAAATGTAAATCAAAACCACCATAGTTATCATCTAACTCGTCAGGATGGCTATCATTAGTATCGAAAAACAACAGATGCTGAATGAGGATGTGCAGAAAAGATTGGAATGCTTCTACACTGTTGATGGGAGTGTAAATTAGTAAACTAGTACGATTTCTGTGGAAAACAGCGGTGATTTCTAAAATATCTAAATGTTGACCTTCCATACCCAGCAATCCCCCTTCTGGGAATATACCTGGAGGAACACAAATCATTCTATGAAAAAGATACCTGCACACGCATTTTTACTGCCGCACTATTTGCAATAGCAAAAACATGGAATCACCTGTGCTGCCCACTGAAACTGGACTGGATAAAAAAATGTGGCACATACACACGATGGAATATTACACAGCCATAAATAAGGACAAAGTTATGGACTTAGCAGCAACTTGGATGGATTTAGTTTATCATACACAGTGATCTATCACAGAAACAAAGAACTGAGTACCACGTTTCCAATCATAAGTGGACCCTGAACATTTAGCATAATATGACATGCAAGGGATTAGTAGTAGCAGATCACTGCCGGGGTGTTGTGTTTGTGAGTGTGTGTAGAGACACAAACAACATTAATAAGGGTATTTGTTCCCAAACCAGGCGAAGCGAGGACCAACGGGAGGCCCAAACTTGCCCTGTACGATGACCACTTATGTACCTAATCCTGAATTGTACCCCACAACTTTAAATATAAATGGGTTAGAGCTTTACATATTAACCTGAAACAATTTCTAAAATACACCATCAGCTTCTGAAAAGCAAATTTCAAAATTTGTTTCCATTTTCATTTTTTAAAAAGGAAAGGCACAAAGAAGCGAATGCACATGCTAGTATAAAGACAAGGTTGGAAGGAAACACAGCGTTGGCACTGATGTAGGAGATAGATCTTTTCCTTGAAGACCTCAGAACTGCTTTAAATTGTTCTAGGCATGCATGAGTTTTACCGTTAGGAAGAAATTCAACACAGCATTTAAAAGGGTAAACTGGAACAGAAGATTTTAAAGACCATGAAGGATGCAGGCAGACAAACCAGCCCCTTGAATGCCAAGATTCACCCTACTCTCTAGCACCTAAAGATGAGAATTTCATAGAAAGAAGGTGGGCCTCCCTTCAAAAAGCATTTCCTAGGCCAGAGGCCAGGTCAGGCGGATTGCTTGAGCCCAGGAGTTCAATACCAGCTTTGGCAACTTGGTGAGACTATATCTCTACAATAAATCAAAAAACAGGACACGATGCAATGGATCACGCCTATAATCACAGCACTTTGAGAGGCCGAGGTGAGAGGACTGCCTGAATCCACAGGTTCGAGACCAGCCCAGGCTATTTGGTGAGACCTCATCTCTACAATAAATCAAAAAATTAGCTGGGCATGGTGGTGCATGCCTGTAGTTCCAGCTACCTGGAAGGCTGAGGTGGAAGGATCACCTGAGCACAGCAGGCCGAGGCTACAGTGGCCGTGAGCATGACACTTCACTCCAGCCTAGGTGACACAGTGAGACTCTGACTCAAAAAAATAAAAAATAATAATCAAACGGCAAGGGAGAAGTCCAAGCTATGATCCAAACTTTAAAAAATAAATACAATAATAATAATACAGAATGCATAATAGTAAGAGTACAATGCTCAAAGAAAGTCCTTAACGCCACTGCTCAGTTCTCATCCATAGAGCTAGTGGGTGGGACCGGAAAACTTACGAGGCATCTTCTTTGTAAGACGTGGTGAATCTATGACCATCAGCATGACGTACAGCCTGTAACATACACACGTGACCAACATTTGATGGAGTGGAAGAACGGTTATTGAAACCAGAAACCTAAAAAGTCTCAACAAAATTCTTTTCCTCAGTTATAGCTCTCACACGGGCTTGTAAGTTCCAGATCTTGATTAAGCCTTGATGCCAAGTCTAAATCTAAGTCACTCTCTCATAAGAGTGCTGAAAATGGCCAAGCACGGTGGCTCACACCTGCAATCCTAGCACTGTGGGAAGCCAAGTCTGGAGGACTGCTTGAGTATAGGAGTTTAAGACCAGCCTAGGCAACATAATGAAACTTCATCTCTATAAAAAATTAGCCATGTATGGGGTGCATGCCTGTAGTTCCAGCTACTCGGGAGGCTGAGGCAGAAGGAGGTTGAGGTTGTGGTGAGCTGCAAGTGTGCCACGGCATTCCAGTGTGGGCAACAAAGTGAGACTCTGACTTAAAAAACAAACAAACGAAAGGTGCCAAAAAGTTTAAAGCTGAAAGGAAACTTAAAGATCATCTCCAAGTATCAATTTTTACATGAGCAAAATGAGACCAAAATGGGACCTGAAAGATTAAATGAGATCATGAAGTCAGCCTGTCAAACTCATAAAGCGCACTGATTTAAAAAAAGATGCTTCGAGTCAAGAATGTCAACATGAGCTAAAAGTTACATTCTCCTTTTTAAAATTACTTTGGGGCTTCTTTAACCAATTAGCACAGACAATCTGACCCAAAACTCATCCTTTAAAACTTTAAAAACAATGTCACAGAATCAGAAATAGAACTGTTCTATCACTTCTACTATGTTTGACATTTTCCTCCAATAATAATATATAAAATTATGCCTAAAGATTTGTTCTTAGAAATAAGCAGAAACTATATAAATAATAAGAAAATACACACTGATCAACCAAAAAGGCACTATCTATACCTAATAAGAACTCTACCATTTTAAAGGAAATCAAGCCTTATTTATTGCACACCTGCATAGCCCTCAAGCATGATCACTTACAAAACTGAATTTCCTATCACTAGATTCCTTTCTACTCTAAAATTCTAACTATTTTTGTGCATAGGTAACACATTATAAACAGGAGACAAGATATTTTTGCTCCAACGTTAAGGTATGTCCTTCTAAATAAGATGCCTCCTAATTAATAATGCAATAAAACAACCGGTGTTAAAGTAGACTATCTCTCTAAATTAGCTTTTATAAAGTCACATATCTTTAAGTCAATGAGTTTCTGAACTATGTACTTACCAACTTATCTTCTGTCAAGAGCCCTGGACTGAGAATTCACTTGGAAATAGACCCTAAACAACTCAACATTTAAAACTACAACATCTACCTAAATCAGACTAGTCAAGCATTAATATAACCTTATTCACAAGCATTCTAAAGAGGAAGAATAAAGATTTCCTGACTTGCTGAACTAAAACTAGAAAAACTTTGCTCCAAGGAGTTCCACATTGTTGGTAACACCTTACAATATTTTCCCCAGACTGTTTAGTTTTGACTACATGTCAGTATCTTATTACAATCTTGTAAGCAAGGGCGAAGGTCTCTAATACATTAATTCAAAGGCACACTCTTGCTAGGAACGTACAGAGGAAATGGGAATGGCTTATCGGTTAAACTAGACAGCAAAATAAAAACAATGTCTGGTGAAAAGTTGTTAGACTCTTGGCCAGGCACGGTGGCTCAGCCTGTAATCCCAGCACTTTGAGAGGCCAAGGTGAGAGAATTGCCTGAGCTCAGGAGTTCGAGACCAGTCTGGGCCACTTGGTGAGACCTCAGCTCTACAATAAATCACAAAAAATTAGTTGGGCATGGTGGCGTGTGCCTGTAGTTCCAACTACTTGGAAGGTTGAGGTGGAAGGATCACCTGAGCCCAGCAGGTGGAGGCTGCGGTGGCCATGAGCATGCAACTGCACTACAGCCTGGGCGACAGAGTGAGACTTCAACTCAAAAAAAGACTCTTGACTGCACTGACAGTCAACTGAGTGGGTAACTCGTTTCCCCCAGAAGCCTTAATCTCATTAAAGTTCATCAGACAACTGCATCAGCATTCTGGTAGAAATGCTCATTTCTTCTCAGAAGGGCTGGTTAGGAATTACATCACATAGAGTCTGTTCAGATGAGGTTTGGACAATTTTTCTCTTACAGTTAATTTCAGAGGTATATACATGATGGCTTTTCAGAGAACTATATGTCATTTCAACTAAAGTGCACACAAAAATTCCACTATGACATTATACATGAAAACCAGTTTATTTGCAGGACACTCCTGCTCCCCTCAAAAAGTGTGTTTAAACAACACAACAGCTTTTGGAAAGTCAAAGGTTGTATAAATGATACCTTCGTGATGTAGCAGAAAGACTAAGGCAACTGCAAACACACACAGATGCTTTTAAAGTTTCCCCAGGGATCCCAGGATCATCATCAGAGGGTGACCATAAAACACTCAAGCTGTTTGTGGACCACCAGGTAGATACCACAGAACCAGTGGAGAAGGGGTTAAACATGTTCATTCATGGCACATCTTCTGATTGGGCTTGTAACTCCTGTCACTAATTATAAAATAACAGAATAGAAGAAAGAACCCCAGGAACTAAGCAAGCCTCTTCTTACAGAAAAGGCAACTGACCTGACAAGACTTACGGCAGAGTGAGAAGGAAACCTGACTTCCAGCTAGAGCACGCTCACGCCTCACAAAAATTAAACACTTCGTCACTGATGAAGGAATTAGAAATAGTCCTTACACACAGTCCTCAAAGAAAGCAAAGACACTGTTTAAAAGCCCTGTTAAACGGTAAAAGTGTTTTCTGTTCAGGAGATCAGGAAGGAATTGGAAGTGAACTCACCTCCATCTGGTAACGCCCATCACCCCCGAAGTGCATGCAATCTCAACCTCACTCACGACTAGGTTGTCATTCAGCGCCCGCCAGCTACTCTTCTCTTCCCAACACAGCTCAAAAACCTGCTAACAGTGAATACAACTTACACCATTATTCTCTTTCAAAGTTGGCTATCAGGGAATAATTTTAAATGGCAAGATAACCTCAGTAATCACCTGCAATAATATTTAAAGTTACATTTCTTAAAGTGCAACCTGATGTGGAGGAAACCCATTTAAACGATGGCGTGTTTTCAAACAGGGCTGCACATCCTTTGCCACATCACCCTCCCCAAGACGGTGTTCTTGGGCTCTTCCCTGTGAGTCTGAGGGGCTTGCGACCACATCAGTCAACAGACAATGGTGGCAGTGATGCCAGAAGACATCACAGCCAAGTTAGGAACACACATGCAGCCTCTACCCTGTTCACTGAGCAGAGACTCCGCATAAGACCTCAGAACCGAGATGTTGTGCACACGAAGCCCTCGGCCAAGGGTCCCAACTTCTGAGTGGAGAAGCCACCTTGGAAGGGGACTCTAATCCCAGCAGCTCCACCTCTAGCCTCCAAATCTCCCCAGCTGAGACCCCATACATTCTGAAACGGAGATATGGCATTCCAACTGTATTCTGAATTCTGACCAACAGAATCTACAAAAATTAAATGGCTACTGTCTGATGCCATTACATCTGAGGTGGTTAAATAGCAATAAATAAAGAAATAGTCATCCTTAGCCGGGCTCGGTGGCTCAGCCTATAATCCCGTGCCTTTGGGAGGCTGAGGTGAGTGGATTGCCTGAGCCCGCGGGTTCAAGACCTGCCTGGGCAACTTGGCGAGACCTCATCTCTACAATAAATCAAAAAATCAGCTGGGCATGGTGGTGCATGCCTGTAATTCCAGCTACTTGGAAGACTAAGGCGGAAGGATCACCAGAGCCCAGCAGGTCGAGGCTGCGGTGGCCGGGAGCGGCCACTGCACTCCAGTCTGGGCGACAGAGTGAGACTCCAACTCAAAAACAACAAAAAAAGAAATAGTCATTCTCCTAAAATGTCGACTATGTGCATATTCTTGACTACCCAGCATGGAATAGTATATTCACAAAGGTAGATACTTGTGTTCAGGGGTATAACCCCTCGAAAAAAGCCTTAGCACACATCTACCAGGAGGCATGTTCACTCATGTTCAAAAGTTTTTTTAAAAGATTAAATAAATAATCTGGGGAAACCAAAATGCACAGCAAGAGGAGAATGGTTAAATAAATTATGGTATATCCACTCAAGGCTCTAGTAAAAATGAATAAATGACACAGCTACACTACACAACACAATGAACCTTAGAAATACAGTTTGGAAAACCAAGGTTCCAGGAGACTACAGCTGGAGAGCACAAAGCTAAGCAGACGTAACAGACTCCCAGAAGACCTCAAAGCTGAGCAACGTTGAGCAACTGCCTCAGCGCTCCTGTCTCTCCACCAAGATGGATCTGTTGGCATCCCTGTCATTCTTGAAGCAAACACAAGAACATAGTATCATTAAAACAGGAAAGATTAAGAAAATGATCATTTGGGACAGAGCATGGCAGAAGTGGAGCGCATATCTGATAAGCTCTTGGTCACAGTTGTTGCTGAATTAGGCAGTGGTGTCACAGTTGTGTACTATTTTACAAATAAAACCATATAGCCGGGCATGGTGGCTGACGCCTATAATCCCAGCACTTTGGGAGGTGGAGGCAAGAGTATTGCCTGAGTCCAGGGGTTGGAAACCAGCCTGGACAACTTGGCAAGACCGCATCTCTAAAACAAACAACTAAAAACGAACAACAAAAACTAGCTGGGTGTAGTGGTGCATACCTGTGGTTCCAGCTACTTGGAAGACTGAGGCGGAAGGACTGTCTGAGCCCAGCAGGTTGAGGCTGCAGTGCCCTTGAACATGATACTGCACTCTAGTCTGGGCAACAGAGTAAGATTCTGACTGAAAAAAAAAAAAGTAAGTGTGTGTGCGTGCACACATAAAGACAACCATGCAGGACAAGTACAATTAAAAAGAAATAAGAGACCAGGCACGGTGCCTTAGCCTGTAATCCCAGCACTGTGGGAGGCCGAGCCGAGAGGATTGCCTGAGCCCAGGGGTCGAGATCAGCCTGGGTAACTTGGTGAGACCTCGTCTCTACAATAAATCACAAAAATCAGCTGGATGTGGTAGCATGTGTCTGTAGTTCCAGCTCCTCAGAAGGCAGATGCGGAAGGATCACCTAAGCCCAGCAGGTCGAGGTTGCGGTGGCCATGAGCATGCCACAGTGCTCCAGCCTGGGTGACAGACTGAGACTCCAACTCAAAAATAAAAAGAAAAAAGAAAAAGAAAGAAATAGACACAGACACATAAATGTACGTAAAGTGGGAGAACATGTTTATGACAGACTGAGTGGGGAGGATCTGTATCACCATCAGATTTTTTTAAAAAATCATTCTTTAGTTTAGATAGCAGATAATTACTGAAATCCAATTTATACTCCCTCAACTTTCCTTTAAATGCTTGTGAGAACAAAGTAATTTTATAGATGCACAAAGCTAGAAACTAAGATTACTGGTTAAACATGGAATAACCAGAGACATTACAAATAACCAAAAGTATTAAGGCCACAAAAAAGACGCAAGGAAAGATAAATTTCTATTTCCAACTACTGGATCACACATGGAATCTGCAATAACCAGGAGGAAGGAAAAGTTAAACAATAGCCAACAGAATTTTTTTTTTTTTTCCCAATATCCAAGGGTATTTAGCCAGCAATGGGAAGAGCCCACAGCTGAAGAAGTGACAGAAGGTGGCATGGGCTGACCATTTTGGGCAAGGAAAAGATTACAGACTGCATCAGATTATCCATGAACTCCCCTCGTCATTCTCATAACAGAAAGGGAACGTGGCCCATCAGACAGAAGATCCCCCCTCGGACAGGCACATCTGAATACTGCCAAGTAGCACCAACTTAGGCCACACCTCTGCCTCAAAACTATCTACTCTCAAAAAAAAAATCTTATCAGATCATGTCACTGGTCTGCTCAGAATCTTCCCTGTAACCCAGATAAAGTCAAAGTGTTGATGACGTCCTGGCTACTTGTCTCCTGCCTCCATCTACCATCCCAGCCGTTCTTGACTAATGAGTTGTACCCCGAACACCCCCAGGCACCCCACTTCTTTTTTTTGAGTTGGAGTCTCACTCCGTCATCCTAGCGGGAGTGCAGGGGCACACTCACAGCCACACCTGGATTGACCTGCTGGGCTTGGGTGATCCTTCCGCCTCAGCCTTCCAAGTAGCCAGAACTACAGCTGCGTGCTACTACACCTGACTAACTTTTGATGTATTGTAGAGACAAAGTCGCCAAGTTACTGGTCTCAAATCCGTGGCCTTAGGCAATCTACTCACCTCGGCCTCCCAAAGTGCTGGGATTACAGGCTGACACCAAGTCTGGCAACACTCTACTTCTGGTCATTGAACTGACATCTTTCGTTCTTTCTTTTTTTTTTTGAGTCGGGGGTCTACACTGTCACCTAGGCTGGAGTGTAGTGGCACGATCACAGCCACCACAGCCTCAAACACCTAGGCTTAAGCAATCTTCCCACCTCAACCTCCCAAAGTTCTGGGATTACAAGCATGAGACACCCGCGCGGCCCTGAGCTGATTTCTTCACCTTGGAACACTTTCTTCTCCCAGATTCCCTTGAACTTGCACCCTTATTCCCTAGGTCTTTGTATCAAAGAAGTCTGCTCTGACCCACACACAATGGAAATGGCTGCACCCTGCTGTCACCATCCTCCATGGTAGCTGTAGTTACCACCTGCTGGGCTACAAATCTATCTGTGTACTGACCCCCACTCCAGCATGCAAGTCCCAAGAGGGTAGAAGTGCATATTTTATTCACCGATGCAACCCCAACACTTCACTAGTCTCCTTGTATGCAATAAGCACTTAATAAATGCTTGTTAAATGAACGAATATCGGTGATGGTGGTAAGGGTTGGGGTCAGTGGATATCCTACTCATGATGATTCATAGTAGTAGCCATGAGCATGCCTGGAAAGCAGTCAACATTTTTCAGGGTCATTAGTTTACAGATTCGACCTAATTCCAATTAAAATTCCAGTGGACTTTCAAAAGAATATTTGACAAAGACTTACGAATTTGACTACAGAAATTTAAAACTTCTATAATTCAAAAAACATACAAATTAAAAGACAAATAAAAAGTCAGGGAAAACAACTTCAACTTTACCAAAGTATATTTTTAAAATACCAAAAGCCCTTTCAAATATCGCAAAAAAGACACATATGCAAGTAATTACAGACGATTTGCTTATATAAAAAATAAAAATGGCAAATAATACAAAGAAAAGGATTAAACTACATTAGGAAATTAAAAATTTCAAAGAAGTCTTTTTTGTCTATTAAATTGCAAGAGCCTTTAAAAACTATGCCCACTATCTGCTAGGTTCAGGGATGCACTGCTGAGTAAAGAGCAGTTAGATTCTGGAGAAGGGAACAATTTATCAAAAACCTGAAAACGGTCCTTATTCCATGATAAAAAAACAAAAAACAAAAAGCAAACACCCAAGATAATAGTCTGTGACATGAGGCAGGCTTCACTCACGATGGCTTTAAACTCCTACATTAAAAAATCACTACCTTAGGTTCACATTCCCAAAGTCGGTTTTATTTGCTTGTAGCTGAATTTTCTTTGGCTTCCATATATGTGTCAAAAAATTTTCAATTAGTTGCCAGCATTTTAAAATCTATGCCAGCACCACGTCTGCATGCCCCTGATGACAGTTAGCAAGTAGCAGCTGATCCCTTCAGATGGAGCACCCACAGCTCAAAATCACCCCCATCCTGAACAGCAATTTGCTGACTTCAGATGCCATGTCTTCTAAAGTCATCTGAGTTGTAAACTCTACATCAGAGGTCAGGGCTCCCCTACACTGATTGTTGGGTCCCAGACTTTCTGATTCAGGACTTTGGAGAAGGGGTCCCTGAATTTACATTTCCAACAGGTTTCTACACTGTTGTTGGTGCTTCCTTACTGGAGCCAGAGAAGGCCCAGCCTAAGGCGGGGAAGCTAATAAATGGTAAACAGTCACTGCACAGCTTCCCCTAATGGTTAGAGGTGGACAACCACTGCCCACGGGTTGAGTTAGGAATAACCCTAGAGTAACATGCCAGTCCTATTTTTTAAATTCTACATTCCTTTTCACGGTCACATCCATTCTCAAAGTATAATGATTTCTTCAACACTTCATGGATAAAATAGCGGGGATGGCAAAGACCCCTGCAGCACCAGTACTTCATGACCAACCACATGGATCGCCAACCCTCCCCTCTCCCACTGAATATATCTTCCTCAGTTGAATCCCATACACAGCGGTGAGCACTTACCGAATGTTTCCTGTGTTACACACCCTACACGGATTTCCATCATGTACTCATTCCAACACCCCTAGGAGGCAATGCCCACTCTCCCTCACTGCAGATGAAGAGAAGAAGTTGGAAGGAACTGGGTCATTTTTCAGAGAGGACAGGGACAATCTACATTTGAATCCAGGAGGCCTGGCTCCAGGGCTTCATCATCTAAAGGCAGCATCCCAGATTTCAACTTTTCAGCCAAAACTGGCTCCTCCTCTAAATCTGCCTACTGGCTGCCAATGTTCTTACCTCCCAACTCAGGCAGCAAATCACAAAGTCCCTAGAAATGAAAGATCATTACATTTCACACCCATCTTTTTTCACTTCAGTTGACTTAGGGTCCTTGGTCTTTCTGCCTCCAGCTGTGCTCACTGCTTACGGGTCAAAGGCCAGCTTATATAGCATCAAGTTCAACTTAAAGCCTCTTGGACCCATTTCTCTCACTGTTCCCCCGAAAAGAAAAAAATGTACTTAAAACACCAACACACACGCAGAGCTTTCCTTATTCCTGAGGGAGAAGAGAGAGGGATGGAAGGGAAAAAAACTTCAGGAGAAATTATGTGGAATCAAAAAGAAGTGTCAATTCTAAGTGGAGGATCACAAGGACTAACAAACAGCTTCCAAAACAGAACATGTAAACGCCCAATCCCTCTTCCATAGCGTCAAGTAAGTTAAAAAAGAAATCTTAAGCTCTTGAGGCATCCCAACGTCAACAAAACCTGCCAAAGCAAGCTCACTCTAGGGCCAGGGTCAGCTGCAGTTCTTCAAACAGGACAAGTTTCAGAAACACTGTACAAACCTCCTCTCTGAAATGAAAGAACTCCAAGCTGTTACGGGGACTCCTATGTCTTTTAGTTGGAGTAAAAGCAGGACAGTTTTCTGAAGTATATTATATAAGCCATGATTTCTATATAATAGGCTACTGCCATGATTTTGAAGGGTCAAATGTGACTGGCCAGATACCAGTAGATATCTTTAGAGGTGTAACGTACTAGGTGCAGATCTTAACTACATAAATGTGAGATTAAGGAACAAAGAGGAGAGTTGAACTTGACAGCTAGACTGGAATCTCAGTGCAGATGACATGTTTACAAGTGACCCTGAGCAAGACTTTTCCCCTACTCTGAGCTTCGGTATCCTCATCTGTAAAAGAGTGTCATGTGGTTGAGCTCACGTGCTTAATGCCCCTAAGCACAAGGAAGGGTGAAGGCACTAGGAGAGCAACATGAATAGCTCCCTGTCCTTACCCTGTCTGTGTTAAAGTGTCTGTGACCACCAAGCCAGATTCTAAGCAAGATTTCAGGAAAAACGATATAGTTTCCCACTATCCTGCTGTCATTTAACGTGTCTACTGTGTTACTCATATCTTAGGCTACTTGCTAGAGATGACACCCAACAACAGTAGTAACAGAATATAACACTTTAGGTAATTCTCAAATAGATTCAATTCTACTTAAAAATGTTGGGAGGGTCAAAGATAGGATCATGAAAATATAGCTTAACAATTTTATTTTACTCACTTCTAAGACTGTAATTAACACTAAGGATTTCCCTGCCCCAAACAGTCTCAAAGACATTGAGCAAAATGAACTCTTCGTTTTTAAAGATATTAAAACTACAAAATTAATAAGTGTTCAAAGAAGAGTAGAGGGAAGTCATATAATCACAAGTCAGACAAACAGCTCAACATTTTGCTGCTTTCTGCATGTGCGCACATGCACACACACAAACACACACAAACTTAAATACTTGCAGTCTCATTTCCGGTTAGTGTATGTCTAACACTCTTCAGTAATTTTTATAGCTATACAACATTCCATTATATGGATGGATCATATTTCTCATACTAATGATATCCCAATAGGGTCTACTGCCCACAACTCCACATTCAGCACTGGACTCCCCCTTTTTCTGTGATTTTGCTCACCATAGTTTCAGTACCCTCCGTCAACTGTGGTCCAAAAAAAAAAAAGGAAAATTCCAGAAATAAACAATTCATTAAATTTTAAACTGCATGTTGTTGGGAGTAGTGTGATGAAATCTCTCACCGTCCTCCTCCATCCCACCTAGATCCACACTGTCCATGCTCTCCGCCTGCAAGGCACTGAGTAGCTGTCAGATGGGCTAAAATGCCTGTGTCCAATGTCACCCTTAAGTCACCTAATAATGGGCCTCAAAGCGAAAGAGTAGTCATGTTGGCAATTCAGATATGGCAGAGAAAAAAAGAAAAGCCAAACGTACTTCCTGTAAGTGAAAAAGGGGAAAATCCTACACTTACTAAGAAAGAAAACAATCACACGCTGAGGTTGCTTAAATCTGTGGGAAGAATGAACCTTCTATTTGTAACATTGTGAAGAAGGAAAAAGAAATTAATGCCAGTTTTGCTTTCCAGTCTCAAACTACAAACAGGACCGCCACAGTGTATGGTGCAGGTGAAAACATCACAGATGAGTCCTACTTGCCAGTGACCGAGTCTAGTGCTATTGGTGGCTTCAGGCGCCTGCTAGGGGGGTCTTGGAACACGTACCTCGCAGATATAGCAGTCTGCTCTACCTTCACTTCTTACCTTCTTATCAAGTGTTCTACAGAATCAAAACTCACACTTATCTCAAGCCACTAGGCTGAGAGAGGCTAAGGAAAATACTTCCTAACACTGCAACCCACTGATCACCACAAGACAGAGGCCATTTGTCTGCTAGACATAGGGAGAAGCACACAGCACCACCTAGGAAGTGTTCTTGTCACACAGGAAACTCAGAAGTCTCTAGATGTTATTTTCCAGGATAGAGAGAATGTGGTAATTTCCCAGGGACACAATCAACCAAAATCAGAACGTGGCTGTAATACAGAATAAATGCCCTGGTTTCTTAAACCAGTAAAGGGGGGGGCAGTGAGTGGTGGGAGGAAGCTGACACAGATTAAATGTAGAACAATTATAGCTGTCTAGCTTTTTGCTTTGTTTTTGAATAGAGTACTGTTTGAAGAACACAATTCTGGGTCACTTTACACTTGTTACAGTTTATTTCATTAATTAAAGCTGACGGTTCCATTTACTCTAAATAACCTGCTTTTCTCATAACGATCACAAAAGAGCCAGACCTCCCATCTTCTGGCTAATTTCCTGGTCAGATCAGGCCTCGGAGTGTCTCGGGCTGAGCAGCTGTCGTGCCTCTCTCCTGCCCATCACACCAGGTGCCTTCTTCAACGGCGTCTCATAGCCCCATCACGTGGACTCTACTCACACAGTCGAGCGCTGTCTCCCATCCTTTCTCTCATCCTGTCATCGCGAACTCTGAGGAAAGAGCAATGTCTACTTTTCTCTGCAGTCCTAGAGTGTAGCCCAAGATTTGACCTACAATGGTACTAAAAGTTGGCTGCATGAATCAAAGTTGACTTGGAGATTATAAACTTCTGAAGGGCAGGTTGTGAATGGCATGTATTTGCTAGTGTACGTAACATAATGTGGTTAACTAAAGTACTGAGTTAGAAATTTTGGCTAAAATGCACCTTTGCTACAATTAAAACTCAACTGAATTGTTTGGAAAGGGCATGCTTGTAACTAGGGAAAAAACCCTCGGGGGGGGAAAAATACCAAAATGCTAGTTTAAGCTGAATAATGGAAATGCCAAAAATTTATTGTTCTGTTTCCTGTGTTTTTAAATGTTTTAATAAAGACTATTTTTGTTACATATTTAAATCTTAAAATTATATAAAGAAAAACAGATCTAGTGTTTCCTTTCTTCACATTTTTTCTGCCTTCACAACATGCATATGCAAAATAAACTCACCATAAATTATACCTCTCATCACAAACACCAACTTTCAGTTAGAGATAAGCTATATATGCTACTGTTTCTACCCCAACAGGATTTCAGGGTTGAGGGGGCAGCAGGGAAGGGATTAAAAAAATTAAAAAAAAATCACTGACCCAACAGCCACAAATCTTACAGGGAAAAAAAAAAAAACCTTGAAATTCTTGTAATGGTATTTCTCGATTACAGAAGTAAGCACAGACATTTCACTGTAACATTCAGCTTACTGTGTGACCTTAACTATGATACACAAAACAAAAACCTGTTAGTCTCTGCCTCTTCACAATAAGCACTTAGTAATTATCTGTGAAATGAGTGAATAAGATAAGGAGTACAGAGTCTCCTCAACTTAAAATGGGGGTCACATCCCAATAAACCCACTGCACACTGAAAATATTGTAAATCGAAAATACATTTAATACACCTAACCTATCAAACATCATAGCTTAGTGGAGTCCACCTTATATTACTGGGCAAAACCATCTAACACAAAGCAAATTTTACAATAAAGGATGAACATCTCATGTAATCTACTGAATACCACACTGCAAGTGAAAAACACAACAGCTGCAGAGGCACACAGTTTCTACTGAGTGTAACCATTGTAGAGCTGAAACATCACAATTCGAATCATAGTAGGTTGGGGACCATCTGTAATGAGTCCTGAAGGTGACACATTTGAGAAGTGGTAGGAAATTAAAACCTGAAAGTAGGTGCTAGCAACTACAGTCTAAGTAAACAAAGCCCAATTCTCAACAACTCAGTAACTGATTCTGGAAACATAAAAGCTCCTTTGATATTCTTTTTTTTTTTTGAGTTGGAGCTTTACTCTGTCACCCAGGCTGGAGTACAGTGGCACACTCAGGGCCACCCCAGCATCGACCTGCTGGGCTCCGGCAATTCTTCTGCCTCAGTCTTCCAAGTAGCCAGAACTACAGGCATGTTTGCGCTACCACACCCAGCTGATTTTTTATTTATTGTAGAGATGAGGGCCCACCAAGTTGCCTAGGCTGGTCTCAAACCCGCAGGTTCAGGCACTCCACTCGCCTCGGCCTCCCAAAGTGCTGGGATTACACAGGCTGAGTCACTGAGCCCAGCCTCCTTCGACAGTCTTCACTGCCTCAAGTCCCTCTTTCTATCAGAAAAAACATTTGTGGTTTGAGGCAGGACCCTCCTCACCTATTTTCTAGTCCCTATCATAGCCACGAAGTATGCCACAAAGGAAGAGATTTGTGGGTGGGACACAAGTATATTTAGGCTGTTATAAAAACAAAAATGCATTCAGTCATAAACATTTAGCTAGAAAATAAGAAAACACCTTTAATCATACTCATAACAAAAGTGCTACAGGACTGGCTGAGAAGTATGGGAGGGGACGTCTCCCACCAACTTCAAGGAACTAAGTTGTTCTAATCAAGCCACCTTGTACAGGCAAGCCTCTCATTTTATTGTACTTTGCTTTGCTGCACTTCACAGATCCTTTAAAAAAAAAAAAGTTGAAGGTCTGGAGCAGTGCTGCATAGAGCAAATCCATGGACCTCGTTTTTCCAACAGCATGCACTCATATCATGGCCACATGCTACATTTTGACAATTATAGCAATATTTCAGACTGCTTCCTTATTACAGTACCTGTTATGGTGATCTGTAATCAGCCATCTTTGAAGTCATTATTGTAATTTTTGGAGGCAATAAAGCTTTTTTTTTTTTTTTAAGTCTGCATTCTTTTCATACTCTGCTTTTCTTAGTCAAGTCTGGAAACTTTATGTGAAACATATAAAGTATACCAGGTCTGGACAATATATTAAGGAGTACTCTTGTGGACTATCTGGGCAAATAAAGGAAAGGAAGCTTAAAATCTGAAAATATTCAGAACGACCTGTCATCCATTTCCCCAACTTCATATTAAGTGAGTTTCAGGACTGGGTCTCCCACAGTCCTTTCCTTCAAAACACCCGAGTACCCTGAAAACGAACGCTGGGCGTTAGTCAAACTATAACCAGTGACACCAGCAGGACCATGGTGCTGATGAAGGAGACAGAGGGAGGCCACAGGACAGTCAAGAGTGATGTATAACCGGCTCTCAACAGACTCAGACTGGGTCTAACCACGGTCAGAGGACATGTGGGATGCTGGAACCCAGCAAGGGTCACACTTAAATGAGCATGTTTTAAGAAAGCCAGTACTTTCCCTGCAAGAGAATTAAAAAAGACTGCTCTCTTTCAAACCAGGCGAAGTGGGGCCCAAAGGGAGGCCCAAAGTAACCTGTATGATGACCACGTGTATACCTAATTCTGAATTGTACCCCCATATCTTTAAAATAGAAAAAATTAATTAAAAATACATTTTTAAAAATGTTTAAAAACTAACAAAAACAAAAGGCTGCTCTCACCCCTCACAGTTACATCAAGGATAAGTGGCTCAAAGCAGCAAGATTTTCTGATAAGGAATCTGTGTTCTCTTCAGAATCTTCCTTGTCTGATAATGACGTTATTATATTTCATTTAAAAATCAAACTTAAAGAAAAAATGAGCTGCATAATCTACGTGCATCATCTTCAAAACAACATCAAACAGGAAATAGTTTTAAAGCAGTGTTACAACTCCTGTAGAATTTGGCGAGTTTTCCAGTTTATACTAAAACACTCCCCCCAAATAGTTTTAGACAGTACAGTGCCAGTGACTGAGCAGAGCGCTGTGCTCTGTCACCTGCCACTACCATCATAAAGCGCTTCCCAAGTCCCTTACGAGCGAAAGCACCCACCCAGGCCTGAAAGCAATGTCACACTTCACCGCATGTACACATGAACTTTAAACAGAACCCCACAGTGACACCCAAAAGCCCCTTCCTGGATTAATGGTTCGCAAAGGTCCTGCTCGGACCTGCTCGCTGTCCCCTGCCTGTGTTGCCAGGATTCCGGGAAACATACCTCCAGCCTTTCTCTTTCACGTTCTGGCCACCCTGGCAGAGACCAAAGGTGAGTACCCTGGGGGGCTCTCCCCAGAAGTCCAGGTCTGCTGTCCTCAGCAGCCCTCAACTGAACCATTCGAGTCAAGAATGTTTCAGGGTGTCTCCCACCGTTTCGAGGCAGCTCTGCTACAGTGGCAAACAAAGCAAAGCCCCAGACAGGAGCCCAGGATGCTCCTGAGGTGAAAGGAGAACAAAAAACCCACACCATGCGTGTATGTGCATGTGTACTTAAAAGTAGGCCTTTGTGACAAGAGTTACGAAGCAAAAAAATCAAGTAAGAGGACAGAGTGAGCTGTCCTTTGACAGCTGACAGTTACTTCTCTCTTAAAGGCGCAGGTACCTGAACAGAGGAAGCACTAACCAAGCCGACAGACCCGGGGGAGTGGCAATCACAAACACACAGGAAAGAATGCCCTCACCAAGACCAGCATGGCTGGGGTGGAGAGCGGGGAACCAATGAAGATGACACCAGAGAGGCAAATAAGCTCACAGGGCCTGGGTCCTGCAGAACCTTGCTACCCAGATGAGGAGCCTGACTTGTAGCCTATATGTGACAGGAAGCCTTTGAGAGACTTGAGCAGGGACATTGTAAATGATCAATAACAGAAGCAGGGAGACCAGTCAGGAGGCTGCTGTGGTTGTCCAAACAGATGATGATAACAGCTGGGACTAAGAGGACAGCCACTGAGACAGGGAGCACTGTTTGTCTTCAGAAAGTAACCTGAAGGTGGAGTCAACAAGATCCACCAGTGGAACAGAACTGAAAACCTGCTGCCCATGTCTGAACCTTCAAGAATGATCCAGACCGACAATGAGGGCTGGGCCAGCTTCTGTACTCTTAAAGAGCTCGACACAGGAAAGGCACATTACAGTCTAGGTGAATTAAATAAATTGTTTCTTTCGCAACAGAATTTATTTTGGCTGGCAAATCCTGGTAGGGTCTCAGGCAAGAGAATTAAGTACCTTAGGAGAAAAAGGGGGAGTTAAAAGAGAGACCCGTGCAGCACTGATCCTGCAAAGTCAACTCAAAGCACCACCTGTCTGAAAATGGAATACACAGAACAACTGCTCATTTAGGAAAATAAATCACAGTATTGAGCAACAGCACTTTGTCATGAGGTGCAAGCCTGGCGGTACCATCTGACAGGATCACTTCAATTGTAAAGAGCTGCCTGGCCAGCTAGAGCCAGAGGGCCTTGGGGCTGTGGCATCAGGAATCTGGTCAATCAGGCATTAAGAACAAGGAGCGTGTTCAAAACACAGACAAAATATGTTTAGCAAGCAAGGTCTGGTAAAGGGGAGATTGGAAATTATTTGAAAAATAACTCTAAGCCTACTCTTAAGTATTTGCAAAATTGTGGGACTACACTTTTATGCTTTGAGTAAGATTCAGATTTGGCATTCTCAACTTTCTCTGTGGGAGAGGGTGGGGGGATCTGTTATGCTCAAGAAATCTATAGGACTCTCCAGAAACAGAATTTAGGGAAGTATTCCTTAACAGTGGCCATACGGCAGAATCGTCTAGTCGAGCTTTTAGAACACGAATGTTAGAGACAACCCAGAGTGATTATATCAGACTTTAACTGGGGGGTGGGTCCTGGCATTTTTTTTTTTTTTTTTTTTTTGGAGTTGGAGTCTCACTCCGTCGCCCAGACTGGAGTGCAGTGGCCGCTCCCGGCCACCGCAGCCTTGACCTGCTGGGCTCCGGCGATCCTTCCGCCTCAGCCTTCCAAGTAGCTGGAACTACAGGAGTGCGCTACCACACCCGGCTAATTTTTTTATTTATTGTAGAGATGAGGTCTCACCAAGTTGTCCAGGCGGGTCTCGAACCCACGGGCTCAGGCAATCCACTCACCTCAGCCTCCCAAAGTGCTGGGATTACAGGCTGAGCCACCGAGCTCGGCTGCATTTTTTTTCTTAAATGTTTCCCAGATGGTTCTAACATGCGCAGCCCTAGTTTGAGAAACACCAATTGATAGCCGTAAAGTTTAGAGGATTTAAATACAAATCTTTTAAAGAACCGCCATGGTTTTCTCCATCAAGTAACTTGAGCCCTCCTGTTAACCCATGGGGCCTAGTGGGCCTTTTGGAGCACAGATAAAAGGACTTGGTTTGCAACTGCAAAAAGTTGCTTCATAAAATCAAAAGAGCTCAGGTAAGGATAGAACAAGACTCCCTGCTTAGCACCACCACATCCTTCCAAGGCCTGCATTTTTTAACTGAGACACCACCACAGCAACAGACCTGCAGAGTGGATGCAAGATGTCTTCTTCCTGTTACGCGCTGCCTCTGACCTCTACAGAACAGCAGAACAGTGATCACTGCTCACAGCCAGAGAAGTCCTTACACAGAAGACAGAAAACGACACCCCAGTGTGTCCCTGCTCCCTCCCCTCCCTCATCACTCACTGGTAGTTAACCATGAACAGCTATGGGGCACCATGCCATTCACAGGGACACTGAGAAATGAAATCCCCAGTCTTTGCATGCAAAATAAACAGATTTCTTTATGAAATTCTGCTAAACACAAAACAAAATAAAACAAAACTTTACCAAACTGACAAACCTTCCCATTCTCCCAAACACACAAAGACAGATGCCACGTTTCCTTTCAATGACACTATTAAAGCCCTCTGTCTTCAAGCTCATTTGGATGTTCAAATTGCCAATGGCTTTATTTTTAAATGGGAAGTGACAAAATTCCTGTCTATGATCAAGGATGTGCCATAAGAGAAAAGGGAATACAGCCTGGTCTTTATAGTGATTTAGACCTTTGAATAAGTTGGTTGTTCAAAGCTGACAGGCAGATGGGACTACGGAAACAATGTGGGGAGGTAGCACTTGCAGACACCGCATTCGGGCTGAAAAGATGCACACAACCTCCCTTTTTAAACATCTGGCTTCTGGAGATCTGAAATCAGAACATGGGACCTCCCATTTCAGGTTTACATGTAAAATTCAGTTCACCCATTAAGCATTTCCCTCAGTGTAGTTCCTTAGCGTCTCATTTTAACTGTGCAAAGGCAGCAGTCATAGCTGAAAAGAACCTGAATAACAGGACACGACATGACATTCAAAAATAACTGTTGCACCCTATGCATTGAAGCTGAGTACCTACTATGTCCCTGGCAAAACCATCACCTTCATCACGCTAACCTCACACTGTGGATAGCCTTCCACCAAGTGCTACCCAGTCGTTAAAACAGGCTAAGTGTCCTCAAGAAGCTTACACATATGACTATAGAGGTAAGGCAGACAAGCACAACAGCAAGAACACAGACAATTAGGGCAGCAATCAGGCAGCGCCAACTAAGTTCTGAAGACCATTTCCAACTTGAAGTCTAAGACACGGCAGCAACAACCACAAAAACAAAACACACACCTGCTGGTAGCCAAAAAAAGAAGTAAAGCTAGCGTGTGGGAGTCCTGAAAGCTTGAGAAACCAAGTCTCAACTTTGCCATCCATCTGGCTGTGGGACCTTCAACAAGTGGTCAAAGCTCTCAGAGGAGAAGGTCACCGCCCATCCTCATAAGAATCAAGCGAGACAGTGCATGTAGGGCGCGCCACCCAAGGCCTGGCACATAGTCCGAAGTGCTGGCAACTGTTGCCACTGCGAGATGACCACACAGCACCCTCACGCTGGTGGGGACCTTCGAGCGACCCACTGTCCAGGGCAGTAGTGCTCACACACAGTCACCATCAGCACCACCTGGGAACCTGTCAGCAACCCACCTGCCAGGGCTCTACCCCAGGCCTACTGACTCACAAACCCTGAAGCCCGGGCCCAGCACCCCAGGGACTGTGACGAGCATCAAGGCCAGAGGCCCACTGCTCTCCCCGAACGCCCTCATCTCACACAGGGAGAAATGGAAGCCTGAAGAGATGAAACCACCCATCCCAAACACAACTGTGGTACCACTTCTTCAGGACCACGCTAGTCACTTTTGACATTTCTTACCTCAGGGCCTCACGACAGCCCAGCCAGGCCCCAATTAATAAAAGAGAAGTGAGGTTCAGAGGGATGAAGTAACTTGTCAGAGTCGCTCAGTTATTGCATGGCAAAGTCAACTCCTGTGTGACCCCAGAGCCCTGACTGGAACCTGACTGTGACTGTTCTTGGGGAACACTCCCCAAAGCTCCAACCACCTCAGCTCAGTCGCCACACTATGCAACTCAGCTGGGAAGGACCACCCAACTCTTTGGACAGGGGGCGAGTCATTCTACACTCCAAGGAGAAAGCCAAGACTGACGGCACAGTATGAAAACAGACTTGAGACAGGAAGATGCAGCAGCCAGGACACAAGAAACGGGTGCAGAATAGGGGACTCTGCAGCCACAGAGAGGAAGAGAAACCATCTGCTGTCTGAGCTTCTCTCTCTTCCCCAGAGCCTAGAACTTCCATGCATTTACCAACTCACCAAGTAGTTCCAGATTATAAAAGCTGAATGGCAGTAGCAAGGTGTCTTCATTCTAAAACAATTGTTAGAAATCTTACAATTGTACAAGCATTAAGGAAACATGTCAGGAAACTATCTCCATCATCCTTCAATTCCAAATCAACAAAGTTAAACTGTAGCACTTCATCTGCACGCTCCAGTATCACTGGTAAAAAGGAAACAAGAACACAAAACCAAAATTCATCACTGATTTCTCCCCTCTCCATTATATTCATTCACACAACTTACGGTCTGCCTGCCAGCCTCACCTTTAGGCAATGAGCTATAGTAAGTGCCATAATGGAAATCACTTCTGGTGGGCAAGGGACAAAATAACAGTTACCACTCACAATGATCACTACAATGGAAGCTGGGTGATGACGCACAAAAATTGGGGAAAATCATCCTGGAAGAGACAGTCAAGAAAGGCCCCACTGGGATATGTGGCCTGCGTCCTGCGGAGGGGTAGACGACAGCCAAGAAGAAAGCACATTCTAGAGAACAGTAAGGAAAAGAGCTCCGAGTGAGGAAAGAGCATGATCCTTTGGGGCAAGAAGCAGGAGCGCCATAACGCAGAGAACAGGAAGGGCTGAGGCTGAACACACCAAGAAGGAACAGAGGCATGCAGGCTCGGAAAGGCTCAGCAAGAAGTTAAGACTAAAGCAACTGGAAACTTCACAAAGGGTTTCGAAGCAAGCAAGTAACAGGCTACATTTTCAAAAGACCACCAGAGCTGCGATATGAAGAAAAGGAGAAAACGTCAACACAAGGACAACATCAGGAGGCTACTGCCCCGGTTTAAGGTGAGATGACAGAGATTGCTGAGACAAAGTGAGGCCGACAGATCCAAGATGTACTTTCGAGAGAGAACCAGAAGGTCTTGTAGAGGCCTGGGAATAGGTGTGGACACAGAGAGGTGAAGGAGGACTCCTAGTCGTGCCATGTACTCCTGTTAATAGGGCAGAAGGCAGTGGAAGGGCAGTGGTGCAGTGGGTTTTGGGGGGTGGGGGAAAGTGTCAGACGTGCCACCGGAAACATCACATTCCAAGTCCTCACAAGACAGGTAAATGGAGATGAGCCGGAACTTCAGGAAGGAGATATGACTGGCCTGGGAATGTACATTTGGAATTACTGGTATATGGATGAGGCTTCGAAGGTGAAACTGAGGATCACCCAGGAAGAGGACAGACAGAGCGTAAGGACAGCGAGAACAAGACCTGCAGGCACCTAAATGCTCAAAGGGTCAAGGAGAGAAGAGCTAGAATCTGTAGAGACAGGGGAAAGCATGCCATCTTCTGATGATCCAATGAATTCTAGGCAAGTCCCCTTTATGGGTCTGGGCCTACTGAATATTCTTTTCCAGAAGTCGGATGCCAGCTGCACTTCATTTCTACCCCTTTCTCCCTCTATTCACAGCCTCTAAGTCATTCCTTCACATCTTTTTGAACAAGCATAGGAATACTTTTAAAAAAAAAGGCCAGGGCCAGCAAAAGAGTCTTTATCTTTCAGAAACAGCTTCTGAAATATTTACAGATGAAATAACACATGTAGAACCGGTTTCAGAATAACCGAGCTAAGGAGCGGAAGACCACGTGTGGACGCCTGCTGCTGCTGGGTACATGAGCTCACAACACAGCTCTCTCCACGCACATGTACATTTAAATATTCCACAGTAAAACATAGAAGGGAGTGAGAGGAGCTGGCAAACTCTGGCCCCTGGGAAGCCTCCAGGATAATGAGAGATACAACCTAGACTCCACAGGTTCGACAGACAAGCTAGAAGATTCAATTATACCAGCAGATGTCAAAGGTAACAGATGTTCCCCCCTATATTTTATCTTTAAATATCTCACAGTGACCAAGAGCTCTCAGAGCAAGCTAGGCTCTACCCAGCATTTCCATTTCTCAATACCCCTATTTGATTTCAGTAACACTTCATCATTTAGAGGATCAAGACACATTAGCTTGGAAAACTACAAAAACATCCACATAACTGAAGGTATCAAGTATTCCCTCACTAGCTAAAAAATCACTACCACACACATTCTGAGATGAACTGGGTTAACCCTGGGCAAGAGAGCCAGACTTCGTCTCTACCAAAAAAAAAAACACAAAACCCCATAATTAGCCAAGCATGGTAGCACGTGCCTGTCGTCCCAGCTACTCAGGAGGCTGAGGCAGAAGGATCACCTGAGCCCAAGAGGTTGAGGTATGGTGATTGTGCTGCTGCACTCCAGCCTGGGCAACAGAATGAAAACTCTGAACCAAAAAAAGGAAAGGAAAAGAGAGAGACACTCTAGGCTCAGCAGCTGCTGCCCACTGAGAGCTGAGCTCTTTTCTAGGTCGCAACCTAGTTTATAGTCAGACAAGATAACGTATCTGGGGAAATAGTCATCTATGGTCTCACAATAGTCATCCACGATCTCAATTTTAGGATGAGAATCCTAATCTACACATTCTTTCAAAAATATAGTGCACATACCTTTCCTTGACCAAAACTCTTACTTTTTCGAGAAGCTGGGAGAGTCGTTTTCCAGTTCATCACAAGGCTTGGCCTGAGCTCTGCGTTCCATACACATGCACGTGTGCACACACCCACAACCAGGGCTTTTAGTGGCAGACAGAAAAGAACCAAGTCTCCACCCTTTTCTGCTAAAATAAAAGTCTTCCCAGAAATGCTGCATGAAGTGATTCACAGGCAGTGGAAGTCGGCACTCATCAGTACTCAAGCTTGTCTGATGCCCCCATTGCTAGTGTGTGTGCCACCATCGCAGGATGCAGACTGGCTGCCCAAAGGCCAGGCCTCCCGTCTTTCTGGTACTCCCCTCTTTCTGGCACTCCCCGGGGCTTTCCCATCACCACCCTCCCCCACCCCCTCCGGGTTCTATGTTCCCAGAAAGTTGCATGAAGATTCAGGAAGAACCAAAATGGGAAGAAAAACATTTTACTACATTCACACAGTATCTTTCATCCCAGGGTTCAACATTAACTAAAACCAAAAGAAGAAAATCAGAAAGTCAAAGAGCTTCTGATGGAGAAGGCAAAATATAAGCGCACTGCGACTGCCATTGTGAACCCAATTAGGCCAAAACAATATTTCCTGGAACATACATAAATTTCAAAACAAAGCAAAATGCTCATGGTTATTTTAACTTTTAGGGCTGGGAACTGAGTCCCACAAACAGCAGCTAAACCTTAAAAATAAAATAAAATAAAATAAACCAACAAAATCAGGCCAGGCATAGTGGCGGATTCTTATAGTCTAAGCAATTTGGGAGGTTTAGGCTGGAGGATCACTTGAGCCCAGAAGTTTGAGACTGGTCTCTCGCAGGGACCTCTGCTCGCACATGACCTCCCTCCAGCTTCATCTCACTTCGGCCCTTAGCTCACCTTCCTCCCTTCCTTGCTACTTGCTTACTCCCTATTCATCCCATCTTCTCTAATATCTGATCATCCAAGTAATACTGCATGCCCCATGCCTCTAAACCACAGAGGCTACGACAGCATGTTTTAGAGCTCACACCTCTCTCCCTGTGTTTAGCACATACAACTACTTACTTATCTGATTTAGTTATCATCCCTGGTCAAAGTTCAACTGTAGAACAAATTTTCAGAGCCCAGCAAAAATCTTCACAGGTCCACTTGAAAAAACAGGTGCATTCTCCCCATTTGATACAAATAACTGTCTTAATAGTTCACCCAACTGTTTATGAATCAATCCTAAAGGCCCAAACACGAGAGTATTACCATGAAACATTACTAATTTGCTATGAAGTCTTAACTTTGGAGGAAAAAACTAGTGCCAACTCATTGAGAGAGAAAGCAGAAAAAAGAAAAACTGCAACTCTTTACTGATCTACGATACCTGGGACATCACAGGAAAGTGTCTATCCACTAATTGAATGCAAGAGAACCTCTGGCCTTTATTGCAGTGAATTCATAGTACTGGTATTGTTTTCTCATTGTCCCTTTAGGACATTTGGCCAAACTTTTGAAAACAAGTTTAGAGTCACAGAAAAAGAAATATATATATATAATGCCTAACATGCTCTGACTACCATGTCAAATATAATCAAATACTTGCTCTCACTAAATTCAAAATTTCTGATTCCCTCATGAAGTTACTCATTTTCCAATTTCCAATACTAAGATTACTTTCAGTTGAGCACAGTGGTTTGTGCCTGCGATTCCAGCATTTTGGGAGGCTGAGGCAGGAGGATCGCTTAAGGCCAGGGTTAAAGAACAGCCTGCACAACATCTCAAGCCCATGCCTCTACAAAAAAAAAAAAAAAAAATTTTTTTCAGAAGCCAAGCATAGTGGTGTACACCTGTAGTCCCAGCTACTCAGGAGGCTGAGGCAGAAGAATCCCTTGAGCCCAGGTATCTGAGGTTACAATGAGCCCTGATCGCATCACTGCACTTTAGCCTAGGCAACAGAGAGAGACTCTGTCTCTACAATATTTTTTTTTTTTTTTTTTTGAGTTGGAGTCTCACTCTGTTGCTCAGACTGGAGTGCAGTGGCCGCACCCGGCCACCGCAGCCTCGACCTGCTGGGCTCCGGCGATCCTTCTGGAAGCCTCAGCCTTCGCAGTAGCCGGAATTATAGGCATGCGCTACCACGCCCGGCTGTTTTTTGATTTATTGTAGAGATGAGGTCTCGCTGCCCAGGCGGGTCTCGAACCCGCGGGCTCAGGCAATCCACTCACCTCAGCCTCCCAAAGGCACGGGATTACAGGCTGAGCCACCAAGCCCGGCTACAATATTTTTTAAAAATTTATCATGATTTTCCCTTTAGTATCTATTTCTCCATCAGGGTTCTCCCACCCATTACGCCACTCATCTGTCTACATGTACACAGGCAGACTTGAGCATTTAGTAGCGCGCTTCCTATATGTGTAAGTCAGCATGGAAGCCTTTGGTGTTAAAACCAGCCCATCTTACAACCAGGGACTAAGGTGTGCCCTCAGTAAGTCACTCATTGTTTCTAGTACTCATTTTTCCCATCTGTAAAAATGTAAAGAATTAATATAATCATAAAAACATAATGCCAGAAATAGGCACTACGTGACTGTTTCCATCCCTCCTCCTCCTGTAATGGCACCCTCTGACCTAAGAAACTAATCCTCCAGCAACAGAAGCATTCCTACAAACACCATCATTAAAAAAAAATAAAGAAGAAAAATTTTAAGCACCTTGGGTCCTGGTCTTAAAACTGCCAATAATTAGCATAATCAAGACAAGACCTTCTTCTATTTTGTTATAGTTACCCCAAAAAGCTCATAATACAATTTTAAACTTTTAACTCAGATGTCCCCTCTGAAAGGACGTATCGTTAATCTAGCAAACCACTCAGATGTCCTCTCTCAGGGGACATAAAGGTTGCTGGTGATTATACAGGACAACCTTATGAAGCATAAATTTTTCAAAAATGTATGTTTTCTTGAAGTTCACTGTTCAAAAACAATGAAAAAAACCTAAGTCCCATTTGAAGTTTGACAAGTTTCTGATCAATCAGTTGAGAAGTGCTTTTCAGGCATCACAAGGTGTCCTTCCACATCTTTGAACCACAGACTGGACAATAAATTACTAATGTGGGAGGAAGAAAACGATACTGCATTGCCTGCTCGAATAGAAGAACATCAAGTGGAAGATGTCCAACAAACTCCTATTGCACAACATGTATCAATGAGCCTGCAATGCATGTCAGTGACTGTTTCACACGTTACCACACGTTAGAAAAATAGAAGACAGAAAATGTTAACTTTTTTGTTACAAATAAGTTCCTCAATGTTCACAATTCCATAATAAGTCAAACACCATTATGATAAAATAACTGGTTCCAACACTATACTATTTAATATGAAGTGATCTATACTGCATGCACTATTTCCTTAAAAGAGTGCCGTTGAGTTGCTGGCAGGTGATCTGCGCAGTGTCTCCGAGGGCAGAGTGCTAGAAGTTTTAAATAATATCCATCACTTGATATATTTAATGGAATGCTATGTCATCATTTCCCCTTTTTCTGTCCCATTCTTCAGAAATAAACGCTGGTGTGCACATATATTTGTTGCCAGAGTTCTGTTGCAGATATTTAGATAATAAACAATAGCCTAAAGAAAACAGTAACAGCCACACAACGACCACCAACATTTTATAAGTAGTAACATTCCACAACTAAATGTATATTTACTTCCCCTGTAAAACACATCATAGAGAAAAAATAGTCTTTTCAATAAATATTTTGCAAGGACAACCGGATATCCACTTGCAAAATAAATTTGAACACCTACCTCACACCATATACAAAATTAACTAACTCAGAGTGCTCAAAATGGATTGCACACCTACTTAAATGTTAAGAGGGGAGCCCTCCCACAAAAATGAATTTATAAAAATTGTGTATTCTTACATGTTTATTTAAACTTCTGTTGTTATGTTTGATGCAATACACCTATTGAGACGTTTTTTCCACTGCTCCAAACAGGTTCTGAACATCAATCTTGACTCCTTTTAGAGCTTCTGTTGTTTTTTGTTTCCCCCTCCACATGGACAAAACGTTCCCCTTGTAGGACTTTTTTCATTAGGGAAACAAAAGAAACCTCGCTCAGGGCAAGAGTGAGTGACTAGGAAGGGTAGGGCATGGGGGTCATGTGGTGTTTAGTGTGGTGCAGGCAGGTGCATTGTCAAGGTGGAAGAACCAGTTACCTGTTTTGCCAGAACCCAGAATGTTTCTTCCTCAAACTGTGACGCAAAACTTCCAGATAAAAATTTTGTTTGACGTCTTGATCTTGAAGAACAAATTCTGACTGTACTACAAGGGCCCTGGCCCTCCAAAAGATAATTCTAGGCTTATTTTGGGTTCCCCCTTGTAAGAGTTAAAACAGTAAGACTCTTGAAGGAAGCATAGGAGTAAATTGTCCATAACCTTGAGTTAGGCAAGGGTTTCTTATGCTATGACACAAAATCAAAAGGAATAAGAGAAAATAACAACAGATCAACTGCTTTGACTGTATCAAAATGCCAAATATTTGTGCGATGAACACCAGCAAGAAAATGAAAACACAATCCTCAGAAAAAAGCACAATCCAGGGAAGATATCTGCAAATCATCCATTTGACAAAAGACTAGTCTGGAGAGCAAATGAAAAACACAATTCAACAATGTAAGAAACCAAATAGTCTACTTTAAAAATGGAAAAAGGATCTGATTAGACATTTCTCCAAAAAAGATACATAAATGTTTGTTGAAACCCCTAAAAAGATGATCAGCACCATTATTTACTACAGAAATTAAAATCAAAACCACCCAGGTGCAGTTGCTCGTGTCTGTAATCCAAGCACTTTGGGAGGCAGAGGCAAGAGGATTGCCTGAGCTCAGGGGTTCGAGACCAGCCTGAGCAACATGGCGAGACCTCGTACCTACAATAAATCAAAAAATCAGCCAGGTGTGGTGGCACACACCTGTGGCTCCAGCTACTTGGAAGGTTGAGGCAGAAAGATCACCTGAGCTCAGCAGGTCCAGGCTGTGGTGGCCGTAAGCGTGCCACTGCACTCCAGCCTGGGCAGCATAGGGAGACTCAGACTCAGAAAGAAAGGGAAAAAAAAACCCCAAAAAACAAACCATGCCAGGAGCAGTGTTTCACATCTGCAATCCCATCACTTTGGGAGGCTGAGGCACAAGGATTGTGTAAACCCAAGAGTTCAGGACCAGCATGGGCAACACAGAGGCATCTTGTCTTCTCAAAAAATTTTAAATAGCTAGCCAGGTGTGGTGGTGTGTGCCTGTAGTCCCAGCTACCCAGGAGGCTAAGGTGGAAGGATCACTTGAGCTCAGGAGGTCGAGGCTGCAGTGAACCATGATCTTGCCACTGCACTCCAGCCTGGGTGACAGTGTGACCCCGTCTTAAAAAGGTTCAGACCTGAGAAGTGAAAGCACATGCCTACACATAAGTGTACGCCTGAGTGTTCACAGCAGCGTTACTCCTAACAGTCAAAAAGTAGACACAATCCAAAGTCCACCAGTAGGTGAACCAACAATCAGAGTATGGCAGAGCTAGGCAATGGAACCTCAGACCACAAAAAGGAGTGAACCGCTGATATGTGCTAGCCTGCATAAAAACCTTAAAAACACTGAGCTAAATGGTAAAAACCAGACATTAAAGGTCACATATTGTATGATGCCATTTATCTGACATGTCCAGCACAGGAAAATCCAGAGAGAGAGAGATTAGTGGTGAACAGGGCCAAGGAGGAAGGGGGTAAATAAGAAATGCCTGCTAGTGGGTGTGGGGTTTCTTCTGGGAACAATAAAAACGCTCAGAAATTAGGTAGTGCCAACAGCTATACAATTTTGTAAACATACAAAATCCCTGAGTTGCATATGCCTAAAAGATGACTACTGGGCATATGAATTATATCTCAACTTAAAAAACAAAAATACGGGGGGTTCGGTGGCTCAGCCTGTAATCCTGTGCCTTTGGGAGGCTGAGGTGAGTGGATTGCGTGAGCCCGCGGGTTCGAGACCCGCCTGGGCAGCAAGACCTCAACTCTACAATAAACCAAAAAATCAGCCGGGCATGGTAGCGCATGCCTGTAATTCTGGCTACTTGGAAGGCTGAGGCGTAAAGATCGCCAGAGCCCAGCAGGTCGAGGCTGCGGTGGCCAGGAGCGGCCACTGCACTCCAGTCTGGGCGACAGAGTGAGACTCCAACTTAAAAAAAAACAACAAAAAAAACAAACAAAAAAACAAAACCAAAAACACAAACGAATAAACAAAAAACTTAAAAAATTTTTGTTGACTCCACACTGTCACAGCACAATGTAAACTGGTACCTGGCAACATACAGATTGGTTTGACACTAAAATCCTTCAGTTTTTAAAAAGACAATTTAAAAAATTGGAAATGTAGCATGTTTTACTTTACTTTCAAATTTTTTAATTATAGTAAAATACACATAAAATTTACCATCTTGGCTGGGCACAGTGGCTCACGCCTATAATCTCAACACTTCGGGAGGCCAAGGCAGGAGGACTGCTTGAGCCCAGGAGTTGGAGACCAGCCTGGGTAACATACTAAAACCTCATCTCTTTTAAAATAAAATTTTTAAAAAATTAGCCAGTAATGGCGGTACACACCTGTAGTCTCAGCTGCTTGGGGGGCTGAGGCAGAAGATTGCCTGAGCCCAGAAGGTGAAGGCTGCGGTGAGCCACGACCACGCCCCTCTACACTCCAGTCTGGGTAACAGAGTGGGACTCTGGCTCCCAATAAATAAATACAAATAAATTACCATCCTAGTCTTTTAAGCATACAGCTCCATGATATTGAGTAAAGTACACTCATCATATCATGCAACCAGCACCCCTCTCCAGAAGTCCCTCCATCTTGCAAAACTGGAACTCCCACCCAACAGTACTATCTCCCTATCCTCCCTCCCAGTCCCTGGCAAGCCCCCATTCAACTTCCTGCCCCTCTGAGTGTGACCCACACTGGGTCCTCATACAAGTGGAAGCATAGAACACTTGTCCTTTTGTAACCTGCTTATTCTACTCAGCATAAAATCCTTGAAGTTCATGCACTTTGTAGCATGTGTCAGAATCTCCTTCCCACTCAAGGCTGAGTAATATTCCACCGTGTACATATGCCACATTTTGGTGATCCACTCATCTGTCAAAGGATACCCGAGTCACTTGCATCTACTCAATTGTTTGTGATCAATAACATTCAGGAGTAAATTAAGTTATTAGGGAAAAAAATCACATTGTGCTGATATTCGCACAGCTCTGTGAATACACTAAAAGTGAACTGTATACTTTAAATGGGTGAATTATAGGGCGTATGAATTATATTGCAATAAAACTGTTTAAAAGGCACATTAAGGTTCTTTCTTATTCATACTAAATTCATCTAAAAGGAAGAAATAAATAACATAAAATACAGCGTAGTAGAGAAGTTCTATGTAAATAAACGTCAGCCCCTCCTCCTAGCCACAGCTGGGAGTACTTCCACAGCCCAGTCACAGGAAATGCCCAGCCTCACTTGACCTGTGTTCTCGGGCCAGCATTCTGAACCAGGTGAGGACTGAAAACCCTTCAACAAGTGACCTGGCAAGAGATGCCTCTGAGTAACAAGGGCTACTCAAAATCAGATGGAGCATCATCCTTGCTAATACCACAGTAAGTTGTTTTGACAACTGTGCTGGTCAGGCGTGGTGGCTCATGCCTGTAATCCCAATGCTTTGGGAGGCCAAGGTGGGAGGACTGCTTGAAGCCAGGAGTTCAAGACCAATCTGGGAAACAGCGAAACTCAGAGTCTACAAGCACCAAAAAAACGTGCCAGGCTTGGTGGCACGTGCCGATAGTCTCAGCTACTCAGGAGCTTGAAGCTGTAGGATGCTTTCAGCCCAGGGGTTCACGGTTGCAGTGAGTTACGATCATGCCACTGTATCCAGCCTGGGTGACAGAGTGAGACCCTGTCTCAAAAAAACTAAAAGCTAACAACAAAATAATCTTTGTGGTTTAAGAAAAACGAAGGGCAATCCTAGCCTTTAAACCAGCAGTCAAAGTGACCCACAAAATCATGATTTTCTATTATTTATATACTTTATCCCACCGTCCCTTCCCTTCTGAATTTCAGAGTCTTTGCAAGTCCAAATAAAATAAATGCTATCTTTTCTTTGCTTTAAACCAATGGTTTTCAAAACCTGGCCTTGCACCAGAATCACCTAGAGGGTTTGCCTGTTAACGCTTTGTTAAAACATACTGTTAAGCCCCATTTGCAAAGTTTCCGGTTTAGCAGGTAAGTACAGCCAGAACCTATATTGCTTACAGGTTCCTGAGTGATGCTGATTCCACTGGTCTGAGACCCACCCTCTGAGTACAACTGTTGAATACAAGTTAGGCAAGGTCTAATGCCAAACAGATAAAATTTAAAATCCTGGTATTTAGTATTGTGAAAAAATATTAATGAATATTAGTGAAAATTTGAGATACAGCATAAAAGGTTGAAATCAAAAGGCATTGCCTAAATGTTGATATTTTAACAAAATAAAAACAAAAAACATTTGCTTAGAGTTATACCAAGCAGATCCATAGCTAGTTTAAAAGCTTAAAATCTGTAACTTCTCAAAATGTATAACTTCACTACAAATAGCATCCAGTGTTGTCTATCTTACATAGGGTCTTAATCCAGTTTTCACTACAAAGTTATTTCCTGGAAACATCAAGCAGGAATGAAAAGAGGGCTTTACATTAAGGGACACTAGTAATCTTAGGCAGTTCTCGAGCAAAATTAACATTTACGTTTGAGTGCCATCATAGTGGACTGATTGCAAAACAGTTTACCTGCTCAACTTCCGCTTCTTTCTTGTTCTCCTAAGTGCACAAGCCTGTAAGATTTTCATCGGAAATATCATTCATCATGCCAGAACCCTGAGAAACACATTCCCATCGCTTGAACGATAAAATTCTAAGCTCCCTGACCTGCTCTTTTCCAACAGTCACCACTGCCCAAACTAACATGTTTCAAGAAGCTTCCCTCTTGCCCTACCATAATTCAAAAGCAACTGGGACAGCTGGCCATTCCCATGAGTGTGCCACGCCCAGACCCATGCCGCTGACCATTCACAACAGGAACACAGGCTAGGAAAAAGACTGGGCCACCGTGAGTTATATGACTTAAGAGTATGTTTATGTACTTATTACAACCAAGCCAGGTTAAAACGTAGGTGGGTACCACCTGGGAAAGAGAAGCCTTCCGTCTCCAGTCACAGTCCGTGTCCTGGTACAATTACCTACACTGGACTCAATCCTATTCCTCTCACACTGAGAGAGTAAGCCAGCTCAATTTTCAAATTTTAAGTCTGTCTTTCATGAGCAATTCATATCCAGCCAGGGCACTGAAATTACAACTTTCCTGCTGACAATGGAGTAACTCCTTTTCACATAGAAATGTTCAGCGCAATAGCTAACCCAGCTGAGAGGACCACAAAAGAAAAGTATCTTGGAGAAGAAACATGGTTGATGAGAATACACAACAGCAATTTTGTCATGCTGAATCCCTAATCCACTGTCTATGTTAAATGTTGAGGATACACAATGGACCAGAAATTCAGATACAGCAGTCACAGAACAGTGATGAATTCTGTATTCTTGTATTTCTCTTTACAAGACTGAATTGTTAAAGTACTAATCCTTTTAAGTCAAAAAGTATGTATCTGGTTCTCTGAACTGAAAGTCTTTTTAGGTCTCCACCTGTGAATGTCCAAAACAAAGTGAAGGAAATGCACTTGGCAGGTCTTGGGACAGGAAGCACACACCTTTAAACTCAGGGGAGGGGGAAGGGAGAGGATTCCTTCTTTATATCATCAAGGAGAAACTCCTCACAGTTCCACCCTCTTCGGAAAAGTTAATGATGACCAATTAAAGAAAAAGTTAGCAAACTGTTCAAATAAAATTCGTCACACTGAGTTCATGGATCATCTATGTTGAGTTCAGAAGGCGAGGTGCACAGAGACAAAATGGGGATAGCCATAAGTGAGGAAGACAAGGCCTCTGCTGACAGCAGGCTGGATATGGCCCCCAAGGCGGCTCACACCACAAAAGCTACAGTGGTGTTATTTGGAGGATGGTGACAGGACTACCAGACCCTGACACCAATCACGACCCGACAGATGTCTCCACAGAGAGATCCAGAAACACAAAGGATGGTCCATCAGACCCAAAAGTGGTTAAAAGAAATCAGGTATATTTAGACAGAACACAAAGTATGCGACCTCCATTAAGTGACATGACTGCATTATCTGATATGAAGTGTGAGAAGCTAGCCAACTGCCAGTCAGGTAAGGGTGGCTTTCAAGTACTCAGAGTCATGAGGAGGTACTGGAGCAGTGAGGAGGCAGCACCAAGAGAGAAGTTTTGGGAATACCTTTCCCCCCACAGATGCTATTGCCCAAGGAAGAGAGAAATTCTCCATCCACGCCAAGTATAGACAACCCTGTGGGAGAATTACTGTTAAGGACACGTGACAAAACGGGAAAGACTACAGGTGAGACAAGCAGGAGTTGAGTCTGTCACATTCATTACTTTAGTTCCAATCTGCCACCAGCAAGTGGGGAGACCACAAGCACATACATTTATCCAGGTCTCAGTTTCTGCACCTGTCAAGTAAGAGAGCAACCCAGGTACCATTCAAGGCTTTAGTTAACACCCAGGGGCTCTTAAAACACGTAACAAAATGTGTTTCATGACTCCTAAGGTCATTTACTTTTATGTAATAAATAAATAAAGCCATTTTCATTAAAGCACATGAGTTAGCTAGATTTACTATTCATGCCATAAACTATTACCTCGAAAGAAAACAGGGCTAGTATTTTGAACCTGTGGGGATACAATTCACCAAAAGCGACAGCTCACCAAGTCTTATATACTAAGAAAAGTATGGCCACACCAACTTTCAGTGCCTGCTGGGCGGAAAGCGGTGATTCCCACTTCTGTTATCTTGCTGAACGTTTTAAAGACCATTTCACAGACTCCGTAAGACTGTACACTGCTAGGATGGTTTTAATTTAAAATGTCATTTGTCCTGCCAAAGAGAAGTAGGCAGAGATACACACACACACACACACATATATATATATATATACACAATTATAATTGTTTCCCAGAAATGAATTACTTCCTAACATTACCTGTAATTATTCTGTATCTTTAAAGTAGAAAAGAGACTACAAGCCGGGCTCGGTGGCTCAGCCTGTAATCCCGCGCCTTTGGGCGGCTGAGGTGAGTGGATTGCCTGAGCCCGCGGGTTCAAGACCCGCCTGGGCAGCGAGACCTCACCTCTACAGTAAATCAAAAAATTAGCCGGGCGTGGTAGCGCATGCCTGTAATTCCGGCTACTCGGAAGGCTGAGGCGGAAGGATTGCCGGAGCCCGGCAGGTGGAGGCTGCGGTGGCCAGCAGCGGCCACTGCACTCCAGTCTGGGCGACAGAGTGAGACTCCAACTCAAAAAAAAAAAAGAAAAGAGACTACATAAATTATGCCAATTAGTAATTTTTGCTATTTGTCAGCAATAAAAATAGCTAATGAGAGGTACTACATGCATAAAAGCAATAAAAGGATACAAAAGAGACTAATTAAAAATATGGTGCCTTCCAATGAAATGAAGGGATAGCTCAGCCTGTAGTCCTAGCACTTTGGGAGGCTGAGGTGAGTTAAAAAAAAAAAAAAGAAGAAATGAAGGGAAAGGCAAAGGTGAGAATATGTACACGCAGCAATTCAGAGAGGTTATTATCTTCTTAGAAGTAGACCTAAGAAGACTTAAGAGTTGGCTGAGTGACACGTGCAGGACCACAGAGCTTGCAAAATGATGGAGCTAGAAGTTAAAAGTCCAATTCCAAGTCAATGCTTTCTATATCACCCCAAACCAGAGGGATGTTTTCTACAGTGACAGACCATTAACAACAGAGGTTCACATGTCTGTGCATTTCATGAGGAGTTTTTATTACATTTTCACCATGGGGAAAAGCCATTTTTAAAAATTGTGATTAGTCCAAGGAAGGATAAAATCATGGAACTTTGATTTTACAGGAAAGAAGTCCCATGAACTTCCAAAACACCTATTATCTCAATCACAGGTGCAAACTGCACACTTCTAGACTCCCTGCAGTATACCAAAACTCAGGATAATCAAGAGATGTTTGTCGACTGAATAAATGAACGGACAAACTCTAGTTTAAAATAGAACACGAGATTCCAGATTTCCACCTCAGTACAAGAGGCCTGTAACAACAAACTTTTGAAGTATTTGTAGGCTACTAATTGCATTTTCAAATTTAAATCAAAGAAAGTTGAAACACTCTGCCAGTTCCCAGGGCTCTTTAAATGAACTCTTAATACAAAAACACAGACTCAGACTCAGTCTTTTTCCTGATCCGATAGGAAAAGAAAAGCACATAAGGATAAGTTCTGATGAAACCTGATACACAGTCAGGAATTGCAGGTGCAGAATGCCTAGTACATAATCTGCATGTAACCATTTGCTCATAAGGAGCAGCTTCCAGAAACCTGAGAACCCCCCCCCCCAACACACACAGAAAACTACATCTAAGCAAAAGACAAATCTCGAGACTGGAACAAAGATGCTTCAGTGCTGCTGGTGGGGGCAGCCACACAAGACCCAAGACATGCCTTCTCACCCCAGACTACTTCCTAATGTTGGGATGCTCACAGAAGATGAGGAATAACCAAATGTCAGGATAAACACGAACTTCCTAAGTCACCGGAAGCTGGATATTTTAAATTGGGTTTCTGATTCTTCACAGTGAGGATGAATTCAAGTTCTTTAATGAGATGGGGCAAAAGAAGCGTGTCCAGCTAAAAACAGGTCGTTGAGGATCAACAGGGAGGTGCCACAGATTCCACGACCCATTCACAGATCTGCTTCCTCTTTCCTACTTTCAAGCCACTCCCCGCACAAAAGCCACAGGCAACAGGTGAAAGCAAACACATTGTCTAGGATGACCTAAGAGCACTGGAATGCATGAAGTCCACATTCAAGCCCCCACTGTCATTTCAGCTATGATACCACCACTTGGCCCTTTCAATTTTGGGAGATTCTTCAGAAGACACATTGACTGATTTACGTAACAAGCTTTCAATTTCTACTTACTCAATTTTTTTTTAGTCAATATTTTTTATTATGATGTTGTGGGGTACAGTTAAGGGTTAGGTATACAAATACATTTCATTCAGGCACCCTGTTGATCAACGCCTGTTGATAAGAGGCGTTTCCCCGTCCCCAGACAGATGTTTTTTACCGTTAATCCCATCTCCCTCCTCCCCCTCATAGTTTCCCACTACTGTCATTCATTTTCTTATAACTTACTCAATTTAATCATGTACTATCTGGAGATAATTCTAAATTCCCCAAACCATCCTTAAGAATTCTGAAAAGAACTATCTAGAAAAGGTATCTTCTGGAAAAAACATTGTTAAGTTATACTGAAACAAAGCCTTTTCTCAAGAGCTACTTAGGTCTGAATTTTCAAGCACTAGTTTCATAATATTATTTTTAAAAACAAAATGCTCAAAAAAACATAAGCTGGCAAGCTAGAACAGCTTACCAAACTCCTTCCATCATGAACGAGGAAATCAAACATCACCACTCACCTGAGGTGTCTCTACAATGATATCCAAGCCCCAGGTAAGCCAAGGAGGCTCGGGCCACAGGAGCATCTTTGAAGCCTCGGACTTACTTCTGTGTTCTCCACTCCAGCACTGAAGCCATCTCCTAATGAGGCAAGTAGTGTTCTTCCACAGAACCCTCAGTAAGCACTCATCATTGTGAGGCTATATTGCGAAAAGCACTAAAATAAATGCACCATTCATCTAAAGCTTATGAGAATGCCACCCCCTACGACGATTTGAACAGGCTTCTAGTTTTCCTGAGAACTTTCACATACTCATTTGACCCTCTTTAAAAACCGCAGGACACAGAGCAAGTCATCAAGCCAGGTATCCGCTGTATTTTACAGACAGCGAAACCAACTGCAAAAGATTACACGGTTTAATCAAGGTCATAAAGTGACTCGTCAAGTGTGCTGCCATGTTTCCTCAGCTTTGGCCCCTCTGAATCTCCTCTCCTAGTCTCCTTCCTTCCCGCCCCTCCAATTTACTATATTTTCCAATCTTAAAAAAAAAAGTGACTTGCCAAGTAGGTGCCCAGTCGTATGACACTCCAGGGGTCTTTTCTTTACAGTGATTCGAAGTTGAAAAATAACTTTCTGTATCTCTTTATCACAGACATCGGATAGAATGTAAAACTTTCACATCTAGATAATGTTTCTTCTTTATAAAAAAACGTAAAGATCTGGTTGGGTACAGTGGTGCACACCCGTGGTCCAGCAACAAGGCAAGGCCCTGTCTGTAAAAATAATGAGCAAATAATAAAAAATAGATTATAAAGATGGTAATGGTCCAATGAGTTGACTAAGAGATGTTTGACTTCAAATCAGAATGACCCTGAAAAGCCATAATACTTGGATGCAAAAATATCCACTATGAAAAGTGAATATGCTCAGATGCAACAGAGAAGCTGCCATTATATGCATTCTGCATCACTGGTTTAAAAATCCTGAACGTCCTGTGAAGAGAAGGTGAATAACTGCAACCGATAAGACACTACACATCATCACATTACCTATAGCTTGATCAACTTAACAAATATTTCAAAATGTTTATAAAAGGCAAAAATTTGGGTCAGCCTGGGAAGAGGTCTGAGATAAACGTTAGCTGTTTGCCACATCAAGTAACAGCTGGTGATAGAAAGCCAATACAGTGGAGTTTTCTCCAAGTTTGGTAAAAAGATTAAAAAAATACAGAAATCAGCCAGGGTGTGCGGCTCATGCCTGTAATCTAGCACTTTGGGAGGCCAAGGCTGGAGGACTTCTTGAGTCCTGGTTTGAGACCAGCCTGGGCAACATAGTGAGACCTCATCTCTACGAAAAATGCAAAAATGAGCTGGGTGTGGTGCCACATGCCTGTAGTTTTCCAGCGACTGGGGAGGCTGAGGTCGGAGGATCTGTCTGAGTCCAGCAGGTTGAGGCTGCAGTGGCAATGATTATGCCACTGCACTTCAGCCTGGGTGACAGAGTGAGACATCGGATAAAAAAAAAAAAAAAAAGAATCACAAGGCAAAACTCTTGACAGAAAGAACTGGGAATGTAAATGCAAGTACTAGAGTGATTCTAAGGAATATAAACTGTGAGGACAGAGTTTAGGGTAGAAATAGCCTTGCCCCCCCCATGCCCTGGTTTTCTCATTGCTAAAACGGGTGGTAGGGATACAACCTTCCTACTTCACAGTCAAGTAACAAAGCATCACAGGCGATGATTCATTTAAAAAGTGACTAGCACCCAGCGTCGACATATAGTGAGCAATAAACAGCTACCATGGTGGAGAATTTCTGTGTTCATAACTATTTAACACTCAGACATTAGCAAACAGCATATGAAACAGAAGATTTATTCCTTGTTGCATCATTCTCCTCCTTTCCCCACACCCACCCTCCCAAAGAAAGCTGTTTTAAAAAATGAGAGCCACTCACATGATTTGAATTGGAAGTCTAGGAGCATAAATCAATATTCTTTTAAGTTTTAAGGACAACTGAAGAGTTTTGTCATATTTTAAGGATTAGAATTTAAACACACAATTTTTTACACGTTCACATATGTAACTCACTTGGTTAAATCATGAAAAGAACAAAACCCACCCCAAACCATAAAATGGGGGGAAGTATTTAATGTATTATTAAAAGCAAGAAAAATCACACCTCCAAAGAGCAGAGCTCTGAACCAATATTGAACATGAAGTCTTTTTAAAACACTCACACATGGCCAGACTCGGTGGCTCAGCCTCTAATCCTAGCACTTTGGGAAGCCAAGGTGAGAGAACTGCCTGAGCCCATGGGTTCAAGACCAGCCTGGGCAACTTGGCGAGACTACGTGCCTGTAGTTCCAGCTACTTGGAAGGCTGAAGCATAAAAATCGCCAGAGCCCAGCAGGTGGAGGCTGGGGTGGCCTTGAGGGTGCCACTGCACTCCAGTCTGGGCGACAGAGTAAGACTCCAACTCAAAAAAAAAAAAAAAAAAAATGCTCACAGACTGACTTACAATTAAAAGTCTCTTCTGTTCCTAATCACCAGCTTTGATCACTCACACTTAAATAAAAAAATTAATGCTTTCCTATTCCTAGACTTCTGAATCTCACCAGAAGCAAAATCTAACCAACCCTTCTCTTGCTCTCGTCCCCTCTAGCCTCCTCAGGCCTACCTTCTGTAGACCCTGTAATTCAGGGGCTGCCAACCTCTCTCCATAAGGGCCACAAGGTTCACTCCGCTAGGCTGTGTGGGCTACACAGGCCATCTGAGCTACGGAGTTGCCACAGGCTAGGTGTTAGTGTATGAGCATGGCTGTGTTCCCATCAAACCTAACTTACAGAAACTAGCCCTGGGCTGTGCCTGGCCTACAAGGCAGAGTCCGTCCCCCCACCCCACCCCGCTAATCCAGTCAACTAATATCATCCTTCAGATCGTGTGACTTCTGATTTAAAAGTCCTTTTCCTACAGAAAACAGAGCTCCACATTCCTGCGCCTGGCCCACAGGCTGCCTGCAGGGCCTAACCTTTACCATCTTAGGCTGTCTCTCATCCCCCTACACACTGCACTGCCCCAACTCCACGCTTCTGATTGACTCGTCCGTGGCATGTCCGCCCCTCTTTCCCTCTGAACTCTTAAAATTTTCTTGCTTCCCCCAGCCCCTCTAGGGCTAAATCCTACCTATACTCTAAAAAGCCCCTTCCCTTTCCCAAGAAACTTCCTCGGCAGAACTGCCATGGCACTTAATTTATGTCTTCTGTGAAAATGACTGTCTTCTTTTACCACAGTGAATTAAACATCAACATCTCCTAAGTTGTAGGCAGAATTGATTTATAAATCATCTCTATATTTGCCTTAGCACTTTACTCTCAAGAGATAAGAAACAGATATTATTCCAAATAAAATATTTCTACAATTAAACTCCTTTACATAACACAGTACTTTTATGAAAGTAAGCCTGTCCAGGCATGCTGGCTCAAGCCAGTAATCCCAGCACTTTGGGAGGCCAAGGCGGGAGGATCAGTTGAGATCAGAAGTTCAAGACCCAGCCTGAGCAACATTGTGTGATCTTGTCTCTACAACAAATGTTTAAAAATAGCTGGGCATAATGGTGTGTGCCTGTAGTACCAGCTACTTGGAAGGCTGAGGCAGGAGGAATGCTTGAGCTCAGGAGTTCATGGCTGCGGTGACCTGTGACTGTGCTACTGCACTACAACCTGGGTGAGAGAGTGAGACTTTGACCCAAGAAAAGAAAAAAAGCCGGAGGCCCTCTTGTTCTGTAATATGCTACCTAAAAATTAATGACACTGGCTCAACAAATTACGCCTTCAAAAAGGAGTCTCCGCCTTACTCCTGAGAAGGCAGCCTGGTCAAGTGGGAAAAGCAGCAAAGGCCTAGCCTCCACTCCTGACCCAGCATGAGGTTGAGCCTCCAGGCGCTGCCTTCCCAGAGGCTTAACACTGCCCACCCGGGAGAGTTGGAGTCACTGCTACACACAGCACACCTGCACAAACTA
This sequence comes from Cephalopachus bancanus, assembly GCA_027257055.1. Lineage (NCBI taxonomy): Eukaryota > Metazoa > Chordata > Mammalia > Primates > Tarsiidae > Cephalopachus > Cephalopachus bancanus. The sequence goes on along the minus strand of JAPVLO010000579.1, from coordinate 474,400 downwards.
CTGTGCGTCATGACTTTCATATGTAGGAGCAGCTGCCCAAGCTGGCTGCAAGGCCCTATTCTGTCACATGCAAAGCCATTGGGCCGCATCTGTGTTCGGCACCATGAACATAAAACTCCAGACAGGGGTAATCCCGGATCAGACAAACTCAGCCAGCTGCAGCTCCTCTCACAGAAGGTACAGCAAACAGAGGGCTCATCTTCCAGCTACTTCTAAAAAGATGAAAGTTCAAGGTTATCTCTGCATTACTTTAGGCACACAGCTCAACATTTCACAACAGCCAGTGATAATCAAGTTAAGCTTCTATGGAATCAAAAGGCAAACATCGAGGCTTACAGTGGCCTGGGAGGCTCTCAGTCTCAGCTCACCATTCAGGTCACTCCTAAGACCACTGTGCTCCGGCCACCCTGGCCTTCTGCTGAGAGGTCCCCGCAGGGCCTTGTGGCTGTGCTCACATCCAGAGTGCTCTTTCTCAACATCTTCATGGGCATCCTCACTTTGTACAGATCTCAACTCAGATGCCACTGCCTCAGAGAGGCTTTCCCAGGCTACCCTATTTAAAGATAATCATCTTGCACTTTCTTTTCTTCTTATAGCAGCAGTCCCCAACCTTTTTGGCACCAGAAACTGGTTTTGTGGAAGGAAGACATTGTTTCCATGGGTGGGGGCGCGGGGGATGAGGATCGCCAGGCATTAGATTCTCATAATGAGCCCACAACCAAGCTCAGTTCACAATAGGGCCCACCTCCTGGGAGAATCTAATGCCTCTGCTGATCTGACAGAAGGTGGAGCTCTACTCACCCACGGCTCACCTCCTGCCTTATAACACTTGTTAACTGGCCTTTAGTCATGGTCTTATTCTGTCTTCCCTATTAGAATAAAACCCCATGAAAACAGTAATTTCTTATTGGCTGCTGTACCTGGAACATACTGAATACTTGATATATATTTACTAATTGCTAAAAAGCAGTGATATATTTATGACTGATGAGAAATATTCCTTCATAATCGCAAATTACATAATTTCTAAAATTCAAATGCTTTCAACTACATCTAGCATGTCAAGGCTACACCTAGAACAGAAGTTCTTAATTTGGGGCTTTAGGAAGTCATTATACCCATTTTTCTGGAAGGAAAGTCTACAGCTTTTCTTTAAAGGGCTCCTCATCTCAAAGACATCCTTGAGGAGCGATATACGACTTTGGTTATGCCATGGTATCTCCTAGCAAATTTTTAAAATACAGACTCCTGGGTCCCACTCCATAGATCTGTGATACAACCACAGGATTATATTTTTACTACCCAGATAACTCTAGTGTATAGCAAATGTTAAAAACTATGCAATTTGGAAGCAACAAATGTTTGACTAGTTTGGGCTCCTCAAAGCTACTTATACATATAGAAAAGAAAAAATTTGAAAAGTAAAAATTTTGAAAGAATTGGCATCTCTGGCAAACAATTAGTATACAAGCTCCTGAATATGAATACTTCCATACCATAAAAACATTTTAAACAAAGATGAGTATCTCCACCTTCACTTAAGTACTAATCTGACACTAGGATTTCAGAGCTTATTCCCGGAATAGAAATAATACTTTTCACCTAAAAGACACATGTTTTAGATAAAAGTTCACTTTTAAATAACGTACTAGACTACAAAAATCTAAAAATATCAAGAGAATGACAAAATGCTTTCTGAAGACGAATCAAGAACTACATTACAACTCTGAAGGCTTTGCAGTTTTACTGCTAAATATGCCTTTGAAGCGATGTATTTCTACCAATTAATGAATGTCCTCACTGGGCTTCAACTGTTAAACAGGATGAGACACTGAACTGAAGTGAAACTAATACTGACTACAGTGACACAGTCAGCAAAAGAGGGGGGAAGGAGAATTTCAGAGATGTATTTAGATCATGCCAAAAAGGTCTGAAAAGACCAGGTGTCAGAGTGACTCCAGTGGTAAACTTGTTTTGTTGGGCCTTTTTGTTTGTTTGTGTCAGAGTCTCACTCTGTCACCCAGGCTGGAGTGCAGAGGCACACTCGTGGCTACAGCAGCCTCGACGTGTGGGGCTCAGGTGACCCTCCCGCCTCAGCCTCCCAAGTAGCTGGGACTACTGGCATGTGCCACCACACCTGGCCCATTTTTTGATTTATTGTATAGATGAGATCTCACCAAGTTGTCCAGGCTGGTCTTGAACCCCTGAGCTCAGGCAATCCTCTTGCCTCTGCCTCCCAAAGTGCTGGGATTACAGGCATGAGCCACTGTACCCAGTCTTGTTTTGTTTTTATTTACAGTCCAATAAGCAAACATCAAGTAAATGAACCAATTCATTGACACCAAACTAGAGCATCATAAGTTGCTGATTTTTAAACGCTCATCCAAGTAATTCTTTAAAATAAGTGATTGGCAAAACAGACAGCAAAGCACTGAACTGCTAAGTACTTATAAAATAAATAAATCCTGAAATGTCCCCAGTAATAAATAACCTTAAATGCAACTTGGACACTGAGACTCACAAGGAACATACTCCACCCACTCTCCATCTGGATTCCTGACTGCACAGCAGTATCAGCTGACACAGAGGCACCAGGTCATGAACACACCTGACTTAAAACATCAGAAACATGAAGCAACCCTTTTTTACACCTGGAGAACTTGGGAAGAAGGTCAAACACCATCTGTGAAGCATCTCCAGCTCACCTTCTTGCTCACACTGCAAAGACACTGGATCCGAAGCATCGTTCAGTTCCCTTATCAAGTAAGTTGAGTTGGTGAGGAAGTCAAAAGGAATGCATGTGGTCCTCAGCTCAGGAACTTGGTTAGTCATGGGGTAAGATCAAGCTTGAAATGCGCAGGAGACCTGAAGAACTGTAAAAGCAACGGAGTTTGAAAACACCTCCTTAAGGTTTCCCTTCTACAAAGGGCCACGGGCAGCTTTTAGCTCGTAGTGCATTTCACTCCAAATCAAAAAACAGTGCACTCTCACTGGGAACTTTATGTTCTGGGAATAACTAGTAAATATATCAATGAAGCCACAGATACATCTTCCCAAAATGTGGGCTTGAAAGGCAGACAAAGCAGCACAAAAGTGAACTCCACTGACTGTTGACAAAACATGTCACGTGCAAGACTCCCATGTGACAGGAACAGAACTCTATGTAAAGAAGGAAATGGCAACCACATGGAAGGGCAGAGGAGCTGAGGCCTGGTAGGACATTGAGCGCAAGGTCAGGAACTCACCAGATGACCCACTCAGGAAGAATGCGACCCCTCCCTCCTTTTAATTTGGAGAGACAAGAACCAAGAGAAAAACCAAGTACCGGTAGGAGGAAGAGAGAGAAGCTGAGACAATCTGACCCTAAGGGGGAAGAGGGGGGAGACCTGGCCAAGATCAGGTGCCTCAGTCGGGGAAGTTAAAACAAAAAGGCTGAACAGGGCCAGAAGCGGCCCAGTTCCCGGACTCCAGGGGCCACAGGGCCTGCTGAGAGTCCCAGCCCCACTGCCACCTCGTGGCCAGCTCCTGTCTCACCTGGGCCCTCCTACAGCACAGGCAGTGCATGGAAATCAGCCCTCCACAACCCGAAGCTTTGGGCGTACAGGTTCATGAACACGCCTGGATAAAACAAAACTTACTTCTGGCAGAACTGGGAGTATGAAAGTAAAGGAAAAAGACAAGAATGCAGCAGTAGCACCTGGGGAACCCCCACCCCAGCAGCACCAAGGGAAGGTTCCAAAGCCCACAGAGCTGCAAGTGATGGGAGGGAGGTTAACCAACACGGACCATCCCTGGGGGGATGTTCCCTCTCAGGACTGTACTCTGAGAGTCTCACCCCGATTTACAGAGAGAAAGAAGGGACGGGTAGAATTTCCCCTCTAAAGGTGCAGTCTGACTCACCAAAGCCATCTTCACTGCAAAGCTTAAACACTCCCAAATACAAGGAGAGTATGCAGCCTTCCCTTCTGAGGACGTGATGGGGAAGGGGCAGCTAAAGGAGCAGGGGCAGAGCTAAGTCCTAGGGGCACGGCCCAAGAGACACTGTCTCAGGGCCACCTGTCAATTTCCATTTCTCTACTTACAGGAGACACAATGTTCACTACACAGCTAGAGCATGCTATACAGACCAAGCAAAACAATACACAGGCATTCCTGGCATTCAGTATCAAAGTTGATGTTAGCTCCTTTTCCCTTCTAAAGACAGATACAGAAGACTCTGGTCCAGGGTTCTCAGCCAGGGGTGATTCTGGCCCCTCCTCCCCAAGGGCACATGTAACAAAGCCTGGAAAAATCTCATTGTCACACAACTAGGGGGAGGGAAGATGCTACTGGCATTTGAGGGGTAGAGGCCAGAGGTGCTGCCAAACACCCTGGAGTGTACAGAACAGCTTCCCACAACAAAGCATCATCAGGCCCAAAACACCAACAGTGCCATGCTAAGGTGCCATGCTAAGAAACTACGCAAACACAGAAGACGGTAATTTAATTGCCAACAGTGGGTACACACTTGGAATCTGAATATCACTGTTATTCATGAACCAGACAAGATATGGGAAACAGGTGTCTGATGTGGATGATCTCCTCAAATTCTAATAAAAATACCACAAGGCAATTCCATGTTACACAGCACTAAGGTGCCAAAACCAGAGTAGTAAGTCAGGGAGCCTAGATTCACAGCCAGGGCAATTAGACTCTCAAGCTGCACCTGCCTGCGACACAGACCGCAATGAGTCGTTGAAGTAAAGAGTTAATGGAGGGCTATTAATCTATGAAAAACAGCCATGACTATTTGATACATGCAGAACTTCGTAAACTAAGAACATATACTTTTAAAATACCCATACAAAGTTTACCAATTGACCATGCAATGGGTCGCAAAGACACAGCTCCAATTTCAACATCAGAAAGAATGCAGGCCACATTCCTTGACCACCTTGCAATGAAATTAGAAATTAACAATAAAAACTGGTAGCGGAAAAAAAAGAATTTAGACTTGAAATTTTAACACATCTTTCTAAATATTTATTTTAAAGGAAAACAATTTCCTCTTATTTAGAAATTAACCATGAAGACATCATATATTACCAAACACTTCAAATCTGGCCAAAGAACTACGCTAGGAAACCGAATAGACTCAGATGTATATTTAAAAAAGTAAGGCAAATCAATGTAATCAAAAGTTTCTTTTCATAAAAAACTAACTGATAAAGCAGAAAACTCTGAATCCAAAAAGAAAAAAAAGTAAAAAGAACATTAGAAATGAAAGACCAAGCCAGGCGTGGTAGCTCACGCCTGTTATCTCAGCACTTTAGGAGGTGGAGGTAAAAGGACTGCCTGAGCCCAGGGGTTCGAGACCAGCCTGGGCAACTTGGTGAGACCTTGTGCCTACAACAAATCAGAAAATTTGCCGGGCATGGTGGCATGCGCCTGTAGTTCCAGCTTCTTGGAAGGCTGAGGCAGAAGGATTGCGGGCCAGCAGGTCGAGGCTGCGGGCCATCAGCATGCCACTGCACTCCAGCCTGGGCAACAGAAGGAGCCCCTGACTTACAAAAAAAAAAGACAAGCTACAACAAAAGAGGAAGCCAGGATCTACAGGAAGATCTTAAGGGATTACCAGGCAGAATTTCATGCCAATGAATTTGAAAAAACATCTAAGCAAAACAGGTCATTTTCTATGAAAATGTGGCCAGAAGAGGTGTTTCAGGCCTGTAACCCCAGCACTTTGGGAAGCTGAGGCAGGGGGATCACCTGAGCCCCGTTCAAGACTAGCCTGGGCAACACAGCGAGACTGCGTCTCTAGAAAAAATAAAAAATTAGCTGAGTGGAAGCTGAAGTTGTAGGATCGTCTGCATTCAGAAGGTGGTCAAAACTACCATGAGTCGTGACTGTGCCACAACACTTCAGTCTGGATGACAAATTCTAGTAACAATACCACAAGACACTTCCCATGTTATACAGCACTAAGGTGCCAAGACCAGAGTAGTCAGTCAGGAAGCCTGGATTCACAGGAAATCTAGGAAAATATATCGTCGAAACTGGCTCAAGAAGGAAGAGATAAAAAGCTTTAACGAATTAGTAACACAAAAAAGGGTAAAATACAAGGGGGGACTAAAAAAAATTTTATTTAAAAAAATTGATGTATTTCCTCTCACATGTCTAAGCTCCTATCACCTTCAAAGCACTCTCCATTGGATGCAATACACCTATCGAGACGCTGTCTTCAAGTGCTCAGAATAGTTTTTGAACTCATCCATCTTGATGCCTTTTAGTATTTCTGCCAGTTTTTGGTTTCACCTCTTCCACACAGGCAAAACATTTTCCTTTGAGGACTTTTTTCATCCATGGAAACAAAAAAAAAGTCACCTGGGGTGAGATGGGGGGGAGGGGCGTGGGTCATGCCTTTTTTGGTCAACAACTGTGCGCTAGTAAATCACCCATCATGCAATAGGCAAACGCGACGAAAGAATCTCCAAAAGAAAGATTATCTGAGGCTGAACACAGCCTCTCTCAACAACACTAGTTGGTACACAGATGGCGATGGGTTCCTAGAATACTTACCTAGTGGGGAAGCCTGGACTACAAAGGGCCCACCCTCCAGAAAAGAATTCCAGTTTTTGAGAGGCTCCCACTCATATGAGCAAAGACTCAGAAAAATAAAACTGCTCCCAGAGCACACCAATTATGGTAAAATAAAAATATAATTTAAAAAGATGAAGAAATGCCAACTAGTTCAAGACACTGTAACAGTCAAACTTTATCCAAGTGGCAATGAAAAGATAATCCCCATAACTATTCCCAAGCATACAAAGATGGGATAATTTACCAACGCAACCTGTGAGCCTGTCATAACCACAGCAAGTCAAAAAGCAAACAATGGGCCTTTCCAAGTTAGGAACAAGAGAAGGGAGGAAACAGTGAGGGGGAGGAGGGAGTGAGAGGAAGGGAGGGAGAAGGGGGGAGAGAGGAAGGGGGAAAGGAGGAAGGAGAACGGGTGGAGGGAAGGGGAAGGGGGTGAGGGACACACACACACACACCACACACACACACACACACACACACACACACACTCCCAAAAAATCCACCAACAAACCACAGTTGACTTTTTGTTTTAAAAAGAAAAAAAGCCACAGTCTCACTCTGTCGCCCAAGCTGGAGCGCAGTGGTACACTCACAGCTCACCCTCGATCCCCCAAGTAACTGGGACTACAGGCGCATGCCACCATGCCAAGCTAATTGCTTTTTATTTTTGTAGAGATGAGGCCTCACTATGTTGCTCTGGCTGGTCTTCAACTTCTGGCCTCAAGCAATCCTCCCACCTCAGCCTCCCAAAGTGCTAGGCTTACAGGAGTGAGCCACAGCACCCAGCCTGACACATGTTAAAAGAATACTCCAGGTCATCCAGACTATGGGTATCTGATATTGCTTATACTAAGAACTCTTGAACGGGAATACAAACTCAAGAATGCGAGAAATTTTCGTCCATTCTGTTCACTGCTCTACCTCCAGTGCCATGAAGAGCTCCTGGCACATAACCAGCACTCAGAAAACATTTGTTGAATAAATTCAAGGGTCAGTTAACATCAGGAACACCACTAAAAGTCTCTAAAGGAAACAGACACATTATATATATATTAAACGCATACATTTTATTTTTGATATATCTATTATCTCCACAGATACTGAAAAGGTACTGAGAAAATTCAACACTCAGTTGTAACTAGCATTTTGTTAGTAACTTAGAAGTTAAAAGAACAGCCGGGCACAGTGGCCGGGCACAGTGGCTCACGCCTGTCATCCCAGCACTTTGGGAGGTGGAGGCAAGACGATTGCCTGAACCCAGGGGTTAAAGACCAGCCTGTGCTACCTGGCAGGACCTCGTTTCTGCAATAAATCAAAAACTTAGCTGGGCATGGTGGCATGCACCTGTAGTTCCAGCTACTTGGAAGGCTAAGGTATAATGTGCCACTGCACTCCAGCCTGGGTGACGGAGTGAGACTCTGATTCAAAAACAATCAACAACAAAAAAACCCGTACTTGATCTAACAAAGAACATCGATCACAAACCTACGGCACAAGTCATACTCAATGGCAAAACCTAACTTTTTTCCTTAAAGTCAGGAACCAAACATGAAAGTCCCCTATCTCTGGGGCTACTCAACTCTGCCCTGGAGGATTCAAGTCTATGCATCCATACAAGGAAAAAAAAACACAAAAGTGTCACCCTTTGTCACTAGGTCACTGTCCACCTAAGAACATCAAAAAGAAACAACTTGAAGAGCTGCTAAGAATAACAACATTTAGTAAGAAAGTCAAACACGCAATCAACATAGACTAAGAAATTAACCTCACAGAAAATACTCAAGGCCAATAGAAAGAAAAGTCTAAATTTTCCTCTAGACACATAAAGAACCTCAGGGAAAAAAAAAAAACTCTGAAAGATGGTAAACCTTGTATGAGTATTTTTAAAATAGATCTCATATCAAGATGTCGTATGTCCAAACTAATGTGTACAACCACTAAGGGTAAAATTCAAAGGCACTAGTTGACATTCAAAAACAGTGTGACCCCAACTTGCCCTCCCAGCCCCCAGTTCCACTTTCTTGACCAGTTTCTCTTTGGTGGATAGCTCTCTCCACTGTACCAACCCAACAGCCTCAAACTCCGAGTTCCCTCGTCCTTGGACCTGAAACATTCTATTGGCCCTTGGAAACCTAAGTGCCATCCTTGACGCTAACTTGAGTTTCATCTCTTCTTAGTTCTGACCATCTTAGCCCACAGCAATCACTCCTCCCCACTAAGATTTCAGTATGTAACGCCTGTACCATTTATCAAATACTGAGCACACAATGCCTAATTCAAATGCTTCCTTTTCTCTCCTGGGGGCAAAGGGGATCGGTCAGTCACATAAGTTTACTCCTCCAAAACAAAAACCAAGTTCTCAATTCTTCTTGAGTGTCTTCATCTTTTTTTATGTAACCGCCAGAGAAGTGTTTCCCTTCCCTTTGGCTGCAAGTTTAATTTCGAGGATACATGACCCTGAAAGGCTAGCCTTCAAATAATCAGAAACCTTAAAATGATTATATTTACTTTTCTTTGCTCAGAAATTTCTGGAGCTACTTTGCTAGAAATGCCACAGGGACTCCTTTGAGTATCAGCAATGATGATACACCTTAGTTCCATTCTCATCATCAACCACAGTTAACTCCTCCATCACTGTGGGAGTACCATCTATTACAGAAACAAAATATCAGCTACAGCTCTTGGAAAACTGGCTTGCCAGGAAACCTCCAAGAGCAACTCTGTACCTTATCCTTCCATAAGTCATCCAATCTTTACTCAAGGATATACCTATCAAGTCATCATTTAGAAAAAATGAAGAATTCTCAATCGTTGCACCAAGCAAGTAAGAAATTAAGGACATTTATCTCACCAAGTAATACCATCAGTAAACCATGGAAGCATTAATCACCTGCCACTACTTTGGACATTCATGGAAACAGGTCAAACGTAGTAGCTCACACCTGTAATCCCTGTAATTCGAAAGTCAAGGCAGGAGGATCACTTGAGGCCAGGAATTCAAAACCAGTCTGGGCAACATAGCAAGATCCTGTCTCCACAGAAAATAAAACTAAAAATAAATTAGCTGGGCTTTGGTGCACCTGTCATCCTAAACTACTTGGGAGGCTGAGGCAGTAGCATCCCTCGAGTCCAGGAACTGGCGGTTACAATGATTATGCCACTTGCACTCCAGCCTGGTGACGGTGCAAGGCCCTGTCTCAAAAAGAAAAAGGGGAAGAGGAGATCCAAGTATATCCACGTCATCTCAACAACTTAAATGTACACTTACCTTGAAAATTTCAGTCATCTCAGACCTCACAACTCTTGGACCTCAGACCATCTTACTATCAAGTTACCATTTAAAACCAATTTTGAGTTCTCAATTGTTGCACTAAGCAAACTTTCTACAGATACAAAATGAGACTTTCTACTTACATTCCCAAGTCAAATTCCTTCTGGCAATGCTTGGGTGTATTTGCATAAGAGATCAATTTCCTATACAGCTGGGTAGAAGCAAAGTGAGTCTTAAGCAAGCTTCACTCTGTTGTCATCTTACAAAGGGAAGACTGGCCTGTCCTCCCAGACTGGTGAATAAGGATCCTCCAGAATTCACTATGGGTGTGCCCAAAGAATACTTGCTGGGAAAAAAATCTGCTGGGAGAGTGCCAGTTGAAAAAGAAAAGCATCCTCACCCAGTTGGAAAACTACAGAAAGAGTGGTGGCAGCAACTCAGATGGAAGCTCAAAACCCAAGAAAATTTGAAAAAAGCTCTGGGTCCTTTCTTCTGGGAGTAAAAGTCAATTAAAGGCAACGAAATGAATCCATGAAATATTCAACTAACTTTAAAAAGTAGTAACTGAAATTCTGCCTTTAATATCTGACAGTGTCAAAAACATTCAGCATCTTATTTGTTCTAAAAACGAACTTTATAATCTGCCATCATTTTTAAATAAACTGTTTCTGGGAAAGAGTACAAAAAAAAAAACCACTTTGTTTTGCTTTTCATAAAAAAAAAAAAAAAAAAAAAAAAAAAGAATGAAAGTAAACTTTTTACTGTCTTGCTTTTTTGAGGCAGGAACACCTCTGAAGCAAACGCCCCAACAGCAGCCTGAGGCAAGAGGACGTGCAGCGCCTTTGTCTCCACTCACCACCACCCGCTTCAGCCAGACACAACAGCAGAGTCCTACTCCCATTTTTTTTTTTTCTCATTGCTATCAGTGAAATACAACCAAAAAATAAAGCCACAGTCACTACACAGGCCCCAGGATAGGAGCCAGCAGTGGGTGCCGGCAGGAGGCAGTCAGTGGGCATGGAGACCAGGCAACCTGCACTACGCGAGGGGTCACGCCACTCAGCACGTCTAGGAAAGGCAGGACAGGGACATAGCCCTTCCCGCCGGGCCTGGCCCCATGGCTACACAACAAGAAGCAGCATTTTTCAAAAAGACACAATCCTGATTTTAAAAGTGAGAAACTCAAGTCTAGGAAGACAAAATGTAAATGAACAAGTAACAACTGTCTAACCAGGCGTGGTGGCAAGTGCCTGTAGTCCCAGCTACTTGGAAGACTGAGGTGGGAGGATTGAGGCGACGGTAGTTGTGAGTGTGCCACTGCATTTCAGCCTGGGAGACTCTGACTCAAAGAAAAACAAAGAACCAAAAACAAAATCCAACTGCCTAGAACTAAGAACAATTACCTCGGGATCAGCCTTAGGGTTTTCTGGTGCTTGCAAAATCAATAAAGGTAAGACATTAAGTAAATGCTCATCACAAACCTATGCAGACACTGAAATGACACAAAACCAAACCCAGTGGGTGAAAAACAATTAAGAAAGTCCAGGTGTTCTTTCATTCCTTTCAAGTTCTTATGATAACTAGATTTACCAAAAAGAGCTTTCTTGAGGAAAATACTTTAATAAAAGCTAAGTACATGCTTACAACTCACATAATTCAGCTGTAAGCACAGGGAAGACTAAGGGAGACAGAGCATGAAATACCTTTGTATCAAAAGATTTCTTTTTCCAGCAAATGGGGAAATCGGATTTTTTCACATAAGGTATAACTCACCCTTCAGAATGCCAAAAACGCTTAATTTAGACATTTGATGAGGAAAAGTTTTCATAAAGTAGTTGATGTCTCTGGATTATGTATTATAGGAGAGAAAACGATTCCAGCTTCCTGTCATCCCCCATGGTCTCACCACACCCAGCAGTGTGCTGTGACATCAGAGCTGTCCAGGGGAGTCACCGTGGCAGCACAGCTGTGGGTCCGCAGGCGGCTCCAGTTCTCAACACAGTCTTACTTCTGCCCTCTTCCAATCAGCATCAGGAGGAACAAAGCAGAAGAGCAAGAGGAAAGAACCCGCTTCTGTATTCATCATGGCCTCAAGCAAATTATTTAATGGATCTGTAGTCTTAACTCTCAACTGTAAAATGGGGTATCACCATCATATGAATGCCTGAAAATTAAATAAGATACCAAATGGAAACCACCTCCAGAAGGTGTGAGCAACAAATAATAATTCCCTTGTTTTCTTCCCTGTTTAAAAAAATAACTCTAGTCACTTCCTCGAGCAAAATACCCTCCCTGACCCATCCAACTTCTGCTCCACAACAGAAATTAGTATAGGGTATTACAAGCTTAAGAGTACATTTGGTTGAGATACAGACCATTATAACCCTTTCCTCAGAATGTACATTACCACATGATTTTATATTAGTCTCCTGAATATGTAAAGTTAAATGCCATATCTTATATGATGTCTGGTAGGTCTCTCTTCATCAACCAGCTATAAAGGACACACTGACTGTTCCTAATAAAGCTAGTGTGTATGCCCAGGCAGTGGGTAAAGAGCCTAGATTAATGCCTTGATTTCTTAGTAGTAGTGTGGCACTGGCACACAACTTTTCGTTCCTCAGTCTGAGTCTTCAAAATTAAAATTACCTACTTCATTTTACTGTTGTAAATGTTACATCAATTAATTCATGACGAACTCTTACAACATTTCTTAGTTCTTTAAGGTCCACAAATGCAGGCCATTATTCTTTCCCTATCAATACATCTCAATGCTGTTGTCTGAGAAGGCAAAGTTGGCTTAAAAAAAAAAATTGTTGTTTCCTAGCTTGCCCAAGTCAGTTCAGTCACAGTCCTCCTGTGGCTCTGCAGTCTCCCAGGTTACAGACGAATCTCATCCCCAAAGCCCTAAGGCTCTGCTATGCTGGATTTCCATCTTCTCAGGAAGCAGGGATTAAAGGGAGAGCAAGAAAATGGTCCTCCCACAACCATAATCCAATTCCCGGCACATGCCCTTGATGCTATTAGGCAAAAGTAAAACAACTTGTGAGAAAATGATTTAAAATGGAATAGGAAACCCCTCTATGGCTGCCATTCACCAATCTCTCCACTTTCCCTAAAACCACTTGCTCTACTTATCCTCTTACCTGAGCTCTGAATGCAATCTATATAATCATTGCAATGCTACTGTTTCAGGAACAGACTCTCCAGATTCATTCTTTTTCCTTCCTTCCTTCCTTCCTTCCTTCCTTCCTCCCTCCCTCCCTCCCTCCCTCCCTTCCTTCCTGTCAGAGTCTCATTCTGTCGTCCAGGCTGGAGTGTCGTGGCATGCTCATAGCTACTGTAGCCTCAACTTCCTGGGCTCAGGCAATTCTTCCACCTCAGCCCTCCAAGTAGCAGGAACTACAGGTGCGCACTGCCATGCCTGGCTAAGTTTTTGATATATTTTAGAGTCGAGGTCTCACTAAGTAGTCCAGGCTGGTCTCAAACCCCTGGGCTCAGGCAATTCTCTCCCCTTGGCCTCCTAAAGTACTAGGATCACAGGCTTGAGCCAACGTGCCCGGCCTCAACAGATTCAAATTAATTTCTTTTTCTTTTTTTTTTTTTTGAGTTGGAGTCTCACTCCATCGCCCGGACTGGAGTGCAGTGGCCGCTCCCAGCTACCGCAGCCTTGACCTGCTGGGCTCCGGCGATACTTCCGCCTCGGCCTTCCAAGTAGCAGGAACTACAGGCATGTGCTACCACACCGGGCTAATTTTTTTTTATTTATTGTAGAGATGAGGTTTCACCAAGTTGCCCAAGCGGGTCTCGAACCCGTGGACTCAGGCAATCCACTCACCTCAGCCACCCAAGGCGCAAAATTACAGGCTGAGCCACTGAGCCCAGCTTTCAATTAATTTCAAAGCAATTTTGTTTATCACCTTGGTGCAAAAGAACCTTTCTTCATAATTATACAAATATAAAATCAAATTAAGTTGTCACAAAGCCTTAATTAATGAGAAACAAAATTAGTAAGATCTATTCTTTATGACATACTGAGCCCCTTGGTTTCAAATTTATAGCAACTCAATGTTTTCTTTACGTTGAATATATAAGCATAGTTTTCCCAGATACACAGTGGGAAGCAAGAAGGCAACAATGTACTAACAGAGGTAAAAAGACATGGCCCTGGGCATGAATTTCTGCCCAGCTTGCAGAACAATCTTAGTCCTATCTTGGTCCCCCTTTGGGGGGGGGCTGATTAAAGCACCACTCACCTGTGGTAGAGCATGGCCCAAGCTTTCCCTTTTCCAGTTAAAGCTACCCCCTTCAGCAGGCTGATAGAGTCTTGCGGCGTGCACAGGACACTGGAACCTCTAGGGAAACCCACCAGAGGACAGTATGTCAAAACAAACTGCTGTGCACCACTGCATTCAACACCCCCGCATCTGCCACTCTCCATCTCCACATGTCCATCCAATCCAGTCAGCCCTGCCAAGAATCTGGGGGTCACCCATGACATCTCTTCCCTTCCTCTCACCACCCAAATCCTTGTCACCCCTACTTCCAATTACTAATTTTCTAACTGCTCCCTGCCAAAGGCCGAGTCCACCATTCTCTCTTATGTGACTTACAGTAAAAGGCTGAGACCAGCAGTTAGGATAACTGGCTAGATGAAATTCACCTACACCTCCTCCTCCCAGACAGAAAGAGGGCCCTTAAAAAAAATCCCAATCCTATAAGCCCGGTCTGCACCTTCACAAAAAAAATTCTAACCCTGACGTGATCGACAAGACCACCTGTGTGACGTGGCGTCCAGTCACCTCTGGCCCCTTTTAAATATACTACCCTTTGACAGTGCCAAGCACCTTCCATTTCCAGGACCCTAGCATATCCTGTTTCCTCAATCTGTAGCAAACTGCCTTTCTTACCAATTTCTTCCCATCCTTTGGATGTCCTCTGACATGTCACTTCTTCATTAGACTCACCACCACATTCCCAGCACATGGGGACTAGATGCACCTGACAGCACCCTTGTAGCACTCGGAACTTTGTTCCTGTGGCACCCACAACAATTATAAATATATCATCATCTATGCAATTACTTGCTTAAATAATTAGTCTCTTCCTAACCTATATTCCCCCTGAGGGCAGGGCAAAGACTATCTCTCTTACCACTATGTCCCAAGCACCCAGCACATAGTAGGCATTCAATGTAGATCTAACAAATGAGTTAATCAAGTCCAAAGCCTAGGGCTTGGAGGTCTCTCTGCACTTGGAAGTTCTTTTTTTCAATTTTTTAGAGACAGGCTCTTGCTCCATCATCCAGGCTGGAGCCCAGAGGCCAAATCATACGCAGCTGCAGCCTCCAACTCCTGGGCTCAACCGATCCTCCTGCTGCCTCAGCCTTTCACATAGTTGAGACCACAGGCATAAGCCACCTCCCCTGGCCTTTTCCTCATTGTTAACACTTGCTGACACCTGTAGGAAATACAGAAACTTTCCTCTTTAATACCCTGGTAAAGAATCTGGACTCTCGTGAGCTATTAGGTTTACTTGCAAGCTGGGTACCAAAATGCTTCTGGTGATCAGTTATTCCTGTAGGCACTGAGGCTTGAAATGCCCACCCTCCCCCTTCTCCACCCCCCAACACCACTGTCACTAAGTCCCACTAAATGTGGTTCTACACCATTTCTGGATGCATCTCTTTTCCTTTTCACACCACATGCATCTATCGCCTGTACCTCCCATGGGCTGCCAGAATTCACGCCATTTGGCTCATCTCTGCACATGCTGTGCTTTCTGCCTGTACTGATTTGTCTCAGTAGGCCACAACCCAAAGAAAGTTGTCTGTCAAAACCCGAGCCACCCTGCAAAGGCCCATGTCTAAGACCCTTTCTTTCCCATCTCATCTGCCTACTGGGATGTCTAGTTCATTCGTGTCACCACCATCCACCTTATGCTACTACGTGCCAGGCACTGTTCTAAGTACATCTTTGTCTTGCCACATTCTCCCCCCCACCCCCCAAACTATAAACTCCTTGAGGACACAGACTTAGTTTACTCATCTGTAGTCTCTCCTGTGCTTCAAACCTTTACTCACTCAACACGTAATTACATGACCACTCTAATACCACCACAAGAAAGCACTTCCAACCTCAGAGATGAAAACACCAGTCACAGGGCAGCAAAGAAACATGGGCAAGCAACTGACCTACAGCAAGATGGTAACCCCCAAATTCCTGTTGCCTTAATCCCTTCCTTCAGAGTCCCACAACAAGCACCAAGAATAATTTTCACTACCTACTTGTCTTCTCAGGAGGGAAAAAGAAAAGGGAAGGGAAAGGAAAAAAACAAAACAAAACAATTCCTATTTGTGCTACCTGATGTCATGAGCAGACAGCAGAAAAGCAGGGGGCATTAAATTAACGGTGCCCAGCAAATGAAAGTTTACACAGCTCTGAAGTCATTTCTGGTAACAACAAAATAGAATTATTCCCACATTTGTATCCTATACACCAAGAAATACAAGAATTACTTTAATGGACTATGAAAAATAAACCAAAGAAATTAAGGCACAAAAGAATCAAAGCTGTAAGTCAAAATTAAAGAAACCTGTTTTGGCTGGGCACAGTGGCTCACACCTGTAATCTAGCACCTGAGAGGCCAAGATGGGAGTATTGCTTGAGTTCAAGAGTTCAAGACCAGCCTGGGCAACATAGACAGACCTCATCTCTACGAAACATCAACAAAATTAGAAGGGCATGATGGTGTACACCTGCAGTCCCAGCTACTACTTGGGCGGCTGATGTGGAAGTATTGCCTGAGACTAGGAATTTGAGGCTGCAGTAGCCATGATCATGCCACTGAACGCGAGTCTGGGCAACAGAGTGAGGCAAATAATTCCAAAAAATTAAATAAATAACTAAGCCTGTTTTGTTTCAAGTTATACCAGTGCCTCGCTGTGGCCTTTGCCTCAGCTTCCCCAAATGTAAAAAACAGTAATGAGACGAATTCCAAAACAGGATGACCCCAAAGATCATCTATTCCAATTTTGTCATTTAATTCGAAAAGGTTGTATTATTCATCCTAGAGTTCCTCTTTCGCAGAGAAGGGCTCAGCAGAGGAAGACTCAGGACTACTGCCTCCAATCCACCATTCTGTGAAAGGCTAAGAAGTAGGGAAATGGCAAATCAACCTGACTGCCACTTTGGTAACATCATCTGTGCGATAAATTCCAGTAGGAGCTACAATGCAGAACAGCCCTAAGTGCCTACAAAGCAACACCTGCCAACACGCTACTAGGGATTCATGATGCCCCAGGGCTGTGTTCACTCCAGGAGGATAAAGCTCCCCAGGAGAACTCAAGGAGAGTTGCTGCAATCAAGACTCAGGGAGGACTCAAGGAGGAGCTTTACAATCACTGAGCTGAGCACCTGTCATTGACTTCTGCCCAATCCTGGTCTGAAACAGACTTCAGGTGGCTCTTAGATAAGACGTGGGCTAGAAGAAATTAAACCAGAAAACAACACAGGAAAATAAAATAAAGAGAGACACAAAATAAAGCCAGGCATGAGGTTTTTAAAAAGGCAAAACAAAAAGACCTACAGGCTTAGTGCCAAACTTCCAGAAGCCAAGAGGAAAACAGAAATTTAGTGAACACAAATGACAGCACCTAGGTAGGAAAAACAGACTGAAAGCTTAGACAAGAATACAGTGAGTCTTGGCTTCACATCTTTCTCCCTGACATCCTTATAAGGAAGACATTGCAGAATACAAGGAACAATATCCTCAACATTTCAGTAGTCACCATGAAATGTTTTATGAGATTATCTTTATACTGGACCTCAAAATAAGTCTATAGTAACAGTTCAGCCTTGAATTGTACCCCACATCTTTAAAATAAAATGTAAAACAACAGTTCAGAGGAAAAAAGAAGAAAAATTCAGGGAAGAAAAGTCTACATAATGTGGTGCAGGTACCTAGAACACTGAGGACTGAAGAACACATTTAAGACAATAGTTAGAAAAATTATTATTTTAACAGCAAGTAATTACTACAGAAGTCTTATAATATAAGCACAGGGCCCAGAAAAGGAAAATCTACTTTAGTAAGACGAGGAATGGGTCCAGAAATGCACAATAAAATAGCAGGAAGAAAAAATTTCCAGAGGGAAAAACAGAAGGAATATTTTTTAAAATGAAGAAGGGAGTAGTGAGCACAAGTGCTCAGCGAGTGTCCCACATGCCTGAGAATTGAACGCTGTGAGTTCTACTTCTACAACTAAGAAGAATTCACATGAAGGTATTGACAGGCACACGCAGCTCCCTTCTTAGTCCCCTAACCAAGGAGATGAGGTTTACATTTTTAGGCCTTCCACAGCAATGTCCGTAAACAATGACCTAAGTTATTGTATGAAACCCAAAAGAGTGCAGAATTTTTTCAAAGCAGTTATATGTCCACTGTACCAACACGTGAAAATATGTGACACATTTTAGGAAGATCTTCCTCAAAAACCTAAAACAAAGAAGTTTAAGAGTTTTAAAATCAGCAAACAAAAAAAGTTAAGTTAATCCCCAAAAAGGGAAAGACCCTAACAAGTCCCATGTAGCACTATACCGTTTACTGTCAAGTATAACGCAATGATAAACATACAGACTGCTAAAACTTTAGCAACACATAAAAATCAATCATTCTGTTTGGGCTAGCACGTGTCAAGGACTTACAATGAATTACCGTTTTTCCTCCCAGAAGCAGGAAAGAAGAAAAAACACAAATGAATTCTAGATGAAGGGCTTATAATTTTCACAGAGCCATCCACTTGTAATTTAAGCAACATCATTTAAAAACAACTCATTCCAACAGTCTCCTCTACCATCATGGCTGCCTGGATGAAATCTAACACACTGTATCTCTGGCAAAGGAGGAGTGAAAAATAGGCTACCAGAAGGGGGATAAAGGGCTGAAATTCATTCCCTGGATCAAGTTCCTGAGGAATTAACTGACTTCTCATTCTCTGACTCATTCTTCAGAATCCAAAGAACAACAACTTTTTTGTCTGCCACTCTCACTGTTCAACCAATGGCCAAAAACTTTTAAAATGCTCAGAAGGTCAACAAACACCTAGTCAAATAAGCATCAGCCTTAAGAACCAATCTGGCAATCATGCACAAGAACTTTAAAAGTTATGCTTTATTGGCGGTTTTAGTTTAGACACAATCAAAATGTGCAAAAAGATGATGTGCTGGGCAGTACTTTCAGAGCCAAAATTGTCCTTACTTTATTATGATCTGATGACTGGAAATTCAGCTTTCTAAAGCATCATGTAGTTGACTTAACTGCCAAGAGGAGTCAACTGATCCCAAAAGCATCCTAAAATGATCTCTTGACTCTCCTAGTATAAATCACATACTTCCAATCAACAAACTTGTCATGTGAGGAGAATGCTCAGAACTCAGTAGTGAATGAACAGACTAAGAGGTTTTTTCAAGTCCCTGGATTATCTTACAAAGTAAGTAAAGTCCTCTCTTGGGAATTTTTATTTCAATGGAATAGAATACTTACCCACAACATTACCAAAATTTAGAAATGTTTTCAATGCAATGTATCATGAAAACAATAAGCTTACAGATTCTAGGTGTTTTTTTGATAAATACACCAAGTAAGCACATGACATCTAAAATGCTTCAACCAGTGTTTTTTATACCTTTAAGCACAAAAATGCTTCAACCAGTGTTTTTTATACCTTCAAGCACAAAATGTTTAACGTTAACCTCGATGTTTATAAAGCAGTGTGTATACAGCAAAGCCAGTAGGAATAACGCCACATATATGAGCAAGTTGAGTTATTAATCCATGGAAAGAGCGAGCTACGTTACAGAAGCAGCAAGCGTCTGAAACACCACTTGCAGTCAGCCTGAACGCAGACGTGGTCTCTTGAGCACAGTGAACTAACAAATGATCATGGAACTGGGTCTGCTAAAAAGAAATGCAGCCAAAATTATCCCGACTTTTTTCCTCAAAATAGAAACATACAAAACAACTTCATTTCAGATACACAATGTTATTCATGTGAATAACATAAAATTGAAAGACCCGGAAATTTGCTGCTTACAAGCATAACTGTCTCACCAACCACACTCTCCAGTGAAAATCTGTCACCTTTTAATATAGTCAAGGAAAAAAACCAATTCTTTCCACCTAGCCAGGCACTTCCGTTTTCCCCAGTAACCCAGCCTTCGCAACTGGCACCTCCGCCAAAAGAGGAACGAGAGGCCCTACCAGTCAACTGGCCTGGCCCTCTTTTCCAACATGCTCCCTCTCTCACCAGGTGAGCACCTCTGAGTAGCTCAATGCAGATTTATTTACCTTTATGAATATTTCAACACAGTACTTCCTTGATTAAGTACATGAAAGAGAACAGAGAGGCAAGAAGAACGAAACACCTGTCTCCATCACGTAAGTTTGGAGTGCCAGTCATAAAAAGCTTATGTAAAAGTTGCTCAAACCAACAGATTTAGAAAAACTAGTAAGAATTTATCCCAGACACGTCAATACCCCGAACTCCGGTGAGCAAAAATCACATACAAATCTGGTAAAGACAGGCTCTTTTAGGAAGAGAACTGAGTTGTGAAGGGGGCTGTGCTTGGAGGCAATGCCCAGGACTCAACATTCGAAAACATTTTCTGTTAGTCCTTAAGGCATAAGAAAATCTTAAGTGTTAAGGTTGAAGGCTGGGTATGATCTCAGCTGAAAGTTCAAGTAAAAGCAAACATAAATTCCAACAAAGTTAACAGGGCCAACTGAACGTTTGTCCCCACTTACTAGAAACAACAAAACCTGAACACTTAAGCCATGAACTCACCAAAGTGTCCTATATATAGTTTCAAAAGAAATCTAACTATTTGCTCTAAAAGCAGCACTGGTACAATTTTACAAATAGGATATCCTCGAGTTTCTTCTCTTAGTAAGACTTCAAAGGGAAATCAGCACCTTTTAGCCAACAGCAACAATGCACCATGGCAGAAACAGCTCTATTACTTCCCCAGCAGGTAGGTATATGCACCCATCTACCTAAAATTAGGAAAGGAAATGGAACCCAGACATCCCCGTACAAACAGCACCTGCCTCCACCACGGGCACCGCTAGGCCTGCCACCCTCGAGTCAATGGGTCCCAAGAGCAACACTTGTGTGGCTGGGCTCTACTCACAAGGGTACATGATGCTGCTCTGGGTCAGCTCTGGCCAGTTCCTCCTCTTCGATGTCAGACTCCCCTCCCGAACTGCTGTCAGTGACATCGGAATCAAACGCATGCTCACTGCACCGCAGGCTGGCGACACCACTAGCTGTAAATCGCTCCAATTCTTCTGAAATCGAATCGCTCCTCAGGAAGCTGCTCAGCCCCTCAGGAGCAGTGGTCTCACTGGCAGCTTTTCTCAAGGCAGCCTCAGTCTTTCGAGTCAGCATCAACTGGCTCCGGGGTCTCAAGGATTCCAAGTTTGGCAGTTTGCTCAAAGTCTTTTCCAGAAATCCGCCCAGTTGATGCTGAATATGCCTCTCCACTTGCTTGGCCTGCACCACCTGTAAGCGCCTCTGCAACCTGCGGGCACGGCTCTCGATGTCAGCCTGCCGCCGCAGTAAAGCTGTGATCCTGGAGTCAGAGTCTAAAGCACTGAAAAGAATGGAAGACAGGGGAGACTTTTTACCCTCCAACTTGACACCCCCCAAGTTAGAGCTGGAGTCTGTACCAGACGACAACCTGCTGCCTCCCTGAAGTGCCGGCTGTTCCATGGAATTGACAGAAGATTTGTGTGCAGTGCTATTATTGCTACAGAGAGTTGCATGTCCCACATCAAGGCTTCTGTGTGGAAGAGTGCAATTGGTCATACCCCCCTTCAAGTCCCCCGATCCAGATCCTCCCACTTCACCCCCCTGAAGAGTGGGCGAAGGGAGAGCGTGCTTGCCCCCATTGAAAGAGCTGGAACTGTCATGATCAGAATGTGCTGAGCTTTTAGTCAATTTCTTAGCCAGCCCATTGACAGGTGCTTGTGGCAGAGCTGTCTGGCCACTCGGATTCATGGTTCTGAGATTTTCCAGGGAAAACTCCAAGACTGGCTGTCTCCCCAACAGCTCAGCTCGGAGTTCATAGGACTGCGACAGGAGAGGGTGAGACTTCAGGACCGCCTGCTTGCTGAAGACCCCTTGCAATTTCAGAGACTCCTTTGAGGGAACAGCTGTTACATCGGAGCAGAGGTAAGATGCCACCAGCGGCTGCAGCTTTCCCAAATCTTCCTTGGTGGGGTTGTTCCGGAAGTCTAGACAGGGATCCTCCGCAGCAATGGCTTTTCTTTTGGTTCCGTTGGCAGCAATAAGGATGTTGGCGTTGCCGTTATTTTCGGCACTGCCAGGGGACAAGGTGGAGGATGGGGGAGCCAGCTTGAACCGGATGTGGTGTGCTTCAGCGGCTGCGTCAGTGAGAGCGGGCGCCATCGCAGCCATTCAGCACAGAGAGACAGGAAGTCCAGCCTCTCCTGATGCCGAGGCCGAGGCCAGCTCCACGGCCCCTTACTGCCTCCCCAGAGAAAAGACTGTAAGAGAAAGAAAAAAAGGAAGTTAGAAATACAGGCAGCACATTTGAAAACAACACACATGTTTTTAATACAAGAACTACTTGAAGACTGCTGGAGCCAATCTGGAGAGCCACGAAAAGTGTGTGTGCGTGCATGTGCGTGTTGAGGCAATCGTGTTTTTAATACAAGAACTACTTGAAGACTGCTGGAGCCAATCTGGAGGGCCACGAAAAGTGTGTGTGCGTGCATGTGCGTGTTGAGGCAATCTGGAGATCTGGAGAGCCACGAAAAGTGTGTGTGTGTGTGTGTTGAGGCAATCTGGAGACCCACGAAAAGTGTGTGTGTGTGTGTGTGTGTTGAGGACCATCCCTGCACAAGAGGAAGAAAATCCCACCCTTCTTTTTTGATCCTTTGTGATCACAGACTGAAAATTACCACAACACAAGGTCCATTCTGAGAGGATCACAGATTGTTGAATCATCTGCATTTTAAAGAAAAACCTCTTTAAATTTGTTGAAACTAGTGGATTTAAACCAAATATACCCAACTAAACGTTCAACAATCAAATCAAAAAATTAATAAGGAACTCCCACAGTATTTTTCACAAAAAAATAGCCTGTCAAATGTCATGGGCCTGTGCATTTTCTGGCCAGGGAATCCAGCTGTCATCAGCCCTCTCCCCTCCCCAAGGACAGACGGCGATGCAAAGCTGGCTGCCTGGCCTGGTCAGCCACTCTTCCTCACGTACACTCTTCTCTGTGGCTCAGGGTGTTCATGGGCACCTGCTCTGCTGGCTCCTCCTCTCCACCCAAGAGCTCACTCCAGGTCTCTCCGGCCTCAGCAGAGCCTGCCTCTCAAACCCACTGCCAGGCATGTCCCTCCCCTTACCCATAACTTCTCCAGCAGCAGAAGCAGGACCCCTGCATGCCACACTCCTCCACAATCTGGATTTGCACTCCCTGCTCTGGCAAAGGTCACCCATCATCTCATGCTCAAATCCCACAGTCAAGTCAAGCTCCATCCTACGTGACTTCTCTGAAGCACACCTTTCCTGATGTACTTGACACTGCGGTCAGCCTGTTTTCTGCCTCCTGGCCCCGTTCAATGTCCCAAACACCTCCTTCTGCCCTCTTCTCTCTGAGCCTCCCTGCCCCCAGAGCAGCTAGTTCTGAGCTGCATCAATCAGGAACTCGCCTCGATGCTCCTTAACCCCCTGAAACTCAGAACTCCCTTTCTTCTCCCAGGACACTGACTCCTCGGCCATCTCCTTGGTTCTGGCAGCAGCCTGCTTTCATTTCATGACCAAGCTAGGATCACCGCGCTCATCTGCCTCTGTGGCAGCCGCTGTGACCCATCTGGTCTGGGAGCAAAGGGAAACCTCTGTGAAGACCTGGTCCCCATGTGGTCTCTGGACCTCTAGGGACCTCAAGGTCCTCATTCTGGAGGTCCCCATCCCCATTCTGGAGACCCAGTGAAGTCAAAGGTATCTGCACAGCAATACCAAAACTTGATTGCCCTTTCACTGTGTTGACATTTGCAATGAGGGCGCAAAAACAAAACGGAACAAAAATGCCGGCGGCTCCGGGAGCACCAAGGGAGAGGCACAGGACCCCCTGAACAGTCACTGCATTCCCCTCTCGTGGCTTTTGCAGCCAGCTCCACCTGAGTTGTCCTTCGCGCAGCCGTAAAAACCATGACCCTCGAATGAACAGCCTCTGATGAAGGGAATGCAGGATCCCGCTGCTTGATGAACTGAGGAGAAAGCAGTGAACAGCTAAGGGGCAGACGCCCCAGCTTTCCCCTGGAGCCCCATTTCCAATGGACAGAGCGGCTGACAAACTGTGATCACCAAGCCTCGCTTCACTAGCAGCCACTTCCTAGAAAATGAACAAAATGAACTTGTCACTTCAAGGAAAACCACTGACAATCAATAATAACATCTGAGTTTTCAGGCAAAAATTTGCATTTTGAAAACTTGTACCCACCATCATGAGCCTAAACACTTTCCCAATACTTAAAAGTCATTTCTGGTTTAACTGACCTCTGGTAATATGAACTAACATGAATTGTGGATACCATAAAACATAATGTGTCAATATTTGGAAGGTCTGCATAACTCAGGAATGACCAACAGACCAATGCATACAAGGAAACCATGCAAGAGTGAAAGCAGGTGCAAGCCAGACACCATACCTGGGTGCAACAGAGTATCAACAGTTGCTGGATACAGCTGTAGACTGCCACACTGCAACTAACCTTTATGAAACTATTACTTGTTGAACCCGCCATGTAGTGTCAAAGGACAGCAACAGTTAACTGAAAAGACTATGAAAATACTGTATGCCACACTTTTCCAAGTACGTAACTGTATGAAGCAGGACTCTTTTTACTTCAACCAAAAGCAGGACTCTTTTTACTTCAACCAAACGAACATACCACAAAAGAAGAAATGCAGACCCATTTAAGAACTCAACTGTTTTCTTTTGTTGTTGTTGTTGTTGTTGCTTTTAAAGGCAGGGTCTCTCACTCTGTTGCCCAGGCTGGAGTGCAATGATGCAATCCTAGCTCACTACAGCCTCAAACTCCAGAGCTCAAGCAATCCTCCCCTGCTTTCCCCCAGCCTCCCAAAGCACTGGAATCACAGGTGTGAGCCACTGCACCTGGCCAAATTTTTTTGTTTTGGCTGCAAGTTACTTTTCAGGCCAGGAGCAGTGGCTCAGGGCTGTAATTCAAGCACTTTGGGAGGCTGAGGCAGGAGGAATGCTTGAGCCCAGGAGTTTGCCTGGGCAACATAGCGAGCCCTGATCTCTACAGAAAAACATTTAAAAATTAGTTAGGCATTGTGTCACACACCTACAGTTCCAGCTACTCAAGAGGCTGAGGCAGGAGGTTCACTTGAGCCCAGGAATTGGAGGCTGCAGTGAGCTGTGATCATGCCACTGCACTCTAGTGTGGGCAACAATGAGAGTCCAACTTTAAAAAAATAAACAAATAAAAAAGAAAGTTACTTTTCAAAATATGTAATGGGTTTGTTTTTGTTTTTTATTTACTTATTTTGAGTTGGAATCTCACTCTGTCGCCCAGACTGGAGTGCAGTGGCATGCTCACAGCCACCGCAGCCTGACCTGCTCAGCTCAAGCGATCCTTCCACCTCAGCCTTCCACCTCAGCCTTCCAAGTAGCTGGAACCAGGCATGTGCCACCATGACCGGTTAATTTTTTTTTTTTTTTATTGTAGAGATGCGGTCTCCCCAAGTTGCCCGGGCTGGTCTCGAACCCGCGGTCTCAGGCAATCCTCTCACCTTGGCCTCCCAAAGTGCTGGGATTATAGGTGTGAGCCACCACGCCTGGCCAAATGGGTTTTTTAAAAAAATAGTCACTAAGTCCTTGGCTCAGCCTGTAATCCCGCGCTTTGGGAGGCTGAGGAGAGTGGACTGCCTGAGCCCACGGGTTCGAGACCCGCCTGGGCAACTTGGCGAGACCTCATCTCTACAAAATAAAAATCGAAAAACAGCCAGGCGTTGTATCGCGCGCCTGTAGTTCCAGCTACTTGGAAGGCTGCGGCGGAAGAATCGCCGGAGGCCAGCAGGTCGAGGCTGCGGTGGCCGGGAGCGGCCACTGCACTCCAGTCTGGGCGACAGAGTGAGATTCCAACTCAAAAAAAAAAAAAAAAATCTGGAGACAAAAAGTTAACACAGAAGGAATAGATTTCTCTAAGACTGTGTAATGCACAGGAAAAACGTAAAGAAAATGATTCTCCAAAACATCATCATACTTGAGGCCTCACACACACACAAAAAAGATTGCAAAAGGAGCCGGGCTCGGTGGCTCAGCCTGTAATACCGTGCCTTTGGGAGGCTGAGGTGAGTGGATTGCCTGAGCCCACAGGTTCAAGACCCGCCTGGGCAACTTGGCGAGACCTCATCTCTACAAAAAAATCAAAAACTTAGCCAGGTGTGGTAGCGTGTGCCTGTAGTTCCAGCTACTTTGAAGGCTGAGGCAGAAGGATTGCCGGAGCCCCAGCAGGTTGAGGCTGCGGTGGCCGGGAGCAGCCACTGCACTCCAGTCTGGGTGACAGAGTGAGACTACAACTCAAAAAAAAAAAAAAGAATGCAAAAGGAACTGGCAGTAGCCAGAAACTGCCGGGGATTGGGGGAGGGCACGGCACGTAACATTAATAAGGGTGCCTAATCTCAAACCAGGCAAAGTGGGGACCAAAGGGAAGCCCAAACTTTACCTGTACAATGACCGCTTGTATACCTAATCCTGAATTGTACCCTACAACTTTTTAAAGTAAAAAGAAAGTAAATACCAAAAACATGAGAAACTGCCATAAACCACCACCTAAGGTTAGGCCTGTTTCTCCCCCACGTCTATTTTATTTTAATATTTCATAACGTTGCTTATAATAACAAGAAAGCCAACAAAATGCTCCCAAATCCAGTTAAATGAGAACCATCCAGACAGTGGACACTACACAACCTTAACACTGCGTGCTGCAGAGCTGTCTTCCCTGACATGGAAAAGCGCTTACTTCACTGTGAATGTGAGAAGTGTTACAAACCAGAACGTGCGCTATGGCCTTGTTTTCCTTTAAAAGTAAGTGGTGAGATTCTTTTGCCTTTTGGCTTATATAATGTCTCCACCACTAACAAATGCATACCTTTAGCAAAAGGAAATTCTTTTGCTAATGTAAATTCTTAAAGAGTTTAAGATTTCAAAAAAAATCTAAGTTTAAAAAATCATAGTAATGTTCTTAAATTTAACATACAAAGCAAAATGTTGGTTAAAGCAATGATTCCCACTCCACTTGACCCCTACAATTTCCAAATGTTTCAATCTTCAACAATTTAAAGCAGAGAAAGACCATCAAACTTAAGCAGTTTTATAAAAACAGCACAACAGCTTATGATAAATCATCTTTCTCCAAAGAATACAAAGCATTAAAAGCTATAATTAACTGATTAATCCTCATAACAACCTGGGCAGTAGATTTAGGGTCAGGATTATAATGTCCAACTTACCGGTGGGGATAAAGTCATATTGCACACTCAGAATAAAGAATTCACACCCAAAATATTCCCATTTGTGGTTCATCTACTAAGCCACTACCTGACAAAAATCAATACAGATGGAGCCGCCGAGGCTGCTGTCACTCACATAAATTAAGATTCTGCAGGAAGCTTGTAGAGACCAAAGAAAGGAGCCACTGAATCCAGGTCATTTAGCTATGAAAGATCAGGTTAACTAATAGTGTTTCTCCCAGTTCCGAGGAAATCTTTTAGGGACTGGAAGATGCTGGAGGCACTCAACAAGCAAACACAACTGCGAAAAACTTCCCTGATGGAGATTCCCAATGCAGGTGTCACATTGAGACGCTGGCCTTCACCAGACTCACCTAATATGCACATCTATCCACGTCACGCACAACACTGTCAAGTTGGGATAAAGTTCAAATCCATGACCTCCAGGCTCTGCTCCTGTGCTACAGTTCTATTATTCTAAATTGCAATGTCGATACAACAACAAACTTCTACCTAACACAAGGGACACTTGGGAAGCAAAAATATACCCAGGACAGTTTCTCAGCCTCTGCATAGCTGGCACCCCGTAGATGAGTAGTCTTTTTGTCATGGGGGCTGGGGGACATCCTGCCCAGCAGGATGGTTAGCATGTCTGCCCACTAGATGCCAGTAGCATCCTTCTGTAAATTATGACAACCAAAAATGCCTCCAGACATGTCACATGCAAGGGGAGTGGGTGGGGAGGGTGGCAACACCACAGTTCCCAATAAAAACCACATCCCATAGATAAAGATTATATACTTACATATACGTAAAATACATGTAGTATATATTCTTTCCAGAAGGTAAAAGATATCCAGCTGCTTTAAATACTGCAAGTCAGAACTAACTCCCACACCTACACATGAAAACCTCATTTATTCCTTGTAAATTCCCAAGTTAAGACTCCAGATAAATAAGAATAACCTGGAAGCATCCACCTTGCAAAAAAGTTCAGCTGCAGAGACCCAAGGGGAAGGGGGAAGGGCTAGGCTGCTCGGCTGGCCAACAAGCCAAGAATTACAACCACCACACTTGCACTGGTAACAGCAGCAAAAGTCAGATAGGGAAGAAAAGGGTGCCCTCAGTGTGGCTTCAGCTAACTCTGTGTAAAGGAGAGAGAAGCAGGAGGAATGCAGGCCAGGGAAGCATCCCAGAAGCTGTCGGAACTTCAGCTGAAACTTGAACGCCAGATAAAAGTCCATGATGTAAAGGTGAGGACAAGAGAATGGAAATGTGGCATTCCAGTGGGAGGAAATGGTGGGAAAACACAGGACATCCTGAAGGTTAAAAGAAACGAACACTTCGCTGAAAACATAAAACGTATTTAAGAGAAGGAGCAGTGTGAAAAAGTAGAAAGGCAGTTTCAAGGCAGAGCATTAATGAACAGCCCTTGAGAACCAGTCTTCACCCAGACTTACAAACAATAGGATGTCACCAAAGGCTTTTCAAATCGGGTGACACGTCAGAGCTGTGCTTCTGGAAGACCAGTTGGATAGGACATATTAAAAAAAGGGACAAGGCATCAGGTGGCGAAAGCCAATGAAAAAGCAACAATTATTCAGACAGGATGCAATGAGACCCGCAGCAAAAGTGGCCACCACCACGAGAGACTGTGTCTCCTTCAAAGCTTATATCCGGAAGTAGGAAGGGGACTACCCAGAGGCTAAGGCAACAGAAAGGCCAAGCACACCAAACAAACAAGCAGAGTGGCTGTCTTTTCTGCCATCACTGCATCTCCCTGGAGATGAAACCTGTCCATGTGTTTTCCAGAGAGCTGCTCAGGTCTGTGCCCTCTCTTCTCCTGACACCATCACCCAGCCCAGTCCTCACCAGCTCAGGCCTCAGTGCCTCCACATCATCCTGACCCTTCTATGGCAACTTTCCTACTCGAAGAGTTCCTTGTGTCTTTTTCATGAGTTCCAATTCTTCCAGTGAAAGTACAAGTCACATGAGGGCAGGTGCGTCAGGGATGAGGACCCAGACCCCTATCACACCTCCAAGTCTGCTGCTCCTGCCAACTGCCAGGTCCACCTTCTACTCTTTTTCCCAAAACGTCTTAATTCTTCAATATATAGCATCTCCACAAAAACATCTCAGACTCTTCAGACTCAGGTTACTTTATCCTTCCTTAAACTGCATAATGCATAAGTCACTGCCATTCTATTCAAGTTTTACTGAAAACTCATTTTTGTCAATTGATTAACTCAATCTTCAAGACCAGCAAAGGTCCTTCACAGCGTCCTTCTTTTGCAAGCTGTCTAGAGCTCAGATGCAGCAAGCATGGATTGACTGGGCCAGAGCAGTTGCAAAGGGCGTCGCGAGGTGAGCCTTCAAGTGTAGCCATATCTTACCAAGCAGAGAAAGAGGAGGAAAGGCTCATCAAGCTGACACAACGAAAAAGACGGGAAGGCTCTAGATGACCCAGGTGCTACCAGCAGAGCTTCTCAAGGAAATCTGAGACCAGGGACCAGGAGCTGCACTATAAAACGCACTGGCATGTACTTTTTATGCATAAACAAATGTAGATCTGGTGTAGTATACCATGGAGGGGGAGACAGAATATCTACTCTAAAACCAAGAAATAACTATGTCTCACTTCCCGAACGTCTCCAGTACTCTCCTAGGCCAGAAAGGCTTCTTAACTGGAAAAGTTTTATAGTTACTAAAGGAATGACTACTGACTGCTGGACAGGCCATCACAAATGTTGCTCACTAATATTAACTGGCTTTCCACCTTTGCCGGCCACTGAGCTAAGTCTAGCACATTCTCTTATCTAACCTCCCCAGGAACAATGTGAGGAAAGCACCACTGTCCTCCCTTACAGATGAGGAACCAGGACACTCAGGAAGTTAAAGACTAGCCCACAAGCACACCCGCTAAGCTGCAGAAGCAGGGTCTCTCAGCTTTAGGCCTTGCTTTTAACGACCACACAAGTGGTGTAAGACCAGGTTTAAACTGAAAGGGCATAGCTGCTAGACACTAGCAACCTGAAATTTACTCTTCAGAAGAAAGCCCATGAAGGAGCACCAACTCCCGACTGAATACCTCCGATAAACATCCACTCCAATGCCCACAGCACTCAGAGCACCACATGAGTGTATCTGCAAGAATGACAAGATCTTCCTACAGGTTGAGATGCCGGTGAGGCCAGAAAAGGCTTCCCAGAGAGCACTGCATCCCACCAAACCCTCAGGGATGAGTAAGTGTGGGCAAGGTGATGCGCCCCTAGGCTCCCAGCTACTCAGGATGGGAGGAATAGCCCAGGTGGAGGTGGAGGGATGGTTTGACTCCAGGAGTTAAGGACAGCCTGGGCAACACAGCAAGACCCTATTTCCAAAACCATAACATAACATTTCAAAAAGAATGAGCAGAATCCAGCATTAAACACACAACTACTTCAAGCACCCATACTCAAACCCCACTGCTTGCCCTCCACACCAAACCCAAAACTAATCACTGCCCCTCACATTCTCTATGGGAGTCAATCATGACCTCAGTCATCAATTTAGCTTGCATTATAAATGTCTCCTTTAAATGCCTACTAAATGCCAGACACGAAAACCAGAAAGACAAGAGGAGCCTGTAGTCTAATACTGGAGACACTAGGAACTGAAATAGTTTATTTCATGCCCAAGACAGACATAAATTAGGTGTGAAGGCAATGGTAAAGCACTATGTTTTGCCTACGGGGGCCGCAGAGAAGACGGCACACTGGCTGAATTCTGAAGGGGGTGGTCGGCAGGCAAAGTGACAGGCACATTCATCCTGGCCTTGGTGCCACGGCCTGGTTCAGAACCTCCTGTGTACCACAGTAACTCAGGCGGGAACCATCTCCCAACTACTCTTCCTCTCTCCTGCCTCAGCAAGTCTCTCTCCTCCACTACCAAAGGGACTGCTGGTGCGAGGGGGGGGCAGCAATCTGCCATGTCGAGCTTCCCACTCCTGGGAAAAGTGAATCCAGACTTCCCACACCCACCTCCTACATCCACCTTCACCCCTACTGTCTTCCCCAGGCCTCCCCACCCCCAGCCAAAGGCATTTCCTGGCTCTCCCAGGCTCTGCACCTTCCTCAGGCTACTCTCTCTCAAGTGTGAGCTCCAAGGTCACATCCCCTTCCAGTACCCTCATCCCTGCCAGGTCGAGGCAGGGTCCCTCCCGCTACTGGCACCCACACTCCCATGACACCCTGGCAGCAGCTCGTGGCTCAAGCAGACACTTCTGCTGCCCGTCCTTGCCTGAACATGATCTCTGCTCCACATGCCACACGGTGCTGGCAGGTCACGGGCCAGGACGTGTAAAGTGACTGAAGTGTATCACACGGAGACTCACTAGGAAGTCAACGGGCTGTCTGGCCAGAACGTGGCCAACATCCCAAAAAGATGTAGGCAACAGAGGCGTCCAGAAACATCCCCCTCCCAGCTCCAGTTCCTTACACAACCAAGCACCTGCACCCGGACAGCAGACTTTTTCATACTTTTTGTGAGCTGTTAAATTTGGTTCCAGAGCACTATTAAGGCGATGTCTATCAACATCCTAAATGCAAAAAAACCTAAACTTTTACCCAGCAATTGCACTCCTAGAAATCTATCCAACAAAAATATTTTCATGGGTACACATAGATATACACACAATTCTCTTACTAAATAACTGTGATTTTTTTAAAAAATCCTACTTTTTAGAAGATCAAGCTACATAACAAGTACAATCCCATTTGTGTAAAAAAAAATACACACACGGTGTCAAAAAACATATATACATTTTAAAAAAGGAAAAAAACGGTATTAAAACTGTAAGATGAATACAAGTCACATTTGACTTCTGCAATTACAAGAGGTGCTCAAAGTGGTTACCATCAGTGTCCAGACACTTCTGAAAAGCATTTCCAAAAATAATACATAGCATCTCTTAAAATGTGTATCCATTTTTTCGCACCTCCAGTACACATACCCATACACACACACACACACGCTGGGCACAGTGGTGTGCACTTGTCATCCCAGTTACTTGGAAGGCTGAGGTGGGGATATAGCTGGATCCCAGGAGTTTTGAGACCAGTCTGGGTAACACAGCAAGCGCCCATCCAAAAAAAATTTCTGGACGATGATTATATTATCAAACTACAAATGATGTTTATCCTATTTCTATCTTATCACCAAATTGAGATTTCCTACCGATCTTTAACTCACAAGAGACAAAAAGAAAAAAATGCACTTCTGATCTCTTGCTCTAACAAACTCTGATGACAAGTGCTCCTGAACAGCCCTACAACCAGAGCCCTCACGGTGGTTCCCAGCCACTGAGAGGCACACATGTCCTCCTTGGAGAGTACACAGCCCAACTCCTGAGACACCCCTTAAAATAAACCGAAGTCATGACGTTTTAAAATTACATTTTTCCGAAGTCAGGGAAATGCTGAGATGCTGACATCCTCTCATGCTCTTAAGAGGCCAAGGACAAGGTGGGGAGGAGACCACCAGGTGCAGAGAGTGGCAGCCCAGTTCTCCAGACACACGCTAAGGCCCCAACACCACAGTTCTCCGTGCAGTGTCACGAAGCTCTCCTGACAGTTCCACTTGGCAGGCAAAGATTCCCACGCCTCTGTCCCAGCAAACGGGGAAAGCGACTGCAGTAGTCAGCCTGGCGCCCCTCCCCTCACACCCTCTGCCAAAGGTGCCAGCAGGCAGGCACAAAGGTCACCTGGCAAGAGCGCATCTGGGTCTGTCTTCACAATGTCTGGCTTCACTTCCTCACACCCACACTGGTGCTCATCTTTTGTATGACCCATACTCACCCTTCAGTTGAAAGAACCAGGACTGACCGGAAGCTGCTTCCTTTTTAAAAAGGAGTTAAAAGGCGACGGACTCCGAGGAGCCTGATGCCACTCAAGCAACTTTCTCCAAACAAGGGCAGAATCTACTGTACTTAAAATTCAGAATATGGTCTCATTTTGGATTCCTGGTTCAAGTTACAAGAACTAGAGTTTTTGATAACATTTAGATAAAACTGCACTGAATTTACCTCCGCTTTACATTTCCTGACTCTGAAAACCCTGGGAAGAACCTTTAATTCTAAAAAAATAAGCACTAGAGAAGCCGGGCTCGGTGGCTCAGCCTATAATCCCGTGCCTTTGGGAGGCTGAGGTGAGTGGATTGCCTGAGCCTGTGGGTTCGAGACCCGCCTGGGCAGCAAGACCTCATCTCTACAATAAATCAAAAAATCAGCCAGGTGTGGTAGCGCATGCCTGTAATTCCGGCTACTTGGGAGGCTGAGGCGGAAGGATCGCCGGAGCCCAGCAGGCGAGGCTGCGGTGGCCGGGAGCAGCCATTGCACTCCAGTCTGGGCGACAGAGTGAGACTCCAACTCAAAAAATAAAAATAAAAAAAAAGAACTAGAGAAAAAAGGGCAAGTTCACAGTCAACAACAATAAAATACATAGCTGAACAATTCCTAGTAGAGGGTTTTCAAATGTTATAAATCCTGCAGAGCTGGTTTAAAATCTTAGAAAAGGCTTACAGTAAGTAACTAATATTCACTATGCTGGGCGATGCAATGGGGAAGCACTCATTTAAAAGGTCTTCTTGCCAAATGCAGTGGCTCACACCTATAATCCCAGCACTTTGGGAGGCGGAGGCAAGAGGATTGCCTGAGTCGAGGGATTCAAGATCAACCTGGGCAACTAGGTAAGACCTTGTCTCTACAATAAATCAAAAAATTAACGGGGCGTGGCAGCACATACCTGTGGTTCAAGCTACTTGGAAGGTTGAGGTGGAAGGATTGAGGCTATGGTGGGCGTGAGTGTGCTACTGTACTCCAGCCTGGGCAACAGAATGAGACTCCAACTCAAAAATATAAAATAAATAAAAGGTCTTCTTAATTTAAAAGGTCGTGTGCAGCGACTCACATTTGTAATCCTAGCATTTTGGGAGTCTGAGGCAGGAGGATCACTTAAGCCCAGGAGTTTGAGACCAGTCTAGGCAACAAGAGACCAAGTCTCTAACAAGAAAAAAATATATATATATGTATATACACATACACACACACACACTCCCAATCTCTATCTCAAGTAATTAGCCTGGTGTGGCAACATACACCGTAGTCCCAGTTACTTGGGAGATGAGGTGGAAGGATCACCTGAGCCCAGAAGGTCGAGGCTGCAGTGAGCCATAATCACACCACTGCACTCCAGCCTGGACGACAGAGTGAGACCCTGACTCAAAACCAAAAAATAAATAAAGGTCTTCCCTACCTTAAAGGGTCACCCAGCATAAAGGTTGAAGCTCTTCATACAGGGTCTCTAAATGTTTATTTCAGACTAGTCAGGTTTGTTCTTCATCACTAAGTATGAGCTGTGCTTTCTCCATCAAAGAAGTGTTCCACACGCTGCATTTGAGCTTTACCTTCAGTATAAAAGACAAGAAAAAGCCTAACACAAAGAGGAAAAGAGCGAGTGGGTCTCTTTCTGGAATCCAGGTGTTTTAGCAAATCACAACTTTTGGCGTACTTTCTTCCATCTATTTTGCCATACTTCCTGAAAGTCTGGCTCATGGCTTAGCACAGAAACAAATGATAACTGCCATCATCCTCCCACTGTGGTCTCTTCCTGTGATCCACAGTTTCCCTTCAACCTGGCCTCCTATCTCTTAGGTAACCTTCACATGTTGGTGGCTTCCAGAACAGTGGGGTATCTGTCTTTTGTAATTTACACGGTCTTTTGAAGTCATTCTGTGGTTCACTGAGTGTTGAGCCCACATTTAAAGGATGGGAAGGGCTGACGAGAGAATCTCATTATGACGCTGGCAGAAATATTTTTGCACCACTTTCAGTATGCCCAGAGGCTACTTTGCAACTTACTAGGACAGAAACTGTATAAATGTACCTCTTCAGAGGCAACATGAGAACTCAAAGCTAGTGTTAATACAAACTTCCAAGTTCTGTTTCAGGGAAAGGACACAGTCCATGTCCTCTCTGCACTGACACAGTAAGCAGGTCAGGTGTTTGGGGCCGTGCTAGTTGAGACACCTGCAATGAATGCACTAAGGTAAAACATGCTTCTCAAGACCTACAACAATCTAACCAACAAGGTAAAAGCTTATTTTAACTGGAGAAAGAGTAAAAAGAAAAGATGCTTTAAAACTCTACATAAGCCAGGCGTGGCAGCACACCATGCTCAAAACTCTATGTAAGCCAGGAGTGGTGGCGCTTGCCTATAGTCCCAGCTACTCGGGAGGCTGAGGCAGGAGAATCACTTGAGCCCATGAGTTCAAGGCTGTAGCGCACTATGACTGTGTCTGTGAAGAGTCACTGCACTCCAGTCTGGGCAACAGGGTGAGACTCCCACACCTATCTAAAAAACTCTAAATAAACCACTCAATGATGAGATTTGTTCTGGGGCAATCAACAGAGGACCACCTTGCACTTAGTTATACTGTTCCTCCTCTGGGCTCAAGGCGAGGTCCTCTGGGGGTGCAAGGCAACAACAACAATAAATGTTAAATATACATATATCCGCCTAGAAAGAAAATCAATTAACTTCTGTGTCTTACTGGTCTCACCAAGAAGGAAAAATAACCCCTACTCATCTCCCCCCTTCTCCGGAAGCTAAAAAAAAGTCAAAGAAATAAGCATTGCACTTGAAACAAAAGGTTTTCTATGACTATTGTTTAAACAATCCAGTATGCCTTAGTTTGATGCTTTGTAGAACTTTTAAAAATTGCTTTCTTGCCGGGCTTGGTGACTCAGCCTGACATCCCCAAGAATGACATCCCAAAGGATACTTTGGGAGGCCGAGGCAAGTGGATTGCCTGAGCCCACGGGTTCAAGACCCACCTGGGCAACTTGGCGAGACCTTGTCTCTACAATAAAAAATAAAAAATTAGCCAGGTGTGGTAGCATGTGCCTATAGTTCTGGTTACTTGGAAGGCTGAGGCGAAAGGATCACCAGAGCCCAGCAGGTCAACGCTGGAGTGGCAGTGAGCATACCACTGCACTCCAGCCTGGGCAATGGAGTGGGACTCCAACTCAAAAAATAAATAAATAAAAATAAGAATTGCTTTCCTAAGGTAACAAAATCACTAGGCCCTACTCACAAAGGGGCCTACTTAGTGCACTCAACACTAAAACACCTTCTCAAAGCACCTCTGCAACGGCCCCAAGTTTAGAGACTGCACAAATCAGGTCACAGCCAACAGGACAAATGTAAAACTTGTTATTCACTTTAAAATGCTGCCCAAGACTACCCAGAGGATGCAGACACCGGTGACAGTGTAGCAGTGTTGGTGGCAGTGTTTGCAAAGAATACAAAATGAAGTATAGTCGTTTCCTTTCTTCTCACCTTGATAAAAGTTCAGAGGAAAGTGAAGCAAGGCCTACTCACTTTTTAGCATCCAGAATTTTCCTCAACAGGAAACACTCCCCTAACAATCATAGAGTGCTGTGCAGGTTGAACCACATAAACGACAACATGTGTGGGCAGGAAGAAGGAAAATCAGACAAAAATGTACTGTCTCACTTGGGTAAAGTACAAAAGTCAAACTTTAACATTGAGTAAGCCTTTCAAAAAAGATGCAGGAATACCGCTCAGTGCCTCACTTCAGTAGGCCAACACTGGTAGGAAGACCAAAAACCCTACCCTGCCACAAAGGCTGTAACAATTTTACCTGACCGTTGTTTTAACCATCCACAGCCACAAACACTTACTTCACCCACACTTAAAGGAAGCAGTCATCAGAGACAGCTTCTTCACCACGGGAATCTCTGGGACATGCGCTGCTTCCCTCCAACCAGTCCACACTTGAGAAATAAGTAGGCAGTCCCTCCAAGCACGAGATCACCACAAACACAACAAATATGAAGGTCAAACGCACTGCCCCTCTGGAACAGAACCCTGGTGTAAATCCAGCTCAGGGCACCATGGCGGAGGGGGGCCGTCCCACATGTATAACGCACTTTTACAACTCCCGAGAGATGAGCATTTTTACCTTGCCTTATTTTTAGAACCATGCATCACACTGAATGTATCACATGACATGATGTAACTGTTAGCAAAGAAGGTGTCCCAAGACATTGGAAACATACATGCTAAGAAGATCAACGATACTCCAGAACCACTACATGTCACACTGACTCAAATAAAAGGTCGCTCAACTCACAGGAAAGCTTTAAAGTTGGAAAGTGTCTAGGAACCTATGTAGACAAAACAGACACGTGCTTTGTATTTTTCTGAAACAGGAATTTATCCAATAACGGAAAAAACTGAACTGAAGAAACAGAGAAACAGTCTTCTAAAGCTCCAGGATTGAAAGTAAAAATTCTCGGGCTCGAAGGCGGAAAGGCTAAACGAAATATTCTCAGGTAGAATGCAATTATTAGCCAAAAGTATGCAGTGCTAGGAGAAAGGAAAAGAGAAGAGTTGTAACTGGACACGCAGGTGATGCCTGAGATTTCCAAGTCGGTCTCTCCGCAGCCCGAGGGGGAGGGAGGCGCGCCCACCCAGCCTTGGGAACAGAGGCTGAGCGACCCACGGGCAGCAGGCCCCAAGGCCACCGCGACCGCCCCCCCGCCCCCCGTGCGGGCACCTTCGCGACCAAGTTGAGCAGAGCCCGTAACTATATCATGATTATGCAAGGCGGAGATTATGTAATTTTATCGCTTATTTTAAACTGTTCTCCGACTCTAAAACTAAACGACGGCAACATTCTGCTCCCTCCGGCGGGGAGGGGGACGCCTCCTCCGGGCCCCAATTCACAAACACAAACACACACCCCAAAACAAACAAAAAACACCAGGACGGCGGGCCACGTGACAAAGGGCCGGCCGCAGCCGGAGCGCGAACGCCAGGAGGGCGCGAGGCCCGAGGCCGGAGTCCTCGCAACTTGGCGGCCCGCGGCCTCCGGCCCGGACCAAGCCCGAGCCTCGCCGGCGCCGCGGCCCCGCGCGGGCGGCCCGGGCGGGTCCCGAGCGCCGCGGAGGCCCCGGGCGGCGGCGAGCGCCAGCAGCGGCGGCGCCATCACGTCATCGCGCCCGCGGCCCGGTGGCGGCGGGAGCGCCCCGCGAAGCCCCGGGCTCGGCCGCGGGGACAAAAGGGCCCGCGGGGCCCGAGCGGCTGCCGCGCGGCCCGGCCCGCGGAGCCGCCTCGGCGAGCGCCCGACGCCCGGGGCCCGCACGCGCGCCGCGAAGGCCGGAGCCGCTCGGGGCGCGTTCCGGGGCGAGCGGGCCCCGCGAAGTTCGGGCAGGCGGGCGGCAAGTTCGCGGGACCCGGGGCCGCCGCGCCGCGGCCGGCTCGGACGGGCCGGGGTCGGGGCTGGGGCCGTGCGCCCCCGCCCCGGCGCCCCCGCGCGCTCGGGCCGCTGGAGGCCATTTAAAGTTCCGGGTCCCCGCCCGACCTCCCGTCACAACTAACAAAGAGCGCGGGGCGGCCGGGCGGCGGCGAGGGCGCGGGCGGCGGGGCACCTACCACGTGATGGAGGAGCGTCG
Organism: Cephalopachus bancanus; assembly: GCA_027257055.1. NCBI lineage: Eukaryota > Metazoa > Chordata > Mammalia > Primates > Tarsiidae > Cephalopachus > Cephalopachus bancanus. The sequence goes on along the minus strand of JAPVLO010000579.1, from coordinate 435,463 downwards.
CGGGCGGATTCGGCCCACAAAATGGGCGCAGTTTGCAAACAGCCCAGCCCAGGCGCCGCGGCGGCGGGGGGCGCGGGGCGCGCGCGCGGGGCCCGGCCGGCCGCCCCGGCCGGACGGGCGGCGGCTCCTCTCTTCTCCGGCCGGCGCGGCCTCCTCGCCGCGGGCCTGCGCGCAGCCGGGGCCGCGGCGGGCGGCGGGCGGCGAGCGGGGGCTCCAGCGAAGCCCCCCGCCCGCGACGAGCGCCGCCGCCGCTCAGCCGCACCCGCCGCCCGGCTCTCCGCGGGTGCTGCGGCCGCCCCGGCCCCCGCCCGGCGAGTCGGCTCCGCTGCGGCGCTCGCGGCTCCCCGCCGGCTGGGCGAGCGCTGGCGGCGGTGGCGGCGGCGCTAGGAAAATGGCGGCCGAGCTCCCGCTCCCTCCCCCCTTTAATCTGAAGCGGAGGGAGAATGGAGCGAGCGAGCGGGCGAGCGCCGGGGACACGGGAGGAGGGACAGCAGCGCCTCCGCCGGCTGCGGCGCGGCGCCACGGCCGCCCCGCCCCGGTGCGCCGCCAGGGGGCGCCCACCGCCCCGCCCCGCCCCGCCCCGCGGGCCGCCGGGAGGCGCGGCCGCCGCCTCCGTCATGGCTCCGGGCGCGCCGCCGTGTGCGGAGGCCGCGGCGCCGGCCAGCCCGGACGCGCGGCTCGGCGGCGGGTGAGCTAACCTTAGGCGAGCGCCGTCTCTCCTCGGGCGCGGGGGCGCGCGCGGGGACCGGGTGGCCCGGGCCGCGCCGCGCGCTCCGGCCGGCGAGCAGGAGTCCCCGCCCGCCCCGCGGCGCGCCGCCCTTTGTCCGGCCGCCCGCGCACTGCAGCACGGCCGCCACGGCCCGCCGCGCTCCGCAGCCGCCAGGGCGGAAGCCGCGCCGCCGCCACTGCGCAGGCGCGGGGCCCGGCGCGCGGGGCCCGCCGGGAGCCGGAGCCGGGGCCGGCGGCGGCGGCCGCGGGGCCCGGCACGGCGCGCTCGGCCCCCCGCGCCGTCAGGCAGCTGCGGCATGCGAGGCCTAGCGAGGCGAGGCGGGGAGGTCGAGAGGGCAGCGGGACGCGGCGCCGCTGACACCCGGAGCGCGCTCGGGCCCCGCCGAGTGCAGGCTCGCCGCCGCCGCGCCCGCTCGCCCCCGCCTGCCAGGAGCGCGCCCGCGGGTCGCGAAGGTCGCTCGAAGCGCGGCAGCCAATTCCACGAAGCGGGAAGGGCGCGGGCGCGACCCCTGGGCACGGCCGGCGGCGGTCCGGCCGGCGCGGGGATGCTCGGAGACGGGCGCGCAACACAGTCCGGCGCGAGGCCGCGCGCGGAAGTCCCCGGAGCCCGCCGGCACCCTGCCCGGGGAGACGCCGGGTCGGCGACCGGAGCGCGGAGGCCCGCCGGAAGGCCGCTCCCCCGGCCTCGCCGGCGCCGGCACGCGCCCCCGACCGCCCGGCCGGGACCCTGGCGGCGAAGGCCGCGCCACACGCCCGCCAGGGACCGGGGAAGGCGGAGGGGCGCCGCGCAGGAGGGACGCACGCCCGCTTCCCCCGCCCCCCCGGCCGAGTCGCGAGGTTAGCGGCATCGCCCGGCCGCGCTGCTTTCCGCCGCAGCTGAAGGCAGACGTCTTTCTGCGTGGACACCGACTCCTGCACACGAGGGCGTCCAGAGATGAGCCGTTGAGGACACGAAAACCTGGGGGGGGCGGGGCACGTTTTCTTAAGACTTCCCCAGAAGCAGTGGAAGTCATGGCCGACGCACACACCCGCCCTCCCGCCCCTCCGTCTGCAAGCCACTGTGGAGACAGGCAGGCCGACCCCAGCCTAACCGGTCGCCTTAGCCCACTCTCCGCCGGCGGACGCCCCAAGAGGACGGAGGAAAGCGGCGTCATCCTGGAGGGGAGGTGGGAGGGCCTCCCCAGGCTGCCACAGTCGCCTTGCGGAGAGCCTGGAGACGCCACCGACACCAGGGGGCCCGAATGGCGAGTGGCGATAGCATTAAGCCACCACACCAGCCACCTGAGACTTGCAGCCACTTGAGAAGAGCGCAGCAACAGACATTTCTCGGCTGTTTAAGCCAACCTGAATTAGGGTTCTTACACCTGAAGTCAACATAATTTCTCATAGTTGAGGCTTTGCATATTGTCTTATGATTATGTATCAAATATAGATAACTTATTCCTCAGAAAAGCTCTCCCCTCCCAGACAACGCTGTGCCCATTCCTGTCTGGGCTTAGAGCCCCGCCCTCTTCCACCCTTCCCGCCTGCTGCTGCTGTCACTCAGCCACTTCACTAACAAGAATGCCGACAGCTGGCACTGCAGGACCTTGGTTAGGGCTCTAGCCTCTGAGACTGCTTTCATGTGCCAGCCCTACCTCCTCAGGCCAGCCCTGGAAGGCAGGAACTGTGGTTCCTCCCATTTCAGATCTAGTTCAGATCTATTACCCAATTAACATATTCCAAAAAGGCCAAACACGCCACAAACTCCTAAACAGAATATCCTCTCACAAGTTCAGTGCCTCGTGTGTCCAAACTAATCTCAAATGGGCAAAGGATTACTTTTTTTTTTTTTTGGCCCTTGATACTAACTTATGACAAAGTCCTAAAGGCCAGACCCATTTAGCTGCAAAAGCACCGGAACCCCATTCCATCCCTGGGACTGAGTTCAGAGCCTGGCGCAAAGGGGACTTGTCCTAGGAACATGCCACTGAATGAAAAGGTGGAGTGTAGTAATTATTAGCCTGGGACCCTGGGGCTCCAGATTCAGTCCCGCCTCCCTGGCTTCCCAGCTGTGGCACTTGGGAACAGATATTTCTTCTGCTCTTTGAGACGGAAATAATAGTATCTACCTCTTAAGTTTAACCATTATTGTTATTAGTGAATGAAGCAACTTTAGGACTTTCCCTAAAGGGGAAAGTTTAAAAGACAAGTTAAGCAAAAGACCGCTCCTCTCCCCATCGAGCTCCCAGTCCCAAGCTCCCAGTCCCGAGCTAGCTATCGAGGACTGAGCCTCATTTTGTTTAAATCCGTATCTACAGACTCTGGCAAACAGTGTTTTTATTCATAAACTCAGATAACACATAAAAATACTCTGGACACCCTAAAACATATTCTAATTCTGAGAAAGATTATTTACAATCATACATCTAAAGCTTCATTAAAAAGTTAAAAAGCATTTAATTAAAAAAAAAATCTAGTGAGTACCTATTCAGCCCAAGACACAATTACAGATACCACAGAAGTGAATGCACCAACCTATTTAAAAAACATTAAAATTATATTACAGGATTGCCTGAGCCCGTGGGTTCAAGACCCGCCTGGGCAGCGAGACCTCATCTCTACAATAAATCAAAAAATCAGCCAGGTGTGGTAGCACATGCCTGTAATTCCGGCTACTGGGAAGGCTGAGGCAGAAGGATTGCCAGAGCCCAGCAGGTCGAGGCTGCGGTGGCCGGGAGCGGCCACTGCACTCCAGTCTGGGCAATAAGAGTGAGACCCCAACTCAAAAAAAAAAAAAAAAATTATATTCTGAAATATTTTTAGACTGAAATTGACACATGCTCTCATTGCAATATTCAACCGGCTCAGTATTAAATAGAAACTGAAAGCCAAAATAAACTGAACCCAAGTTAAACGCACATCCCAGAATCTGCAGCAGAAGCAGGCTGCTCACTGCTTGAGAAGTTCAGACACAATGCAGGGGTTAAGCCCAAACAGCACCACCTGCCCCAAGGCTTTACACATGTCACGTTCTGTCCAAATGGAAGTAAAAGACCATTCTCATGCTGACTATAATGACTACAAAGTTCAGAAATCATTAGATGATTAATCATCCATCATCATTCAATAAAGGAGGCCTCAAATGATTCAGAATATCACAGATCCTTATGCACTGAGTCCAGAAGAGACAACCTTCAGGAGGACCAACCAACCGAAGGCATCTGAGAAAGTTTTGAACATGGAAAGGGCGAAGACGCATAGCATTCTTTTTTTTTTTTTTTTTTTTTTTTTGAGTTGGAGTGACTGGAGTGCAGTGGTACGCTCCTGGCCACCACAGCCTCGACCTGCTGGGCTCCGGCGATCCTTCCGCCTCAGCCTTCCAAGTAGCCAGAAGTACAGGCGTGGGCTACCACGCCCGGCTACGCACAGCACTCTTTAGTTTCAATCCCGCGTAAAAGTGAGATGATTTCCTCATACTAACGATACAAACTCCATAATTGGCATAAAGATATTATTTTACCCTCTCACCATAGAACTGATCCAATAACGCAGAAGAAAAACTAATTCCTAGGCAGCCTCATGATTTAACTGTTAGTAATGAGAACAGTTAAGTAATGATACAGGTTAACTCTAAAAGCACTCCCACATCCAGAAGTAAGCTACTTAGGGATAATTCAGAAGACAGCATTAAAACTCGACTGAATACAGCTGTGTCGCTTAAAGAAGCAAGTCAGGTTCTCTCAGGCCACCAACTACTGTTAAAATCTAACAGCCACGCTTGTTGGTTTCCTCTGCAGTCACAGATTTAAAAGGCATGCTACCAGCACTGACTTCTAGTGCATGAAGTTTAACCAGAACTTTTATGTGAATATTTTAATAAAGTTTCTCAAGGAGTTAACCGAAAAAACACTACACTGATCACTTAGGTGAATTTTAATTAATTCTAATGCTTTGAACTTTTGAATATTTTTTATTCTCAAATAACTAAAACATTAATTAGCCAAATTGTTATAACCAAACATAACAGGAGGAGGGTTTTAATCTGCTGATCTTGCAGGTAAGGCACTGTCAAATGAAGCAGTCTGCCCTGGACCTAAACACTGCATCAGATAATGAACTTGAATGCCAGAATTTTCCCACAATTGACCAAGAAGCCACCCGAGTTCATTCCCAAACGGAACATAAAGATAACTATGCCGAAAAACTCAGGCTGCCATGAACAGCCAGGTTGTGGAGGATCCAAGGAGCAAATGTTCAAAGGGAAAAGGAGGCAGCAAGGCTTTGTGTGCAAGGCAAAAAGCACAACATCCGCAAGCCAGGTGCTGCCCCACAGCTGGGATGCAGCTGCAGCAGCCTGCTGCCTCCCGTGAAGGGGCATGCCACACTCAGAAGGAGCCTGCCTTTTCAGCCCACTGATGCCCGACTCCCGCCCCTGAGAAGCACACAGCTGTGAGCCCAGGAGCAGCCAGAACCACTGAAGACACGGGAGCAACCCTGCTGGTGTATCCATGTAACCAAAGGCTGCAGTAAGACCAGATACACTTTCATGAAAATAAACACAGATATGTCACAGGTTTAGCATCCCTGTCCAGAAATCCGAAATGCTCCAGAATCAGAACCGTTTTGAGCACCAACATGACACCAAGTGGAAACTTCTCATCGGACACTTGCTCTCTTGTGGATCAAACATGGCTTCATGTGCAAAATTATTTTGAATATTGTCTATAATTACCTTCAGGCTATGTTTCATTATGAAACATCGATGAACTGCATGTTTAGACTTGGGTCTCACCCCCAAGATAGCTCATTATGTATAGGCAAGTATTCCAAGATCTGAAGTCCAAAGCACCTCTGGTCTCAAGCATTTAGCACAGTGAAATGTGAAATTCTCGTTTTTTCAAGAGAGAGTCTTCAGACATGTCCTGCTTGTGACAGGCTGCTCCAAAGGACCACAGAGCCTGGAAGCACGTTAGAGAGAAGTCAGGGAAGCCCTCGCTGGGCCACTTGTAGATGACATGCCTGGCCCTGAGCGCCTGACCATAGTTCCTGAATGCAGATGCCAAAACGTGAAAACGTCTTGTGCCTGCCGTCGGGGCATTGTGAGAGACCCTGGACTGCCGAGAGCATGTCCAGGAAGTGCTGAAGAATCCAGGAAGTGCTGAAGTCCCTGTCTTATCATTGTCATTCATTTTCTAAGGAATCATATATCGTTTTTCTTCCTTTTTTTTTTAAAAGCAGGATTTATTGAAAGGACAGAAAAGTTCCCACTATGGGAGGGGACTCAAGGGGTTTGCCCGTAATTTTTCAGCAGCAATCTTTTTTCATTTCTGAATTAATCTGTCAAACATAGAGTCCAATATTCTGTATTTTCAACCATATTCCACATTAATTCTCACAACCACAATCAGACACAAATGTATCAACAAAATATGTCCCAAGTGAACTTCGACCAACAGAACAAAACAAACGAAAAAATCATTATATGCAACTATATCTTCTGTGGGTTAAGAAGAGAAAAAGAAAGTCCTCCAATCCAGAGAAGTAGAAAAAAGCTCTTCATACTAGGCAGAATATCTGCAGGGGCCATAGCAAAATACAGCCATGCTTGTAGTGTTCAGGCCAGGGCATTCATCCACATAACAAAAGTAATACTCATATTCCTAACATGAATGACTTTCTTTAATTTTCAGTAAGACAGAACATGCCCTTGAAGCCGCTCACTAATTCCCGTTCACGGGTAAACGTATCAAGTGCCCAGGGAATACTAAATACTTTAGCATTTGGGGAAACTGCTCAGTCCCCATGATGAGCTATGTGGCCCTTCTTGTCTTGGATAGCTTAAATGGTTAAAAATCCACAGCCAGAAAGTGAGCTGAGAACAACCAGTAAAACTTGCGCAGCTTTCCACTTCAGACCCTCAGTCTTCTGGCGCCCCGGCTGCGGCGGGCCCAACGCACCAAAGAACGTGTGAGGAGGTGTTCCACACTGCACAGGCAAGAGCAAGTCACAGAGCAAGTTCCCAACAACACTGAGTGGAGAAGCCACGGAGCCAGCAGGCAGCAGGCTCTCCAGGGCTGGGCTGGAAACCTCCCTGTCTTGCTCAAGGGGCAAATGATCTGGAAAGGGAAGTCGTGTGACCCACCCCAACGGGGGTGGCCACTAGGTTTCTTCTGACAACAAATTCAATAAGAGGTGCCTTTTAAACATTAGCTGCCTGCCGGGTGCAGCATGCACCTGTAATCTCGGCTACTCCGGAGACTGAGGCAGGAGGACTGCTTGAGCCCATAGGCCGCTGCATTCCAGCCTGGGCAACATAGCAAGACTCTGCCTCTAAAAAAAAATTTTTATTAGAAAAAACATTACTTATACCTTTAACTATTACCTACATTCAGCAATTAGACAATTAGAATTTCCTATTACTAAATGAATGTTTTAAGTTACACCAAGTTATTTCTAGATGAAGCATAGACACATCTCAACCCATTTTTTAAGGCCATTATTATTCTGGTACCAAAACCAAAAGAAGACATCACAAGAAAGCCACAGACCAATCTTTTAGGGATATGCATATAAAAATCCATGACAAAGCAAGATGAGGCCAGCAACACATAAAAATGGTCAACTGCCCTGGATTCAGCCCAGGAATTCAAAGGTGAGTTAGCGTCTGAAAGTCAACGAATGCAACACGACAGTCATGACACAACACAACGGATGGAAAGGACACAGAAGGGGTGCCTGACCAGACCTAGCACCCTTTCACAACAGAACACTCGGCAAATGAGGAGCCGAGGGCATGCCCTCAAACCTCTGGGGTGCTGACACTGTCCTAAAGTAAGACTGTAGAAGGGCATTCATGACTCTGTATGTGCGCTAAAAATCCTCGGTTGTACACTGTATGTACAACCGAGTTTATGGTATGCTAAATGCCATAAATGTTAATATGGTATGTTAAATGTACAATAGAGTTTATGATGTGTTAAATGTAACTCAATCATGCTACAAAGAGAAAGCCAAATAGCACTTAGCTGCAAGGAGGGGGAAAAAATAGCACTTAATTTCTAAACAATTTCACTTTGCAAAGAAAAAAAAAGAGGCACCACTCACAACAATGTCAGGAGGAGGCAAGTCAGAATTCGGCCATTTCTTTTCCCTTGAGAAATCTCCATGCTCAAGTGACCCTCAGTTACTTTTGGGAGAATGGAAGAGCCTCAGGATTTCACTGACATGCTCACCCACAGGGATAGCAGTGAGCAAGGAGAGGTAGGAACATGAAAGCTGTTCCTGAAGGGTCGTCCTCAGGGACACAGGCCTGGAATGTGCTGCTATTTTAGAGGCTAAAACAAAAGCAACAGTATTATACTCTGCCTGAAAAATATGGCAGCAGGTGGCTGGCGAGGCTTCTAGGACAGGGTAATTCAGAGAGGAAGTGTTAGCAGCATGATACCAGCACCACCTGGGACTCCGAGGCGCTCAGGGACCACACGGGCCTCAGCCAAGCCCCAGGCTGCCTCAGCTCTCCCCTTTTTGTTTGCAGATGGTCTTGGGAGAGTGATGGGCCCGAGTTGGCCCACAGTCACTAGACTGCCTAGCATCCCAGGCCCACCACAGGAAGCGATGCGACTCTGGGCAAATGCCTTCACCACTCCCAGTGTCTTAACAGTAAACAAGAGAGCTTGATGAACTCAAATCAAGATTTCTCCTCAACTCTAAAGCCCGGTGACTCAAAAGCCTGAAAAGGACTACTAATAAAGGGGGTTCAGCAATGTATGGGTTTCAATGTAAATTTTCTCTGGGAGGGAAATGACACAAAATTTTAAATAGTACAATAAATACTTTCTCAAAAAACACAGAACCTACTAAGATATACATATATAACAGAACTTTGTTCTAAATTATAATCAGAAACTGACATTAATGACCCACTAGTAAAGACAGAAACACATTTTACCAACATTCTGTACAATCAGGAAAAACTAAAAATGTACTATATGGCTACCCAATTTTAGAAAACACATACGCTCTAAAACTAGACTTTAGTTAAAATAAAATTTCAGGCCAGGTTCGGCCTGTAATCCCAGCACTTTGGGAGGTAGAGGTGAGAAGACTGCCTGAGCCCACAGGTTCAAGACCAGCCTGGGCAACTTGGCAAGCCCTCCTCTCTACAATAAAATTTTTTAAAAACTAGCTGGGCGTGGTGGTGTGCACCTGTAGTTCTAGCTACTTGGGTGCCTGAGGCAGGAAGATCACCTGAGCCCAGCAGGTCGAGACTACAGTGGCCATGAGCGTGCCAGTGTTCTCCAGCCTGGGTGACAGAGTAAGACTCCAACTCAAATAAAAAATAAAATTGTGTTTAGAAAAATGTGCCATACAGCCTAGACACGGACTTTAAAAGACCTTACTGAAAGCAAGAGATCAAAAAAGTCAGGAACTCAACCAATTTCTAGGTAGTACTGTGGGGGGAGGGGGAGAAACCACTTTTTCTCCAAATAGAAAAACCACACAAATGAGGGAAAGCAATAACACAGCATCCAGGGTGGCCGACTGGGAGGACTAACACCCATGCATGTAGAGGAGCAGATGGGGAGCCCCAGAGCCAGGAAGTGTGTGAGCAGCTGGATGCCTGCAGGACTGGGTGGGCCACCCACCCACAGGACCCCTAACTAAAGCCGGATGCAAGGCAAGGCTTTCTCTGCCTCAGTATTTGGGGGGGAGAGTGCAGGAGGGGGCGCTCTCCACACGACTCTGAAGCACACAGGTCACTAACAGGGTTCAAGTCATCGTTCACCACACAAGCAGCTTCCACACTGACAAGCCAGCTGTCAAGCAGGCAGAAAGCCCCACATCCCTGCATCTGAAAGGGATTCGAGTGTAGAAATTATGAAATCGCAGGGCAGGCTATTCAAGCCGACAGCCACCAGAGACCAGTGGCCACTGTAAGTCCCAGGAGGACAGAACCACACCTGGTTCCTTCGTCAATGTCTGCCTAGGCCCTTGCTCAACTCCTGGTATACCTGGACACTCATGAATATTTGCTGAACAAAAGCAAATCAAAATGTGCCACGCACGAGGCTCGCATCTCTGCAAGGGGCTGTGACATGAAATCGGCCAAACAGGCCAATTTCCGGCCAAAGCCAATGGAGGACAGGCTGGGGACGGCAGCATGGCGCCTCCACTCTCTGCCAAGTGGAAGGAGTGAATGGGAATGTGTGGGTCTTCTCCAAAGGCTTGACAGGAGTCTCAAGAAAACCCAAATGGCCACAGGGCAGTAAGCATTCACTGCTGACGGCACCAGCCAGGGGAAGACCTGCAAGGAGGCTGAGGCCACGCCCCTGTTCTGGAAGCACTGCCGGCAATACCCTGCCACCTGCTGTGAGAGACACATGCAGAGCTCCCACTTTGCAGATGACGGACCAGACTCCAGACGATGAAACACCACACTGAGGTGGGAAACTGGGAGCTGAGCTGAGAGGGCTTCGAAATGCTTCGAGCAAGAAGCATCTGCACAAGTAAGCCTCCGCCATCAGCTCTGGGTATCCTTAGAGGAGCATGAAGGCTGCCCAAACACCTGAGGGCTCATCCAGCAGGGGAGACGAGGCTTGCTCTAGGCAGTGCCCATGGAGGCAAAGTGGGCCCAAGTGGGAATTCCAGAGAGACTTTCTATTTTTTGAGTTGGAGTATCACTGTCGCCCAGGTTGGAGTGCAGTGGCATGCTCACAGCCATTACAGCCTCGACCTTCTGGACACGGGCGATCCTTCTGCCTCAGCCTTCCAAGTAGCTGGAACCACAGGCGTGCGCCACCATGCCCAACTGATCTTTTGGTTTATTGTAGAGACGAGGTCTCACCGTGTTGCCCAGGCTGGTCTCAAACCTCTGGGCTCAGGCAATCCTCTCACCTCCGCCTCCCAGAGTGCTCCTGGGATAACAGGCATGAGCCGCCATGCCCAACCAGGTGCACATTTCAACGCAGCTTTTGTAACCACCAGCCCTGACTAACAAACTGATGCTGACCCTGAGCCTGGAGGTACGAGAGGCTGGACACTGAGGCAAGGCAATGGTAGGCATGTCACCACACAAACAAGGAAGAGGAAGGCATGTGCAGGGAAAAACTGCCAGGATATACTTACAGAACTTGCAGTCAAACAAAGGGATTATTGAATAATTATAGAATATTCCCTAAAGACAATGTGATATTCTGTGCAAAAAGAAAAAAGACTGTAACAGAACACCCCTCCCCACCCTTCCACCAACCCCAGCTCAGCACCACTGAGATGCAGTGCTGCATGGTGACCATCACCCAGGAGGGGGGGTACCACCGGCCAAGACCAGGGAGGCACAGGTGGGAGGACTCGGAGGCTGGAGGAGGTTACGCTGGAGATGAAACTTAAACACTAAATGCCTTCAACTGAGAACATGAACGCCGGGGAGCAATATGACCGACACCTGGAGATGTGCCAATGGGTCGATACAGTTTAGCCCCCACATCACAGTACAGCATGTTAAGGTTTGAGGCATGAAAGTCTTTCTACAACAGACACAAGAAACATGTAGAATGCGCTGTCACCAAAAGGTAGAGCAGATCCAAGAAGCGCTTAGATAAGTTTCTGTAAATCAAGTCCTCTGGGGTCCCATGAGATATGAGTGTTGTCTGGGGAGCCCTGCATTTCTGAAGTTAACACTCTACAGGCAACAAGGTGGCCTGCAAAGCATCACCTCCTGCCAACTTAGGACACCTGGGGATGGCCCCTGCGACACTCACGGAGACAGCTAGAGCCTCTCTCCCCGCTGTCGAGGCCCTCTTGCACAGGAATGTCTGCACCACAGCTACACGTTAAGAATCCTCCCCCCACAGCTCTATACCCTGAATTTTTGGCTTACCACATACTCCACATTCTAGGACACTGAAAGCGCTCCAAAACATTCTCTCATGCTGTGTAATCCTCTGCCCTTAACATACCATGATTTGTTTCCCCATAAATCTTGCTGCCCGTTTCGGTCTATCCTGAATTCTCACCAGTAGGAATAACGCTACGACAAATGCCTTGGTTCACAAGTCTTTCTCTGTGTCTCCATTTCTTCCCCTCAGGACAACCTTCCGGAAGTAGAACCACAGAACTCAAGGACAAGCTCAGTTTTGCTGACACATGCTGCCAAAACACCTTCCAGAAAGCCTGTGCCCAGTGCGCACTAGCAGTTTTGGAGACTGTCCCTCAGCACCTGTGACAGCATGGCTCCACCGCCACTGACAGGTAAAAAAGAAATGTCAGCCGGGCTCGGTGGCTCAGCCTGTAATCCCGCGCCTTTGGGAGGCTGAGGTGAGTGGACGGCCTGGGCCCACGGTTCAAGACCCGCCCAGGCAACTTGGCGAGACCTCATCTCTATAATAAATCAAAAAATTAGCCGGGCGTGGTAGCGCGCGCCTGTAGTTCCAGGTACTCGGAAAGCTGAGGCGGAAGGATAGCCGGAGCCCAGCAGGTCGAGGCTGCGGTGGCCGGGAGCGGCCACTGCACTGCAGTCTGGGCGACAGAGTGAGACTCCAACTCAAATTAAAAAAAAAAAAAAAAGGCCAGGTTCAGTGGCTCAGCCTGTAATCTCAGCACTTTGGGAGGCCGAGGTGGACTGCCTGAGCCCACGGGTTTGAGACCCGCCTGGGCAACTTGGTGAGACCTTATCTCTACAATAAATCAAAAAAATCAGCCGGGCGTGGTAGCTCATGCCTGTAATTCCAGCTACTCGGAAGGCTGAGGCGGAAAGATCACTGGAGCCCAGCTGGTCTGGGTGACAGAGTGAGACTCCAACTCAAAAAAAAAAAGAAATGTGTCACTTCCTGCATCCCTTTGGTTACTCTACAGAACAAAAACGTTCTCAATATGTCTCTTGGTCATTTGTATTTCTTGTTTGTGAATCTGATCATGTTCTTTGTCAGCAAAGTTTTTCTTACTTTCTCTTGGTGGACAATCTGGGTTTGTTGTTGTTGTTATTGTTGTGGTTTTTGATCCTGGGTCTTACTCTGTTGCCCAGGAGGTCCTCCCACCTCAGTCTCCACACCTGGCTAATTTTGTCTCTTTTGTTGCACGAACAAGATCTCGCCAAGTTACCCAGGCTGCTGTTGAACCCCTGGGTTCCGGCACTCCTCTTGCCTTTGCCTCCCAAAGTTTTGGGACAGGCGTGAGCCACCACATCTGGCCAGACTGGGTTTTTTTTTTTTTTGAGTTGGAGTCTCACTCCGTCGCCCAGACTGGAATGCAGTGGCCGCTCCTGGCCACCGCAGCCTCGACCTGCTGCGCTCCGGCGATCCTTCCGCCTCAGCCTTCCAAGTAGCTGGAACTACAGGCGCACGCTACCACACCCAGCTAATTTTTTGATTTATTTTGTAGATGAGGTCTCGCCAAGTTGCCCAGGCGGGTCTCAAACCCGCAGGCTCAGGCAATTCACTCACCTAGGCCTCCCAAAGGGCGGGATTACAGGCTGAGCCACCGAGCCCAGCTCAGACTGCGTTTTTTTTTTTTAAAGCCAGTTGACATGCAATGACTTAAGCATCGGCGGCTTCAGCTCCCCCTGCTGCTCAGAACACGACCACTCTGATCAAGGGCCAGATGAAAGCAAGCCTGAGGAACGGGACATGCTTGCCTGTCTTCTGGGCAGCTGCTGCCAAAACAAGAGCAGTGCTGTGCTTGTACACTGCTCGCCAGAGCTGTGATGGAGAAGGGCAGAGAGACGCATCATTGATGTGAGAGAACTAGTGTCGCCAAGCGTCTTCATGCATTCCCTGCTTACACCCTCCCTGGCGAGCACGGTTGGGGTTCAAGGGTTTTGTGCTTTTCATTTTTTTTTTTTGAGCCAAGGTGTGGCTATTTCACCCAGGCTGGTCTCAGGCTCCTGGCTTCAAGGAGTCTTCCTCCCATCTCAGCCTCTCAAGCAGCTGAGACTGCAGGCATGATCACCGCACCCAGCGCAGGGTGTGTATTCCTCAAGAGGGAAAGAGACTGGAGGTTCACTAGCTGAGGGAGAGGAGCCCACAGGGAAGGGGAGGTTGGAGACTGAGGAGAGCTCAGGAGCTAAAGGCATGGGCCTAGGACAGGGGACCCAGGGAGCACCGGAAAGGAGCCTTCCTTGACGGGCTTGGTCTGCGCTGTGACCAGGAGGCAAAGCCCCAGCCGAGGAGGGGCCTTCAGAAGCGAGGCCACGATTCAGCTTCCCAGGAAGCCCGTACATGAGATACTCGGAGAATCCTTAGCACTCTGTATGGTTTTATTCCTTTACCCCCTTCTCACTCTTACTTGACAATTTCAGTTATTATGATTTCGACTGCAAATATTTCATAGGATGATTTCTAAGCAAGCAAAAATCTAGCAAAAAGCAAAACCACTGGATTAGCTTAAAAAGGAAATCTCTTCAATGTCTGCAAATCAAGTGCCTGAATAAATTCCCTGAGCCTTGTCCTCTGGGTGCCCAGGTTGCCTTTCCTGCCCACCTGCCCCTCTGCCCAGCACACACTCTGCCAGAACTCTGCTCGGCCAGGTCAGCACTCTCAGGCACAGTCAAGTGGCCCAACAACTAACCAACGCGGCCAACTCCTTCCTTCAGGACAGGGCCATGGGAGGAAGATCTGGGAAAGAGCTGCTGGTGACACCTGACAGGAATTTCATGACATCTGCTTGCTGAGAGCAGCCCAGACCACTCAGAAACGGACAGACACACGGGGCTGCATCACGCACAGCGTCCACAGAAACTCCCCGAGCCATCATTAGACATCTGTTCTCCCAGAGTCCACTGGTGTCCTGGCCCACCACGGAAACAAAGTACAGAAAGAGAGGGAGTGCTGGAGACTGGGAGGGACAGCCTGATGCCAAGTTAAGGGTCACGAAGCAGAAGGCGGCAGACAGGCACACAGGGAGATGCAAGGAGTCCATCACGGGGCCCCCAGCCCTCGCATCCACCCATCCTCTGGCCTCCAGGGGCACACTGCATTCCCACACAAGCCAGGAACTGACGGGCACACGGAGGCTTCCATCCTTCCGGCTTCTTATTCAAAGGTAACATTTTGTGCAGGGAACGTCCCTTAAGGAGCCAGGGAGGTGTGTGACACCTTTTGGAAAGATCAGTACCAGATGTTTCAGAAGAGTCGACCAAAGGCCAGGGATCAAAGACAAGGGTTCCAACAGGATAGGGAGTTGGGCCACAGCCAGGTCACCAGTGGTCTACATGCTCTGCCCTCAAGACAAGCAGGGGTGAGCAGGAGAGAGGGCTGGTCAACCCATCAGAGGCAGAGGAAGGACTTCCTCAGGGTCTTGCTGCTTCCGGGATGACCGGTTTGTGTCCCCCAGAATGGCAGTCTGAAGCCAAGTGGTGAGGAAGCCACACTGCTGTCTTCTGATACTGTGTCTGCCTGGGAATACAAAATATCTCCTGGTCCACACAGGGAGGTAGGTGCCAATCTCACATCGGAGGGACCTTTGGATCCCTGGATCCAGTTCTCACAAAGTCAGGAAACCCCAAAGGTCAAGACATGGAAGCCAAGACTGTAACCCTGATCGTCACTGTTCAAATCCAAGTTTTATTGATACTAAAAATTTTTTAAAACTTCTAAAGTCAGGTAACCCCCTCAGGTCCCCTCCAACTGTGAGAGCTTTTCTGTCCTCTCAATAAATCCTGCTTGTTCAAAAAATAAAAATAAAAAATAAAAAAATTTCTAAAGTCTCAATTCAATTGAATTGAATCCAAGTTTCAATGACAACAAGAATCTACACATATGAAAGACAGATGCTGGAGAAGCCGACGGGAGAACCCACCCAATGCAGAGGGGCTGAGGGTCCACCGCCCACGAGTGGGGGCCGAGGGTGGGTGCATGGATGCTGGGGTTGCATGGCGTCCCCCAGAGACACGTGAGCTCAACTGGAGACCGGGCTTTACAGAGGTCTTCAAGTTACATGAGGTCGGGCAACCCCCTCAGGTCCCCTCCCACTGCAGGAGCTTTTCTGTCCTCTCACTCAATCCTGCTTAAAAAAAAAAAAAAAGGCCAGGCCCAGTGGTTCAGCCTATAATTCCAAAACTTTGGGAGGCCGAGAGGATTGCCTGAGCCCGTGGGTTCTCGCAACCAGCCCAAGCAACTTGGCGAGACCTAGTCCCTACAATAAATCAAAAACTAGTCAGGCATGGTAGCACACGCCTGTAGTTCCAGCTACTTGGAAGGCTGAGGCAGAAGGATCGCTGGAGCCCAGCAGGTTGACGCTGGGGTGGCTGTGAGCATGCCGCTGCACTCCAGCCTGGGCGATGGAGTGAGACTCCAACTCAAAAGAAAAAGTTACATGGGGTCCTTAGGGTGGGCCCAAATCCAGTGTGACTGCTGTCCTTATACAAAGAAGGAATTTTGGACACTGAAACGGACACCAAGGAGAACTCTAAGCCAAGGCTGGCCGGAAGCAAGAAAACAGGCCCTGGCAGGCGCCCTGAGCCTGCAGGGAAGAGGCCCCGCCCCAAAGTTTCCAGCCCCCGGGACTAGGAGACAGGCAACTGTTTCAAGACACTCAGTTCACGCCATTCCAAGCCAGGCCCTGGCAGACAGACGCGGAGAAAATCAGCAGCTCGGGCCTCCTGAGCGCCTCCCAGAGGCCATTCAGGACTTGCAGCCAGAAAACCAAGTCCATGCCAGGGTCTAAGTGCTGTGATGACACACTTTCCAACGTGGACGCCAACACTCTCAGAGCACGACCCTGCCAGCCTCACATGGCCAGAGCCCCACCTCTTGCCTGCAGGCAGGGGGGGAGCCTAGCAGCCATTACGATGCCTGCAGCCAGTCCTTCGTGGACAAGACACAGTCCCTGGAACAGGGGTTGGTACATCTCCCTTACAAGGAAGGACCCCAAATCTCAGAGGCTGAGAGGTCACCCAAGACCTCACAATCAAGAATGCAGCTATTGTGTTTAATCGCCATCGTGAGGAAGTCAACAGGGAAAGCTTTTTCTGCCACAACTTTAAGAGTATGTTCAAGCCGGGCTCGGTGGCTCAGCCTGTAATCCCACACCTTTGGGAGGCTGAGGTGAGTGGATTGCCTGAGCCCGCGGGTTCGAGACCTGCCTGGGCAACTTGGCGAGACCTCATCTCTATAATAAATCAAAAAATTAGCTGGACGTGGTAGTGCACACCTGTAGTTCCAGCTACTTGGAAGGCTGAGGCGGAAAGATAGCCGGAGCCCAGCAGGTCGAGGCTGCGGTGGCCAGGAGTGGCCACTGCACTCCAGTCTGGGCGACAGAGTGAGACTCCAACTCAAAAAAAAAAAAAAAAAAGACTATGTTCAATGTCTTCATGCCTGACCATCTACAAATTCAAAATTCTTCACACTCCCTAGAGTACACGTGCCAGGTCACAGCCCGTGTGTGGGTCCACTCAACTGTTCAAGAGCCATCCTGCTCTCTCGGCTAGGCCTCACCATGTCTCCAGACACAAGAGAAAAGATCTAAGAACTGAGAGGCTACTTTAAAATTTTTATTTTCTTATTTTATTTTTTGAGTTGGAGTCTTACTCTTGTCGCCCAGGCTGGAGTGCAGTGGCACGCTAACGGCCACCACAGCCTTGAACTGCTGGGCCTAGGCGATCCTTCCGCCTCAGCCTTCCAAGTAGCTGAACTACAGATGCACGCCACCATGCCCGTGTGTGTGTGTGTGTGTGTGTGTGTGTGTGTGTGTGTGTGTGTGTGTTGCGCGCGCGCGCGCGCGCGCACATACTTTACTGTAGAGACAAGGTCTACCCCAGGGCTCAGGCAATCCTCTTGCCTCGGCTCCCAAAGTGCTGGGATGACAGACTGAGCCACCGTGCTTGGCCAAATTTTACATGTTTCAAAGGGGATACAAGCATCCCAAAGGGCAGAGGACACAACATGCCAAGTGGGCTTCCCCCGCAACCTGCTCCAAGGCCGGGCAGCTCCTCTGGGCACCACATCCCGGGCATTTTCTTAGATCTCTAAGTGCACACACCAGCCAACACAACGTTGTTTTTCTCCTTTTGTCCCCGCCCTTCCCTGGTTCCTCGAGTCACAGCCCCTGTCCCGCGGCATGTCGCAAAAGCATCCTGCCTGCTTCCCTGGTTCAGTCCCGAGACAGGCAGGCCATCATCCCTTCACCACCAACACGCCCTGTGCTCCTGCTTCCCCTGCCCCCTCCCACCTCATCCAGGCCACTAGCCCTGCCCTGACACCTGGAAGCATGCACGCCCTGCCCAGTCATGACTACTAATACTCAGACTTCGAAGACACAGGCCTCTGAGCTGGAGGAAAGGGGTCCATAAGCCTTTCCACAGCACCTCTACTAACGAGAGCGCCTTCAGCCAAGGAGTGTTTGTTGGGCTTTTCCTTGTTACTCAGGCTTCCTTTGACTCTATGGCTTGTGAAGAGGGCGTATAGGCACTACTCTCTCTGAGCTGCAAGCAAGCACACACTCAGGCCATGGGGAGCAGGAATGTCAGAAACAGGTGGGAGACGCCAGGCATAGAGGCTCACACCTGGCATCGCAGCACTTTGGGAGGTGGAGGCGAGAGGATTTCCTGAGCCCAGGGTTCAAGACCATCCTGGACCCTTGTCTCTACAGTAAATCAAAAAATTAGCCAGGCATGATGGCGCACACCTGTGGCTCCAGCTACTTGGAAGCTAAGGCAGAAAGATCGCCTGAGCCCAGCAGGTGGAGGCTGTGGTGGCCATGAGTGTGCCACTGCACTCCAGCCTGGGCAACAGTGAGACTCCGATTCAAAAAAGAAAAAAGAAATAGGTAGAAGAACCACCAGGAATGAGCTCTTGGGCTCCAGGGTGCACCATTAGTGAGTCCATCATTTCTTTCTACTTAACAGTAAGTAGCTCTGTGGTGTCTGTGATTGTGCCACTGCATACCAGCCTGGGCAACAGAGGGAGACCCTGACTTAAAGAAAAAAAAAGTAGCTCCAATCCAAAACCGCACCTCAGAATATTCTAGGAATAGTCACAACTGAAAAAGAGAAGAAGGCCAGGCGCAGTGGCTCACGCCTGTAATCCCAGCACTTTGGGAGACCGAACTGAGAGGCTCACTTTAAGGGCAGGAGTTTGCGACTAGTCTGGACAACACAGCAAGATCCCATCTCCAAAAAGGAAAAGAGAAGAAAGTTTCCTCTCTCTGCTTTGATTTTCCAGCCCACAAACTCAATGCTGTCCTCCTCCCCAAAAGTGCCTTTTTTTCTGCCCAGACCAAACACTACAATTTTTAAGTTAAGTAATAAAAATCGGAAGAAAATGTCAGCAAATAAAACATTTGTTTAGACTAAAAAGGCATTTCTCACTGACCAAAGGCCTGGTAGGGACACAGTACAGGGGCAGCATATAGGGGTCAGCCTCCTGCATGGTGCTGGCCTCCTGGGTTCCCACCATGCGGGACCCTTGCTTCCACTTGAGGGGTTACTGCGTTAGAACACAGGTGCAGTCTCAGAGGTTAAACCCTGAACATCACAGATATCTTTGAATGCCGGTTCCTTAGTTAAAACCAGGGAAACCATAACATGAAACCTCAGGCCTCTTGCCCACTTCCTGCAGAGTGTAGGGACCACCAGGTCCTGGCGATAGATGCCTGCTACCAGGTAGAAACCTCTTACACAGGTCCTCCAATTCTTACGAGGTCAAGCCTTCTACAGGGAGAATGGCTGGAAAACCGTGTCACTCGGCTTCCTTTGTATTCATATAAGCACTCATTATCCAGAAACAGCAGCCAAACATAACCAAAGATGAGAGCTCTCAGTTGACATCACCTCAAGATTTCCCAGAAGTCCAGATATTCAGGTTACATAGGCTGCACTGTTCTCTGATTTATCCACTGCATTCATCTGGAATTCCACAGACAGGGGACCACTGTAGCCTGAACTCTGCTGTGCCCACCGCCTCGAGGCTCTCTCCTCCTCCCACCTGGCCTCTGTGTCCTAGGCCCCATCCGCCTGGTCCTGATGGAGAGTCCTCTGTACCAGGGACCGGAAGAGCCAAGAGACTGAAGCACCACCACATTGGCAGGAGCTTGTTCATCTAAAGGCCCAAATGTGGGTCTCCCTGTTAGGTGACCCGTGGCACAAGTGCCACCTGTTGAGAGAAAGCGCAGGTCTCACGTGAGGAATTCGGGTGCACACACACCAGGTCTCAGAACGTCCCAACACACTCCATGGAGTTTCCGAGCAAACAAATGGTTCCTGACACATCATTTGTAACACATGAATCAGCTCCCGGGGTGCAAGAGTGGGCCACACCCTGGGGCCTGCGACTCTGAAGCACTTGCTTGCAAGGCCCCCAGTGTCTGGACTGCCAACCCACCCTACAAGGACCAGATAGAGCTGGGCCACTGTGGAGACTGCCATGATCTGAAATCAAAAAGGTCACCTTGTCATCACAGACGTTCACCTGAGAACGTCATTATAAGGTTAACACCGATAATCAGGAACAGTACAGCACAAAGTAAGAGGCAGACCATTCGTCCTAGGAAGCAAAGCACTTGATGGTCGTTTTTGAGGCGAGAGGGGTGTCGCGGAAAGAGACTGAAGAACAGCAAATCCGAGAGGTAGAATAGTCTCAATTCCAACAAAACATAAAGAAAATGAGGTTGGATACGAAAAAATAACACATCTTACCTTACGAGGCACCCGGACACCACTCATAGTGTCAGGAGTAGTCCAGACAACACTCCCAAGTGAGCAAGAAGGGAGTTTTAGTGCCTCCCTCGGTCACCAGGTGTAAGCAGGTGGGAAGAACGTTTTGAGAAGGAATCTGAAAGAGAGGACTTCCATTCAGACTACAAAGGAATCAAGAAAATTTGCAAACAGCCTAAGCTGTCTGGGCAGAGATCCGAGCATTATTTCCCTCGCCCTCCTGAAAAGACCCAAGAGACACTCCCCCTTGGAAAGGGGCAGATGTTTGTATGTTATCTCCAAATGCAAGAGTACATAAAAAGTCTGGGCATGGTGGCTCACGCCTGTAATCCCAACACTTTGGGGGTGGAGGCGAGAGGCCTGCCTGAGCTCACAGGTTCAAGACCAGCCTGGGCAACATGGCAAGATCTCTTCTCTACAATAAATCAAAAAAGAAGCCGGGTATGGTGGCAGGCGCGTGTGGTTCCAGCTACTTGGAAGGCTGAGGCAAGAGGACAGCCTGAGCCCAGCAGGCCAAGGCTGCGGTGGCCGTGAGCGTTCCACTGCTCTCCAGCCTGGGTGACAGTGAGACTCCAACTCAAAAAAAAAGTGTACATTAAAAAAAGAAATAAACTTGTAACACCTGTATTAGAGATCCTAACCCTAAAATTACTTATCAAAGAATTAGAAAACCAAAGTACCAGAAAGGAAAAAAATGACTCTCCAGGATACTTCACAACACCGAAAGGTGATTAGTTAAGGAACCACCGAAAACAGACCCTCGCCATAGCAATCGATTAAAACCCCCCATCACCGCGACCACCTAAGATTCGGCCTCAATTAAGTTTCAGAGTCAATTCTCCAAGAAGGGTAAAATCTCTTCTGGACTGAGATATCACTAGCAAATGAAAGGCCCTCCTTCCCTTCAGAGCTTTAAAAGGAGACCTTCCAGCTGAGGTGCAGAGGCAGGGGGATGGCCGCAATGACCTCCTGGAAGCTCCCGGTTCAAGTCCCAGGCCGGAATCGACTCCCAGCCTAACCAGTTGCCGCTTCGCTTAAAATGGAGGCCTTCCCGAGTGGGGACAAAAATGAGAGCACCCCCTCTTCAGAGATCCCCGTCGAAAAGTGGCCTCATCGAAAAAACAGGAGTGAGAGCGAAAACCTCCGGCGTGGTCGGCTCTGCGACGCGGCGGGCGCCCGGCGGCGAGGACTTGGGCCACTTTCCCACCGCGCGTCGGATTCGGGGCGGGGGCGCAGCGGCTGGCCCGCGACCCCGGCCCTCGGCGGGCTCGCCGGCCCCGGCCCCCGCCGGGGCCGGTGGGGCGGGAGGGAGCGGGCTCCGAGCGCCCCGGGCCAGGCCCCCATCCCGAGCCCGGCCCCGCGCGGCGGGGCGGCCCCCGCCCTCCCCATCGCGGCGGGCCGGGCGCCGCGGCTCCGGCCGGCCTAGGGGGCGGCCGAGGGATGAGGCGCCCCTTCCCCGCGTCGGGCCGCGCCGCCCCGCCCGCCCGCGTCCGCCGGTCGCCGCGCGCGGCCCGGGCCCCGGGGGCGCGGGCGGGGGTCCCCGCGCCCACACACGCGTCCCGCTCCAGCCCGGCCGCCCGGGCCTCGGCGGCGCCCGCCTCAGGGCCCGGCCCGCCGCCTCGCCGCCGCCGCCGCCGCGCGAGCCCCCGGCCGGGCCGCGCCCCCCGGCGCCCGCCCCGCGCGCCCCCGCCCGGGGCACCGGTGCCAACGGCAGCTCCCCGGGCCCGACCTACCTGCGCGGCTCAACCAAGCTCGGCGTGGGGCGGGCCTCCGCCGCCTCCGCGCCTCCCATTGGCCCTCCCGGGGCACGTCGCGGGCGCCATTGGCCGGGGCCGGCGTCCGTCGGGCGGGGCGGGGCGGGGCGGGCCGGGCCGGCCGGGGAGGGATGCTGCCGCCTGGGGTCTCCCTCCCCGGGCTCCCTCGCCGCGGCCTCGGCGTGGGGCCGGCGGCGCGGGCGCGGGGCGCTGCCCCCCGCGGCCGCTCCGCGCCGCCGACGCCCGCCCGCCCCGGCTCGTCCTCCGGGAAGCGGCGCGCCGCGGAGCGGAGGCCGGAAGGCCCGGAGCCTCGACGCGAGGCCGTCCGCGCGCCTGTCCGCGGGCGGGCGGGCCGGCCCCGCGGGAGGTGCGGGCTCAGCCGGGAAGGGCGCGGGGCCGCGCGCCGCTCGCGAAAGCTGGCGACCGCACTGTGGCCGGCCCCGGGCTCGCGCGCGTGGTCCCAGCCCTCGGAGGCCGAGGAAGGAGGCTCGCGGGAGGCCAGGCGTTCGAGGCCCGCCCGGGCCACACGGGGAGACCCCCGTCTCTGTTCTGTAAACCCAAAATCCAAAAGTAAAATGCTTAAAGATAATCTGCCGGGCGCGGCGGCTCACGCCTGCCTTCCTGCACTCCTGGAGGCCGAGGCGAGAATCAGGCCGAGGCCTGAATCCAGGGCTTCGAGGCCGGCCTGGGCAACACTGCGAGACCCCCTCTCTACGATAGATCACACAATCAGCCGGGCGTGGGAGGCGCGCGCCCGCGGTTCCAGCTACTCGGGAGGCTGAGGCGGAAGAATCACCGGAGCCTAGCAGGTGGAGGCTGCGGTGGCCCGGAGGTGCCGCTACCATCCAGCCTGGGCAGCAGGGTGAGGCTCTGACTCAAAAAATGTAATCATCTGAGGTCGCCCAAAACATTAATTGATTTAGAATTTTGCAGTGTTGTCTGGAAAAGTCGGGGCAGCATGCAGACTTGGGAAAGAATCTTTGTTTTTAACATGTTCCGTTCCAGAGAACAAGGGTCAAGCCAGGTGGAGGTGTCCCACAAGACAACTGAAATTACAGAGCTTGGGAGAGGGTGGACCTCCTGAACTAGAGAAGATTCAGGAATCTTTGCCCAAAAAGAGAGGCCTTGGCACGCTAAAGGATCAACTCCCCTAAGAAATGTAACAAGACGCCCACAGTTAAAGTCCAGAGGGTGAAAAAGAGATAGAGCTTGAAGAGTGAGACTCCAACTCAAAAAAAAAAAAAGAAAAGAACAGGCCCGTGAGGGAAAATAAACAATATGACGACGCGTGAAAGTTAAGGGTAGAGAGTCTCTGGAAAAATAGAAGAATAAAACCCAGCACTTTCCAGGTCCTGAGGTTCACTGTCCCCTTCAGGCTCCGGGAGCCAGGTGGCAAGAAGGAAAGGCAAGAAAATACCCAAACATCAGGTTTCTGACTTTTTTATGACACAGTGTTTTGGCAGTCTGGCAACACGCACAGACCCCTTCTCAGAATACATGACAGACCTCGCACCAAATATCAAATAATTAGCCGGACGTGGTAGTGTGTGCCTGTAGTCCCAGCGACTTGGGAGGCTGAGGCGGAAGGATCACCTGAGCCCAGGAGGTCGAGACTGTGGTAAGCTGGGATTGTGCTACTGCACTCCAGCCTGGGCGACAGAGTGAGACCCCGACTCAATAATTTAAAAATTGAAAATAAATGAATGAATTGTTCCCTATCTGTGAACAGAATAAGGCAGTAGCCATCAAAATTCTGAAAGTGTATATACCCTTCTATTCAGCAGTTCCATCTCTAGAAACTTACTCATCCCCCTAAGTATCGAGCACCTACTATGTGGCAGGCACTATTTAATGCCCTAGTATTTATCCTACTGATATACGAAGAGAGACTCAAAGAACCCCCAGGATTTATGTATAAAAAATTGTGGATTCCTACATGTTTAAACCCCAGTCATCTTCGGAGCACCCTCCATTGGATGCAGTACACCTATCGAGACACTTTTTCCACCGCTTAAAACGTTTTTGAACTCGTCCGTTTTGATGCCTTTTAGTGCCTCTGACGTTTTTTGTTTCACCTCTTCCACATTGGTAGAATGTTTTTCCCTTGGAGGACTTTTTTTCATCCAGGGAAACAAAAAAAAGTCACTTGGGGTTAGACCAGGTGAACAGGGAGGAGGGGGCACGGGGATCATGCTGTTTTGGGTGAAAAACTGCTGAACACTCAGCACAATGTGGGCAGGTGCACTCGTATAAGTCCCCCATCATGGAATGGACAAACGTGTTGAGGGAATCTCCAAAAAAAATTCACGAAGCGAAACACCAGCTGGTCCACCCATACCAATGGGCTCCTAGAACACTCACCTAGTGGGGGAGCCTGTACTTCAAGGGGCTTGCCCTCCAAAAAGTAATTCCGGGTTTTGGGGTCCCTCTCGTATCTTCTGAAAAGTCTACAAAGGCAGTTTATTTCCTAACTACAGAGTAGCCCACAGGAAAGAAGGACTTGAGTCTCAACTAGAGCTATGAAGAAGATGGTATCGGAGCACATTAGCTAACACGAATTCAGTAAATATCTTCCCTGCTGCCAAATTTTTGGATATTCTGCTCATATACAGTTGATACTGTGTTTGTTTTTCCAGCAAGCATTGCTCGTCGTTGCAAAAGACGGGGGGCATAAATCCAAGTGCCCTCTTCATAGGACTGGCTGAGTCAGTGTGACTTGAGTCCTCCTCTGTACCAGGGCTAGCTCTCTCGGCATGTGACCCATGGAGTCACACCAAACCCCATGCTCAGAAGGGCCCCACAGAGCCGTCTTGAAATTCTCACCAGTTTCACTTTGAACTTGGGTTTTGTAAGTGAAGTCTGATGAGACACTGAGGCGGGGCGTGGGCAGAGATGTGCACAGTTCGCTGTCCCCTCAGAAGACAGTCGCATTCTAAGAAGCAGGAAGAGTGAGAAAGTGTATCACAATCCTTTCTTCTTCTTCTTCTGTGTGTGTGTGTGTGTGTGTGTGTGTGTGTGTGTGTGTGTGTGTCTTGCTCTGTTCAGTGGCACAATCACAGCTCACCATATCCTCAAACTTCTGGACTCAAGTGATCCTCCTGCCTCAGCCTCCCAAGTAGCTGGGACTACAGACATGTGCCACCACACCTGGCTATGTTTTATGATTTTTTTTTTTTTGGTCTTGCTATGTTGCCCAGGCTGGTCTTGAACTCCTGGCCTCAAGCGATCCTCCCACCTCTGCCTCCCAAAGTGCTGAGATTCCAGGCATGAGTCACAGCACCTAGCTAGCACATCCTTCTTATTTGTGTTGTTTTTCTGTATCAGCCAATCACCTACGCAAATAACCATAAAAGAGACAAAGGAAGACAAGGCAACCCACAGTTCCTTTTACTTTCAGGCCCTCCTTATTGATCAGTAAGCTGAGGGCATGGAGTGTTGGCAGATCCTGTGAGTGTTGGCAGATTGTATGAGTGATGAGACATTGTGTGAGCATCGACAGATCCTTTGAGTACTGGTAGACCTTGTGAGTGTTGGAAGATGACGTGAGGGTTGGTGAATTGTGTGAGTGTTGGTCGTCAGGCATGTATCAAGAAGTGAAATCAAAGTAGTGTGGGTAGTTTTGTACAGGCTTCCACTGTTCTGGTAAGATAGAAACACATGTGCAAGCACAGGCACAGAATACACATCGTGCCACTTTGGTGATTCAACACACAAGTTAAATGCTTGTGAAAACTGGCGTTATGCCAGGCACAGTGGCTCACGCCTGTCATCCCAGCTCTGTGGGAGGTGGAGGCGAGAGGATCGCCTGAGCCCAGGGTTTGAGACCAGCTTGGGCAACTTGGCAAGACCTCGTCTCTACAATAAATCAAAAAAATTAGCTGGGCGTGGTGGCACGCGCCGATAGTTCCAGCTACTTGGAAGGCTGAGGTGGAAGGATACCCTGAGCCCTGCAGGTCGGGGCTGCAGTGGCCGTGAGTGTGCCACTGCACTCCAGCCTGGGCGACAGAATGAGACTCCAACTCAAAAAAAAACCCCAAAACTGGCATTGTGCCAGGCACAGTGGCTCACACCTGTCATCCCTGCACTTTGGGAGGTGGAGGCAAGAGGATCGCCTGAGCCCAGGGTTTGAAACCAGCCTAGGCAACGTGGTAAGACCTCATCTCTACAATACATCAAAAAGTTTGCTGGGTGTGGTGGCGGTGCCTAGAGTTCCAACTACTTGGAAGGCTGAGGCGAAGGATCACCTGAGCCCAGCAGGTTGAGGCTGAGGTGGCCATGAGCGTGCCATGGCACTCAAATCTGGGCAACAGAGTGAGACTCTAACTCAATTAAATAAAAAAATAAAGTAAAACCAGTGTTGTGCAATGTAAAGATGGATGGTGACGTTCGTGTTAATAATTTACATTTAAATTTTTTCTTTACTTTGAGCAATATTAAACAGTTGATTTGCTAATCAACTCTGTGACAAGGCAGGACAGACTGTGAGATAAAGTCCCTTGGGTGGAAGTTTTTCTTGCTTTTGAACAAGGGCCTGACATATCGATTTTTGCACTGGAGTCCACAAACCAGGTTACTGAAATCAGGAACATCATAGTCTGCGTTTATGGGAATAATGCCATGAAGAACACAACAGTGTACAAATGGATTAAACATTTTTCTGAGGGGAGAGAAAGCATCACTGATGAAGACAGGTCAGTTTGGCCAGTAATGAGCGGAACTGATGAAAACATTGCAAAAATTCACCAAATTTCAAATTGTGTATCAAAATCATTGGCTGACTGTGAGAAGCATAGCAGACCAAATAAACATCAGCAGACAGGAAAATCTTCACTGAAAATCTTGGCGTGAGAAAAGTGTGTGCAAACATGGTCCCCAAGGAGCCCCTGCGTTGCAAGAGTGTACCAGCTCGCATAGCACTGTCTGTGAGGGAGTTTTTAGCCAGGAAACAAATAACTGTATTGAAACACCCTCCCTACTCACCTGATCTGGCCCCCAATGACTTTTTTCTTTACCTGAAGATAAAGGAAATATAGAAGGGCGGACATTTGATGACATTCAGGACATCAAGGGTAAGACGGAGACAGCTCTAATGGTCATTCCAGAGTTCCACGATGGCTTTGAGAGTGGACTGGGTGCTGGCATCTGTGCACAGCTTCCCAAGGGACATGCATGTACGCTTTGAAGGTAACTGTAGGACTCTTCAGCAATGAGGTATGTGGCCCTTTTTCTAGGCTGGTTTGTGAATGTCATAGTATTTTATTTCGCACAATGCATGAAGCCTAAATAAACGTTAGCTGAAATACATTCACTTTTTACCTTAAAGGGGGCAGCCGTAAAAAAGAATGCCGCCATGTGCCTTGCAGCACACGGATGGAGCAGGAATCCTAAGTGAACTGACTCAGAGACAGAAAACCAAACACCGCATGTTCTCACTCACAGGATGGAAATAACAGACCCTGGGGACACCAAAAAGGGGGGAGGGCAAAGAACCTGGAGGTGGGAAACTCCCCCAGGGCCCAATGTCCACTGGCTGGGGAACGGGCCACCTGAGACCCAATCCCACCACTACACAGCACGGCCATGTAGCAGACATGCGTGTGCACCCAGATTTAAGAGAAAGAAATGAAACAGTTTAAAAACAACGAGACCGGGTATGAGCACATGTCCCCTCCGCCCAGCACACAGGCATCCCATCTGACACCCCGAGGCGAGGACGGGAGTCAGGTTCCAAGCTACGGTACCTGGAGTGCCCATGACCTCTCCGTCTTTCACGTTCCTGCACAGCACTCAGGACGGCATTTGGCAGAGGCACGGGGAGGTCGTGGTGACAGTCAGCCCAGGTGAACTGAGGGCCCTCGCCCGACTCCCCGCCGGCCCGGGTTTGGTGCAGTGCGGAAGCTCCGGGGCCCCCAGGGAATCAAAACTCGGTCCTCAACACGCGAGGACGCCGCTGAGACTTGGGGGGAGGGATGTCCCAGTGACCAGCGTGTCGTGAAAATGCCTCCGAGGAGAGTCGGGCGACAGAAGTCCAATGACCAACTTGTCATAAGGACACTTCTGAGGAGAGTTAGGGCGACAGAAGTGGACGACCACAGCGCTTGTGTCGGGACCAGCGAGTCCCATCCTCCAGTCTCATTGGTCCAATGACGGACGTTCAAGCTAGCGATGGAATCATAACACCTGGTGCTCTCTAGTCCAAGGTGATACACCTGAGCTGTGACCAGAAAGGACGTCCCTAGGCTGGGCGGGGTGACTCATGCCTGTCATCCCAGCACATTGGGAGACCAAGGCAGGAGCATCGCTTGAATCTGGGAGTTTGAGAACAGCCTGGGCAACATAGTGAGACCAAGTCTCCACAGAAAATTTTGAAAACATTAGTTGGGCATGGTGGCGTGCATCAAGTCCCAAGCTACTTGGAGGATTGCTTGAGTACAGGAGTTGGAAGCTGCAATGAGATATGAGTGCACCACTGCACTTCAGTCTGGATGACAGAAGGAAATCCTGTCTCCAAAAAAAAATAATGAAACAATTTATCTTTTTTCTTTTTCTTTTTTTTGAGTCAGAGTCTCACTCTGCCACCTAGGCTGGGGTGGCACAAACATGGCTGACCACAGTCTCGACCTCCTGGGCTCAGGTGATCCTTCCACCTCAGCCTCCTGAGTGGCTGAGACTACAGGTGTGCGCCACCATGTCCAGCTAATTTTTTGATTTTTGTACAGACAAGGTCTTGCTATGTTGCCCAGGATGGTCTTACACTCCTGGGCTCAATTAACCCTCCTCCTTGGCCTCCCAAAGTGATGGAATGACAGGCCTGAGCCACCATGTCTGGCAAAGACTTGTCTTTAAATTTCTTTTTGAAAAATGTTTCTGAGCCGGGCTCGGTGGCCCAGCCTGTAATCCTGCGCTTTGGGAGGCTGAGGTGAGTGGATTGCCTGAGCCCGCAGGTTCGAGACCTGCCTGGGCAACTTGGCCAGACCTCATCTCTACAATAAATCAAAAACTAGCCGGGTGTGGTAGCGCACGCCTGTAGTTCCAGCTACTTGGAAGGCTGAGGCGGAAGGATCACCAGAGCCCAGCAGGTTGAGGCTGCGGTGGCCGGGAGCAGCCACTGCACTCCAGTCTGGGGGACGGAGTGAGACTCCAACTAAAAAAAAAAAAAAAAAAAGAGTATAGAGTCAAATAAGTGGTTAAAAATAATCAGTTGGGCCGGTCTTGGTGGCTTAGCCTGTAATCCCAGCACTTTGGGAGGCTGGGTGAGTGGATTGCCTGAGCCTGCGGGTTCAAGACCAGCCTGGGTAACTTGGCAAGACTTCGTCTCTACAATAAATAAAAAGTTAGCCAGGCATGGTAGCATATGCCTGTAGTTCCTGTTACTTGGAAGGCTGAAGCGGAAGGATCGCCAGAACCCAGCAGGTTGATGCTGGGGTGGCCGTGAGCATGCCACTGCACTCCAGCCTGGGTGACAAAGTGAGATTCCAACTAAAAAAACAAAAAAACTCAGTGACGGCCAGGCGTGATGGCTCCCACCTGTAATCCCAGCACTTTGGGAGGCCCAGGCAGGAGGATGGCTTGAGCCCAGGACTTGGAGATCAGCCTGGGCAACACAGTGGGACCTCGTCTCTACGAAACATCAAAAAACTGGTCGGATGCAATGGTGCATGTCTGTAGTCCCAGCTACTCAGAAGGCTGAGGCAGGAGGCTCACCTGAGCCTAGGAGGGGGAGGCTGCGGAGAGCTGGAATCATGCCACTGCGCTCCAGCCTGGGTGACAGGGCAAGACCCAGACTCAAAAAGAAAACCAAACAGTCAGAGCAAGCAGATCCTTTTAGGGAAAACCAAGACTCCTCACCAAGGCTGTTCCATGGCTCGTTCCACAGTGATGACTCATTAGAACGGCAGCAGGGAGCGAGGGAAGGTTGTGCGTGCAGGCGGACGCGAGGGGCGAACACCCAGCTATGTTTTCCACAGTGAGCAGCCAACAGGTTACTCTCATTTTTAGACAGACAGGGTTTGTGCCCTTTTGCCCAGGCGGGAGCACAGTGGCGCAGTCATAGCTCTTCATAACCTCAAACTCCTGGGCTCAAGTGAGCCTCCTACCTTAGTTTCCCAAGTAGCTAGGGCTACAGGCGTGCACCCCCACGCCTGGCTAATTCATTGTACATTTTTATAGACATACGGTCTCTCTCACTATGTTGCCCAGACTGGTCTTGAACTCCTGGGCTCAAGTGATCCTCCTACCTTGGCCTCCCAAAGTGCTGGGGTTACAGGCGTGAGCCATTGGCGCTGGGCCAGATAACTCTTGTTTTTTTTGTTTTTTTGCTTTTTGAGCTGGCGTGTCATTCTGGTGCCCAGGCTGGAATGCAGTGGCACGCTCATGGCCACCACAGCCTCAAACTGCTGGGCTCAGGCGATCTTTCCACCTCAGCCTTTCAAGTAGCTGGAGTTACAGGCCTGTGCACTCCACCACACCTGGCTAACTTTGATTTATTGTAGAGATGAGGTCTCACCATGTTGCTCAGGCTGGTCTCCAACCCCTGGGCTCAGGCAATCCTCTCACCTCTGCCTCCCAAAGTGCTGGGATTACAGGCATGAGCCACTGTGCCTAGTTAGCTCTTAAAACTGAAAAATCCAGCCGGGCTCGGTGGCTCAGCCTGTAATCCCGCGCCTTTGGGAGGCTGAGGTGAGTGGATTGCCTGAGCCCGCGGGTTTGAGACCCACCTGGGCAGCGAGACCTCATCTCTACAATAAATCCAAAAAAAATCAGCCAGGTGTGGTAGCGCATGCCTGTAATTCCGGCTCCTCGGAAGGCTGAGGTGGAAGGATAGCTGGAGCCCAGCAGGCGAGGCTGCGGTGGCCAGGAGTGGCCACTGCACTCCAGTCTGGACGATCGAGTGAGACTTCAACTCAAAAAAAAAACTGAAAAATCCAATATTTTATTTGAAGAACTAAGATAAATATCAAAAGCTCACGGTGAAAGAGATGAAAGTGATGCCTTTTGGGGAAGAGGCTGCTCTTCTTTCTCTTTGCAACCCTGGACACACACACACACACACACACACACACACACACACACACACACACACACACACACACACACATAGAGAGAGAGAGAGAGAGAGAGAGAGAGTGTCAGAGTCTTACTCTGTTGCCCAGGCTGGAGTGCAGTGGCACACTCACAGCTACCCCAGCACTGACCTGTGATCTCTCCTGTGATCCTTCCGCCTCAGCCTTCCAAGTAGTCAGAACTACAGGTGCGCGCTACCACGCCCGGCTAATTTTTTTATTTACTTACTGTTGAGACGAGGTCTCGCCAAGTTGCTTGGGCTTGGTCTCGAACCCGCGAGCTCAGGCAATCCACTCGCCTCGGCCTTCCAAAGTGCTGGAATTACAGGTTGAGCCACCGAGCCCGGCCTGAACATAATTTGTATTGTTTAAACTATATGGTGTTTTGTTGTTGTTGTTTAGTTGGGTCTCACTCTGTTGCCCAGGCTGGAGTATGATAGCATGCTCACGGCCACCGCAGAGTCAACTTGTTGGGCTCAGGTGATCCTTCTGCCTCAGCCTTCCAAGTAGCTGGAACTACAGGCATGTGCCACCACACCTGGCTAATTTGTTTAAAATTTATTGTAGTGATGATATCTTGCCAAGTTGCTCAGGCTGGTCTCGAACCCCTGGGCTCTGGCCATCCTCTCACCTCCACCTCCCAAAGTGGTGGGATGACAGGTATGAGCCATGTGCCTGGCATGGATATATGTTTTTGAAAAGAGTGGAAAGTCAAAACACATTTTTTTGAAAGGAACATATCTCATCTTAGAAGGGTTTATCCCAAATATGCAAGAAAGCAACATCTAAAAATCTTGCAACGTAATTTATCAGAGAAATAAAGAACAAAAGTCACATAATTTTAAAAAAATAAACCTTTTATTTGGAAATTTCAAACTGACAATAAGTTGCAAAAATATAAATGGTACAAAGAATGCCCTTTGCCCAAATTCACCTGTTGTTTGTATTTACCTCACTCGCATGTGTGCTTTCTCTCTATACATAACACACACACACACATATGTACACATGTCTGTAAAAGTATATAATTATATTGATGCGTGCATATATATCTTTGGAAACTTTTCTATGCATGGCCCGTTACCCCTAAATATTTAAGTGTGTACTTAAGAGAAGAGGGAGTATTTGGAGAGCAGGGATGTCCTCTTACATGACAACAGCACATATATTCATAAATCTATACTTTGTTGGTATTGGTTTGTTGTTTTTTTTTTTTTTTGGAGTTGGAGTCTCACTCCGTCGCCCAGACTGGAGTGCAGGGGCACGCTCCCGGCCACCACAGCCTCAAACTGCTGGGCTCCGGCGATCCTTCCGCCTCAGCCTTCCAAGTAGCTGGAACTACAGAAGCACGACACCATGCCTGGCGATGAATCTATACTTAAATGCACCAGCCGCATTCCAAATTTGTCAGCTGGTCTAGGGACAGCCTCAGAATGTTTTTGCCCTGCAGGACGGGATCCGGTCTAGACCTGGCACTGCCTTGATCTCCAAGGCTTCCCTTTGAACATGGTCCATAGACTGTTTTCCACATCAGCACAGGAGGCCGTCACACAGCTTGGAGGGAGGCCCGGCCCACACGTGAGTGAGTGTGGGACCCAATCACGCTGCTTACGCATTTCTGATGATCCCAGACTTTTGCTATCTTTTATGACATTCATATCGTTATTTATTGTTTTTTGAGTCCAAGTCTTGCTCTGGTGCCCAGGCTGGAGTGTAGGGGCACAATCACGGCTACCGCAGCCTCGACCTCCTGGGCTCAGGTGATCCTTCTATCTCCGTCTCCCAGGTAGCGGGGACTACAGATGCGCACCACCATGCCTGGCTGATTTTTTTAATATTTTTTGTAGAGACAAGGTTTCCCTATGTTGCCCGGGCTGGTCTTGAACCCCTGGGCTCAGGCAATCCTCTTACCTCGGCCTCCCAACGTGCTGGGATGACAGGGGTGCTCCACTGCACCCGGATGACATTAACATTTTGAAGTGTATTTCCCCTACCTATGATGGTGATGAAGAAGATGATGATGGTGTTTTTGAGTCAGGGTCTCACTCTGTCACCCAGGCTGGAGTGCAGTGGCACAAGCACGGCTCACTGCAGCCTCAACCGCCTGGACTCAAGTGCTCCTCCTGCCTCCACCTCCTGAGTAGCTGGGACGACAGGGACATGTTACCACGCCCAGTAGGACTTTTAAAAAACTTTTTGTAGAGACGAGGTCTCGCCAAGTTGCCCAGGCTGGTCTTGAGCCTGGGCTCAAGTGATTCTCCCACTTCAGGTGCCAGCCACCACGCCCAGCCTATTCTTTAGAATAAAATATTGCTTTGTGTGTGCTTGAACTAAGGGAATGCATTCCCAGCTGGACACCATGCAGGGGGCGTTGTGTCCCTCTCAGGATGTCTCAGAGGGAGGCCACGGTAGCCCCCTCTCCCTCATAGCTGGTGTAACTTTGGCCACCGTGTCAAGGTGTTATCCAATTTCTCTGCTGCTAGTGACGTCTTTTTTCTCCTTTGTAACACCTACTAAGCTGTGTGTAGGGAGACAAGTTAAAACCATGCAAATTGAGCCAGGTGTGGTGACATGCGCCTGCAGTCCTAGTTTCAGGGAAGGCTGAGGCT
Organism: Cephalopachus bancanus; assembly: GCA_027257055.1. NCBI lineage: Eukaryota > Metazoa > Chordata > Mammalia > Primates > Tarsiidae > Cephalopachus > Cephalopachus bancanus. Next base: position 401,685 of record JAPVLO010000579.1, on the reverse strand, counting down.
GGAGGATCGCTCGAGCCCAGGAGGTGGAGGATGCAGTGAGCTGTGACCACACCACTGCACTCTGGTCTAGGTGACAGAGCCAGATCCTGTCTCTAAAGAACAACATGCACATTTGCTGCTTCTTACCTAAATGTCTCAATTGGGCTTGGCATCCAGCGACGGTTGCTGCCTAGCCTGGTCTTTAATGGGGACAGAATGGGGCCAGCACATGCATATTACCAGCCGGCCTGGGACGTCCTACTGGGAGAGTGTCCTTGTCCCTCGCTGCCACCCTCTTCCCTTCCTGCCAGTGTGTTAATCATCGCTGTGGGGTCATGGATTCGCAGTGAGTTACGTGGGGGTCACGCATCTGGGGTTTGGCCATGGGGGCTCCTTCCAGCCAGCCCGTCTTGGGGACATGTCTCCCCCCATTTTCTCCCTCTTTCTACTTTGGGGTGTGTCAAGACACACCAGGCTTCTCCCCCATGTCTGTCCGGCTCAGAGCCAGCCACATCCCTGAGCCCGGGTCTTTCTCTCGGACACGCAGTGTGCTTGCCATCTGGGCAGCTGCGTCTTGGACACCCAAAGGGCAGAGCCAGGCCCACTGCAAGTGCGGGCGTGGGTGGCGGTGTGAGCTCCCCCAGCAGTGTCCTTCAGCCGGTCCCCAGGGTCCTTCTTAGCCTCGGCCTCCGTGTCTGTGCAACATGCCTCCTCGTGGACTCAGCCCCGAACCGTGATCCTTCCCCTAAATTGAGGAAACCCCCTGGAGTGAGCTCGGACTTGTCTGCACTTCTATCTCCCTTGCCTGCCCCACCACATCCTCACCCTGCCCAAGACTGAGGCCTCAGAGTCAAGTACTGTGTGCATAAGTTACTGTGGTCAGTTGTCTTTCTCACCCCCCTCCCCAGCATAGTAACAGTGCTCACCTGACACATAATTTGGTTCATTTGTTGGCTTGATTTCAGTTTTGGTTTTTGGGCACAGTGACTCATGCCTATAATCCCAGAACTTTGGGAGGCCGAGGCAGGAAGATCACTTGAGGCCAGGAGTTCAAGACCACCCTGGGCAACACAGAAGACCCTGTCTCTAAAACCAATAAAATAAGGTTTTATCCCCTGACCCTTTTTTTTTGAGTCAGAGTCTCGCTGCCGCCTAGGCTGGAGTGTAATGGCATGCTCACAGCCACCGCAGCGTTGACCTGCTGGGCTCAGGCAATCCTTCTGCCTCAGCCTCCCAAGTGGCTGGAACTATGGGCACACACCACCATGCCTGGCTAAATTTTGGATTTGTTGTAGAAAGGTCTTGCCATGTTGCCTGGGCTGGTCTTGAACTCCTAGGCTCAGGAAATCCGCTTGCCTCCGCCTCCCAAAGTGCTGGGATGATAGGCATGAGCCACCGCACCCGGCTTATTGTATTTTTTAAGAACCGGGGTCTATGTACTTATTTAATTTAATTAATTTATTTATTTTTGAGTTGGAGTCTCACTGTCGCCCAGACTGGAGTGCAGTGGCCGCTCCCGGCCACCGCAGCCTCGACCTGCTGGGCTCCCGCGATCCTTCCGCCTCAGCCTTCCAAGGAGCTGGAATTATAGGCATGCGCTGCCACACCCGGCTGATTTTTGATTTATTGTAGAGATGAGGTTTCACCAAGTTGCCCAGGTGGGTCTTGAACCCGCGGGCTCAGGCAATCCACTCACCTCAGCCTCCCAAAGGTGCGGGATTGCAGGCTGAGCCATCAAGCCTGGCTACTTATTTTATTTTTTAAGATACTGGGCTCAAACTCCCGGCCTCCCATTCCCATTTTGTCTTTTGACTGTGTGGAATATTAACAGACCAATAAAAGTCCAAATACTTTGAGAAGGCCCATTCCGAGAGGTGCCCCTCCTGCCCAGGTCCTCGACATCCCTTCCACCCTCACCCTGGAGGTGAACCGCCTCAGGACTCTCTGGGGTGTGTACCCAGCGCTTCCTGTTGCCAAGATGAGCGGATGATGTGTCTGCTTTTATTTCCCCTTTTTCTTTTTCTTTTTTTAAACATATTTTTTATTTTAAAATTGTGGGGTACACTTAAGGGTTAGGTATACAAATATGCACCCCTTGTTGATAAGGGGTATCCCCTATTTCCCCTTTTTTTCTTACACAAAAGGTAGTACGCTCCCTGGCTCTGACTTTCCTTGTTTCCTAGGTACCATCTCCTGGAAGCCAGTCCACACAGTTCACCAGGACAGCTTCATTCTTTCTCACAGATGTGGAGCTCTCCATTTGCATGTGCGAACCACAGCTTCTCCTGTGTGGACAGCTGAGGTGTGTGCGCTATTTTACCACTACAAACAAGTCATGAATAAACTTATGCGTGTGCTATTCCATGTTGCTGAGGGGTGTGTCCAGGGTGGATTACTAGCAGTGGAGCGGCTCGGTAGAAAAGCAGATGCATGTGTCACCTTGAGGGACACTGCCCAACTTCTCTCCATGGGGTTTGTGCCATTTCGCATTCCCACCACCAGTGAATGACAAGGCCTGTTCCTCCATGGCTTTGCCAGCTCGGTAGACTGTCTAGTTTGGACTTTTTGTCCATCTGTTAGGTGAGGAATTGTACCTCAGGGTCTCACTGTCACCTGGGCTAGAGTACAGCAGTCTAACCATAGCTCACTGTAGCCTCAAATTTCTGGCTCAAGTAATCCTCCCACCTCAGCTTCCTTAGTACCTGGGTTTACAGGTGTGCAGCACACCTGGCTAATTTTTAAAATTTTTGTAGAGATTTGATCTATGTCTCCCAGGCCAAGGGCCAGTTTTTATCTTTTTGTGAATTGTCTGGTCACGTCTTTTGCCCATTTTTCTATGGGTTTTGGTCTTCCCGCTCTCAAATTTAAAAAAAACATTCCTCATCCATTAGGAGTCATCAGCCTTTTGACTATGATATTTGGGCAAATATTTCTTCCCTGCTTGTCATTTGGCTCACTTTTTTTGTCATGCAAAAGATTTTAATTTTCATGTAGTCAAATTTATAAACATTTGTCCTGGTTGTTTTTTTTTTTCCTTCCTTCCCAATTTAAGGTGACTTTTCACGTTTTCACATGGTTTTCGAAAGATGTTTCTGGGCCGGGTTCAGTGGCTCAGCCTGTCATCCCGCACTTTGGGAGGCTGAGGCGAGTGGATTGCCTGAGCCTGCAGGTTCAAGACCAGCCTGGGCAACTTGGCAAGACTTCATCTCTACAGCAAATCAAAAATTATTTGGTATTATTTGGTAGCACGCGCCTGTAGTTCCAGCTACTTTGAAAGTTGAGGCGGAAGGATCACTGTGGCCTAATAAGTCGATGCTGGGGCGGCTGTGAATGTGCCACTGCACTCCAGCCTGGGCAATGAAGTGAGACTCTAAGAAAGAACGATGTTTCTGTTCCTTAGCCCCGTGATGGGGGAGAGTTTTCATCAGCAGAACAGCATCACAAACAAGAAGTCACTTGCACTTCGTGCTTTCTGCGGTCTTGTCTATGGCGTGGGTCGCTTTATTCCGAGTCATTCCAGTCGCCAAGTTCCTGACTTGAGCGCCCTGGTCTGTCAGTTCTGCCCTCTGCCGTGTGGTTTAAAGATCTTGTGTTGGGGGGAAAGCCTGGCAGGCTGGTTTCCTCTTCTCCCGTGCCCTCCTTGGCGGGACTGCTTCTCCCCTGGCCCTTCACCCTCAGCCCTCCCCAAGGCTGCTGTGACCTCTGCGGCCTGGCAGTGCTCAGTACTGGTGCTGCCGCCTCTTTCTCCCTGCAGACTCCAGTCTCCAAGCCCCTCATGTGCTCTGAGGCCCCTTCACAACCAGGCCAGTGGTGGCGGTGGGGAAGGATCCCTGGGACGCGGCTTCCTCCACTCACAGGTCACAGAGGCCTGAGGCCTGTGGCTCCATGAGTTCTACTCATTCTGGGTTGCTCTGGGAAGACAAGGGGCAGGGAGGGGACCCTCAGGCTGCCCCACTGTTCCCGGCCCCAGGGGTCGTAACACGCATCTCTCCATGGACACAGGGCTCACCCCTGGTCCCAGTGAAATCCTCAACACTACAAGGAAGGGATCCTAGTGTAGCATCAGTGGCTACAAGCGGCAGCTGGAGTGGAGCATCAGGGACGCAGGTTAGTGAAGATGGCAGACTGCACACAAATGGCTTCAGAGCACGTTGCTGAGCTGAAAGTTGACATCACATTCGAGCAAACTTAGCACATTTTCTCTACAACTGTGTGAAAAATGAGAACGGTGATTTATTTTCAAATTGGAGCCTGGCTTATCTTGGGTTCTCAAGACGGTGTCTAAATGCTTTGTGCTTCTCTTTTGTTGATTCACTTCCTGCTTCTTTGAGTTTCCTTCTTCAAGGGCTGGAGGGTTGTTTACTTTGGCGGGCTTCCTATTTAAATGGAATCCAGCCAGGTTGGTGGCTCAGCCTATAATCCCAGCACTTTGGGAGGCCGAGGTGAGTGTATTGCCTGAGCCCATGGGTTCGAGACCAGCCCGGGCAACTTGGTGAGACCTCTCTTCTCTACAATGAATCAAAAATTAGCCGGGCATGGTAGTGCACGCCTGTAGTTCTGGCTACTTGGAAGGCTGAGGCAGAAGGATCGCTGGAGCCCAGGCAAGTCGATGCTGGGTGGCTGTGAGTGTGCCACTACACTCAGCCTGGGCGACAGAGTGAGACTCCAACTCAAAAATAAAAAAAATAAACTTTTGGTAGGATCCAATTAGAATTGTCATTCTGTACACCAATCAGCAAATAAGACACGCAAATGAAATGATTCTGTAAGACAATCAAGATATGTCACATAGGCGTCAGATGGGAGAGCCTGTAACTTCTGCAGTATTCCTCCAATGAGGAACCAGGAGAGGGACCTGCATGTTAGGGATAAAAGTGCTGATTCTTCTTACTTTGGTGTGCTTGCCCATCAAAACATCCCATCTTGCAAGACTGTCATTAAAGTCTTGCTTCTGCTGCACTCCACATCTGTGTCCATCCTTTGATTTTGGACAGATGAGTTCGTTTCTCAGAGACTGGGATGGAGACCACAGTGCTGCCACAGCTGCCACAGCTCAGAATGACATCGATGACCCTGGCGTGGCAATGGGTGACACTCTAGAGATTCCTGGTAAAAGAAAGCTCATGAAGTCGAACCTGGATCAACCCACAGAAAGCAAGGACCCCTTTATGGCAGCAGCAGGCGCTCCTGGGGGTTGAGAGGAACCAACTCCTTCTTTTTTGCTAACAAAACCCGTTTCTTTGTGTCCAACCCCAGGATATAAACCGCAATTTGTCTAAGCCCAGAACCTTTAACCAGATTTTTTTGGATTTAGAGATGGGGTCTTGCTGTGGCCCAGGCCTGAGCGCCATTCCCAGGTGTGACTACAGCACAGTCAGCCGCAGCTCCTGGGCGCCAGCAATCTTCTGGCCTCAGCCTCCTGAGGGGCAGGGACAACAGTTGTGTCCACCATGCTGGGCTCTGGCAGACTCCGATTTTACTAGCATCCCTTGCACCTAGTCCTGACCTGTGATATATAAACAAAAACCTGCCAGGCTGTCCCTGGGAAAGACATTCTTTTTTCAGATGCTCTGGTTTCTCTGAGCTTTAAGTTTCCTGTTGTATAAAATAAGTGACACGTGACTTACCTTGTAAGACCAGGAAGATGAAATGAGATTATTCTTCTATCAAAGTGCTACGTAAATGCTGAATACAAAGCAAGTAAGTGCTAGTCTTTTTTTTTTTTTTTTTTTTTTGAGTTGGAGTCTTACTCCATCGCCTAGACTGGAATGCAGTGGCCGCTCCCGGCCACCGCAGCCTCGACCTGCTGGGCTCCGGCGATCCTTCCGCCTCAGCCTTCCAAGTAGCCGGAATTACAGGCATGCGCTACCACACCCGGCTGATTTTTTGATTTATTGTAGAGATGAGGTCTCGCTGCCCAGGTGGGTCTCGAACCCACGGGCTCAGGCAATCCACTCACCTCAGCCTCCCAAAGGCGCAGGATTACAGACTGAGCCACCGAGCCCGGCAAGTGCTAGTCTTATTGAAGCAACACAAAGCATTATGGGCACAGATTGATTGGTCCAAGTGCTACGTGGTGGCAATGAGTTTAAGGGGTGCCATCACATAGAAAGAATTCTCCTTATCCAATCAAATCTTTCATTAAAAAGCTAAAAGCTACTGCTGAATTGTGCCTCTTGGGAGGCACTTTGCTCAGTGATGCACTAACCAGCAAAGTGTTGAGAAAGATCTAACCTCAGACCACACGTTCTCTGGGCGACCCAGAGCTGCTTCTGCCTGTGCGGCTGAGTTCTAGATGGGCTCTCGACCCATCCACGCAGGCAGACAGGAGCTCTCAAGACTCTGCAGGCTGGAGGGGCTCTCTGAAGCCACTCAGCTGTGCCACTCCAAGAGGGAAAGCGGCTTTGGACAGTACGTCCCACATGGCGTTGCTAGCTTCCAGTAACCCCAGACAGACCACGGCTGCCGGCTCACAAGCTCGAGCTGGGCATCCGTTCTGGACTAGAAGTACACTCTCCTGCAGTAACTCGTCTCACAGGAATCCCATCTTGGGACCAACTCAATCAGTTTTCCACAGCATAATCTCCATCTAGTTAATAAATGGAGTAACAGCATAGGATTTAGTTAAGCACAGGTGGTTAGAAACATTAATTCTATTCCATCTTCCTTTTAGTTTCCACGAGTCACTCCTTTTCTTAAATTGCATTATTATTATTATTATTTTTTGGAGACAGGGCCTCGCTCTGTCAGCCAGGCTGGAGTGCAGTGGCATGATCACTGCTCACCACACCTCGACTTCCAGGGCTCAGGTGGTCCCCCCATCTCAACCTCCCGAGTAGCTGGGACTACAGACATGTGCCACCATGCCTGGCTAATCTCTGTGGGGTTTTTTGGGAGAGACAAGGTCTTGTCAAGTTGCCCTGGCTGGTTTTGAACCTCTAGGCTCAAGCAATCCTCCCAAAGTGCTGGGATTATAAAAAGTGTTGGCTGTGAGCCACCACGCTGGGCCCTTCATTATGGGTCCTCAAGGCCTCGAGTTTTCTCCTCAAATATGGCGTTTAGCCCCGATAAAAAATTCTATTGACCAAAACTTCTGGCAGGCTTCTCTGAGTCCTTTCTGACTAGGCCCACACTTGGGCTTCCCTCTGTGTCCCAGCAGCATCTAGTGTGAACCAACACCCCTGCCCTTGCTACCTGACCCCTTGGCCAGCTTCCCACAAGAACCCCGCCGACTCACCCCCGAGGTTTGCTCGGCAATCTTCCCCCACCTGACCGCAGCCTACCCCTCGGGTCTGTCTCCACTCGTCCTTGCTGGAGAGCTGCATCCACCTCCCACCCCGCGCGCAGGACCCAGGCAGGAGGCCTGACACCCCGTCCATGGCAAGTGTCGTACATAAGTCCTAACCGTGCTGAATATAGAAAGAATGCTTACGACGGCAAATCAGTAACAGAAATGCAGGAACTGAAAGAATTTTGAGTCGTTTACCATTTTCTACTTTAAAGCAAATTCTAGTCACTCAAAGAGGGAGAAGACACTTCCCGTTTCAATGTGAGGAGGATCCGGACCAAAGCCCATGACAGGACTAAGCATGCGAGAGCTGTGACTGTGACCAATAAGGCTTCCTCTGTGAAAGCCGGTCATCCACGCTTCCCTAGACTGTGTATCCAAGGAAGCTGGAGGGGATGCCGGCTGTGACATCAAATGCACCAGAAGCACCCAGAGGGAGTCCAAAGCCAAACCCAAGCCTCCGAGCATCGGTGCTGTTGTTCGGCAGCTGAACTTGTGTAACACTTACTGTCAGGGTGGTTGTGAGGACTGAAAGAAAATACTGACCCCAAAGCAAGTGACACAACACACAGAGCAAGGTGTCAGTAAACACACCGTGTAACAAAGTGCACTCACAAAGGAAAACAAAACCTGCATGGAGCTTCACGAACCCTGTGTCGGCAGCTATACCAGCCCAGGAGCGGTTCCATGTCTCGGCCACCACTTACCCGTGTCAGCTGACGGTCAATGCAGCTCCAGGGAGTCATCCAGTCCAAGCAGCTCCCACAATCTGCCAGCCACCCTACTGTATGTGTTTTTTTTCCTGTGACTGCCCTTTCCGCAAATCTGAATAAAGTGCTTCTGTTCTCTCTGCCTTCTCCAGGATACTCAAAAAACAGGAGGTTTTCTAGTTTCTGTAGTCTACTTCATTCAGATCTTGGTATTTTAAATAGATTCTAATTGGAACAAAAAAGCTTTGTGTCCCTTTTAAAAGAATTTCAGAAATCACATGATCAAAGAATAAGCAGTTGACTTGCAAATTCATGGCTGCTGGTAAGGGGCTTCTGTAGTTTGAAAAAAATATATTCTAAAAACTACCACTGTTTTTGTCATAACATTTATTTTAAAATTCCAAATGATACTAAAAAAGGGCAAGAGCATTTAAAAATATAAATATATTAAAACAGAGTGTAAGTAAAAAGAAAAAAATTGAGAGGCATTGCCCTAGACCTTTGTGGAACACAAAACTGTAATCACCACTCTGCTGTACCTTACTATTAAATACAGATGGCACAGCCTTTCTAGAGCTTTAACAACTTGATTATCAATTGCTTTCAAAAGTAATTTATTTGGATTTTTCCATATCCTTTAATGAATTGCAAATATATTAACAGAAAAGACTCCCCCCCACAAGACTATACAATTTCTGAAGTAAGTCAGGAAAAGCAAAAAGAAGACACACAATTACATTGTTTCAATGCAAACAGAACACACACATCACACCCACACTTGCATTTTCCCAGGTTTTCACAAAGAAAACAGGTCACCATATTTCTCAGTGAAGACCCGTACTGTACTCTGGCTAATCAGAGACTTCCAAACTTTTTTCTTCAAAAAGAGCATTTTTAATAGACTAAATACTGGTTATCACTGAGTTTTTGTTTAAGGTACAACAGCAGCATGGTTCAAATGTTATTTGCAGTTCTTGGAAAAAATAAAAATTTTAAAGTAATGAAATACAGAAAAAGTAGGGACCACCTTTCATTATTTTGAGTACCATTGGTCTCTTGAAAAAATATTCCAATCTTCTAAAATCCCAGAGTTAAGAACCATTTCCAAGGGGAAAAATAAATACAATGCCACAACATAACGGTAAAAGTGTGTGTGTGTGTGTGTGTGTGTGTGTGTGTGTGTGTGTGTGTAACAGAAAAGGATGTCAACATACTAAGTAGTTTTAATTTCCTTCAGGGTGACTTCTGAAGTCTGAAGCAAACATTTTGTTTGACCAAAATGTACTCTTTTGGTTGTTTGATCCCCTTTCCATGCTAAGAGCAGAAAACAAAAAGAGCCAGAAGAGTTACTGGATGGGAAATAAGGCTCAGATGCCTACACGACTTTGGAAACAGGCAAGAGGGAAAGCAAGAGCAGGCCGGGCCTGGGCTGAAAGCGCCTGTACCAGCTGCTGCCATGGTGTGCCTTCCACACTGCCCTTTTATCCTTGGTCTCAACATCAGCACCAGAAACTCTCACCTCTGGCACAGGACGTGCACTCCTACTGTAAAAAGATAACTCATTACACCTCAGCAAATGACGTACTAGCTTAACTTCCTCCATGTTTTGTCACAGTGGACTCAGGGTTTTCTATGAAACTCTAGATTTGAGACTGTTATAAAGCACCTTATGATTTGCCAATTAAAAAAATAAAAGAATCTAAAATTAAATATTACAGAACTAATAGATAATAAAATTGAATATTTGTTAGAATTCAAGTGCTAGCTTCTGGGAATTTTTAGCAATATTCATATACTCCCAGCCTTTTCTTTATAAATTATTTTTCTAAATGGTAGCTTTCGGTAGGAAATTTTGTTAAAGACCTCTCTGGCACCCAATACCTAATCCAGACTCTGACTTGAATTAATTTATAATGGTAGCTGATCCATGTTCAAATGAGATGAACAGTAAATGATAGGAAATTACTGAGTTTATAGGCTAAACAATTTTTCACATCTTTTGTAACCCACCTTATTTTCACAGCTTGACTAACAAATACAGGTAGCCAGTAGGTAAGTTTGTCCTTCATCAAATAATCCAAAATAATAACTGTAGGCCTGTCACTCATAAGAAACTATAAGTTGTTATATTTTGACATTGGCACTTAATAAAATGTTTAACAACTAAGTTTCTCTAAAAATTCCAATACATTACAATAAAGGAGATACACAATTTAAGACTGTTTAAATCTGTTACTGTGAAATTCCAATTTATATGCATAATTAGATCTTTAAATTTGCAGCCATTTTCCAAAGACACTAACCTATATTATGACAAACTCAGCAGAGAACTTGTCTCTCCTTCATAAGAATGTTTTTTTCCCCCAAGTTAAAAATTTCCAATATCCTAAACGCGATCACTCTTAGTAAGCGTTTTGGTGACTCATACTGCTGAAAATAATCTGAAGCAGAGAGTCAGAGAGAATGGCAATGACCTCAACCAAATGTAACTGTACATTCCTCCACTCTGCTGAAACACTCAGAAACGCCAAGGGGATACTTCTTGAACAAATACAGATTCAAGGTTACAGCACAATTCTGATTGTATTAAGGCTTTCACTACCATGATCTCTTACACTTGAGAGTCCTCATCCTGATTCTAAGGTGAACATCGATGATCTTAAGGGCAGAGTTTTGGCTTTTCAAGGGGGACCCACCCCACCATCTCGAATGCTACAGGGGACCCCACAGAGCTCAAAGAGAAGAGGCAACACGGTAAGGACCAGTTTTAAAGTCTGCAATACCAAGACAACAATGATCAATACTTTGAAACAAGATGAATAAATTAAAATTCTTGGTGAGACATGAAAGTGTTCTTGCCAAGAACAAGCGTACACTGCATGGAGGGATATCTGATTCCTAGACACGGGTCCCAGTGTGCCCATAATGTCTGTCTACAGACACTGCAAGTTAAGGTAACGTACATTCCTTGGCAACCACTGTTACAGGCAATGTCTTTATTGTTCCGTCTGGCACTTGCTACCCCATTCTCGAAGAGCCTAGAAATGAAGGCCAGTCACTCTGTTACTCAGGAACAGAAGCAAATAAAAACACAGTTTTGGAAAACGACCAAGAAATTCTGGTTCATCACTACTTTCCACAGCTAACAGTTCCTCCAAGAGAAAACAACTCTTCCTTCCATGATAGTTTTCCAACAAAGGGAGATTAAAGAAAAAAAAAAAAAGAAAAGAAAGCTCCCCCAACCCCTAAATTGTCATTCGTACTGGTAAAAGAGCCAGTCTTGTTAGCAGCTCAATATTGCACTGCCTTTCATTCTGGGTACAGTCAGGGTCCAATGAAAGTGGCACACACATGGCATAAGGGATGGATGGTGACACTGCCGGCTCCAGACTGACGACGCGGGACATGGAGGGACAAGAGACGTCAGCACTAGTCACACATCCAGTCGCAAAAGCCTCGCTTCTGGAAGTTAAAACTCATCGCTTTCAGCTGCATGAAGCTGTGTGTCGTCTGCATCCGTCATGCTGCTCTCCTGGGATTCATCTGTTCCCACTTTAAAAATCAAGCAAACATCCACAGTAAGGAGTGTGTTGGTTCACAAAAACAGGCGAGGAGAACTGTGTTACATTCAGAGGCAAGACCCTAAACAAAGGCCTTTACAGAGCCTGGATCCTTTAGTAAAATGCAATTAAAGTTCCTTATTTTATAGCAGGTCTGAGAAAATTCGTTTACTGCATTTATCTTTAAGGTTTTAACTAATGACACGGCCTCTCCCAGCACTCCGTACTCCCTCCTTGAGATTTGGAACTAGCTAGTTCTCCACGACATAAGAGACTGACATGTCCCCAGCCCCCAACCACTGAGACTACTGCCTGCTGGTTCACGAAATACAAAATACAGCTGTAAGTATAAAAAGGGTTGTTGGGATAACAGGAATTATAATTTTTTTCTTCCTTTTTTGAGTTGGAGTCTCACTCTGTCGCCCAGACTGGAGTGCAGTGGCCGCTCCTGGCCACCGCAGCCTCGACCTGCTGGGCTCTGGCGATCCTTCTGCCTCAGCCTTCCAAGTAGCTGGAATTACAGGCTCGCGCTACCATGCCCGGCTGATTTTTTGATTTATTGTAGAGATGAGGTCTCGCTGCCCAGGCGGGTCTCGAACCCGCGGGCTCAGGCAATCCACTCACCTTGGCCTCCCAAAGGTGTGGAATTACAGGCTGAGCCACCGAGCCCGGCGGTTCCCACTTTCTTATCTGAAGGCACACTCAGTGCAGGGATGGAGCATTCAATGTCTCTGCTATAATTCTCTCTCTCCCTTCCTTTCCTTCCTAAACCCTACATTTAGATTTATTAGGCATCTATTTGGATGTTAGATTTGCAGGAGCTACAGAGAACTTGAATAGCCACTACTACAGGTCAGTCAATACTTTGCTCTTTATTATTTTTTGTAGAGATGAGGTCTTGCTATGTTGCCTAGGTTAGTCTTGAACTCCTGGCCTCAGGGGCCCTCCTGCTTTGGTCTCCCAAAGTGCTGGGACTGCAGACCTGAGTCACTGTCCCCAGTCATCATTTGTCAGTACTTTAAAACATGCACAGGTATTACTCATTCACGTAGCCACTAGAATGTTTTCAACATATACTATCAACTTTATTCCCCTACTACATTCTTACCTGCTCCATAGTAGATAAGGAGATACTGGTTACATGTTCGAACATAAATTGAGGCCCAGGTAAAAATCAGCAATGAATTTATCAAAGTCATATAGCAAACTAGATCCAGAACTGAGACGAGTTACCTGGCTACACCAGCATTTTGTTATCACATCACCCTGCTCAGTTTCCCTAAAATTCCAGTTGGTATAAAGAGTTAAACCTCACAGTTAGAAAAAATGAACAAAAGAACAGCCAACAGATCCTTCAGTAGCTTTCTGAGTACTCAGAATCGTATGTGTGATACTTACGAATCTGAGTACTTGGAACCATATTACAGTAAGTGATACTTACTAATCTGCTCTTCCTGGGTTATTGGCTCCTCATCATCAGGAAGATAGCGCTTATCGATTGCCTCTTTGATCTGGTTATTGGCTCCTTTTGGATCTAGATCCATAGCCCAAGAGAAATTCATCAGGGCGAGGTGCGTTTGCCCTAACTTCTTGTAAACCTGAAAATAAACAGCAGCACTACATTTTTCATTAAGTTGTGAGCTTCAACTACAAAGCCCTAAACACTTATCATTTAAACCAGGCCCTTGATTTATGTGCCCCACGCCCACTCTGACAGGTAGGTCATTTTCACCCTACAGACGAACTCCTGCCAGTTTCTGAGTTTGGACATTGTTGCTAGCATGCTTAGACACTGTTTTCAGAATCCCTGGCCTCTTTTCAGGTAGTGAGCTTCCAATCAGTCTCACTTGAACAATGGTAATGGAAATAAATGGACTACAAGCTGCTTAATTAACATTCATTTGCAGTGATTTGTTTTGAGTCAGTCTCACTATGTCACCCGGGCTGGAGTACAGTGGCACACTCAGGGCTCACCATAGCCTTGACCTCCTGGGTTCAGGTGATCCTTTCGCCTCAGCCTCCCAAAGTGCTGGGATGACAAGCGTGAGCCACCACGCCCAGCTACAGTGATTTTAAATGGAGCACTATCAACTCTTAATACCTGTCCATGGTTCCAAGATACCTTAGCCAACTGGCATCCAAGGTCCAGTTTGTAAAGGACTTACTAGCGGTCTTGGCAATCTTTGAAACTATTTCCTCTAATCAAGACAACACAGTGCTATTAGTGTTCTGCTGGGAGATTTCTAAGTAGTTAATGGGAAATTGGAAGCTAAGGGCTTTCCACAGAGTCGTCTCAGGAACTCGGTATAGGCCTCCAACTGCAGGTACCAGCGTACTTCCTTTTTTTTTTTTTTTTTTTTGAGTTGGAGTCTCACTCTGTCACCCAGGCTGGAGTGCAGTAGCACGCTCACAGCCACCCCAGCGTCAACCTGCTGGGCTCAGGTGATCACTCTGCCTCAGCCTTCCAAACTGCCAGAACTACAAACGTGCGCTACCACACCCGGCTAATTTTTTGAGTTTATTGTAGAGAAGAGGTCTTGCCAAGTTGCCCGGGCTGGTCTCAAACCCGCGGGCTCAGGCAATCCACTTGCCTCGGCCTCCCAGAGTGTTGGGATTACAGGCTGAGCCACCGAGCCCAGTCTCAGTGTACTTCTAATGCCATCACAAGGGGAGGACAGGACATGTGTGCTCTCGCTCCTTCATTAGGATAGCACCTTCCTAGATGTGAGAACTAAATCCACCATTCCCAGAGCTCTCAGTTTAAGCCAGAGCTCTAGGTGAATCTGCTTAATAGATGCTATTCGAATAAGCCTTACATTTATTCTTATAAAATATAAAAGTTAGAATTTGCTACGGAAGTCATAGTGTAAGACCCGGCCCCAGTCTTTACCTTTCCTATTAAGAAGTAAACGAGAGATTCTTTGGGAACAATTTGTTTCAATTCTTCAAGTTCTTGTAAAGCAGACTGAAAAAGGCAAAAAAAAAAAAAAATCCAACCTTAGAGTAGCAAAATTTTACAAAATTTTGACTATGCAAGTGTTTTTATTTATTTCCCAAATCATCTAACAAAAGCCAACTAGATCTTAAAATACTTCCTTATTGCACCAGTTCCTGTTGTGAAAATGAAATGAAAAATACTTAAAAAACCTTAAGAACTAAGAAATGGCAGGCATTTACCAGAGAACACTGAAAACACACACACACACACACACACACACACACACACACACACACACACCCCTCTCTGTGAAATGTGCAGGTGTTGACAACCCTTGCTTCTGTCACCATTTTATTTAACATAACCACCACCTCGTCACATGGTGTGTGGACGTGTGTGCAAGCGCCTTGAAACTGAGCCACACCTGGCTGCACCTACTCCCTGATGCAGACACCAAGCTTTGGACACCAACCTGTCAGATTTTAACTAAGAGAAGTATAACCCTCCAACCTGAGTTCAACTGTCTAGTCATCGTCCGATCACTGCTAAAGGACTGGGAGATTAGGGAGAAATGCAAGAGAAAGAACTAGACTTACAGGTAAAGGAGAGATACCATCATTAAAAATAAAACTGGCTCTCAAACTAGATGCTGTCCCGATTTTCACCCAGTTCATGGACATGGAAAAGAACAATCTGATGTTACATAAAGTCAGCATGAGTGACGTGGAGCATAGTTCAGCGTTACCCATGACGACAGAAGTGCATGTGGCCATGGACTCCACAGCCCATGCCACCAAAGTGTCCCAGGACTCGACAGCCCACACCATAAAAGTGTCCCAGTGATAGATTCATCCTCCTGAGAACACTTGGCCCAACATGACCACTGTTACTGTGAAACACTCAAAGCAGTGAAGGCATCTAATCACAGCCTCGCCACTGATCATCCATCCTCCATGGAGTAACAGGTCTGCAGGTGCTCAACTGAGTGTAAAAGAAAAAAAGCGAAACCGAGAGGCACGGCACCATGCCTCCTGTGCCAACACACATGGAACCCCACGCAGTCCAGCGGTGTGGGTGTGAGCACACCTCACAAGGCCATTCCCGTGAGCACGTGCACTGTCCTTTCTTTCCTGGCAGACCATATTACATATGCGAATGCAAGCAGGGTGGGGTGGTCCGCCCTCAGGAAGGGGTGGGGCAGGAGGTGTCCATGTCTCACGCAGTGGCTTCTGCTGTATCTTGACTTCTCTAACCTCACCAAGTTTACACTTCATTTCCTTTGAATGCCCACAGAAGCCATCTGTTTTTTGTGTTCTCCTCTGTACCTCTTCGTAGTAAAAGAAAAGCCAGTATAAGTTAGGTAAAAAAAAGACAAATACACAATCTAGGGACTCCCCGTCTCGAGGTTGGGCTCTCCTCACACCCCGAGTCTCCCACTATGGAGCCTGCACATCCAGGTGCCTGGGTGGAACATGGACATCCCCAACAGGCCATGGTGCTGCGATTGCATTGTTCTGCTGTTCTGCTTTGTTAGACGCAATGGAAAATAGACAAACACTGAGGACACCACGTGAGGGAGCATGTTCTGAGCTGTTAATTGTACTCCTCCCTGGAGGGTAAGCTTTTGAGGCACACACAACTTTTATTCTCTACATTCTTATCTTATTTAAATTTTTTGTAAAAAACATTTTTCTTTCATTAAAAAAGTCAAAGGATAAAAAGAGCAAAAGCAGTGACCACAGATGGTAGGCTAGTGAAGGTATCAGGACCATGAATTTATGTAGCCTGAGGGAACTTCTTTATTGGTATAAAACTTTGGTTTAGTTTTAGTTTTGTTTAGTTTTTTTTTTTTTTTTTGAGTTGGAGACTCACTTGGTCGCCCAGACTGGAGTGCAGTGGCCGCTCCCGGCCACTGCACCCTCGACCTACTGGGTTCTGGCGATCCTTCCGCCTCAACCTTCCAAGTAGCCGGAATTACAGGCATGCGCTTCCATGCCCGGCTGATTTTTTTTTTTTAATTTATTGTAGAGATGAGGTCTCGCTGCCCAGGTGGGTCTCGAACCCATGGGCTCAGGCAATCCACTCACCTCAGCCTCCCAAAGGCACGGGATTACAGGCTGAGGCACCGAGCCCAGCTTAGTTTTGTTTTTTTGAGTCAGGGTCTCTGTCGCCAAGGCTGAAGTGAAGTGGGATGATCATGGCTCATATCAGCCTTGATCTCCTGGGCCTAGGTCATCCTTCCACCTCAGACTTCTGAGTAGCTGCAACTATAGGTGTGTGCCAGCATGCCTGGCTAGTTTCTGTATTTTTGTAGAGACAAAGTCTTGCTATGTGCCCAGGCTAGTCTTGAACTCCTGGGCTCAAGCAATCCTCCTGCCCTGGCCTCCCAAAGTGCTGGGATTACAGGCATGAGTCATTGCATCCAGCCACTTTAAAGAAATGTTCATCAGACCTTGTCCACAAAAAAACAAAAATGAGTTGGGTGTGGTGACATTCACCTGTAGTCCCAGCTACACATTGGGAGGCTAACGCAGGAGGATGCTCTTTGGAGGCTGCAATGAGCTGTGTTAGTGTCTCTGTACTCCAGCCTGGCCAATAGAGTGAGACTCTGATTCAAAAAAAAAGAGAGAGAGAGAGCAATGTGGGTCAGGTGATACAGTCCAGTCCTCCTTTGCGGCTGCAATATGCACACTGCAGGCGGATGTGTCCTGCGACTGCTCGTTGTAGCTGCCATCAAAACTCCATGCAGCCATCACACCTCTTTCCTAGCCTCGACGTCTAATTTAGGACTCACTGAGAAGCAGTGTCAAACACACACCCCAGGTCTGGCTTCTGCCTTAAAAGTCAAGGGTTCAGTGATTGGATGTCAGTGAGCATACTAAGTGAGGTAATGGCTAGCAGTGCTTCAGTCTCAGAGAGGTCGCAGCAACCTTTTATGCCACTTATCTCCATTCTGGAGCCAGAACATCTCAGAAACTTAGTAGCCAAACCCCGAGCTCAGATCCCAAAGGGGCTACAGCTGTAGGTCACAGCCCAGATAACCAACCCAGTTAGAGCTAGGGGTCCTTGAAGCAAGGGGCTGATGTACACAGCACACCCAGGTAGGTGCGTTGGCATTAAAACAGCTTCGAGAATAACAAACATTGAATCCATTCAACTTAAGAAATTGACTATGTACATATATAAAAAAGTACAATAGAGCAAAAACAGAACAGCAAATACTGAATTACAATTATAGTATCTAAAAGTGTGTAACAAGTTGAAAAGTGTTTATTATATTTAATTTCTTAAATTTTAATTTTAATTCATTTTAATTGTGTGGAGATGGGTCTCACTATGCTGTTCAGGCTGATCTCCAACTTCTGGCTTCAAGCAATCCTCTCGCTTGGGCCTCCCAAAGTGTTGAGGTTACAGGCATGAACCACCATGTCCAGACTAAAAGAAAGTTTTGTTTGTTTGCTTGTTTTGAGTTGGAGTCTCACTCTAACCCAGGCTGGAGGGCACTACCACAGCCTCGACCTGCTGGGCTCTGGCGATCCGTCTACCTCAGCCTTCCAAGTAGCTGGAACTACAGGCACGCGCTACCATGCCCGGCTAATTTTTTGATTTATTGTAGAGATGAGGTCTCTCGCCAAGTTGCCCAGGCGGGTCTCAAACTCGCGGGCTCAGGCAATCCACTCACCTCAGCCTCCCAAAGCATGGGATTACAGGCTGAGCCACCAAGCCCGGCTCAGACACATGATTTTAACAATAACATGCTCATTGATGGTTGTGAAGAATAAATGACATAATGTGCCGTGAAGTGCTGAGCACAATGCCTGGAAAGCACTCAGCAAAAACCCACTGGCTCCTTACTGCCCAAGGCCCGCCTCCTTCGGAGTTTTCCTGAGCTGCTCTTTCTCCCTGAAGGGCCCACAGCAGCTGCAATCCTTCCAGTTAACCACTTAACTGCTCTCTCCACCTCTACAGGGTTTATAAGCTTCCTAAGCCCAAAGGGCAGTCTGCTTCCTGTTCATCACACCTTCCTCAAGCTCCCTCTCCCTGTGCTTATTTCTCATGCCTGGCTAATTTTTTTTGATTTATTGTAGAGAAGAGGTCTTGCCAAGTTGCCCAGGCTGATCTTGAACCGGCGGGCTCAGGCAATCCTCTCACCTCGGCCTCCCAAAGTGCTGGGATTATAGGCATGAGTCACTGCATCCAGCCTAAAGAAGGTTTTTTAAGATGACATAAACAGTAGGACTAGAAATCCAGTTTTTCATAAAGAAAATAGAGTAAAACTAAAAGAATTACTGAATAAATGACAAAGAATAAATTACATATTTAATCCTTTCTTACACCTTCATTAGTCTTTTAAAAAGTTATCACTGTTTTGGTATTTTTCTTTTTTTTCTTTCTTTCTTTTTTCGAGTTGGAGTCTCAAGCTGTCGCCCAGACTGGAATGCAGTGGCCGCTCCCGGTCACCACAGCCTTGACCTGCTGGGCTCCGGCGATCCTTCCGCTTCAGCCTTCCAAGTAGCTGGAACTACAGGCGCGGACTACCACGCCCGGCTAATTTTTTGGTTTATTGTAGAGATGAGGTCTCATCAAGTAGCCCAGGCAGGTCTTGAACCCGCCGGCTCAGGCAATTCACTCACTTCAGCCTCCCAAGGCGCAGGATGACAGGCTGAGCCACCGAGCCCGGCTTGGTATTTTTCAATTTCAGCAAGTTTCAATGTGTACTAGAAGACTAGATCTCTAGGGATAGAGTCTACTAAAATGGATTATTTGGCCCAGGTTTTTCTGAGTACTTAAACTTCGGGTAATTTTTTTAAAAATCAAGTTTCTACTCTTTTTAGTAAGAGCCTGAATTTGTCACAGAAGATACTTGACCATTAAGTCAAAATTTTGGATTCAGTTTATAATTGGAGAGTAACAAAAATCCCACATCTCTTTTTTCTTCTCCGTTTTCTTATCTTCTTTCCTTAATACTTTTCCAGGCCAAGGATATGCTAACTTGACAGAGGGAGAAGCAAAGAGAGAGACAGATAGGACTAGACTTCGTCCCCTTGTTAGAAGTACTCATGACTCCCTTCCCCTTTGTGAACTTAACTCATATTATTTGTGATTATTTGGTTAATATCTGTTTTTTCTAGAGGGGTAAACCAGACGGTAAGCTCCTCAAAGGCAGGAAACATGACTGCCTTACTCGTCCCTATCCCTAGTACCTGACACACAGTAGCGACTCAGTATTTGTTGACTAATGCACATACGTTCACTTACCATCTGTTCACTGATTTTGGTCCTAAGAGGAGAGCTTAGGTCTTGCCTTTTTTTTTGAGTTGGAGTCTCACTCCGTAACCCAGGCTGGAGTGCAGTGGCACACTCGTAGCTACACCAGCGTCGACCTGATGGGCCTCAGGCGATCCTTCCACCTCAGTCTTCCAAGTAGCCAGAACTACAGGTGTGTGTACCACGCATGGCTAATTTCTTTTTATTTATTGTAGAGAGACGAGGTCTCACCAAATTGCTCAGACTGGTCTCGAACCCCTGGACTCAGGCAATTCTCTCGCCTCAGCCTCCCAAAGTGCTGGGAGTACAGGCTTGAGCCACTGTGCCCAGTCAGGTCTTATCTTTAAGAGAACTCCCTGATAAAAACAACAGCCTTTCTATATAAGGCAGTTATATCCCTTCTTGACAGTATAAGTGTGTACCCAAAAAACCTAGAATTATCTTTTGGAGGGCAGGCCCCTTGTAGTCCAGGCTTCCCCTGCTACGTGAGTGTTCTAGGAAGCCATCGGCATCCATGGACCAGATAGCGTTGTTGTGAAGGGCTGCGTTCAGCTTCAATTAATTTTGGGGGGAGATTCTTTCAACGCATTTGCCCATTTCATGATGTGTGGTTTATGAGCACACCTGCCCACAAAGTACTGAGTGTTCAGCAGTTTTTGACCAAGACGGTATGACTCCTATGCCCCACCCTCCTATTCACCTGATGGAAAAAAGTCCTCAAAGGGAAATGAAAGATGGCAGAAACATAAAAGGTATTGAAACGGATGAGTTCAAAAACTGTTTTGAGTAGTGGAAAAAGCACCTCGATAGGTATATTCCATCAAACAGAAAGTACTTTGAAGGTGACTGAAGTTTAAATGTGTAGAATAAATACACAATTTTTTATAAATACCTTCTGGGTTTTTTGGGTCCCCCCTCGTATATCCCCTCTTTACAAGGATGACCATGTATTCCTAAATATTCACACACCCATCCTTCCTATGAGTACTTTATGAGGAAGTAAAACAACAACAAAGAAATTAACACCGTTAAAAACAGGGAAATTGAACTGTCTCAGACCAAAATTAAAGTATAAATAACTTTTAGTTTATTAAAATAAGGGACAACCTAAGCAATATAATATATAATTAAGATATGCAGCTTACCTTATATTTTTCATTTGCGAATAAAACTGAGGCTCTGTGAAATTTGCATAGAGGGTTCTTGGGATCAATCACGATGGCTTTGTTTAGGGTATCCAAAGCCTTCTCAGATTTCTTCAGGGCATGCTGAACCTATAGGAGAAAAAATCATGCTGATGCTCCCTCTTGGTGTTTGTAAAGAAAGGCGAGAGCCAGTGGGGCTCAAAACCACAACCAGATGGCTGGATTGTTCAATGGGTTAAGGGGACTTAGTATTGATTAATGATTAATAAATTATCTCGAAAATCTCTTCCATTTCTAGTTCAACTGCTTTACTTTAAAGATGAGAATACTGAAGTCCAGGGATCTTAAATAATTTGCTCTGGGAAAAACCTAGGTTCTCTGGCTCCCAATCCACCATGATGTGTCCATAATAACCATCAAGATTCTATTTTTAGAGCAGATATTTGGCTACCTTTGTTCTAAGAGACAAGTAAAACCTTAGTTTTTCCTTCACAAGAAAAATTTAAACTATTTAGACAGACAATACATTTTAACAGATTTTTAGTAAGCCCCCTACCTACAAACCCTCAAGTTGCGAACTTTAATGATGCACAAGGGCTTTTAAAATGTATTCTTTCTCTCCACCAGGTGGCAGTATAGCCTGTTAAATACATACAGTACTATATTGATTGTGTTAGTTGGATACCTAGGCTAATTTGTTGAACTTATGGACTTACAAACACTCAGAACAGAACTTGTTTGCTGGGAATTTCTTGTATTATGATCATCCAAATATTAAACTTTGTAAAACTGTGTTCAATTAAAGAACACAGTTTACTGACCAAGTTTCACTCAGAACAATTATATTTTCACCTATTTTAGAAATATTTATTTATTTATTTGAGTCAGAGTCTCACCCCACTGCCCAGGCTGGAGTGCAGTGGCACGCTCATGGCCAACCCAGTGTCAACCCACTGGGTTCAGGTGATCCTTCCATCTCAGCCTTCCAAGTAGCTGGAACTACAGGCGCACGCTCCCACTCCTGGCTAATTTTTTGATTTATTGTAGAGACGAGGTCTTGCCAATTTGCCCAGGCTGGTCTCGAACCCACGGGTTCAGGCAATCCCCTCACCTCGGTCTCCCAAGGTGCTGAATTACAGGCTTGAGCCACCATGCCAGGCCTAAAAATTTATTTTAAAAACACTTTCCTGCTTCACATAATTGAAAATCATTGCTCTCTAATACTGGGAAGTAAATAACTTAAGATATTTTATATAACTTAAAATTTTAAAGATTAAAAAAGTACCAAGCGTTCCTATTCATTCAAGTATTCATATTTTGCTATGTTCTTCTTAGATGAATTATATATTAAAAAATCCAGTGGGGCAAATGGTTTGGCTGTAGAACTTTAACAAATATCGCTGTCACAAGAATGTGAGAGCAGGTACTGCCAACATCAGGTTGCTGAACTCATCTACACGATGATCTTTGCAGAAGGTTATTACCATACGTGGCCAAATATTCTATCCACAGGACTGAGACCCTAAATACTGGTTACCTAAGAGAAAAACATACTCTCTTGCCTTAAAACCTCTTCCAATAAACCATTCATAACTTTAAAATCTGTTCCACAATAGCTTTAGAAGAATGCCTACTTTTTTTTGCATAGTAGCTAACTATAAAAAGTAACCAAGTCAACTTTTAAGAAAATTATCATAATCAATTTCAGTAGTTGATAAATAACTAGAATTCTTCCTCCCCCACAAAAATGACATCCCAGGTTGGGCTCAGTGGCTCAGCCTGTAATCTCAGCACTTTGGGAGGCAGAGGTGAGTGGACTGCCTGAGCCCGCGGGTTTGAGACCCACCCGGGCAACTTGGTGAGACCTCGTCTCTACAATAAATCAAAAATCAGCTGGGTGTGGTAGCATGCACCTATGGCTCGGGCTACTTGGAAGGCTGAGGCGGAAGGATCGCTGGAGCCCAGCAGGTAGAGGCTGTGGTAGCTGTGAGTGTGCCACTGCACTCCAGTCTGGGCGACAGAGTGAGACTCCAACTCAAAAAAAAAAGACATTCCAAACTAACATAATATGCCAGTTCTCACAAGAGCCTAAGAAAAAAAAAGAGTTAGGGAAGGAGCAGAGGGAGAAGGAGGGAGGGAAGGTGAGAATAAAAACCTAAGGCACCATGCTTACAGAAAAACTAATAAACGAGATTTTAAAAAGCAAACAAGCATACACATATATTTCTCTTATAAAGTACAACTTATTATCAGATACGCTAAAAATACAAAAATGATAATCCACATGGCCTCATAAAAATTTTAATTAGTTGTGATGTATCTGTGTCACTGAGAAGCTTAAGTACAGGAAACCACTTGCCTTAAAATATTACTTATTTAATTTAGGGGCTAAATATTAACATACGAAAAAATGCTTTCAAAAATATAAAATATGTCACCTGAGTCACATCAACCCTATGAGCCAGGCAAGGTGTCATTCATAGACCAGAAGTTCAAAAAAATTAAGTGACCTTCCCAAAAGATAAGAGCATGTCCATCATACTCCCTTATGCCAAGCCAAAAAGGTTGAAAAAGACTTCAGGATACTGTTTCAACAACAAGAGTAAAAGACCCAATTTCCATCACAGCAATTAAGTCAACAGCAAGCATATCTCAAGAGGGAGATTATTTAATAGAGTAATAATATTTAGCTACTTACTACTCCAATGTGGCAAAGTAAAACTGAACTCTGAGGGTTGATATCAAGTGCTTTCTGGAAATGCATTTCCGCAAGGTTGAATTTCTCTTGCTTGTAATAAATCATTCCTAAACCATACCTGTATGTTATAAAAGTATAATTTTAGGGATATAAACTTTTGGTTGCTAGTAAAAGGGTAAGTATGAAATCTGGCATTTTACA
Organism: Cephalopachus bancanus; assembly: GCA_027257055.1. NCBI lineage: Eukaryota > Metazoa > Chordata > Mammalia > Primates > Tarsiidae > Cephalopachus > Cephalopachus bancanus. The sequence goes on along the minus strand of JAPVLO010000579.1, from coordinate 377,898 downwards.
ATAAGTAGAAAAATGGTGCTGTTCTTAGAGAGAAGGAAAACAGCATCAGTCATGATAAAATCATTAAAACATTTTACAAGAGCCACTTTTATAAGTAAAAACAACAAATCAGATCAATCAAACGAAACTATGATAATGGGGAAATAAGAAATCACATCCTTGACCTCATGGCTTCAATCTAGATCTAACAGCTCATTTTTACCCAGTGGTTATTATGTGTGTAGCTAGAACTTTGCTAAATCATTTAATCCCAGGAAGAATCAAGGCTACAGGTTTTCAAATCAGAAAACTGAAGCTTAGAGAAGTGAAATAACTCCCTTAGAGCTACTCAGCTAATAAGGATTCTGGCCAGGTCCTTCCTTTGTGACTCTAAGCCTGAGTTCCTAACATACAATCTCCATGTTCTTTGTCTAATGCATATATAACATACAGCACTAGGCTGGGCGTGGTGGCACAAACCTGTAATCCCAGCACTTTGGGAAGCCAGGTAAGAAGACTGCCTAAACCCAGGGGTTCAAGACTAGCCTGGGCAACTTGGCGCCACCTCGTCTCTACAATAAATAAAAAAATTAGCCAGATGTGGTAGCACGTGCCTGTAGTCCCAGCTACCTGGAAGGCTGGGGTGGAAGGATCACCTGAGCCCAGCAGGTTGAGGTTGAGGTGGCCGTGAGCATGCCAACTGTACTCCAGCCTGGGCGACAAAGTGAGACTCCAATTCAAAAATAAAAAATAAAAAAATACAGCACTAGAATGACAGCACACACCGTGCCATGCTCGACTTCCCTTCCCTCTGTCTACTATTCTCCAAGGGTGCTCCAATGCTTGCAGACCTCAGGATGGTAATCTGTAAAGGCTGTGTCATAGTGCATTAGGCTGCTATACAGGCATTCCTCTTGCATTTTCAAAATGTCAAGTGAACACAGTGTGGAGGGTTTACTTTACAGACCTCTCTTGGTCATCACTAGATATTGATGATAAATACCAAAAGAATTAGGAAAACCACATCATATCTGCTTTATGTGAGTGACTTTATTTATCATTATAATAGTGTTACGGAGAAAGCCATAAAACACTGTGACAATGACGGTGAAGGAGGTAATAATAGAAAGGTTATTTACTTTGGAGTCAGAATAAGAAATCTGCTCAGTGTTTAGTTAGTTACCTAAACACCTCAGTATTTAAGTTCCTTCCAGTAAAAGCTTGCCAGTCTGAACAATCCTCCTTTCAACACAATTTCTGACACTGTAATTTTTTTAAGACTGCAACTACTGCAAATCAGCAGACACTATGTATTTAAAAAGTGACATAGTGCCGGGCTCAGTGGCTCAGCCTGTAATCCCACGCCTTTGGGAGGCTGAGGTGAGCGGATTGCCTGAGCCTGCGGGTTCAAGACCCGCCTGGGCAGCGAGACCTCATCTCTACAATAAATCAAAAAATCAGCCAGGCGTGGTAGCGCGCGCCTGTAGTTCCAGCTACTTGGAAGGCCGAGGCGGAAGGATTGCTGGAGCCCAGCAGGTCGAGGCTGCGGTGGCCGGGAGTAGCCACTGCACTCCAGTCTGGGCGACAGAGTGAGACTCCAACATAAAAAAAAAAAAAAGTGACATAAGCCCTATTAAAAACCAAGTTCTTGTTTTGTTTTTTAGATTAGAAAGAAAATTAGAGAGAGAAAGAGGTGATTCACCCCTCCAAAGTAGGGAAGGGGGCCAGAGCTTAAGAAAATAGGGCCTGGCCATAGCTTAGCAAGGCAATGGCCAAGAACGGAGTTCTTAAACTTATATCTACCTGGAGAGAAGGCAGCGTTGGCAAGCTTGACTGTTTCACGTCCACAAAAGCTAGCATTTCTTTATTGTTAATATATTTTTTAGCTTTTTTTCTTTTTCTTTCAATTGCTTTAGGGGATACAGATTGTTGTTGGTTATACGGCTGCACTGTATGGCAGCAAAGAAGTCTGGGCTGTAAGTGTGCTCCCCCCCCACCTGCACACACAGTACTCAGAGGAGACTTTTCAGCTGCCCAACCTCCTCCCCTAACCCGGAGTCTCCAAAACCCATTATAGCATCCTTTATGCAAAAGCTAGCATTTTTTTTTTTTTGGCCATCTTTTAGGCAATGTAACTACTACTTAGAAATGAGATACAGTCTCATTAAAAATCATATACATACAAACAAAAAGATGTATTAGTAATTTAATGCTTCAGATTTAGTGACAATAGAATGATAAAGCTCAACTGCTATCATAATTAAAACAAAAGATACTATGCAAAAAAGCTAGATTTCAGAATTATAGTTCTTCTTGAGATTTAAACTATTAAGTCATTCCAGAAAAATACAATAAATGTCAGCAGTCAATATGATGTTGAGGCAGAAACAGGAACAGACTTTTCCGTATCTTATTCGTTCGATAAGAACATGAGCCAGGTAGTAGCTTCCTGTCTACTTATGCACAAGTACAAAAAAGTTGAGTACCACTTAATGCAGTAGAACAGAATTCTCTCTTTTGTTTTGTTGAGTCAGAGTCTCACTCTGTCACTCAGGCTGGAGTGCCAGTGGCACACTCAAGGCCACCACAGCCTTGACCTGCTGGGCTCAGGCGATCCTTTTACCTCAGCCTTCCAAGTAGCTGGAACCACAGGCATGAGCCACCATGAACGGCTAATTTTTTGATTTATTGTAGAGATGAGATCTCACAATGTTGCCCTGTTGTCCTATTGGGCTCAGGCAATCCTCTTGCCTCCACCTCCCAAAATGCTGGGATTACAAGTGTGAGCCACTGCCTGGCTGGAACACAGTTCTTAATAATAAACTGGAATGCTGTCAAAGAGCAACAATTAGTGGATTCTCTGATGTTTATTTTCTATTATCCATTAAGTGAATTATACTATTCCTCTCTACTTTCTCAGCCACTTTTTATCCTAATCCCACTTCAGTGTAATAAGAAAAAGTAACAAATCAGGTGACAAAACCAACTACAGCATTTGCAAAAGTCTAGTAGAAGACAAGGCTGGGACTGTTGAGTATTCCATTATCATTAGTTAATTTAAGAGTTTGTTAAAGGCTGCATTTCACATGAAAACATTTTGTTTTGAAGTTTTGACCAATAAGTACCATCTTAAGTATCAGTAACCAAATCCATGACAACAAAGAGGTATCTAAAAAGGAAAATGACTGAGCACCAGTGCCAGCATGAGACTGTGGCTTTGTGAGTACTTACCATGCATTATAATGTCTAGGATTGACTCTGATGGCATTTCGAAAACAAGCTAATGCTTTGTCCAGTTCTTCAGTTAACACAAACTCATGCCCTAATAGAGTATAAGCATAAGCATAATTTGGATCAACCTGGATAGCTCTCTGGAAGAATTTAATTGCAATATCATGTTCCCGTTGTAGACTGAAACAGTTCCCTGCAGCACACCAGGCCTTAAAAAATGAAAAGAAAAAAAAAATACACAATTAAAGTTTTCTTTTTTCTACCTAAACCAAATCTTTGACTAAAATCAAGCCTCAGACTCCACTTAGAACAGACAAAGACAGAAGAGCTTTAGTGGACCAACAGTTGTTTGATTGGTCATGGCTTCCATGGCTGCAGATATGCCTGCTTGCTGTACGCATTTGTGAAACCAAAACTGACACGAGCAGCACTTACATGTCCTGGGCAGCTCAACCTCTGAGTTGCTCCAAGGCGTGTTCTCATCTCAGGGCCAGCGAGGAGACCCTGCCTGCCTGTGTCAGCTCCATGACAGCAATGATAGATGACAGACTGCAGGCGCAGCCCAGTGCAGTGCAAGAAGCTCACCCTGCGTCAGCTGGACAGAGCTTCAAGTCCACTGCTGGCCCCTTTTAGTAGGGTGGCTGCAGGCAAGTCGCCTCAACACTCTGAATCTCATTTTCTCATTTGTAAAATAGAACAACAGTCCAACAGCATGTACTGTTCCCAAGCTTCATGATTATGATCTATCATTTCTTTCCCTCTCTTACATTTCCCCTAGAAGCAATGGTTTGGTATCACTAAACCAGTGTTCATGGTGACTATAGAATACCATGAGGGGAACTGACTGTATTTGATTCTGAGCTTAGACGTATTACAGACATGTAACTGAGTCTTTTTGTGACATGCTGGGATACAATCCTTAGAAGACTGGAACACGAAAATTAATTGTGCCTATGTCTCAAAATGACAGTACTAACTTATTTCCATTTCAAATTTGTCATTTTTTCAATCCATATAAACTCTGCTCAATGAACTCTAATCTTTGTGACAACAGCAACTTTAATGCAGTCACATCGGGAACAATCCTGAATTAAATGTCTGCCTTGTGACTTTTTCAGGACTTTCTCTTCTGCTCTGAGCCCTGCCTAGAGAGAAAGATACCAAATAGTGCTTGAACATCTAGGTTATCTCCATTTTTTAAGGTGAGCACAAGGCAGCTATGTAAGCAGACGACTTTGGCTAACACACCTCTGGTGAATTTTTATCCATGTCTGTTAAGTCTTTTGACAGAACTGAAAGAGCAACGTCTTTTTGAAGATGCCAAAGCGTGGTAGAGTAGATCTCCATGCCTTCCACTCTGTAATTCTCAATCCTTCTAACCTCTGAGAATATTCTTTCAGCCTGAAAAAACAAACAAACAAAACCTACTAAGAGAAAACAGTTGACACAACTTATATATATAGGGAAATCACCGGTTGCTGTCTCCACAGGACCTAAATGCTATTTTGTACTATGGCTTTTAGGTGGATGAGTAAGGATACACTGAACATTCTCCTGCGGCAGGTCAAATATTGATGGAATCACAGTCACATCTAACCCCGTCTTTATAAGCAAGTCAAAGTCAGAACAAGAACTCTAAAAAGAGAACTTAAGTTTTTACCAAAAGATAGATGATAAATCTATACAAAGTTACAATGTAAAAGACAAGTCAATATTTTCTTCTTACAAAAAGCATTTCTGAGTTCTAATAACGGCTTTACAGAATAATGCTCCCAGGACAGATGACAGGAGATAACTTCTGTGATATAAAAGCTATTTTTCACTGACTTTGAGAGCTTGTGTTAAAAACTTGAGGGAAGAAGCAGGTTATAAGATGGCTACCAGGCCATGGCACAGGGGCCCTGGGCACACCCTCCCAAAAGCACCTGCCAGGAGCTCCATCCTCAGCTGCCAGCAGCCCTTTCCTTACAGCACTCCCAACTCAGGGTCGCTCCTCAGCTAGCTGGTGTCATCACACGCACCGCTGCCAGTGCTCTTCTCTACCCCTAAAGCGCGAGGCTTCAGGTTACATAAAACCAACCAGTTTCCTAGTTGATCGACTTAGTAAGTTCAGAATTCTCAAGATGCAGTTTAAAGAATATCTTGACTGCTCTTAATGAAATAAAGGTGTCAGAATATATAAGGAAAGAACATTTATAGAACAAGGCACTTAAGTCAAAGAGATGGCCATATGTACCTAGCATAAGGATTTGCAATTTCCTTGAAATCTCTTAAAAGTTGTTAAGATAAGTTTTTCAAATAGGCATGGCTATGAGATGACAGCCCTAACAAAGACAGGTAACTTTGGTTTCAAATTTTTCAGAATTTATTGTCTTCTTTGAAAAATGATTATGGCATAGACAAAAAGAAAAACAGCGGGGAAAAACTCAGGAAATTAAGTTGAAACAAAGGCTTTCTTGAGTTAAATACTTGAGTCACCACCTACAACTAGGGGAAACAACAAAATGTATGTATGTTACAGAACCTGCAAAACAATAAACTAGAAATAACTTTTAGAAAGGCTTTCCAAACATAGCTCTTGCCTGAGTAAACACTGTGTACCAATATGGGGTCACAAGCTAAACATGGGGCTTTTAGCGGTAAATAAGAATTTCTGTCCACAGCATTCTCTTCAAAATTACCTGGAGAGGAATCCTACACATTCAGTCTCTGCCTCAATGAACACTTACCCTAGATGTAACAGCAGCACCATCCTTCATTGTCCCCAGCTCCCTGCCCAAGTTTCATCCTCTTCATGTGACTTACTGCTACCTGTCCTTGCACACTTACACACAATCTGTCTCTTACCAGGCGCAAGCTCCTCAGAGACAAATGGTCTGACTAGCTCTATGGCAGAGTCTGGAAAAGCGGTGAGGACATAGGATGCACTGAAATATACACTAAATAAGGGAACTGGAAGTACATTAAGCAAGGGTAGCCTCATACCAACTTTAACCCACATCAGAGATATTTTATTAACATACAGACTTCTTACAGATTTTTATATTTTAAGTTTAGGGGTGGGACAAAATGCTTTGGGAAGGATTGCTGAGAGGTAATTTAAGTTGGAAGTCATAATTTTCTTTGGCTTCAGGTTAATCACCCTCTCCTTTTCTGTTAGAAACAATAATTTAGCAACAAACAATTAAAATTAAAATAAAAGTCTTATAATAAGAATGTTGTGTCCTTGATTAAATACAATTTTCTTCACAGCATTGTTTAGGTTTACAGAACATATTAAAGCCAAAAATTCATCCCACTAAGTAACTGTATAGTGTAGAAAAAATTCACATTCTAATAATCTATTACACGGTAAACACGTATTTTCAGATCCAATTCGGTAGGTTACAGTCCACGCAGGAATGTACTGACGACATGGTTCTCTGTAAGTCTATCTCAAGAAATCCCTAAAAATATAAACTGCCCTTTACACAAGAAAGAACTGGATCTACAAATTATAAATACTGAGAAAGTCAATATTTAGACATTACACAACAAATGCTCATTTTCTAGACCTAGCCTTCTCAAGCATGGGCATTCATTTTAATTCAAGCTCTATGATCTCTAGAGAGGCAGAGGTAACCATTTTCTATACTTACTTGCATGTACTCTGAAAGTTCAAAATAGGCCCTTCCGATTTGGCACAGTACCCAGCCAGTATTGTAGTGGTGAGAAGGCAGGTGGCTCAAAATGCTTATAGCTTCTTTGCAGTTGTACGAACACAAAGCTAAATAACCTTTCCCCATTTCACGAAGAAGGCTCATCAAACCTTCTAGGAGAAAACAATACAGTAGACAAAGAAAAAAACACAATCAAACAGTTTGGTTTTCTAGGAAGGCTAAGTACAAACTAATCCATTACACATTCCAACGTCTACAGAAAAGACAACGAAAGCACTGCAATGAACACAAACAAGCTTACTTACAACGAGTGCACAATAAAAATAAAAAGCAAGGAAGACATCAAGCGTTTAAAACAGACCTGCAGCTGCTTTCTGCAGATTAAACGCCTGGATCTGAGGGGTGATCGTGGGTATTTTCCCTTCTGAAATGACGGAAGAGTCCAATTTTGTAATTTCCAGGCTGTCATTTATGTTAGGTTGAGTTATTCCTCCTTTATTAGTTTTACTTTTTGTTTTTCTGTTTGGGATTTTAGGTGGAAACTTCATTTTTAATTTTTTGCTATTTTCCTGTAAAGGGGGGGGGAGTGCCATACTTGTTATACTCATGTGTTTTAGACTTCCCACAACCCTTTCTCAAGTATTAGATATGAAATAAATGTACAGTATTGATTATATCTATATTTTCCAGAAGAAATTTTATAAAAATAAAAAGTCTTCAAAGCCATTGAACTTTAAATATAATAATTCTGAACATAAACTACATTAATTAAGTGTAAGGTATGACAGCATAAAGCATTGCTCTCTTCTGCAAGTATAGCATCCTCACTTATTTAAAAATAAGAAAATAAATAGAAATAATACTATCTAATTGCCTCAGAGTCATACAATTGTTAATATAGATATGTCAAAGGTAAAGATTGTTCATAATATTTGTCAATGGACCAAGAAAATTTACCAAAGGCATAATGAGGCCCTCTAAAATGAAAAACCTTTATTTTAGATAGGGTATCACACTTTCACCCAGGCTGAAGTGGAATACAGTGGCATGATCATAGTTTACTGCAGTTTTGAACTCCTGAGCCCAAGTGATCTTCCTGCCTCAGTCTCCCGAGTAGCTAAGATTATAGGCACATGCCACCATGCCTGGATAACTTTTTAATTTAATTTTTTGTAGAGCTGAGGTCTCACTGTGTTGCTCAGGCTGTCTTGAACTCCTGGCCTCAAGCAATCCTCCTGCCTAGGCCTCCCAAAGTGTTGGGATTACAAGTGTGAGCCATGGCGCCCAGCCCCTAACTTTTTATTTTGAAATAATTTTAGGCTCAAATGAAGTTGCATAGAAAATACAGAGAATTTCCATTCATTCTTCCCTCAGTGACAACATCTGACATAACCACAGTACAGCATCACAGCCAATAAACTACAATTGTACAATGCTATAAACTGAACTACAGACCTTACTTGGAGTCCATCAGTTTTTACATGAACACTTATGTACATGTATATATACAGTTCTATGAAATCTTATCACACGAAGGGATTCATGTAATTAACCACCATAAAGAAATTGTTTGGTGCTATGCCTTGTCATCTTCTCCCCCCAGTCCTAGCTCCTGATAACCACTGATCTGTTTGTTATACACTGTTATAATGCTATAATTTAAAGAATATTAGAGAATATTTTTCAAAGAGTCAAGAAAATTCACAAAAATGTATAGATAGCCCTCAAAATTAAAATAATTTTTAAAACCCTAAACGTTTCTTTACTTATTAGAGACAGAGTCATCAGTGAACATTAGGGAGAAGTATGAAGTAAATGTGACACGCAGAAGTTGTGAGGTTACCTTGGCTGTAGAGCTGTCACTAGTAAAAAGCCGTGAACTTCTTCGAGGCAGTGCATTTGGGGGAGACGTGATAGTGGGGCTCAATACCTGAGGTGTAGTACTAGAAAATTACAAAGGAAGACATGCATTTTTCATTCAGTTTATGACTATTAACCACCGCTTCAATTCAGGCACATTAAAAAATATGCATTAGCTAGTAAGTACTCTAACATGGATAGCTTGGCCCATCCTTCTCTGGCCCCTCTATGCAACCCCAGGAGCACAGATCTCCACGCTCCTGAAATTGCTCTTTTGAACTAAAAGCATCCACATACAATCTGGGTCAACATATGGCAAGTACAACCACAGACCAAGTGTTTCCACCTTCCTTTGCATGTGAAGGATAAGGGCAGCATGGGCAGTCCCCGGGTGGGGTGTCCATCAACAAACAAAGCAGCAGAACAGATGACAGCAGAGAAGTTATTTCCCTGTAGTAAATTCAAAGAGCTATATCAAAAGCCTATCCTGTTTAGGACAAAAGGAGTGTGATAACCACTCGGACATATTTTTATTTTAAAGACAAACAATAAGACAGGAGAATCCCAATCTTAGAAAGCAAGAAAAACGAAGACCCGAGAGAACTAATTGAAAGTTAGTTTATGGACTAAATTGTTTATATAGTTTATAATAAATTATAGGAAGTTCTCTAATTACCTGAGCTTAATTTTTTTTTTTTGAGATGGAGTCTCGCTCTGTCACCTAGGAATGAGCGCAGTGGCATGATCACAGCTTATCACAGCCTTGCACTCCTGGGCTCAAGTGATCCTCCTGCCTCAATCTCCTGAGTAGCTATGACTACAGCCACCCACCACCATGCCTGGCTAATATTTTTTATAATTTTTTTGTAGAGATGGGGTCTTGCTATATTGCCCAGGTTGGTCTCGAACTCTTGGCCTCCAGTGATCCTCCTGCTTTGGTCTCCCAAAGAGCTGGGATTACAGCTATGAATCATCATGCCTGGCCTCAAAGAAACTTGAAAATAAAAGCGTTGCTGACCAGTGAGCAAATAATGTCTAGGGATATCTGTAATCTTTTCAAAAGACAAAGCGCCAATGTAGGAATTTTAGCAAGCAAAGTTGTTTGGGTTGGCCAATTCATTTTTAGAAGTACAATAAACTTTACTTCATAGAAACAACTATGTGTCATTTATACTGCTAGTTACGAATCTGGGTCAAAGAAGCTTCTGAAAAGAAGAGAGACGCATATTTTCATGTTCTTTGCGATATATACACATATAATAGGCATATATACTCATATGTATATACACACACACATAAATCCTTTTAATTTGCATCTGTTAAGCTAGGAGTTTGACAATGAAATGCGTATGCTCTGGAATCAGGATGTCAAGGTTTGAAGTTAAGCTTTACTGCTTACCAGCTAGATGATGACATGACAGTTACATTAACACTTTTTTAAAAGCCTGTGTCAACTGAATTATTTTGTGGCTTTGAAATAAAATATAAAGTGTTCTGGTAGTTATCAACAAATACTTTGGAAAATGTACAGAAATGACTTTTGGAGGATAATTTATGTGGAGAAAGTGACAAAAACATTCCTGGAGAACTGAGCTGAGAGTAAGACATCATTCTAAACATTTCTATACAGAAAGGACAGACTGCTGCTGTCAGTCGCAATGGAGTGGAACGAACTTGCTCCCCCACCTCAAATACCTAGAACCCAAACAGAGTCTTCAAACACTGGGTAAAGTAACACACGCCTGAGGAGCACTTGTGACCACTGTGCAGGGAAGGAAGATGCAAACAGCCCAGTGGCCTCCCTGTACCAACAGGAAATGCTGAGAAGATGAGAAAGCCAAAGCAGCCAGACTGGCAGGGCAGAGTCCCAGAGAGAAGAGGGTCACAAAGAAGGATGTGACGGGGGTTTCCCTGCAGTCTTCAGTCCAACACTGGTCGGTGTAGGTGTTGAACGTTACCTACTAAGAAATTTGCCTGGCCTCTGTCCCAAGTCCCCCAAGTGATAGGCGTGTCTTGTTATTTGTGGACAGCCCCAAGGACAGTCTGAGTTTATGATAATGAAGTGACTCATGGTGGGCCCCTAGATAGTTTCAGGGTAGGGCTGGCTGTGCTGGAAAGATCAACCACGTGATTAGGAGACTGGGGCTTTGAGTCAACGACATCAGCCTGACCTCCTCCAGGAAGGAGAGGGTGGTTAGAAACAGTCATGTGGCCAATGGCTCCATCAGCCATGCCTACCTAATTTAAAACCCAAGGGAAGACTCTGAACACCAAAGCGTGGTTGAAATTCCTGGTCTGTAAACACACTGATGCCCCAGGAGGGCAAGGTGTCCTAACCCACTACAAGGTCCCAAAAGCTCTGAGTCTAGGACCTTCCTGACCTCACCCGTGGGTCTCTTCATTTGTCTGCTCCTGACTTGTATTCTTTTTTTTTTTTGAGTTGGAGTCTCATTCTGTTGTTCAGGCTAGAATGCAGTGGCACGTTCACAGCCACCCCAGCGTCAACCTGCTGGGCTCAGGCAATCCTTCCGCCTCAGCCTTCCAAGTAGCTAAAACTACAGGCATGCGCTACCATGCCTGGCTAATTTTTTGATTTATTGTAGAGATAAGGTCTCACGAAGTTGCCTTAGGCTGGTCTAGAACCCAGGCAATCCTCTCACCTCGGGACCAAACAATCCTCTCACCTCGGCCTCCCAAAGTGCTGGGATTCTAGGCTTGAGCCACCGTACCTGGCCAGACTTGTATCCTTTATAATAAAACTATAATCCTAAGTGTAGCATTTTCCTGGATTCTGCGAATTGTTCTAGCAAATTACTGAACATGGGACGGGGGAATAGTGGGGACCCTCAAATATGTAGCCAGCTGATCAGAAGAAATGCAAGTGGGCCTGGGGAACCCTGCACCTGCAACCAGTGAACAAGTGTTCAAACTGGGGACTGTGACCTTAACCTGCAGAGTCTGTGCTAAGTCTTGGAAGTTGGCATGAGAATCACATTAGAGTGTTGCTGCAAGACCTCATCTCTTAAAAACAAACAAGCAGGCCAGGCTTGATGGCTCAGCTTGTAATCCCAGCAATCTGAGAGGCTGAGGCAAATGAATTGCCTGAGCCCACAGGTTCAAGACCAGACCAGGCAACTTGGCAAGACCTCGTCTCTACAATAAATAAATAAAAAAATTAGCCGGGCATGGTAGCACATGCCTGTAATTCCAGCTACTTGGAAGGCTGAGGCGGAATGATCACGGGAGCTCGGCAGGTCAACACCGGGGTGGCCGGAGCATGCCACTGAACTCCAGTCTGGGTGATGGAGTGAGACTCCAACTCAAAAAAACGAAACAAAAAAACCCCAAAAAGCTGGGCATGGTGACACGTGTCTATAGTTCTAAATACTCAGGAGGCTGAAGCGGGAGGACTGCCTGAGCCCAGGAGGTCGAGGCTGCAGTGAGCCATGATCATGCCACTACTCTCCAGCGTGGACGATAGAGTGAGACACCGACTCAAAACAAACACACACCACTAGGCATCAAAGAAGAAGGGAAAAAATGACCTACAGTGAAGAAAAAAATCAATAAGAAACAGTCCTGGAAATGACAAAACAGCAGATTTAGTAGGCAAGAACATGAAGAACATTCTGTATGTTCAAAAGGGAAGAATCATGGGCATGTTGAAGAGAAAACGAAATGAAATTTCTAGAGATAAGGCTGGGCGCGGTGGCTCACACCTATAATACCAGCACTTTGGGTGGCTGAGGTGAGAATTGCCTGAGCCCATGGGTTCGAGACCAGCCTGGGCAACTTGGTGAGACAGCATTTCTACAATAAATCAAAAAATTTGCCGCGTGTGGTAGCTCACACCTGTAGTTCCAGTTACTTGGAAGACTGAGGCAGAAGGATCACCTGAGCCCAGCAGGTCAAGGCTGTGGTGGCCATGAGATGAAAGAATGTCTGAGATTAAACAAAAATGGAATGCGATTCATAGCAGACATGATACTACAAAGAAAAATAAGTGAACTTGAAGATATGCAATACATCCTATGCAGAATGAAACAAGGAGAAGTCTAGACCCAACACCAGAAGAGAATTAGTGAGCTGCCGGGCAACTTCCAGCAACCCAGTATACATGCATTCTGAGGCTCAGAGGGAGAGACAAAGGCATAGACATAAAACGTATTTGAAGAAATAGCACGCCAAAGTTAGCCAAATAAGATGAAAACCATAAGCCTACACATTCAAGAAATTCAATGAATTGGAAGGCCAAGAAACAAGAAGAAAACTACAGTTGAGCAGTGAACCTAATAAAATTGTTTCAAACCAGCAATAAAGAGAAAATCTTAAGTCAGAAAAAAGACATTGCATATAGGGGAATAAAAATGAGAATGCCAGCAGCTTTCCTGTCAGTAATACAAGCAAAAACAAAAAACAAAAAAACAGTAAAGCAACATCTTTTTTTTTAGTAGGAGTCTCACTCTGCTGCCCAGGCTAGAGTGCAGTGGCATGTTCATGGCCACTGCAGCCTCAACCTGCTGGGCTCAGGAGATCCTTCTGCCTCAGCCTTCTAAGTAGCTGGAACCACAGGTATTTGCCACCATGCTCGGCTAATTTTTTGATTTATTGTAGCAATGAGGTCTCGCCAAGTTGGTCTTGAATCTCTGGACTCAGACAATCCTCTCACCTCTACCTCCCAAAGTGCTGGGATTATAGGTGTGAGCCATTGCACCTGGCCTAAAGCAACATCTTAAAAAAAAAAACCTGCCAATTAGAAATTCTATACCTGGCTGGGTGCTGTGGCTCATGCCTGTAATTCCAGCACATTGGGAAGCCGAGGTGGGAGAACCGCTGGAGCCCAGGAGTTCAAGATCAGCCTGGGCAACATAGTGAGACCTTCTCCACAAAAAAATAAAAAATAAAATTAGCTGTGCATGGTGGCACACCCCTGTAATCCCAGCTACTAGGGAGGCTGAGGCAGTAGGATCATCAGAGTCCAGAAGGTCGAGGATGTGGGGAACTGGGATTGCTCCACTGCACTCCAGCCTGAGTGACAGAGACCCTGCCTCCAAAAAGACAAAATTCTATATCTAAGGATCAATCAAAAGTAAGGATGAAATAACAACTTTTTTTCCTGATATAGAAAAGCTGAAAAAGTTCATTGCCAGCAGACCCGGACCATAAAAGACGTTCAAAAGAAATTCTTCAAGATGAAGGAAAATGGCACAGTGGCTCACACCTGTAATCCCAGCACACTGGGAGGCAGAGGCAGGAAAATCGCTTGAGGCCAAGAGTTTGAGACCACCTGAGCAACAACATGAGACCCCGTCTCTACAAAAAACAGAAATGAGGCAGGTATGGTAGTGTGCAGCTGTCATCCCAGCTACATGAAAGGCTGAGGCAGAAGGATTGCTTTAGCCTACGAGTTCAAGGCTGTGGTGAGCCATGATTGTGCCACTGCACTCAAGCCTCATTATTAGAGACCCCAACTCAAAAAAAAAAAAGGAAAATATTATCAGATTGACATCCACATCTATTGAGGAAGGAGCACATAAATAGTACCTGTGTGGGTACGTACAAAATAGACTTTGTTTTCTCTTTTAAAACAATTTCTATAAAAGGTAACTGCTGCTGGGTGCAGTGGCTCACCCCTGTTACCCCAATACTTTGGAAGGCAGAGGCAAGAGGATTACCTGAGCTCAGGGGTTCGAGACCAGCCTGAGCAACACGGCGAGACCTTGTCTCTACAATAAATAAAAAAATCAGCTGGGAATGGTGGCACATGCTTGTGGTTCCAGCTACTTGGAAGGCTGAGGCGGAAGGATCACCTGAGCCCAGCAGGCCGAGGCTGTGGTGGCCACGAGTGGTCCACTGCACTCCAGCCTGGGAAACAGAGTGAGACTCCGACTCAAAAAAAAAAAAAAAAAAAGACAACTGTTTAAGGCAGCAACAATCATGCACTGTGGGGTTTATAACATACACAGGAGTAAAATATATTATAACACTCCCATAAAGACTAACATAAAGAGGAACATGAAAGTATACAGTTTCACAATACACAGGAGAGGAGCACCACTTGAAGGTACACTTTGACAGATTAACATGTGTCCTACAAACCTTAGAGCAAACTCTCCAAAGTTAATTAGAGAGTAGTTGCTCTCAGCCTCTAATCCCAGTACTTTGGGAGGCCAAGGCAAAGTGATTGCCTGAGCCTGCAGGTTCAAGACCAGCTCAGGCAAGTTGGCAAGATCTTGTCTCTACAATAAATCAAAAACTTAGCTGGGCATGGTGGCACATGCCTGTAGTTCCGGCTACTTGGAAGGCTGAGGCGGAAGGATTGCCAGAGCCCAGCAGGTCGACGGTGGGATGGCCATGAGCGTGCCACTGTACTCTAGCCTGGGCGATAGAGTGAGACTCCAACCACCTCCCCCACCAAAAAAAAAAGTAGTTGCTAATAAGGCAGTGTTGAAGGGTGCCTCCCAAAAAGATACACCAAAGCCCTAATCCCCATCCCTGTGAAAGTGACTTTATTTGGAAACAGGGTCTTTGCAGAGGTAATCACACTAAGCTGAGGTCATGAGGGTTGGCCCTGATTGGTGTCTGTAGAAGAAGAGAGAAACTTAACTACAGAACCCACAGGGAGGATGGCCATGTGAAGAGTTATGCTGCCACAAGCTAAGGACCACATGGGACTATCAGAAGCTGGAATTGGCAAAAAAGAATCCTCCCGAGAGACTCTGGAAGGAGCATGACCATGCCGACATCTTGATTTCAGACTTACAGATTTTTAAACTGTGAGAGAATAAACTTCTGTTGTTTTAAGCCACCCAGTTGTGGTACTTTGTTATGGCAGCCTGAGAAAACTAACACAGGCAGTAAAAGAAAGAAAATGGAAACAACGATACAACGCAAAAGTATTAAGAGCTGATGCTTCGTACAGTGAGTAGATGCTGGCTAAGCTCCAAGGGAAATGAACAACTGAGAAGTCACACTGACGCCCTCTCCGGGATGAGCACACACTCGACCTGCGGAAGACTGCTCTATTGGAACACGCTGTCTGCAAGCCGGCATGTGCGACAGTCCCAGCATCCTCCAGCATGGGATCTCAGGGGCCTTGCAGATAGTCACGGTCTGCGCATGTCTGTGTCTTTTAAAATTTACAGGCACGTTTGCTGTTTTAGAGAGGAGAGAGACAATTCCTTCTTTTCAAACATTAGCTATAATTTATTGAGTCCTTGAATAGGGAGAGAAATCCTACTTAACACCATACCTGTGTGTAAGCAGATTCATCATCTGAAGATTTATTGAAAGGTTAATTTTTAAACTGTTTATAGACGGGCATAACAGAAAAAGTGGAGTATGAAATCTGTCTGTACTTGACCTAAGAGAAGGTCATGTGCATAAGAGAAAAATTACACATCTATGAAGCAGAGTAAACCAAAAGCTACTTTAGCTAGTGACTATTGTTATTACACAAGTGTTTCCAGCCAGAAGTTTCAAATTTACATATTTAAAATGTATAATACTTATTCTAGAATTCACAAGTCAACATTGGTCTAAATTGAATATGAAGAATCCAATGTTATGGCCAGAAAAGCTGAACAATAACCATTATAAATACCTTGTTTGTGGGCCAGAAGTCTGTGTTTGTGCAAGAACTGGCGTTACCTCTCGACTATTTCCGCTCTGCGAGAAGACAGACTTTGCTCCAGTTTGGCCGATTCTGGCAACAGACTGTAAAACACAAAAAGCCTAAGGTTTGTGAATTACCAAACTACAACGTCAATGATAAAGATAGCATGATGCACTTATCTACATTTTCCCAATAAAAGGGTCCATAATGTACACTGTCACCTTAAAACATAAACTGCTAGTATCACGATTTATGCCATGATGGCTAATATTGTTATATTATGAACATCAGCCTATTTCCCCATTTTAACTGCAGTCTTTTTGCCTTGACACTATCTTTTCCTCTTTCACATTCATGTCTAAGGGAAGATTGAGCATTCCCAGAAGCTGTTCTATTGCACGGTGATTATTCTCCATTTATTACACACCTTCTCTATCTGCGACCAAGGACTAAGGAATTTTAAGAGACCTACTGTTCTCAAGATTTATGATTTAAGTTACCATACGGAGAAAAGTAATAATAGAGTAAGATAATATGCTCCTGTGACTTGTAAAATGGTTCTACAGGAGCTAAGAAGAGTAGATTTTTAAAAAACATACCCAATGACTCAGTAAATTCCAAGGATGTTGCTTTTGAGAGTTAACAATTCTTTTATTTATTTATTTATTTTGAGTTGGAGTCTCACTCTGCCGCCCAGACTGGAGTGCAGTGACTGCTCCCGGCCACCGCAGCCTCGACCTGCTGGGCTCCGGCGATCCTTCCACCTCCGCCTTCTGAGTAGTTGGAATTATAGGGATGCGCTACCACGCCCGGCTAATTTTTTTTTTTATTTAGTGTAGAGATGAGGTCTCGCTGCCCAGGCGGGTCTCGAACCCGCGGGCTCAGGCAATCCACTCACCTCAGCCTCCCAAAGGCGCGGGATTACAGGCTGAGCCACCGAGCCCGGCTGAGAGTTAACAATTCTTTACAGTCTTTGCAATCTTTCATTCATTGGTCTTTGCTCCCTGGAAGAAAACCAAAGTTTGCTTGGCTCTTCTGTCTTCTCTGGTTTACCACCTTCTCTCTCCTCATTTTATTTATTTATTTATTTATTTATTTTTTGAGTTGGAGTCTCACTCTGTCACCCAGACTGGAGTGCAGTGGCCACTCCCGGCCACCGCAGCCTCAACCTGCTGGGCTCCGGCGATCCTTCCGCCTCAGCCTTCCAAGTAGCTGGAATTACAGGCATGCGCTACCACGCCCGGCTGATTTTTTTTGATTTATTGTAGAGATGAGGTCTCGGTCTCGCTGCCCAGGCGGGTCTCGAACCCGCGGGCTCAGGCAATCCACTCACCTCAGCCTCCCAAAAGCGCGGGATTACAGGCTGAGCCACTGAGCCTGGCTTCTCCTCATTTTCACCACCTCACTTTTTAACTATGATCGAGGACCATTGCATCAGGGATATTTTTTTGGTGGGGGGAGTGAGGGGACCAGAAAATTTTCTTCAAACCTTACTTTTACCTGATACTCTATCATAACCCTCATGCTACACATGACAAATAATCACGTTCCTCACTAGATATGAAAACCTTATCTTGGCCCTTCCTGCATTCAAATTCCCTCTCTTTTGAAGCTTTGTATTACTTCCAAAATATCCACTATCTTGGTTATCTGTCCTTCCATGGTGTCTAAATCAGGTGTGCTCTGTGCTTCTGAGCTCCTCTCTCTCTCTCTCTCTCCCTAGAGAATAGGGTCACCTTTAACAGCTCCAATTATGACTTCTACCAGCAGGCCACGTCTCTTCCTCTATGACTAACTGCCCACTAAATATTTCCACTCATCCACCACCACCTCAAAATAAAACTTCCTAACTCTTTCTCTTTCTTCCCCAAATTGAAATCTCTACCTTCACCCAAGTGACAAAACTTAATCATGGCCCTTCCTTATTCATCAAATGGCTTGATATTTTCAGTTGATACTGCACACAGACCCACACACGCAACCTTTCTGGGATTGGCTAGTGACAGGGTCAGAAGAGAACAGAGTCCCAGGCTCGGTGGTTCAGCCTGTAATCTCAGCACTTTGGGAGGCCGAGGCAAGTGGATTGCCTGAGGCTGCGGGTTTGAGACCAGCCCGGGCAACTTGGTGAGACCTCGTCTCTACAATAAATCAAAAGGTAGCACATGCCTACAGTTCCCATTACTTAGAAGGTTGAGGTGGAAGAATCGCTGGAGGCCATCAGGTCAACGCTGGGATGGCCATGAGCGTGCCACAGCACTCCATTCGGGGCAATGGAGTGAGACTCTGATTCAAAAAAAAAAGAACAGAGGCAGAGTGCATGTGGCCTTTATTATCAGGGCACTGAAAACATGTACCTGCTTCCTGGTTGACTTGTCTTTTGTTGCTAGGCTCTTCTGACTCACCAGGCATGCTAACTACCTTTCCATTATGCCATGTTTGCAACTGCTGTGTTTAAGACCATCCATACATCAACTACCTTGAAGCTTCTTTCTACTACTCTTGGAGTTCCTAGGATCACTCACCAAAGAGCCATTACAGAAAAACTCTTGCAGACTAAAACTCTTGCAGACTAAGCTAAGGATGTCAAAAAGTAAAAAACAGCTCTTTGTAGAGTCATGTTTTTCAGAACATGAAGAGGCCACATCTGTTACTCGTATATCAGTGCACTTACTTAGCTTCCATCTCTTGAGCATCTATCCAGCAAGTTAATAGGTATTTTCAACACATACCCTAATTTAATTCTCACAGATGATACCTTGTGCCACAGAAATGCTTGCAACAAGTGGCACTGTGGCCTCTACTGCCACATGACTAGATAAAGAAACACTGTGAAAAGAGCCTCAGAAAACTTGTTACAGTATTTACCACAGGGATACTATAAATACTCTTCATTTTACTACATGTCTGTGATTCACCATGAAAATCTTAATATCTGAAATATCTGGCTTTATCTGAGCAAATTTTTTTTTCTCGTGTAATTATTACTGCTATTTAAAAAAAATACACACACACACAGTGGTAGGGACAAGTAAAAAGATAGTAGGCATAATTACTGTTATTTGTATTCAAGATGAGAGAAACAACCTAAATTTTGTAAAAAAAAAAACAAAAAACAAAAACAAATTAAAAGTAAAAATATGAATGCTGCCAGGTTCAGTGGCTCAGCCTGTAATCCTGCGCCTTTGGGAGGCTGAGGTGAGTGGATCGCCTGAGCCCGTGGGTTCGAGACCCGCCTGGGCAGCCAGACCTCATCTCTACAATAAATCAAAAAATCAGCCGGGCGTGGTAGCGCACGCCTGTAATTCCGGCTACTTGGAAGGCTGTGGCGGAAGGATCGCTGGAGCCCAGCAGTTCGAGACTGCAGTGGCTGGGAGCAGCCACTGCACTCCAGTCTGGGCGACAGAGTGAGACTCGAACTCAAAAAAAAAAAAAAAAAAATTTTTAAAATGAATGCTTATTTAGTTATAGGCTGAAATAAGCTGAACTTGTGAGTTATAATCTTACTTGGCCTAATATGAGGAGGCTATGACAATAATGACGTTTAAAAATATTTAAATCAAATTAGCCGGGCGTGGTAGCGCGTGCCTGTAGTTCCAGCTACTTGGAAGGCTGAGGCGGAAGGATTGCCGGAGCCCAGCAGGTTGAGGCTGCGGTGGCCGGGAGTGGCCACTGCACTCCAGTCTGGGCGACAGAGTGAGACTCCAACTCAAAAAAAAAAAGAAATATTTAGATCAACAGCTCTACGGCAAAAACAATTACATAAAGTGAGGTTCTCACTGAAATTTCCTTCAACTGATTAAGATTTTAAGCAAGTTGCTTTTACTCCAATACCAAAACTGCATTTTGTATGGAAAATACCTTTTTTGAAGGGGCTCCGGTGGATGGCACATCAATAACAGAAGGTGTATTAGTGTAGTTTTGTAAATAGGATCCATCTCCAGGACTTGAGGTTTCTAATGGCAAAATCCCAAAACTGAGAAGAGGTTGAAATCAAGGTGTCAAAAAGTCATCAAGGCATATATAAAGCAGCAGTATACTTAAATTAGAAGGTCTAAAAGGAAGAGAATGGCAAATCAGTCTTGGGGACAGCGAGGATCTGAGGGGCAGATTAAAAATAAGTTATGACTGTACACTCTTCCACCCCCCGTAAATAAACTTTAAAAACGGTCAGTCGAGGAACTCAGCTGAGCAACAACTACAGATCTCAGGAGATTTATCAGACATAAAAAAAGGTGGCTTTATAAAAGCTAACATACAAATGACCAAACTACTTCAAACTCTTGGAATTTGTGAGATTTAGACACAATTACAGAGAAAATGTAGAAATCCTTAAATGATTACAACTCTCAAGAGCTGTAACCTCACGGGCATGCAATCTGTTCCCAGGAGTCCATTCATAGTCCTTTCTGGCACAAAATTTTTATTCTTGTATTTACATGGACATGTACTTGTGATAACTCTGACAAAACACTTCATATTGACAGATGTCGTATTTCAAAGAGCAGCACTTGAGCAGCACCCAGTGTTGCTCCAATCTGTCACGAGCACACCAACATTTCCAAAGCACTGCTCACTACAGATGTTCAGCCACCAAAACAGTATCCTTTCACGTGTTCACTAGCTAATTAAGGCATATTCGGGAGTCTTAAAATTTTCCATAACACTTAATATTAAATTTACATCACACGTGCTGTATTTCTTTCACTTCATTTTCTGAAAATAGGATGCTCCTATTTAGGAAGTTGCTGTTCAAATTCATTTAAGTTACTAACAATATGAATTATTACAAGGTAACTGAGTATCATAGCACGTTTTAAAGAATCTTTCATTTGACTTACCTTGGGGTTAATGGGCTAAGAGCAGCTGGTCCTCCTAATAAACTTCGACCAGTTTTTGGTTTATTTTGAACCTGTTTAGATAATATGGAAGTTC
Source organism: Cephalopachus bancanus (assembly GCA_027257055.1). Classification (NCBI taxonomy): domain Eukaryota; kingdom Metazoa; phylum Chordata; class Mammalia; order Primates; family Tarsiidae; genus Cephalopachus; species Cephalopachus bancanus. The sequence goes on along the minus strand of JAPVLO010000579.1, from coordinate 356,622 downwards.
CCGTTCCAAGAGGGACAGTATCAGGTGAAATTACAGCTGAATCAATATAAGACACTGAGGAATCTGTATTCAAGGAGTACTTTGAATTGGAAGATTCTAAATTCAATCTGTTTAGTTCCTGAAACAGAAAATTTCTACCATGACATTTACAATATGTTATTTAGCTACAATCATTTTTTGTAGTTTTCACAATATTTTGAACATTAGTGTATGAAACACTTACAATTGTGTCCTGGGGTGTTTCTGTAAGAACCGTCTCAGGCTGTCTATGAGATAAACTATGATTAGATACTAGTGTTGTGCAGGAGTTGGGCAGACAGTTGCTAAAGTTCTGTAAAGACGTTAATTTAAATGTTTGGTCAGGATCTGGCTTTTCACCTGTGAAGACCAAAACAAAAAAAAAGTTTGCCTCTAAGGAAATGAGGAATACACTTTCTTGCAAGTATGTGTAAAACAACAGAAGCAGGCCTTATCCAGAGTTTAGTCTCCTGTCCACTTCTGCCAATCAAATTTATCTCCCAAAAGCCCATACATCAACTTATAAAGCCATACACTTAGGAAATAAATTAAATTGCAAGAACACTAACTTTAAGTATAATAAGTCTCAGGAAAATGCAGATTTCTGTTTGTTTTAAAGTGGAAAATAGGGCAACCCCTCAGGCCCCCTCCCGCTCTGGGAGCCTTTCTGTTCTCTCAATAAATTCTGCTTTTTCAAAAAATAATAGTAATAAAGTAAATGGAAAATAACTAGACCTCATTTTTCTCAAGATAGGAAGTGAGGTTGAAGAGTTAAAGGCCAGTATGTTTTACAGGTGGAAGTACTTCCATGCATGTGGACACAGCAATGTTTAAAATGGTCCTTGTACATCCGAGAGCACAGATGCTGAGACACTCTCTCCCTATATTGTTCAGGCCTTATAATTTACTACTTCAGGCATCTATTAACTTTAAAAAAATTTTCAATGAATTTATTTTCTCATTCAGAAAGCAATTTTGGCTAGGGTTAAACACACAGTACAACCTGTTCTAGAGGACACAAAATATTTAGGGTAGTTTGGCTGAACAAAAGACAGTACCACATTTGACCTCAGGAGTAGAATAATGAAAGGTCACATTATTCCTGAAACATACATATGATTCTAACTTATTTTTTATTCTCAATGTCAACAGCTCTTAGCTTTGTAAAATATTTTTCTTGTAGACAGAGGATTTAAATTAAGTAGGGAAACAGAAGACAAGGAAATGGGGAAGCCACTCACCCTCACCCCACAAACCTACCTATTTCACATAGTGATTCAAAGGGAGACCAGAGGAAAGGGTTTAAACTAAGGCTCTTTTGGTAACATTCTGACCCTTTGGCAAGCCGATCTGTCTTGCTGTGGAGAGAAATAGATGAAGTAAGCTACAAACTCCAAAACATTTAGTATAAATTTTTGTTATAAAAAATTAGATAAAACTTGTATTTATGTTCTAATGTTCTAAGAATACTCTTTTTGGTGCCTCTCTAAATTGTCAATTTCTCCTTTTTACTATCTTCAAATCTCTATAATTTAGGACAGTTCAATCTCATTCTTAATTTTTAATGTAATACTCCAGGTGTAATTTTGAAAGTGACTTAGACACTTTAAATATAGCATAGTTACACGATCAGGTGTTTTTACAAAGTAGAGGAGGTAGGTTTCAATAAAAAGTAAAATTTGTGTTTCTTTCTATATCAGGTGCATAAAGGCTTACATTTGAAATCTCAACAATATCCCTGAGAACCTATCAGAGCTTTCAAGTAAAAAATACCAGTCACTTGGTCTGAGGTTCAAATGCTTCAATATCAAATGAAGAAAATTAAGATACAGCAGTTCTTCCAAAATTCAAAGGTTTTTAAAGGGCCAGATGGCATCCAGTCAAGATTTTCAAAGGAGCCCTCAAGTGAAACTACCAGCTAAGACACATAAGAATGTGCACTGTGCTACCTATTAGAGTGATCTCAGACAACTATACAGATCCCTTTAGAGGACCAGATGCTAGTTTGCCTCACTTCCACATTTTCAAGTGAGTAGAAACTAGAATAGATTATGTGACAAAATAAGAAAGAACCACCAGCTGAAGGCTGTCTAATTTCCTACACTCGCCTAACTTAAGACAATCAACACATGGCAAAGAAGGAAGCAGAAGCGGAAGGCAGGCTTTCAGAAAACGTAAATAGGTTTTGTCAAAGTCTGTACCTAAAACTGAACAGTTTGGATGCAATTTCTTTTCTTTCTCTTTTTTTTAACTGGAGTCTCACTCTGTCGCCCAGGTTGGAGTACAGTGGCACACTCTCAATCACCGCAGCCTCGACCTGCTAGACTCAGGTGATCCTTCCACTTCAGCCTTCCAAATAGCTGGAACTACAGGTGTGTACCACCATGCCCAGCTAATTTTTTGATTTATTGTAGAGATGAGGTCTCACCATGTTACCCAGGCTGGTCTGGAACCCGTGGGCTCAGGTAATCCTCCTGCCTCCACCTCCCAAAGTGTTGGGATTACAGGTGTGAGCCACCAACCCTGGTTTTTTGTTTGTTTGTTTAAAGAGACACGGTCTGATGTAACCCAAGCTGCACTTGAATACTGGGCTCAAGAGATGTTCTCTCCTCAGCCTCCAGAGTAGATGGGATTACTGGTGAACACCACCATGCCCAGCTAAAATTTATTTATTTATTTATTTTTGAGTTGAAGTCTCACACCGCTGCCCAGGCTGGAGTGCAGTGGGATGCTCACGGCCACCCCAGCATCAACTGGCTGGGCTCAGGAGATTCTTCTGCTTCAACCTTCCAAGTAGCCAAAACTACAGACTCACGCTACCATGCCTGGCTAATTTTTTTATTTATTGTAGAGATGTGGTCTTGACAAGTTGCCCAAGCTGTTCTCATACCCATGGGCTCAGGCAATCTCCTCCCCTTGGCCTCCCAAAGTGCTGGGATTATAGGCTTGAGCTACCATGCCTGGCCAATGCCATTTCTAGTTAGGACTTTTGAGTCTGTGAATAAGAATAGTGGTCCTAGCTGGGCTCGGTGGCTCAGCCTGTAATCCCGCGCCTTTGGGAGACCGAGGTGAGTGGATTGCCTGAGCCCGTGGGTTCGAGACTCGCCTGGGCAGCGAGATCTCATCTCTACAATAAATCAAACAATCTGCCAGGCGTGGTAGCAGATGCCTGTAATTCCGGCTACTCGGAAGGCTGAGGCGGAAGGATCACTGGAGCCCAGCAGGTTGAGGCTGCGGTGGCTGGGAGCGGCCACTGCACTCCAGTCTGGGTGACAGAGTAAGACTCCAACTCAAAAAAAAAAAAAAAAAAAAAAGAATAGTGGTCTGTTTTAATCATCCCCCAATATTTACATGTATTAAAATAACATGTTGTACTCCAAAAAAAAAAAAAGAATAGTGGTGCCCTTAAAACACACATACAAATAAGGAGAGAGAACAGATTTGGGAGAAAGATGAACCTGATTTTGAATTTACTAAGGACATAAACCTAGATGAAACTGCCCAGCAGGCAGAGGAAAGGTAAGTTTGAAATCAGGAAAGGAGATTTAGTGGTCATCTCTACAGAAGAGATGCTCACCAGAGAAGAATTTATAATGAAGGAGTCTAAGGCCTGAGAGATAGCTTTATTTAGAAACTGCAAGAAGGAAATACGGAAGAAATGGCTGTGGAACAGTGTGAAGTTTACAGTAACCTTGCAACACTGAGATTTCACTGTATGCTCCTTTTTCCTTGTCTTATGGTTAAGCGTTTCTGGCACTGATTTGCCACTCTCCACCTGCTACTTTCAGAAAATGATCTTTTTATACCTTTTCTTCATTTCCTATTTTAAGTTTCCACTCTAACCCTAGCAGGTCATCACAAAAGATCACCATGTACGTTTCCAGGAAATTTTTCCTGATGGATTGTTTTACTTTTGCTTAGATCAATCAATGTTTGTCTACTACTTTCCCAGCTATGTAAATAATCCATACAGTCCACTCAATGCAGTCTTAAAGATTACTAGTAAAAGTGTGTGTTTTATCTTACATTGTGCTGGCAAAGCAAGGGGCAGGGGCTACTTGAAGACAGAAAGGAGGCAATATAAACATGAGAAAGATGGCATTCCCTGTTCTCAGAAAGCCCAGAAGCCGGGCTCGGTGCTTCAGCCTGTAATTCCAGCGCTTTAGGAGGCTGACGTGAGTGGATTGCCTGTTTGAGACCCGCCTGGGCAACTTGGCGAGACCTCATCTCTACAATAAATAAAAAAATTAGCCAGGCGTGGTAGTGCGTGCCTGTAATTCCGGCTACTTGGAAGGATGAGGCAGAAGGATCGCAGGAACCCAGCAGGTCAAGGCTGCGGTGGCTGGGAGCGGCCACTGCACTCCAGTCTAGGTGACAGAGTGAGACTACAACACACACACACACACACACACACACACACACACACACACACACACACACACACACTCACTCACTCACACACACACACAAAGCCCAGAATCAATTGCAAGAAAGAACTCTGAAAAGATAAGTAGGTAGTCTCTGGTCAGTGATCTCAGAGAAGAGGGGCCTACCCAGATAGACTGAAGGGGGAGGAGACACATGAGGCCTTGGTTAGGGGTCTGGCAACCTGGGGGTGAGAAGCAGAAGGGATCACAGCAGTGAAGAAGAGGGCACCCTGTTCTTGGCCACAGTGGAGATGCAAAGGCATAGATTAAGGGCTGGGACAGTCAGAGGACAGGGAAGAGTCAATGCTCTTTCTTTCTTCTTCTTTTTTTTATTTTTGAATCAGGGTCTTGCTCTGTCACCCAGGCTGGAGTGCAGTGGCACAATCAGGGTTCATTGCAGCCTTGACCTTCTGGGCTTTTTTACAGGGGTGAGCCACTGCACCCAGCTGAGTAGATGTTATTTCTTTTCTTTTTCTTTTTTTTTGAGTTGGAGTCTCACCCTTGTCGCCCAGGCTGAAGTACAGTCTTATTGCTGGAGTCCCAAATAAGACTTAAATTATAACTATTTCTTTTTTACATTAACAAAAGAAAAATTCTCTCAAACTTTTTGTTTTCAGTTTCACTGATTTCCTTTTCTTTCCTTCTTCTTCTTTTCTTTTCCTGTTTTTTTTAGAAAGCAGGATTTATCGAGAGGACAGAAAAGCTCCCACAGTGGGAGAGGACCTGAAGGGGCTGCCCTGATTTTTATTCTTTATTATTCCTCTTTTCTGTTTGCTAAGATTTATTTTGCTTTTCTTTTTCTAGTCTTCTGACAGAAGCTTAGTCTTTTATAATATGAGCATTTAGTGCTATAGATTCCCCTCTGAGACACCTTTAGCTGTATCAGTTTTTAACATTGTGCATTATCCTATTCATATATTTAAAAAATTTTAAAATTTCTTGTAACACTTCCTCTTTGATTCACAAATTATTTAGAAGTGTGTCGTTTAATTTCCAAGTATTTCAACATATGGCTTTTTATTATCTAACTTAATTCTTCCCATCCAAGTACTAACCAGGCCCAACCCCACTTAGCATCCGAGATCAGATGAGACTGAGTGCGTTCAGGGTAGTATGGCCAGAGACTCTAACCTGATATTTTTTAACCAAAGAGAAAAATTTATAAAACTTCATTTTAGTTAATCTTCTAAAAGTAAAAGAATATGGTGTTAAGAATCAATATTTCTAAGACATTCCCCCCTTATTAAATTACGACAACTTCTTCCATAAATGTTTTTCTCCCTAGTTTTTATATATCACTCTTCTCAAATAATTTACAGTCCTCGAACATCCTTTCTTCAGAAGTCATTCTACAGATACGGGATGATGTCAAATTGCACTTTTCCTATCAAGTCTCTCCTAGTTACCATTACCCCTTTTCTTAACAAGGCAGAACTGATTATTCTCTCATTTGTACAAAATACTTCTCCAACTTTACCATGGGCCTTTTATTGTGATAATAAAAACTTACTCTGAGTATGGAAAAACAACACTTTTCTATTCCCTCACTCAGCAATAATCATCAACACAGAAGACTCCCGTGGCCTAATGTGTGGGTCTTCCCCCCATACCAAGCAGCAGACACCAGCAGGATGTTCTCCAACTCAAGTCAATTCTGATACGATTGACCTGGAGATAGCCTCCCATCCAATAGCTGAGGGCTCGGTCCCCAAGACTGTCCTCCCACTTCCAACACCAGTCATAAGTTCAGGCCTCCTGCATTTCTGAGCATCCAGCTTTAAATCACTGTTCACAAGGCTGGGCACAGTGGCTCACGCCTGTCATCCCAGCACTCTAGGAGGCCGAGGTGGGAATATTCCTAGAATCTAGGAGTTCAAGGCCAGTCTGTGTAACATAGCAAGACCCTGTCTCTAAAAAAATAATAAAAAAAATAAAAAAATTAGCCAGGCATGGTGGCAAGTGCTAGCTACATGGGAGGCTGCAGTGGAAGGATGTAGTGAACTGCAAACTGTGATCGGGCCACTGCACTCTACCAGGGCCACACAGTGAGACCTGACTCAAAAGTAAAAAGAAACCAGGATGCCAACAACCCCCTCCTTGGGTTTAATTTGATAGAGCAATTCACAGAACTCAGGGAAACACTTATTATAAAAGATATTACAAAGGATACAGACAAAGAGATGCGTAGGGTGAGGCAGGGGGATAGTGTCCGCACCCCTCCCTCCAGGAGCCTCCCCACTTCTGCTATCCAGAAGTTCTCTGAACCCTGTCTGCTCGGGCTTTTCCGGGGGCCTCATGACATGGGCATGGCTAATGACGTCCCCGGTGAGTAACTTCACCTTCAGACTTTTTCCAAGTCCAGAGGATGGGGATGGGGCAGAAAGGTCCCAACTGTCCCACCATGCCTCGGCCTTTCAGGTGACCAGCCCCATCCTGAAGCTTGGGGCTGCCAGTCACCAGTCAGTCAGCTATTTGCATACAAAGAGATATCCCTCCAGAGATACTAGGGATTGCAGTTGTAGGCCAGGAAAGAGAGTCCCAGACTAAGTCTATATTTCCCGGTATCACACAAGTTTTTTTACTGCTTCTCTCCTCCTTCTCTATTATAAGCTGTTGAGGGGGGGACTGTGAGTTATCTTCATGTTCCCCGTGCCATGTACTGAGTCTCGCTAAATAATGGGGGATGAATCTCAAAGTTTCTTGAAGAAATGACAAGAAGAATCATAGCTGCCTGAATGAAATTCATTATTCCCAGGTGTCTTAAGATAAATGAAGATGCTGATACAATATTTTTGCTTACTCCTGTTCTCGAGTGGTGTCACCAGACAGACCTTCTACTACATCTAAAGATGAGCCCCCATGTGTAGTCAAGTTATTTATTCTATTCAGAAAGACATTTTCAACGTGTTTTTTTAAATAACCACTATTCAAATTATCCTCAGCTTGTCTTCAAACAGATGCCACCCTAGTTCTTTAGAGAAGCAGCCCTCAAGCGCTTCTCCCATGATATGTAGCAGATGACATCTAAGCGCGTGAAGAACTCCCATGGGCCGAGCCACCACCGCTTCCTCTTATCCTCACTACACCTCCACTCCCAACTCCCAAAGTATTTCAGAATGAAAATGAGGACAATGTTATTATAGTGATAACTCTGAATTCACTGACACTTACTTTTAAGAAATCTAATTTAAATAAACTTAAAAATTATTTACAAAATCACTATTATTTCAATTACCATTGTAGGAAATGTCTTGTGACAAATCTCAAGATCATTATGATACACCACATGGGAACCACTGCTCTTTATTACTGAAGCCTGCCTTCAAGCCTCTTTCTAAGGAGTTGCAGTGATATTTAATATTAGAGAAAACAAATTTCAGTCTTTTTTTCTTTTTTCTCAGTGGATCACATAGAGAGACTTTTCATACAAGGTAGAACATTACATGCACCCAATTGTTAGGCTGTGCTGCTATACGAGGAGCTATTATCATTAGGGCCAAGTGGAGAGTCAAAATGAGATCTTTTATAGATTTAAAAGGGCACAGAATCAGAAGATTGAATATTGCTCAGCCAAGTGCATCTGAAAAACACAGATCGATACAGGTTTTTTTTAAACCGCAAGGCATTCTCATAGGGCATACTTTTCTGGTATCTGAAGCTTTCTCACTTACCAATACACGTGTCCCAACAAAGAAAGGGTAAAGCAAGCGGAATCCCCAAATTCAGTAACCATATCGTCATGGCTTTTCTGCTTACTAAACACTCCGCCAGATAAGATCTGCTCCCCTTCTGCGAGCCTTCAAAATACAAATGCAGTCTTTAAAAAATCAATATAAAAAGCACTTCATGTAAAGACATTCTTCATTATCAATGTGTGTTTAACTAGAGAGACAATATTTTTCTAAAAAAATTTTTAAAAGAAATTTAGAATAGTGGTAAACATGTATTTAGAATCACTGAAGAGACTAGTAATTCATGACCTTAAAATTTCAATTTTGCTTTTAAAAACAGAGCCCAGTTAGATATAGTTTCTATATGGACAAGTCCAGTCTGAGCAGCACATTCATAACTCATGTCAGAAGAAACAGAAGATGGGCATGCTGCGGGGGCGGGGGTTGCAGAAACAGCTCTTCATGAATAAATGCAGTGGCCCACTTGGCTCTGTACTTCCCTGAAGTAGAAACCTGTATGCAAATTAAGCAAGACTAACATATTTTAATTAAACATTGCATACTTAACGGCCTCAGCCATTTTAAGGTTTATCAATGAAACTTGCCTAGCACTTTACCTCTTTGTTGATCATATTTTCTTAACATAGGAAATTATATTTTCCAAATGAAAAAAAAAAAAAAAACTGCCTGATTTCACCATATATGTTTAGCACATTGATGTTTGTAATGATTTGTGTTTTAAAGTTTTTAATTAAAAACAATCAAAATCATCATGTGAAAAACTCTCAAGCAAGTTTACACAGCATATCTGGAACACAAAAGGTAGATATCTAAAGTCCCTTTACTATCAGTGGAACTTTTAAAAAGTATGAATATTTATAAACGGGACAAGAAAGTTAATGTAAGAATTGGCTTAAGAAACTAACTCTCAAGTTATGTAAAAAAGTAGGCTTTAATCTACTTAATATTTGAATCTTGGAAATTTAAAAATAAATCATCCCGCGCCTTGGGAGGCTGAGGTGAGTGGATTGCCTGAGCCCGCGGGTTCGAGACCCACCTGGGCAACTTGGTGAGACCTCATCTCTACAATAAATCAAAAATCAGCCGGGCGTGGTAGTGCGCGCCTGTAGTTCCAGCTACTTGGAAGGCTGAGGTGGAAGGATCACCGGAGCCCAGCAGGTCAAGGCTACGGTGGCCAGGAGCGGCCACAGCACTCCAGTCTGGGCGACAGAGTGAGACTCCAACTCAAAAAAATAAAATAAAATAAAATAAATCAAGGTCAGACAGACCAGCTCAACCCTGTAATCCCAGCACTTTTGGAGGTCAGAAGGATTACTTGAGTTCAGGAGTTCAAGATCAGCCTGGGCAACATAGCAAGACCTCATCACTACAAAAAGAAAAGAAACACAAACAACTAGCCAGGCCTGGTGGCCCAAGGTTGTAGTTCCAGCTATTCAGGAGATGGAGGCAGAATAGCTTGAGGCCAGCCAGAAGTTGGAAATTGCAGTGAGCTGTGATTGCACCACTATACACCAGCCTGGGAAACACAGCAAGACTTTGTCTATAAAAAAAAATAGATAATTCAATAACAAATGTCTCAGAAATTTTTAGATATTTTAGTTAGCTTAAATTAAAGTCATCTCCATTCTTGCAAGGTGCAGTGGTTCACGCCTATAATCCCACTACTATAGGAGGTGGAGGCAAGAGGATTGCCTGAGCCAAGGGGTTCGAGGCCAGCCTGGGCAACTTGGCGAGACCTTGTCTCTACAATAAAAAAATTAACTGGGCATGGTGGTGCACACCTGTAGTTCTAGCTACTTGGAAGGCTGAGGCAGAAGGATCACTTGAGCCCAGCAGCTGAAGGCTGTGGTAGCCATGAGTGTGTCACTGCACTCCAGCCTAGGCGACATAGTAAAACTCCGATTCAAAAAAAAAAAGTCACAAAATAATGTAGGTATGTATCAGTCTGTGGTGCCTTTCCAAGACTTATTCATATCTTCCCACTGTAAACCTACCTACAAACTAAATACACATAAGTGTTATAAATATCTGCTTAGTCACATTTACCATTATTTTACCTCCTACAGCACAATAAGAAGCTTAAAACACTCTCTATCTCTATAACTTCTCTATCTCTAGCTGCCTCCATGTTTAGCATAGAGAAACCTGCCTTGGTTTAACTGTAATGTATAAAAAAAGTACTCAACAAACTGATCTTGAAAGCAAAGCACACAATCACCTAAACACAAGGGAACAGTAATGTCAAGTGTACCAGTACATTTTCAGGTTTGTTCAAACTGGGCTAACACGGAAAGTAAAGAAATGGAAATGATATTTGCGATCATTCCAGAAACCACTAAGAATTAGTTTTAACTTAAGTTTCTCCAGAGTTAATTTCCATTACTTATTATTACAGCAATGAAATCTCTAAAACATAAATAAATGCCACAGGCAATGGTGTCAACATTTCAAATGTTACTGAAATAGATAAATCCTTACTGCCCACAAGAGGAAAGAAAGGGAGTCATCAGTTTAATTTGTCAAAAGAATTGTATCCAAAGTTCTACAGGGTAAGTAAAACAAAATTAGCTAGAAAATATTTTAAAACTTACTTGCTGAGATCAACACAACACTTTGCAAGCAGGTATTTGCACTGCGGTGTAGTACAACTGTGTCCTTTCAAGAGTCTATATGCTTTATATGCCTTTCCTGAGCGGTAATAACAGGTTGCCAGTAAAAACAAGGCTTCTTCTGAGTGTACTAAGAACAGACATCCAAAAAAAAGGGCTATTGTTTAGTACATTGAATGCTAATGAGTATATTATGCAATAAACAAGTTTAGCAAAAAAAAAAAAAAGGCATGCTGTTTAATACAAAGCAATCACTTATTAATTCTAGTTTGAATTATGGAGAAATATTTTGCTGATAGAAGAGTTAGTTCCTGGCCAGGCATCACTTCTGTAATTCCAGTGCTTTGAGAGGCCGAGGCAGGAGGACTACTTGAGGCCAAGAGTTCAAGACTGGCCTGGGCAACATAGAAAGACCTTGTCTCTACCAAAACAAGAAGAAAACCAAATTAGCCAGGCGTGGTGGCATGTGTCTTTAGCTACAGCTACTTGGGAGGCTGAGGCTGCGCTCTAGCCTGGGTGAAAGATTGAGATTCCACCTCAAAAACAAACAAACAAAAAATAAAACAAAAAAAGAATGAAGGAACAAAAGAAAGAAAGGAAAAACTCCTCAGCTCCTGATTACTTCTCTCTATAAGGAACAAGAAAAATAATACAACGAAGACAACCATGGTATTCTCTGTAAATACTTAAGAAAAGCAAATAAGAAATTGGCAATAGTGGGACACTGCTGGGGTGGGGCTAGGGGAGGGGTCACAACCTCAATAAGGGTACCTGACTTCAAACCAGGCAAAATGGGGACCAAAGGGAGGCCCAAACTTTACCTGTACAAGGATCACTCGCATACCTAATCCTGAGTTGTACCCCACATATTTAAAATAAAATTTAAAAATTAAATAAATAAATTTTGGGAAGGAGACACAATTCAGTCCATAACACACAAATTTCCAACAGACAAGAGACTCCCAAGAGAGGGAAAAAAAAAAAGAAAAAGAAAAAGGAAAAGCAAACACACACATGAACACCTCCACCTTTAAATATACTACCAGTAAAGGATCTTGTTTTTAGGTAATATTTTTCTAATAAATCCTTTGGGAGGACAAAAGGCAAATTTCATCAGCAAGATAAACTGAGGGTAAATAAACCTAATTACCAATCTGAAATCATTTCTACACTAGAAAAAAGGTCAATTAATGAGCAAATATCTGTCTGGGGATGGGGAAGCACCTCTAATCAATAGGGTGCCTGAATGAAACGTATTTGTATACCTAACACTTAACTGTACCCCACAACATCATAATAAAAAAATATTGATTATTGAAAAAACAAAGAAAAAAAAGAAAAAAGGTCAGCCCAAAAGGCACTAGTTTCGCTCCAGCACCATGTGCATTAACTATATTGAAGATAACTGAAGACGAAGGAGCAAGTTCCGAATTGTGAATACCTACACCCTTTTAACCTTCAGTCGGCCAACCCAGACTACTAAACCAACTACTAAGCTGTCCTCCACTGGCAGGAGCTGAGCTGCTCATCAACCCGCCCTTCTCCTCCACATTCTGTGCCCTTCCCTCCCCAGGGCAGGTGACACTTCCTGCCTTCACTCACCCCACAGCTCCCCCAAGCTGCCCCCACTTCCTACCTCCCAAGCGGTGCAGATGAGGGTGACAAAGGTGCTGACCAAGGGCACGGAAGGAGGGAAACAGACCTGCACTTCTAAAAACGGGTTCCGTAACACATCTGTGGGCTTCTGGCTCTTCTGGACAGTGGTTCTCAAGTGTGGTCGTGCCAGCAAGACTCAGAAACTTGCTAGAGACTTGTGCCTCACCTCACCTGCCACATCAGTAATTCTGGGAGGAGGAACCAGCTGTGCATGTGAGGAACGAACCCTTCAGGGGACTCTGGGCTACACTGAGGCATGAGAGTCACTGTTCTAAAATACAAGACAACATACCACATCTGCCTGAAAAGTTGGCATTATCTCCAGATTTCAGATAAAAGAGTAACTTGATATTTTACTTGTAAGTTTTTTGTCTTAGATATATGCAACAAAACCAACAGAACTCTTCTCCTCTGGTCCACCTTCTGATCCTTCATGAAACCCTAGTGCAAAAAATTACATATAGTAAATGATAAGACATTTGGGCACATGTGTATTAATTGGACAGTACTTCATATTTCAAGAAAAATGAGCCGGGTATGGTAGTGCATGCCTGCGGTTCCGGCTACTTGGAAGGCTGAGGCAAAAGGATCGCCTGAGCCCAGCAGGTAGAGGCTGCAGTGGCCGTGAGTATATCACTGCACTCCAGCCTGGGCAACAGAGTGAGACTCCGACTCAAAAAAAAAAAAAAAAAACTTAAAAAAGAACTTAAAAAAAAAGAACCTGCTGCACAGATACCCCAGTTCCTCACCACCTCTCCTCCTCCCCGCCCCCAGGACTGGAACAGTCTCTCAAGGTATGCCAATTCCCTCCTTTCCATTATCTCAGAGTTAGGGAAGTTCAGTTTCCACCTTGCTTCTCCAAACTTTCCAAGCACTGCATCCTGTCCTTCTGTGAAATGCCCTGCTCCTGATCAGACCTTCTCATGACTCTCAGAGCCCAAACGCAATCCATGCCATTTCATTAATGAGGCAGCTTTGTGCCTAGTTCCTGGTCCTCCTCTCCTGTATCATCCCACGTGTTCCCCATACCTGTCCCCTCGGACTGCTGACACTAACCCCCTCCCAGCTGCTTCTATTTATCCACCCTCCCACTGTCTCCATGTTTCTGTGGCGCTTACATCCTGGCCCACTCCTTGTCTACACTTTCAGTTCTCTTACACCTTATCCTTTTGTGACCACGCTGGCAAATTCCTAACACCTACCTTCTTCATGCTTGCAGTTAGGTTACCAAGCACTCTCCACTAGAGAAAAATCATATAACTGAGCCGAAAAGGTTCATGCGGGAACACCCAAAGGATACAAAAACAAAGCTCAGCTACAACCATTAAAAAAATAAAAAATTCTTGGCAAGTAATCCCACAGAGGCTTACACAAAAAGTAGAAAAACTGAATTAAACAAACACCTGACTAAAAAGAAGGCAACACTGTTTCTGGATGAGAGGAAATATATACATATTGGAGATGTCAAAACTTCCTAAATTAGTTTATGGACTTATATAGGTCAGCATTGATCAAAATCTTTGTATAATTTCAAAGCAATAATAAAAGGCATATGGAAAAGTTAAAGGATTTAAAGAATGGTAAAGATCCTATTAAAGAATGAATTGGAAAGAAAAAACAATGATGGGAGACATACCTTATTAAATATTAAAAGACAGTACAAAGTGTTAATTATAAAATGGTACGATATTGGGTTAAAAGCAGAAAATCAACTAATAGAACAGAGGAGAGATGTTGGAGGCAGAGTCAAACACATTAAAATTTTTAATATAAAACCAAATATAATACCAGGTGGGAGAAAAAAAGCACTATTTAATAAATAATACTGAAAAAGTAATAATGTGAAGCGAAAGAATCTTTGGCTCATATCCTATTCAATATACTATGATAGATTCTTTTTTTTTTTTTTGAGTTGGAGCCTCACTCCGTCGCCCAGGCTGGAGTGCAGTGGTACATTCACAGCCACCCCAGCATCAACCTGATGGGCTCTGGTGATCCTTCCGCCTCAGCCTTCCAAGTAGCCGGAACTACAGGCCATGCCCGGCTAATTTTTGATTTACTGTAGAGATGAGGTCTTGCTAAGTTGCCTAGGCTGGTTTTGAACTCGTGGGCTCAGGCAATCCACTCACCTTGGCCTCCCAAAGTGCTGGGATTACAGGCTGAGCCACCGAGTCCAGCCTACAAATTCCTTTTTTTTTTTTTTTTTTTTTTGAGTTGGAGTCTCACTCTGTCGCCCAGGCTTGGAGTGTAGTGGCCGCTCCTGACCACCGCAGCCTCGACCTACTGGGCTCTGGCGATCCTTCCGCCTCAGGCTTCCAAGTAGCTGGAACTATAGGCGCGCACTACCACGCCAGGCTAATTTTTGATTTATTGTAGAGACGCGGTCTCACCAAGTTGCCCAGGTGGGTCTCGAACCCGTAGGCTTAGGCAATCCACTCACCTCAGCCTCCCAAGGCACGGGATTATAGGCTGAGCCACCGAGCCAGGCTTCAGCCTACAAATTCATAAAAAATTTTTTAAACTACCAAGAGCCATATATCTATTGTAATTGTAAAAAAGACAATTTTCAAGTTACTGAAGCAATAGGGGAAATTACAACTGACAAAGTCAATGAGTTCAATTACAATCAAACTTAAATATCAGAATAAAAATCAACAGAATTAAAATTTAACAGCAACAATCTGGGACATATATGCAATAAATAAAGATACAGTTCACATAAATAGAAATAAATTTAGAGATTCTGGCCAGGCACAGTGGCTCACACCTGACATTCCAGCACTTTGGGAGGCAGAGGTGAGAGGATTGCCTGAGCCCAGGGGTTTGAGACCAGCCTGGGCAACTCGGTGAGAACTTGGTGAGACCTTGTGTTTACAATTAATCAAAAAATTAGCCAAATGTGGTGGTTCATGTCTGTGGTTTCAGCTACTTGGAAGGCTGAGGTGGAAAAATCACCTGAACCCAGCAGGTTGAGGCTGCAGTGGCCATGAGTGTGATACTGCACTCTAGCCTGGGCAACAGAGTGACACTCCAACTCAAACAAAACAAAACAAAACAAAAATTTATAGACTCTGATTCAACAGGAGAGAGCCATGAATGTTTATTTCTAACTGCTGATGCTAGGGTCAGACTTCGAGTAGCAATGATTTACAGTACAACATTTCCCAGTTGTATGTATGAGGGGAGACCCAAAAAAACCCAGAATTATCTTTTGAAGGGTGGGCCTCTGGTGGTATAGGCTTCCCCTGCTAAGTGAGTATTCTAGGAACCCATCGGCATCAGTGCTCCAGCTAGTGTTGTTGTGCATTCAGCTTTCATATTTTTGGAGATTCTTTCAACACTTTATGCCCATTTCATGATGGGTGATTTACAAATGCACCTTCCTACACTGCACAGAGCGTTCAGAATTTTTTTTTTTTTTTTTGAGTTGGAGTTTCACTCTGTCGCCCAGACTGGAGTGCAGTGGCCGCTTCTGGCCACCGCAGCCTCGACCTGCTGGACTCCGGCGATCCTTCCGCCTCAGCCTTCCGAGTAGCTGGAATTACAGGCATGCGCTACCATACCCGACTGTTTTTTTTTGATTTATTGTAGAGATGAGGTCTCGCTGCCCAGGCGGGTCTCGAACCCGCGGGCTCAGGCAATCCACTCACCTCAGCCTCCCAAAGGCCAGAAATTTTTGACAAAAAAAAGGGGCTTTTTTTTTTTTTGTTTCCCCAGATGAAAAAAGTCCTCAAAGGGAAATGTTCTGCCCATGTGGAAGAGGTGAAATAAAAAACGGCAGAAGCACTAAAAGGCATCAAAACCAACGCGTTCAAAAACTGAGCAGTGGAAAAGTGTCTCGATAGTTGTATTGCATCCAACAGAGAGTGCTTTGAAGGTAACTGAAGTTTAATGTAAAAATAAATACACAATTTTTAATTTAAAAACGTCAAGGTTGTACAACCCTAGCATAACACCTGCTATCCCAACATATGCCTGAGTTCTAAGTTGCAGGTGCCATGTGACATGCTGCTCAGGTCAACAGAGAGATGAAGGAAAGACAGACAGAAGGAAGGAAAGGAAGAAGGAACAAAGAAAGGTCCTATGACTCTGAACGAAAGCTAACTGTTCAGCTGGCTCTGTGAGACCAGAAACTATCTGATCACAGATAGGTAGCCACTGCCTAGAAACTCTGAGTGCCTGGTGCATTGTGTGTGTGTGTGTGTGTGTGTGTGTGTGTGTGTTGTGTGTGTGTGTGTGTGTGTGTGTGTGTGTGTGTGTGAGAGAGAGAGAGAGAGAGAGAGAGAGAGAGATGGTGGGGTTCTTATCAATATTTGCTGAATGAAGGAATAAATAAATTCAGTTGTTAAAAAAAAAAGAAACAGAAATAAATTCAAAACACTTGAGAGAATACCCAGAATTCCCAGTAGTCTTAAAATCACTAGCCAGAATACATCACATTTCTCAAGTAAGTAAAGATGCACTACAATGGTCAAATCTGATGCTTCCAGGACTGTAAAGGAAGTGGTTTCCTTACACTGTTGGTGACCTCCCTCCAACATCATCACACCTCCCTCTGCCAGGCGAGAGCTCGGCGGGTAGAACTGAGCACATTCTCTGACTTGTACATTCCATCTTAGAGTATGTCACCCAAGTAAGTGACTCACAAGAAAAAGCTGTGCATTATTATCTAAAGCCACATCTTAGAAGGATAATTATTATAATTTAGTGACAGAAACAAAACATATATTATCCGTAATGTGTATTGAGTATTTATTACCATGACAGATGGCTGTGCCAAGTGCTTTAAATACATTACCTCATTTAATTTTTCAGTTATAAGAGGCAATTATTATTATCTTTATTTTATAGATAAAAAAATCGAAAGTGCTCAGACAGTGAAGTAACTTGCCCAAGGTTATAAAACGGTAAATCGAAGTGACAGGGCTTAGTACCAAGGCTGTAGGCTCTAAACCCATGGTCTTCACTACAGAATACAGACTCTGTTCTAATAAAAATAAAAATTAAGAAACTGCAGAAAAATACCTAAAGCTTGGAAAATAAGTAAGTCACAGTGCATAAATGTGAATCAATTCTACACATGCTATTAAAAGTAGGCTACACTTTATTAAAAGTAACAGATAAAGAACAGCTAAGAGGGACAGTTGTTTTTCTTTTCTTTTTTTTTGAGTCGGAGTCTCACTCTGTCGCCCAGGCTGGAGTGCAGGGGCACGCTCAGGCCCCGGCAGCCTCAACTGCTGGGCTCAGGTGATCTTTCCGCCTCGGCCTTCCAAGTAGCTGGAACAACAGGCGCATGCCACTACGCTGGCTACGGAGGTCAAGTTTTTACAAACTAGTAGGATCAGAAATAAAACACAAGAGACGCTCAGAATCTTGCTAGTCATAACAAGTGACGAATTCCCCGTCTCATACTCATTTGTGGCGCCACAAAAGTGCACACTTTACACACCTTCTGCATACAGTCGCTCCGCCAGGAAGACAGCGTCCCGGTAGGCGTAGTGGTTCAGCGCTTGCCATATAGCAGCCTGCAAGGGAGGAGAGAGGGCATGAACGCGGGTGCGGAAGGACACCGAGGACCCTCGAGCACAGGGCCTGCCTCGCACCAAGCACTCCAAGCCGCGCCCTGCGCCCTGGACGGGCGGGCGACAGAAGCCAGCGCCCAAGTGCAGTCGTGGCCGGGGGCCGGGCAGGGCTGCAGGAGCACAACTCCTGAAGCATGGAACCCGCTCCTCAGGCCGCAGACCTCCAGGCTTCTGCGCCGCGGCCCGTCCTTGGGCTTCACCGGGGGCCCGGCCCCTCCCACGGCCCCTGCTAGCCGCTAGAGCGCCAGCTGAAACGAGGGCCGGCCCCAGCCCTGCTCTCCGAACACGCCTCTCTCCACAGCGCGCGCAGGCCTCCCGCGGCTCCGTCCCAGCTGCGCCCTCCCCCGCTCCCCCCCACAGGCTGGGAGCAGCAGTGGGTCTTCGCCGCCCTCCGTGATGAGGGAGATGGTCCAGCGAGTGTCCTCCTCCCCACACTCCCCACCTATGACCTTCGACACCGCGGAATTCCTGCCCACTCAAGGAAACAGACTGGAATGCAGTTCAGTCATGTTATGGTAGGAATAACCGGTAAGTAAGTTTTCCGTCTTGCCATTATGAAGCCTGTCACATAAAGTGTATACGAGACAGAACATTTTAAGGAACAGGAAACAACATTCAGCCCCACAGCAGAACTCACACCCAGCCTTTGGGTTTACTAAGATCGTTAAAGCCCCCATGTCCTCCTTACTGTGAACATAACCTCCCCCGGTGGAAAGAATCAGTCACTGAATTCTCTTGACCTTCCTTTGGGTTTTCCTCACAATTTTATCCACTGTACATTTACTTCTCCCTGTTTTTGAACTTTAAATAAATGTAATTATATTGTATATATTTGGATATAACTTGCTTTTGAAATCCAGAGCTTTGAAAATTCATGCTTGATGATGTGTGTAGCTGGAGTTAATTTTCACTGCCAAATAAATGATCGCTCCATTATATAAATAGACCAAATGTTTTTATCCATTTTACAGCATAGGGTCAGCTGGGTTACTGGTTATTTCTAGCTTTTGTTTTGTCTTTTGCCATTGTAACAATGCGGCAATGAACCCTCCTGTATTCATCTCCTGGGGAATATGTTTAAGGATCTCTCCAGCCTGGCACACGGCATGAGCCTGTAGTCCCTGCTACTCAGAAGCTAAGCTGGGAGGACGGCTTGCCGCCACGAGTCCCAGGCCACAGTATGCTGTAACCATGCCTGTGACGCTCTACTCCAGCTGGGGCAACAGTGAGACTCTCATTGTAAAACACAAACAAACAAAAACAATCTCTCCAAATTAAGAAGTGCATACTTAGGAATAAAATGACAGGGTTGTTGAATATGCATATATGTATCTTTACTAGGTAATGTTCAAATTGGTTTCTGAAATTGGCTTAATGTACACTCTTACTAACAATATAGTCATTCCCATTACTCCCCATCCTTGTCTACACTATGTAGTGCCAAACTTTTAAATTTTTACCAATCTGATGGCATGAAAGCCCCAGTTAATTTTTTTAAAATCATTCATCTAAAATTAAAAATAAAAAGATCATTCATAAACTTACATATTTTTAGTAATAAACTACTTTTGAGAGATCTCACAACTAATCATAATACAACAGTGTTTTTTTTTTTTAGCATGTACACCAGTTCATGTTATGATTTAATGAGAGCTACAATTAAACCAACAAAACCCAGTTACCAATCACGAGCTAATATTATAACAATTCATCTAGGTTACATGAATTTATTCATAAGCTTCAAATATAGCAAAAGCTTAATCCATTTTGTCTCAAAGATGTCTGACTTGACCATTCCCATCCAGACACAAGGAAAAGAGGATGAGACTGGGCATCCTGACTATACACTCCACCAACACCAAGTGCCTTTCCTGTGTAATACTTCTCACTGCTATAATGTTCTATTAATTTAGGAGAGCATTTGAGTAATGTCTTCCTCACTATATTATAAACTGTTGGTAAGTAGGACCACATCTGTTTTTACTCACTAGTATGCTCTCAGCATCTACTGGGCGCTTTTCAAGCAGGTGCTTAACAAATGTGTGCTGAATTTTGAGTAAGCAAGAGATCTGACTTCTGGCTGCCCTCCCACTGTTAGCAGTCTGTCATTCTTAGCCTAAAGCTTCTCTATATTCCCAGATGTTCATCAAACAAGAATCTCTGGGAGTCTCTACCAAACAAGCTCTGTGATAAACAGAATAATTATTCTATAACACAAATAATTGCCACCTCAATTATTCCTTTACGAAACTGGGGGATTTCCTGAGAACAGCCATGCTTGTTTTTCTTGCAGGGAAAGAAAGTGGTGAGTAGAGAAGGCGCCCAGGGTCTGATGTTGAGACCTGTATTCAAGCTGCATGTGCCAGCGCTTCTAGCAGTGTGACCCGGAAGGGACACTTAGCTTTCCTCAGCCTTAATTTCCCCATCTGATAGATGAGGCTTGATCTCTTGGACATGGAACTGTCCTGTGAATTAAATGAAACGATGCTTAGGCAGTGCTCTAGTAGCTTGGCCGGCTCACATCAGGGACTGAAAATGTTTTCTTTGTCAATCTCTTAATATAAACCAATTTGATAAATATGTAGCTTCCATAATATAACTGCTCCCCAACATAACTGCTACAATTCTTATTTTGCAACACATGAGCCACAAAAGACCCAAATGATTCATCAGCTATTTTAATACTGTGGATCACCAGAAAAATCTGACATACTAAGAAAAATCTGACAGACTGTACATACTAAGGCCATTCCTGAACTTTTTTTTTCTGTCTTTTTAAAACTAAAGAAATGAGGGGCAGGGGCTGGGGGGGGGGGATTGAAAGAGAGGAAAAAAAAGGATCACATTCAAGAGTTCTATCCATTTCTGACTTAAAATCAAGCTTTCCTCTGAACAACATCGTTCCTTTATTGCCAATTCTTAAGGGCATTCTCAAGAAACAGTAGGTTGGGCAATGCAAAATTCTATATATCCCAGAAGCCTGACCATGCAGAGATGCCCACATCCAGCTTCCATCCCCACTGTGCGCAGTCACCTCTAGGTTCCCAAGTGATCATGTCTCCTGTGGGGGAATGGGGCAGAGATGGGACTATTCTCTAAGGCACGACAAACTCACAGCTGACAGCAGAGCTGAGCTCTCTGATGGAGTGGGCCTGCCCCTCAAAGAGCAGCATTCCATGCACGACTGCCAGAGCTCAGGAATCAAAGCCAGATGGGTGAAATGCTGCTCAGGGAAAGTCATAAAGCCAAACCGAGCAACACTCCTTCCACTCCTTCCCGTGCTCCCCCAGAAGTGTTTAAGATCAATCTCAGCCAGGCTCGGTGGCTCAGCCTGTAATCCCACGCCTTTGGAAGGCTGAGGTGAGTGGATTGCCTGAGCCTGCGGGTTCGAGACCCGCCTAGGCAACTTGGCGAGACCTCATCTCTACAATAAATCAAAAAAAAATTTGCCGGGTGTGGTAGCGCACGCCTGAAGTTCCAGCTACTTGGAAGGCTGAGGCGCAACGATCACCGGAGCCCAGCAGGCGAGGCTGTGGTGGCCGGGAGCGCCCACTGCACTCCAGTCTGAGCGACAGAGTGAGATTCCAACTAAAAAAAAAAAAAAAAAATCAATCTCACTGATTAAATGAATGGGTCAGTCCACAACTGCATAACCTGTAAAGATAAATAAGCCAACAGCATAAAGTTACAACATTCCTTACTTGCTAGCTATTCTTAAACATGAAATATTATTTTTAAATTTAACCAAAGCTCTGTAAGTCATGTCAGACTAAAACATATCACTAGCCGGGCTCGGTGGCGCAGCCTGTAATCCCGCGCCTTGGGAAGCTGGGCAACTTGGCGAGACTTCATCTCTACAATAAATCAAAAAATTAGCCAGGCGTGGTAGTGCATGTCTGTAGTTCCAGCTACTTGGAAGGCTGAGGTGGAAGGATCGCCGGAGCCCAGCAGGTCGAGGCTGCGGTGGCTGGGAACGGCTACTGCGCTCCAGTCTGGGTGAGACTCCGACTCAAAAACAAAAACAAAAAAACAACAAAACAACAACAAAAAAACATATCACTATAGTTCTTTTTGGTTACAGAAAATTTGTTATAAAAAACTTATATTTGTTTTTGGCTGAATGCAGTGGTTCAAGCCTGTAATCCTAGTACTTTGAGAGGCCTAGGTGAAAGGACTGCCTGAGCCCAGAGGTTCGAGAACAGCCTTGGCAACTTGGTGAGACCTCATTTCTACAATAAATCAAAACAAATTAGCTGGGCATGGTAGCACACCCCTGTAGTTACAGCTACTTGGAAGGCTGAGGGGGAAGGATCGCCTGAGCCCAGCAGGTCAATGCTGGGGCAGCTGTGAGCATCCCATTGCACTCCAGCCTGGGCAATGGAGTGAGACTCCAATTTAAAAAAATATTATATTTGTTTTTGTTATTTATAAATTTTTTGTTCTTGTTTTTGTCAAAAAAGAAAATAGCTGCCTTTTTGTTAGGCCATAAAAGGAAAGATAATAAAAGTTTCAAACAATATAAGTTATAAGAAAAAAACACAGTTGAATTTTTATATTATACATTATAATCTAATTTCTAGAACATTCGTTTAGGCCCTTATCAGTGGTTTTCACTCTGGGCAGTTTGCCTTCTCTCCCACATCCAGCACCCCAGCATGTAGCAACATCTGGGGGGCATTTTTGGTCGTCACAAATAGAGGGGGCACCTGGTGCGTAGAAGCCAGGGATACTACAAAACATGCT
The DNA here is from genome assembly GCA_027257055.1 of Cephalopachus bancanus. Lineage (NCBI taxonomy): Eukaryota > Metazoa > Chordata > Mammalia > Primates > Tarsiidae > Cephalopachus > Cephalopachus bancanus. The sequence goes on along the minus strand of JAPVLO010000579.1, from coordinate 333,895 downwards.
ACAATGCACAGCTCCCAACAAAGTGTTAGCTTGCCCCCAAGGTCAACAGTGCCAAGATTAAGAAATTCTAGTCTACAAATCATGTAGCTGCATTATTCTGTGAGTTTCTATGTCTGACTCCTATCTCTTTCCTCCTCAGCAGCACCAGATTAATATCCCCAAAGCGGTGCTTTTATTATTACATAATTCCTCTGTTCATAAACTCTGCTCATGCCGTGGCTGTTCATCACCGGTATGCCTGAGCCTAAACTTCTTGGCCTGGGTGTTAAATGCCCTATGGCCTGATTCCACCAGGCTGGTCAAGCCTCATCCTTCCTGCTCTGACACCCATTCGGCTGAGGCTGGAAGACGCTCTCTTCTCTTCTCTCCCAACTATTCTCAGCTTTGAGCTTGTGCTCATGCCATCCCATGCCAAGAATGTTCTTTCTTTTCCCTAAGCTCTACTCCTTCACAAAGCGAAGCCTTTCCCATATTTCCAGCCTACAAGGATCTCTTTCCTGAATTCCTTTATTACCTGTGCAAGCAAATATATAACATTATCCCACTTTTCTAATTTAAGCATTTTTATCTTCCCAAAACTGGATCCCTCAAGAGGTGAGGGGTTATGTCTCCATATTTCCACTTGGTCTTGCAAGTGTCTCTGATTTAATTTGTTCAAAACAGATTAACTGCCCTCCTTTAACCCCCCTCCCACCTGCCCCAAAGACCCGCCACTTGTGAACTGAGCACCACCAGGGGGTCACTCTTGCTCACCTCTCCCACAGCCAGTCAGTTTCCACGTCCCATGGGCTCTACTCCCAAATAGTTCATGCATTTCCACCCCTAAACCAGTGCTTGAATGTACCTGCTTTTCCTCCTCTACTGCCACTCTGCAGTCTAGGTGACCTCCGTCCCCAAGACCCCTGGTTTTCTCTTGTTCCCTCGCATCACACTTCTCATACACAGCCGACACACGGTAGCCACGAATCCGTGAGATGCTGTGCCTGGACAGCTCATCCCAGCCCAGTCTTCCTTCAATACCTGGTAAGCCCCAGAACAGCACTGTGCGCACAGGACTCAGTCACCACACTGCTTATTACAGTGATTTCCAAAAAGCTTGTTTACAACTTTACCCAGCTCTTCCGAGAAGTCTTCTCCCTAATAATTGCTGAATCTATATAAAATGTCTTTGCATCTGAAAAAAAAAAAACTGATGTCATCAGGTGACTTATAAATATCAAATAAGCCAGGCACGGTGGCTCACGCCTGTAATCTAGCACTTTGAGAGACGGAGGTGAAAGGATTGCCTGAGCCCAGGGGTTTGAGACCAGCTTGGACAACTTGGCAAGATCCCGCCTCTAAAATTAAAAAAAAAATTAGCCGGGCATCGTGGCACACGCCTGTAGTTCCAGCTGTTTGGAAGGCTGAAGCAGAAAGATTGCCTGAGCCCAGCAAGTCGAAACTGCGGTGGCTGTGAGCGTGCCGTTGCACTCCAGCCTGGGCCGATTCAAAAAATAAACAAACATCCAATAAGCTCTCACTGAAGTCACTTGGGTTAGGGTCTTTCCAAATAGTTACTGTGAAAAATAAAGTAACTGATGGCACTTCTGTCTCATATGTGAGATTTTGGTCAAGACCCAAATGTGAAGCAATGCACTCCTGAGAGAGCATTCCAGCGAGGAGGAGGTCTGATTTAGGTGTGCATGCTGCATCCAACTGGCCACTTCACACACAGCCGCTAATCTTCTCTGTCCACTTCCTCCACTGTGCTTACTAATCCTACCCAAGAAAGAGAACATCTCTAACTTATTCCCATTACTTCCCAGTACATGCTATCTGTCATCACAACTTTCTAAACGAAGACAGCGTCTGGTCGGCCTGCCCTGCGTGATCCTCCTCCTGATTCCCCCGACTGGCGGCACCGTCCCGGACTGCCGATCTTTCACTGTGGCCAAAGCTCCAGACTCCGTTCCAAACGGCTTCTTACACCATCCATTACAACCCAAATCCTCCCCTAGTCTGGAAACTTCTTGCCACTATCCCAAAATCTAATGGTCAAAGCTAATGAGGAAAAAAAGGAGCAAATTTGGTCTTTAAGTCTTGAAAAGACCCAAGTCAGCCGCGCGGCAGCTTGTTCCTGTCACTCCGGCACTTGGGAAGGCCAAAGCGGGAGGATCACCTGAGGCTGGGAATTTGAGATCAGCCTGGGCAACACAGTGAGACCCCATCTCTCTCCAAAATAAACAAAATATACAAACAAGTGCTTAGTGCTAAGACTACTTTAGGGAGAAACAGGAAACCAGTGGGCACTGTCTAAACAGACTACACCTTTCTCTTCTTGTCCGTGCTGTAAACCGAGGCTGAGACGAAGGTGAAATGGCAGTGACAGGCTGTCCAGGCAGTCAGCTCACCCCTTCAGAGAGGAGAGGGCCAGGGAAGGCAAAAAAAGGGTCATGAATGACTAGGACAAAATGCCAAAAAAACACAACAGAAATGAATGAGTAACTGGCTCGCCCACTTCATTTCACGTTAGGCCTCAACACAACCCTAAAGGGAACTCACATTGTAAAGGGAATCTGGGAGGGAAGAACAGGTGACCTTCACAAGGTAGAACCCCCACAAGTCGGCTGATCCAGACGCTCAAAGCTGCCTGGGGGAAGAGTGGAGAAGCAGACGCGGAGAGACGAGCCTGCTGCAGAAGGCCAACCAAGGACGTGGAGGAAGGGACATTATTATTATTTTGAGATGGAGTCTTACTCTGTCGCCCAGGCCGGAGTGCAGGGGCACGCTCATGGCCACCGCAGCCTCAGCCTGCTGGGTTCAAGCAATCCCCTGCGTCAGCCTCCCAAGCAGCTGGAACCATGGGCGTGCGTCACCACGCCCGGCAAGTTTTTTGCTGTAGAGTTGAGGTCAGGCATGCCCTTTGCCTCGGCCTTCCCAAGTGCTGGGATGGCAGGTGTGAGCCACTGCGCCTGGCCAAGAAGGGACATCTTAAAGTGTTAACTGTTCAATTTCCCAGCCCCACTAAGGGCGGACGGGAAGGAGCCTCCATGACCGCTTTGCCTGTTTTTTGAATCGGGGTCTCCCTCCGCGGCCCAGGCGGAGCGCAGTGGCACGATCCCGGCCCGCGCAGCCTCGGCTCCCCGGGCTCCGGCGAGCCTCCCTCCTCGGCCTCCCGGGCGGTGGGGACGCCGCCGCGCGCGGCCCGTCTTCGTCGTGTGCAGCGACGAGGCCTCGCTGTGCTGCCCCGGGCAGCCCCGAACTCCCGGCCGCCCGGACCCGGGCCCCCGGGGGACAAAGCGCCGCCGCCTCGGATGGCGGGGGCAGCCCCGGGCGCCGCGGCTCACGCCCGGAGGCCGGCGGGGCCCCCCGCGCCCGCCAGCCCGCGCGGCGGGGACTCGGCCTGCCTCTGCCGCCCGGCCCCCGCCCTGGCCCCGCCGCCGGCCGGCGGGCGAACCCGAGGGCGGCGCCGAGGCCGGGGCCGCCGCCGCCGAGGGGCGACGCGCCCGGCCCGCCGCCCCGCGAGACGCCCGGGCGAGCCCGCGGTCCCCGGCCCGGGCCGCCGGCCTCCGCGCCCGCCCCGCTCGCCCGGGGCCGGGGAGGGACGGCCGGGCGGCGGGCAGGGCCTCGGGCGGCCCCGGCGGGGCCTAGGCCGCAGCAGGCCGCGGGGCCCGGCGCGGCTCCCCGAGCGCCGCGGCCAGCCGGCCCGGGGACTGCGCGCCCCTCACCTGGACGGGCTCCTGCAGCACCGTCATCCTGGAGGCTCAGGCCCGCCGTCCGCAGCGCCTCAGCGGCCCCCCGCAGCGGCTCGGGCCCGGCCAGCCCCGGCTCATTTAAACTCACCGGCGACCGTTACCGGGGGAAGGGGGAGGCCGAGCGAGGGCCGAGCGGGGGCCGAGCGAAGCCGAGCGGGGCCGAGCGAGACCGAGCTCCTCCGAGCGGAACACGGAAACGCACGAAGCGGAGAGAGCCGAGCGGGGGCCCGACGGAAAGGCCCGAGGCGGGGCGGAAAGACCCGAGGCGCGCCGGCGGACGAGGAGACCGCTGCCGGAAACGCCCGAGACGTACCGGAAAGCGCCGAGCCGCACCCGGCCCCGCCTCTACTCACACACGCCACGCCCGGTCGGGCCCGGGCCCAGTCGGCCGCGGGCAAGCTGGGCGCAGCGGGGCGGGGCGGTGCTGCCGCGTGGACTCGCCCCCGCTCGCTCGGCCCTCGGGGACCCGTGGGTGCTGCGAGGCCAGGCCACGGACCAGTCGCCGGAGCGCGTCGAGACATGTCTGTGGAGTCTAAACCCTTCCCTTCGTCCGCTCCCAGTCCCCGCTCGCGCTCAGGGACGTGGGGACGTTTGGGGACTGTGCCATCCCCGGAGGGACAGGGTGGCCTCTGTCCCCGAGGGGCTGGCGGCCTGTTTAGGGGAAGAGCAGGTGGCAGAGTGCCTCGCGTGGTGCCCGTTGTAAGGGGCGACACATTCGGAGGAGAGGGGAGTTCAGGGAAGGAGAAAGGTGTGAACCTGGGCGTTGGCCGGGTGCGGTGGCTCACACCCGGCATGCCAGCACTTTGGGAGGCCGAGGCGAGAGGTTTGCATGCGCCCAGGGTTCGAGACCAGCCTGGGCCACTTGGCGAGACCTCGGCTCTACAGTAAACCAAAAAGTTAGCTGGGCATGGTGGCGCGCCTGTGATCCCAGCACTTTGGGAGGCTGAGGCGAGAGGATCGCCTAAGTCCATGAGTTCGGGGCCAGTCTGGGCAATTGAGCAAGACCTCGTCTCTACAAGAAATAAAAAAGCTAGCTGGGAGTGGTGGCTCGCGCCTGTGGTACCAGCTACTTGGAAGGCTGAGGCGAAAGAAGAGCCTGAGCCCAGCAGGTCGAGGCTGCAGTGGCCGTGATTGTGCCACTGCACTCCTGCCTGGGTGACAAAAGTGAGACTCCGACTCAAAAAACAAACAAACCCCCCCCAAAAAAAAACAAAAAACCTGGGAGCGGAAGCATGGGTGTGCCTTGTTAGGTGAAGGTGGAGGAGTGAGATGGGCCTGACAAGAGGGTGACATCAGCTGGAAGCAGTGACCTAGGTGACCAGATCACCAAAATGCACAAAAGGTAGCTTAGATACTTTCTTTGTTTTTAACCTTTAATTTTTATTGTTGTACAGACGAGGTCTTACTCAGTTGAGCAGGCTGGTCTCAAACTCCTGGCCTCCATCAGTCCTCCTACCTCTGCCTCCCAAAGTGTTGGGATGACAGGCGTGAGCCACCACACCTACTCAAAATTTTAATTTTTGATAGGAGAGGCAGTCTGACAGGGAAAGCGTGGTGGACTGGAAACTCAGAGGCCTGGTTTTGAGTTTTATCTCTGGCACGTCCTAGGTCCTCAGGAAAATCACAACCTCTCTGAGCTCCTATTTGCTTAGTTTGGAAAAATGATTGCCGGGCTCGGTGGCTCAGCCTGTAATCCTGCGCCTTTGGGAGGCTGAGGTGAGTGGATTGCCTGAGCCCATGGGTTCGAGACCCGCCTGGGCAGCGAGACCTCATCTCTACAATAAATCAAAAAATCAGCCGGGCGTGGTAGCGCACGCCTGTAATTTTGGCTACTCGGAAGGCTGAGACGGAAGGATTGCTGGAGCCCAGCAGGCAAGGCTGCGGTGGCCGGGAGCGGCCACTGCACTCCAGTCTGGGCGACCAAGTGAGACTCCAACTCAAAAAAAAAAAAAAAGCACTGGCTTATGCCTGTAATCTTAGCACTTTGGGAGGCTGCGGTGGGAGGATTACTTGAACCAAGGAGTTCAAGACCAGCCTGAGCAACATAGCATGGTCTCTACAAAATTTTTTTTTTTTAATTAGCTCAGCCTGGGCAGGGTGTCTCAAGCACTTTGGGAGGCTGAGGTGAGAGGATTGCCTGAGCTCAGGGGTTTGAGACCAGTCGGGGCAACATGGTGAGACCTCATCTCTAAAATAAATTTTAAAAATTACTGAGGTGAGTGGATTGCCTGAGCCCGCGGGTTCAAGACCCGCCTGGGCAGCGAGACCTCATCTCTACAATAAATCAAAAAGTCAGCCGGGCATGGTAGTGCATGCCTGTAATTCTGGCTACTCGGAAGGCTGAGGCGGCAGGATCGCCAGAGCCCAGCAGGTCGAGGCTGCGGTGGTCAGGAGCAGCCACTGCACTCCAGTCTGGGTGACAGAGTGAGACTCCAACTCAAAAAAAAAAAAAAATGATTAAGAGGGTTCAGTGCCGCCACTGCACTCCAGCCTGGGCGACAGTTAACCCTGGTCTCTTTTTTAAAAAGAGAAAAAAAAGACAATATGTCCAATAAGTGCTGTTATTTTTAACAATTCAGATAATGCAGAGAGTTGCCAAGGTAATAAAATAACCATCCGTAATCCTACCACCGTTTACACTTGGATGTAAACATGATTATTCTTTTTACTAAAATGGGATCATAGTGTATCTACTGCTTTATTATTTGATTTTAAAAATTAGCATCATATTATGGGTAACTTTACATGTCAAACAATCGTTGTGCTTAAAAGAGAATTTGATGCATTAAGGATGTGGCTGTGTCTAGCACACATAGCAGGCTCTCTCAAATTGCCTTTCTGCCCCGCGCCCTTTTCCCCCCAAAGAGTGAACTATTAAAATTTAGTTTTTCGGGAGAGAGGGGCATACCTCATCAACAAGGGTACCTGCATGATTGGTGTTTATATACCTAACCCTTAATTGTACCCCACATCTTTATAATAAATAAATAAATTTTTAAAAATTTAAAATAAAAAAATTTAGTTTTTCAGAAGATGAAGAAAACAGTTTTGTTTTTTTTTTTGAGTTGGAGTCTCACTCCATCGCCCAGACTGGAGTGCAGTGGCCGCTCCCGGCCACCGCAGCCTCGACCTGCTGGGCTCCGGCGATCTTTCCACCTCAGCCTTCCAAGTAGCCGGAATGACAGGCATGTGCTACCACGCCCGGCTGATTTTTTGATTTATTGTAGAGATGAGGTCTCGCTGCCCAGGCGGGTCTCGAACCTGCGGGCTCAGGCAATCCACTCACCTCAGCCTCCCAAAGGCGCGGGATGACAGGTTGAGCCACCGAGCCCAGCTAGGAAAACAGTTTTTAAGGTTATTTCCAATCAGGACTTCTCTAGGCTAGATGTGGGATTCATGATACTTTTCATTGTTTGGGAATTTCCCTTTGTGGTTCCCACCTCGTATGCAGATAAGATTAAATTAGAATGGGTCACTGCTGCCTTTGGGTTGTTGGAGAGAGGTCATTTCAAGTCCTGGCTGGACTTAGTGGCTCAGCCTGTAATCCCAGTACTTTGGGAGGCGGAAGCAAGTGGATTGCCTGAGCCACCGTGGGTTTGAGACCAGTCTGGGCAACTTGGTGAGACCTCGTCTCTATAATAAAACAAAAATTAATCAGATGTGGTAGCACACACCAGAACTACAGGCTACTTGGAAGGCTGAGGCGGAAGGAGCCCAGCAGTTTGACGCTGGGGTGGCTGTGAGTGTGCCACTGCACTCCAGCCTGGGCGACGGAGCGAGACTTCAACAAAAAAAAAAAAAAAAGAGAGAGAGAGAGAGAGAGAGAGAGAGAGAAAGAGAGAGAGAGAGATGGAGCCCTGCTCTGTCATCCAGGCTGGATTGCAGTGGCGCAATCAAAGCTCACTAAAGCAGCCAACTCCTGGGCTCAAGCGATCCTCCTGCCTCGGCCGCCTGAGTAGTTGGGACTACAGGTGTACACCATCACACCCTGCTAATTTTTATTTTTGTAGAGATGTGGCTCACCTTTCCACCTTCTGCCACGTGAAAACACAGTGGTCCTTCCTTCTGTAGGATGCAGCCCTTGCTAGACAACAGAATCTGTTGACACCTCAATCTTAGACTTGCCTCCAGAACTGTGAGAAAATAAATTTCTGTTCTGTATAAGTTAAAAAAAAAAAAAAGAAATGTGATCTTGCTATGTTGTCCAGGCTGGTGCCCAGATCTTTGAGTAGGATTATGCTGGATGAATTAGAATGGAAATAGACGTTTATGCTGACCTATATAGTAGCCACACTAGCTGTTTAAAGTTTAATGAGCTAAAATCAAATGAAAGTAAACGTGAAGTTGCTCAGGTCATAGACTCAGCTCTTTTTCTCACAGCATGTTGGGGACCAGGTCTCATGTGTAGCTGGAAAGGTCCCTGGGGAGCCAGCACTCGAAGCATCTGTGATGCTCTGCTCTCTGGCTCACGGTCTTAGAGTTGGCCTAAAGCCTTTCATTGTCCTAGCCGGAGAAGGAGCCTCTCCTTTCTGACTGCTGTTGGCGAGACTGAGACATCCGTAGTGGTTTCCTGCTCATCCTCTGTGAGGCTGCTTTGATGGGGCGTTTTTAGCATCTTTGCTTCCTTTCTAACTGATCTGCTTGAGCTCACCACCCATCAGCCCCTTGGACATCCCCGCTGTCATCCCCTTGCCAGTGTGTTTGGCTCGTGAGTGGGGTTGGATTACCACAGGCATCCTTCCAAAAATGGTCCGCTGTGTTTTCCCCCCAACCTGCTGCTTGGTCTGTTTCATATCTGTAGGATTTGGAGGCGGGCACTCAGGGAACTATTCAAAAAGCCAGACCACATGGCGTCACGAGCAGGAGGCAGGTCCCACCGAGACACAGCCTGAGCAAGCACGCGCTTCCAGGTTCTCTGGGCCTTCCAGTCTGCACCCTTCGTCCTGTCCCAGTGCTTGAGGTCTTACACCTCACCACTTCCCTCCCTCCACCCACGACCTCCTCCTCCCTCTGGATGAGACGATTCCTTCTTTCGTCTCCCTCTGCCAGTCTCCTGGCTCCTCCCACCACCCTGTTCTTTGTCAGTCTCCTTTGCAGCCCCTCCACCAGCCCCTTTGGTATTAGGGTGCTCAGGGGTATGTTCTAGGCCTTCTCACTGGGCAAACCCATTCATTCTTGGGGCTTCGATTTCTCATCACATTGTCCTACAGATTTGTATCTCAGCCGACGCTGGGGTGGCCATGAGTGTGCCACTGCACTCCAGCCTGGGCGACAGTGAGACTCCAGCTCAAAAAAAAAAAAAGTTAAGCTGACTTAAGATTAACAGAAGAAAAGCAGACATATTTTATTTAGTAATTTTTTTTTGAGTGGGGGTCTCACTCTGCTGCCCAGACTGGAGTGCAGTGGAATGATCATAGCTTACCACAGTGTCAACCTCCTGGGCTCAGGCAATCCTTTGCCTCAGCCTCCCGAGGAGCTGGGACTACAGGTGAGCGCCACTATGCTTGGCTAAATTTTTTTTTTTTAAGACAAAGTTCTCACTGTGTTACCAAGGCTGGTCTCAAACTCCTGGGCTCAAGCGATTCTCCTGCCCTGGCCTTCCAAAGTGCTGGGATTCCAGGTGTGAGCCACCCTGCCTGACCTATTTAGTAATTTTTACACATAGATGGAAACCTTCACAGGAAAAATAGAGTCCAATGCTTATCTACTGGGTTTGACAAAGAGCAGCACAGAAAATGTGACAAGACAAAGGGACTAGGGTAGTTAATGGCAGAGATAAGACCTAGTTGACAAAATTGTGGAGAAGCCTCTCAGCCTCAGCTCCCTGGCAGCTGATAAGAAAGCCTTTCTTTCTCCTGGTTTGGTTAGGGGAGGACACCTTTCACACGGGAGCTTTATCTCCTGCTCTCAAGAAGGAACAGGAAAGCCAGAGGGCCCTTCCTGCCTCTGTGGTTGTTCAAGTGCCTTTAGCTCAAGATGATCAGTTTGCCAAAGGGGGCATCTTGGGGTGGCATATTCAGGTTCTCTCCAATGCCTACGTCCAGTCACCAAGACCTGCCCATTTTACCTCCCAAAACAGACCTTCATGTTTCTTCCCGCCTCTAGTCTGGCCTGCCTCCAAAAACACGTCTGATCAGGTCAGAGCGCCCCTCCCTCATCTGCTCCCACCACACTCGGGCTATACCCAGTTCAGCCTCTTGATCTTGTCTTACGAGGCCCTTCAAGGTTGGGCCTGTCTTCTTCAGTCTTATCCCCTGTGACGCCCACCTTCCAGCCGCATGGGCCTTCACAACCCACCTCCTGCCTCTAAGGGTGGGCCCTGTGCTCCCAGCTCCCAGCACCCTACTGTCCCTCTGCCTGGCTACTGGCTCATCTCCCAGCACTGCTCTCTCTGCAGGCCTCTCTTCACTGTTTACCATGATTGCTTGTTTCATTGTCCACTTCCTATGTCGCCTGTAAACTCCCAGAGGGCCAGAGCCCTGTCCCTGAAGCCTTGTCCCTGTGCAGTCTCCTCACTCTGTTCCTATGGTTAGGGTACTGGCAGACAGGGTGAGGGTGGAGAGAGAGAGGCACGCAGCACTGCCGGGGCTGGCAAGCCAGAGGTGCGTGCTGGCAACCCAGAGATCTGAACAAATTGCCAAGAACTGCAACACACAGAGGTGAGAGAAGAAAAGATTTATTTAAGAAAAATTCACCCCCCACAGACAGGGAGTGGGCCTACCCTCCAGGTGAGTGTGGCGTCGTAGCCTCCCAAAGCCCTGGCTTAAATCCTTTTCTTGGAGATGTTGCACATGACTGCCGTGACTGCTGTGACTTCCTTATCGACCACCTGTGAATGTCTTGGAGAACCTGTGACACAGAGACCCATTAATGTTCACCCACATTACCATAGCCCCTAGAGAAGGGCATGATAAGGATTCTAATTCTTCTGCACCTTCCCTAACGGCATTCCTTAGAGTTAGTGAATGGTGCACTTCCCCTTATCTCCTAGGCATTCCCAGCGGGTAGCTTCGGGGAATCGTTGGCTTCCCTGTGGATAGTGCCCAATTTACTGGAAGATCGAATCCCCACCTGCTCTCCCTCAGAGCGGTTATAACTTGTGTAATTACAAGTTTCATGACTTTTACAGTCCTTGCCCAATGCATGATGTCTCAGGCCTTGTAAATTCCCTTTACTCTAGGCAAGCTTGATTGCTGCTATGAAATACCTCTGGTACCTGGAAGTCTGTTTCTGAAAAGACAAAGTTGGTAAAGTTAATTATACCTAAAGCGCGCATTTCTCCAAAAGCACAGCTTCTATTTTCTCATCATTGTGTCAGGGTTTAAGAACAAGATGAGAAATGGCTTCCCACTCTTAGTCTGTCCTTTCCCCTATTATTATGTTTTGTTTCGTTTTTGTTTTTGAGTCAAGGTCTCACTGTGTCACTCAGGTTGGAGGGCAGTGGCACAATCACGGCTCACGGCGGCCTCAGTCTCCTGGGCTCAGGTGATCCTTCCGCCCTAGCCTCCTGAGTAGCTGGGACTACAGGCACGTGCCACTACGCCTGGCTAAGTTTTCAAACGGTTTTTTGGAGAGATGAGGTCTCACTCTGTTGCCCAGGCTGATCTCGAATTCCTGGGCTCAAGTAATCCCCCTGCCTTGGCCTCCTGAAGTGTTGGGATGACAGGTGTGAGCTACCACACCCAGCTATTTTTTGTTTATTAATTGATGTTAGAGATTGTGTCATCCGAAATTTCTAGGTAGAAGCCCTAGACCCCAATGTGGCTGTATTTGGACATGGCATCTCTAAGGAAGTAATTAAAGCTGAATGAGGTCTTGATCAGACAGGAAGAGGCACCAGAAAGCCTGCCCTCTCTCTGGGTACACCAAGGAAGGGTCATGTGAGCCTACATGAGAGCTCTCTTCAGAAACAGACTTGCCAGCACCTTCCTCGTGGACTTCCAACCTCTGGAACTGCAGGGAAATAAATCCAGTCCTTGAAGTCGCCCAGTCTGTGGTATTTGTTATGGCTGCCCAGGTCAACTTACACAATTGATTACTCTGTTGATGCCTTGTCTCCCAAGGGAAGGACCACGTCTTATGTTTCTCAATATTGTGCTTTGAAAAACATCACATATGTAGGAGAAACTTAAACAATATTGACAGAGTGATTCAAGCAGAGCTTGTCTAAAGCTTCCACTCCTCCTTCCTAAAATACTGTCTCCTTCCTCTTTGACCGGCTAAATTCCACTCATTCTTTAAGCCTCATCCTCAATGTCACGTCCTCAGAATATTTCTTGACCTGTCCTGCCTAAGTCATTAGCTCCACCCTGTTCTTCTCTCTCACAACATTCTTGTTCTTTTTTTGCATAGCATGTATGGTCATTTCAAATATATATTTTTAAAATATAAGCTCCATGAAGGCAGGGACCTTGGCTTACTACGATGCCCCCAGCACCTGAAACAGTATCCTGTACATTAGTATAAATATGTCAACATATTGTGACTTCATAAATGTTTTTGTGACATCTGATAATAGAATGACTTGAGCACGTAGTTGTATCTCATCCATCTGATCTAAACTTGGTGCTTTTTGACTCCCCCTGTCTGGACCCAGAGTATGCATTGGTCTTGCACATAAGGCCTCAGGGGATTTAAAGTCAAGGTAGTGTCCAAAGTCTTGAGGCTGATTGGAAACCGCATCTAGGTTGCATGAGCTCTGGGGAGCACCGAGCAGCCCAGGCCAGAAGGGCAGGGGCTGATGCAAAGTCTCAGGAAAAGGGAACCTCAGACATTCCCAGTTATGATTTTTCCATTTGGTGGTGTAGACACAACATTCCATTCCGCAGAAACCGTACTTGAGTCCTAGATCCCCATTCAGTTTCACTTTCAGTTAACATGTTCAACAAATTACATGAGACGTTCAACTCTTTACTGTAAAGTTGGGTTGTGTTCCATGATGAAATGGCAAGTGTTGTTTTTTGTTTTTGTTTTTTGAGTTGGAGTCTCACTCTGTCACCCAGGCTGGAGTGCAGTGGCACGCTTATGGTCACCGCAGCCTTGACCTGCTGGACTTAGGTTATCCTTCCAAGTTGCTGGAACCACAGGCGTGCACCACCATGGCCAGATAATTCTTTGGCTTATTGTAGAGACAAGGTCTTGCCAAGTTGCCCAGCCTGGTCTTGAATCCCTGGGCTCAGGTAATCCTCTCGACTCAGCCTCCCAAAGTGCTGAGATTACTCCACACCTGGATGGTCCCCCCCCCAGTTGGGTTCTCACTCTGTCACCCAGGCTGGACTGCAATGACACAATCATGGCTCACTGCAGCCTCAACCTCTTAGATTCAGATGATCCTCCCATGTTAGTTTCCAGGGTAGCTGGGACTACAGGTGTGCACCACCAGGCCTGGCTAATTTTTAAACATTTTTTGTAGAGATGAGGTCTCACTATATTGCCTAGGGTGGTCTCAAACTCCTGACCCAAGCGATCCTCCCGCCTCAGCCTCCCAAAGTGCTGGGTTCACCTCAGCCTCAACCTCCTGGGCTCAAGTGATCCTCCTTCTCCATCCTCCCGAGTAGCTGGGACTTCTGGCATGTGCCACCACACCTGGCTACTTTTGTAATTCTTTTTTTTTTTTTTTTGAGTTGGAGTCTCACTCTGTCGCCCAGACTGGAGTGCAGTGGCCGCTCCCGGCCACCACAGCCTCGACCCGCTGGGCTCCGGCGATCCTTCCGCCTCAGCCTTCCAAGTAGCCGGAATTACAGGCATGCGCTACCACGCCCGGCTGATTTTTTTGGTTTATTGTAGAGATGAGGTCTCGCTGCCCAGGCGGGTCACAAACCTGCGGGCTCAGGCAATCCACTCACCTCAGCCTCCCAAAGGCGCGGGATTACAGGCTGAGCCACCGAGCCCGGCTACCTGGCTACTTTTTAAATGTGTAGAGATGGGATCTTGCTGTGTGGCCTGGGCTGGTCCCAAGTGATTCTCCTGCCTTGTTTCAAAGTGTTGGGAGACATGGCCCATATTAGTTCAGCTGGCTCCTAAGTGGGCTCCCTGAACCTTTGCCTCACAGGAAAGCCCGAATTCCCCAGCGCAGTTGGATAACATGGGGTTGACCAGCGCCAGTGATGTTCAGGCTCATGAGACATTGGCCAGCAGAGAGGAGGGAGGGTGACAAGGACAGGCATCCACAGCCAGGACTGCTGTCAGCGGCATTTGATCCCTGGCAGGGACGCTGGGGGAGTCTCTCAGCAGGACACGGGTCCCGGGCCAGGCGGCACTTGGAGGGGAGGAGAGGAGGGGGCTGGGTGTCTGTGAGCCCATATGCGGCTGAAGCCAGTGTTCTTAGTGCCGTGGTGCCTGCATTGGACATCTGATGAAAGCTGGTTGGTGTGGAATTCTGCCCTGTTTTTAGTCACGGAATCTGAAGTCCGTCCAACAGGAGCATGCAGGCAGCCTGAGGGGCTGTGGCCTCAGAGACCCCAGATGCTGCAGGGGTGCGGGGTGGCCACACTTGCCCCCACCCTTGGCCTTTCTTTCCTTTGTGGAGCGGTTGGCACGCATTGGAGGGCAGGCCCTTGTCTAGGCTGGAGAAGAGTGCTCTGGGTGGCTGGCCTCTGGGGGGGATGGCGGTGACCCTCGGACGGAAGGGGGCTGTGGCAGGAGCAGCCTCTGGCCCCAGTGCTGGGCTTGGATGCACCGTGGCTTTGGTGACTGCCAGACCAGGCATCCGTGTCTTCCCTTGCGTGTCTGGCTCTTCCTTGAGGCCACTGTCCACTCAAGTGCCAGGGCTTTTTTGTGGGACTTCTGGAAACTTGGAGAAAGTTTTCTCCCTGCCAGGGAGCCGGGACAAGGGGCCTGGGGCCTGGGGCCTGGGGCTCCTCCTCGGGGTGCCTCCTCCTCAGGCCACCTGGCCTTTGGAACCTGCCACATGCCTTCAGTGCCACAAGTATTTCACACGTGTGTTCCAGCTGCCTCCCTGCCCCCATGCCATTCCCCCTGCCTCCTCCTCATTCCTGACCCCATACCTCACAGTCCCTTTCTCTGCTACCATCTTACCCTGTCCCTCCCACGGGGTCCCCTCCCCTGGTGTTCCTTCAGCGAAGTCCGGGAAGCCTGGACACACCTCTGGCCCACCTGCCTGGCAAAGCGAAACGAAACTGACAGCCAGGAAGCTTCCTGTGTGCTAGAGGCATGTGCGGTGCCTGACCCACACTGTCTCTTCAGCTGGAGACGGATGTTGACTGTGACTGTCCTGAGGCTGCTGAGCCTGCGATCAGGAGGTGACATCATGGGACAGAGTGCCACGGTCCTCGGCCACCAAAACCCACTGTGTGTGATGTGGGGACCCCTGAGACCCCCATCATTCCCCCTCTGTGATTTGGGGTCCTCTAGACCCCCCACCTTCCCCCTCTGTGATTTGGGGATCTTTAGATCCCCCATCTTCACCTCTCTGTGATCTGGGGACCCCTAGACCCCCCTTCCCCTTCTGTGACTTGGGGATCTTTAGACACCCCCGCCTCACCCATGTGATTTGGGGACCTCTAAACCTCCCACATTTCCCCTTTGTGATTTGGGGACCCCCTAGAACACCCATGTTCCCACACTCTGTGATTTAAGAACCCTAGGCCCCCACCTCCCCCCTCTGTGATTTGGGGACCCCCTAGACTCCCCACTTTCCCCCACTGTGATTTGGGGGCCCCTAGACCCCTCACCTTCCCACATTTGGTGATTTGGGAACCCTAGACCCCTCACCTTCCTCCCTCCGTGATTTGGGGACCCCTAGACCCCCTCATCTTCCCTTTTGAGATTTGGGGGCCCCTGGACCCCCCACCTTCTCCTCTCTAGCCTCGTGGCCCTGCTGCCGTGCAGCTGCCATCTTTTGCTCCTTTTGGAATTTGCATGAGAGAAAGGAAAGAGAACAACAGCATTCCAGCTCTTGCGGCTGACACTTCCTTCTGGAATGAACAGCATGACTCGTTTTATCTGGGAGGCCAGCTCTCATTCTGGCGCTACTTAAGTTTTGAGCCCTGGGCCCGTTTCTCAGGAGATGATGGTGGGAGCCCCAGTGCCTGCAACACATCGGGCCGGTGCTGACTGAGGGACTGGGCTGGAGGGCTCCCTGTGTCCCTCACAGCCTGGAGAGGCCCACAGAGTCAGGGACTCTGGAATGTTATCTGAGCACTCCTGGTGATCCCTCTTGTAGATTAAGCAACTGGGTGCTACTGGTGGCCAGTGGTGCTGCCCGAACACTCAGTTCACCCTTTGCCTCCTCCAGAGGCCTCGGTCATGTGTCTTGCAAATGGGCAGGATGCCTCGCCAGGACAGGGTGCAGGTGGGGGCTGAGAGGGCGAGGGCCTGGACTCCTCCCCGGCTCCTCCCTTGCTGCCAAAAACCAAGCTCCCAGTCCGAGGGGAGTGAGGCCGGCCAGGGAGGGCCTGGCAGGGAATAGGGGTGACAGGGTGTTGGCTTTGATAGGGGACAAGGGGGACCGGCGGGTCAGAAGATATGGGGTGGAAGGGCAGAGGGGCGCCGTGGCGGGGCTGTGGGCCCAGCTCAGGACAGGACTGGCCTGGGTCTGGGCCTGGGCTAATTCTAGCCTCCCCTTGGGCGAGTCCTGGCCCCTTTTCTTGCCTTAGGGTGCCCCTGCCCACACAGGCGGTGGGCGTGAGGGAGTGGGCTGGTGAGCTCTGGGGGAGCACCGCCCTCCTCTGGGGTAGCATCACCCTCCTCTGCAGGGGCACCATCCTGAGGAGCAGCCCTTCCATCTCTGCCCACAAGTAGCTGAGCCTCTCAGGCAAGCTCAGTCTCTCCTGGGCCTGCAAGGCTGGATGGGGTGGGGTGACCCCCGGGGCCCTCTGGCCTCTGAGAGCAAAGCTCTGGGGTGCAGAGCCCGCAGGCCAGAAAAGGCGGACCAGGCACTTAAAGAAGGCAGAAAAGGCAGCCCCGGCAGGAAAGCCATGCCTGAGGCTGACCTGTGAACCTGCTCTGCAGGTGGGGAGGCAGGGCCTGGGAGGCCAAGGGACTTCTCGGCTCCTCCCGGCTCACACCTCTTTCTCCTCTGAGTGGCAGAGTGTGAAGTCTCAGTGCAAAGCCGCTCTGTGTAGTGGATAGCTGCGCTGCTGTTTTTCTGAATATTTTATCGATTTTCAAAGTTTTTTAAAAATATTTTATTTTAAAGATGTGGGATACAATTCAGGATTAGGTATACAAGTGGACATCGTACCAACGTTTTCAACAAAGACAGCACACGATCATTAAAAAAATCTCACTGGGTTCGGTGGCTCAGTCTGTAATCCCGCGCCTTTGGGAGGCTGAGGCGAGTGGATTGCCTGAGCCTGCGGGTTCGAGACCCGCCTGGGCAGCAAGACCTCAACTCTACAATAAATCAAAAAATCAGCCGGGCGTGGTAGTGCATGCCTGTAATTCCGGCTACTCGGAAGGCTGAGGCGGAAGGATCGCTGGAGCCCAGCAGGCGAGGCTGCGGTGGCGGGGAGCAGCCACTGCACTCCAGTCTGGGCGACAGAGTGAGACTCCAACTCAACAACGACAAAAAAACAAACAAAAAACTCCATTGTGGCTCAGCCTGTAATCCTGCACTTTGGGAGGTCGAGGTGAGTGAATTGCCTGAGCCCGCAGGTTTGAGACCCATCTGGGCAACTTGGCGAGACCTCATCTCTACAATAAATCAAAATAAATTAGCCAAGTGTGGTAGCGCGCGCCTGTAGTTCCAGCTACTCGGAAGGCTGAGTGGAAGGATTGCCAGAGCCCAGCGGGTCAAGGCTGTGGTGGCCGGGACGTGCCACTGCACTCCAGTCTGGGCGACAGAGTGACTCTAACTCAAAAAAAAAAAAAAAAAACTCCATTAATACAGGAAGTGAGGCCAGGTGTGGTGGCACACGCCTGTCATCCCAGTACTTTGGGAGGCCGAGGCAAGAGGATTGCTTGAGATTAGGAGTTTGAGACCGGCACTTTGGGAGGCCGAGGCAGGAGGATGCTTGAGACTGGGAGTTTGAAACCAGCCTGGGCAACATGGCGACACCTCATCTCTCCAAAGAATCAAAAAATTGGCCAGGTGTAGTGGCGCCTGCCTGTAACTCCAGCTACTCAGGAGGTTGAGGTGGGAGGATCGCCTGAGCCCAGGAGGCTGACGCTGCAGTGACCCCTGTTGTCATGAATGTGCCACTGCCCTCCAACCTGGGCAACAGAGTGAGACCCCAACTAAAAAATATATACATACAGAAGGTGAAAAGAGCACAAGACGGCGACTTGCCAGCCTCTTGCTCTTGCCCGGTCCTGGGGTGTCTGTGGGCTTCATGCGTGTCATCCCGGCCCTCCTCAGAGCACAGAGCTCCTGAACCTCCCCTCCTGGAAGCAGCTGGTCCTGGGAATGGCCAGATGTCAGTTCTGACACACCTGGTCACAGCCCAGCTCACGGATGGTTTTGCTGGCAACCTTGGCCGAGCAGTTGAGGCGAATGAGGGATTCACCAACGTGTGAAGGAGTGATCGAGGGGTGGCTGTGGCGAACGGGTGACGCGTGTGGCTGGGATGACGGAGTGAGCGAAGCGTGGCTGAGGTGAAGGAAAGAGGCCACGGGGTGGAGGTGGAGGGGGCCTGCGCAGTGGGAGCAGCTCCAGGGACCGCAGGGCCACCGCTCCGGGAAGCAGGGCTCCCACCAGGCGGGAGGGGCTGGCCGGGGGGGCGGCGGGCAGCTGCTGTCCCGGCCCAGAGTGGCTCGGCTTAAGGGATCTTGGCTTCGAAGGAATGTGCCGTGGGCTGCCCACTCAGGAGGGGCTAAAAAAAGCCTCGGCCTCCCCTGGGCTTTATGTGAGGTTCTCAGCTGCCCAGGTCAGCTCATCTTCACAGCCTGGCTGTCCAAGAGGGTCGGCCCAAGTCTCCACCAATGGGCAGGCAGAAAGGCCGAAGAGCGAGGTGTGGGCGAGGGAGGGGGCCGTCGCCCCAGACCCGGTGACAATACCCAGTTGTCAGCTGTGCCCTGCTGTGTTTCTTCCTTTTATAGTCAGCAGCCATGGCTCGCGGCCCCTCTGTGGGGGCTCCTGCCTGGATAAAAGCTCCGGCTCCCCACCCAGCACCACGACGGGTCCCTAGACCTCGCCTCTGCCCCAGAGCCTGTGGATAGCATGGCTCCCAAGAAGCCTGAGCCCAAGAAGGAGGCAGCCAAGCCGGCCCCCGCACCGGCCCCCGCGCCAGCCCCAGCCCCCGAGGCCCCCAAGGAGCCTGCCTTTGACCCCAAGAGCGTAAAGGTGAGGAGGCTTCCTCACTGGGACGGGGCTGGGGGCGGATTTGGGCCCCCACCTGCCTGGAAGCTTAGAGGCTGCTTGGCGTGGGCTACACTGGATCGAGGATGCGGGTGTCATGCCCGGGTCACAGCCCCCCAGGGCATTGGGCCTAGGCCTTCCCCCTCAAGACCAAGAGGCTGCAGTGTCTGAAGGGGCCTGCCCTGCCATCCCAGATTTGCCCAGGAGAGTTGGGAATGGCAGGAGGGGCGACCAGTCAAAAACCCACACTTTTAAGGTGCCCAGAGGATCACCACACAGAGTCACAGAGGTTGGCCTCCACGGAGGTCGTTCGGGGTCTTTATGGAGCACAGACACATCCGGACAGCTGCCAGTGTAGCCTGGAGTGGGTGGTGTAGACAGGCATGGAGTGTGCTTTCTGTGCCTGAGTTGGGGAAGCTGAGCAAAGCTCCTTGAGACGCCCCGACAGTGGGCGAGTGCAGGTGGGAAGAAGGCCGCGATGGGGATAAGAGGAGCCTGGGTCCCTCTCTGACTTTCTCCCTGCCCAGATGAGCCCCTCCTCCTGTGGCCTCAGCCCTGACCTCCATCTGAAGGATGCAGAGGACTGGCCCACCGGGTGGGGCGAGACGCTCCTGCCTGCAAGGAAACGGGTCCAGTTCCTCTGCCCCACCTGGCTCCCCTCAGCCAGGACCTTCCTCTCCCTGGAGTTGGTGTCAGCCCTGCCTGCTGACCTTGGCACAGAACAGAGAGGTCAAGTGGAGGCTGGTCTCAAGGGCTATAAATAGCAGGTGGAGAGTGGCGCCCCCAGGACCTCAGCCTTCTGAGCTGGTGAGGGATGGGGTAAAATAAGAGGCAGGACCCGGGCTGTGACATGAGCCGGCGCCCAGAACCCAGGGCGCCATCCATGGGACCCTCCCTCGCCCTCTCTGGTCCTGCCCAGCCCCAAGTAGGGATCTGGGCGGCCACTCTGCCAAGGATCCAGCCCACCCAGGGGACAGGCTGGGCAGAACCGTTCCTGGGCTTGAGAATGACTCGCTCTGGGGAAACAGACCCATGTGTGACTCTGGCCCCTGAAGGTTTTAAGCCGACCATCCCCTGGAGGACCCCTCCTTGCCTGTGTTTCTGAGTTGTCCTGATACAGCACCAGGTTTGCGCACGTGCTGCCAAGCTTGGTCCCCGGGGACTGGGCAGCTGCTACTCGTGGTATCCGGCGATGTCCTTCCCGTGGCCTCACCCTTCCCTCCCGCCTCCCTCAGTATCTCACCCTGGGCTGCAGTCCTCTTTGCCGTGTCTGCCTCTTCCTGGGAGTTGTAGAAGTCACTTTAAAGTAGGAGGAAAAAGCAGGTGCCTTTCAATAGAATCACTTTCCCTAGAATTGCACTTACCCACTTCCCTTGCTTAGAAGAGTCCTTGCTCAGGCCGGGCGCAGAGGCTCAGGCCTGCAATCCTAGCACTTGGGAGGCCGAAGTGGGAGGATCCTTGAGGTCAGGAGTTGAAGAGTCCATGCTCAAAGACAGAGAAGAGGCAAGCTTAAGCCCAGGCATGTGGTTATGACTGCCTATTCAGATTTTATGTTTTTCTACTGGTTTCCCTTCCGTGTTCACTCCTGCGCCTTGAAGCAAAGGGAAGCAGTTTGTCTATTTTCTTGGTGAGTCAACGCAGAGTGTTCTCTGCCCCATTTAGGGGGCTCTGCTAACTTCCGACCACCCCTGCTCTTGGCAAGTTCATTCCTGGACACAGCTGACTTCCTTCCGACCCAGTTAATCCCCCAGACTCTGCCAGCCCATGCCATCAGCCCGAGTCCTCACCGACGGAGGTCAGTTCTGGGACTCGAGATGGGCCAGGCCCACAGAAGCAGCAGCAGGGCAGGCCTAGGGAGGGTGGTCCTTGGAGAAGCTGGCCCAGGTTGGGTCCCCCCCACCCGTGGAGAGGGCATGGGGTGGGTGGGTAAGGACCATGGAGCAACATGGAAGACCTTAAATTGAAATGATGGCAAGGCACTGTGGCTCATGTCTGTAAACTTTGGGAGGCTGAGGCAGGAGGATTGCTTGAGCCCAGGAGTTTGAGACCAGCTTGGGCAAGACAGTGAGACTTCATTTCCACAAAAAATTTAAAAATTGGTTGGAGTTGGGGGTGTATGCCCTTAATCCCAGTCCCAAGTAGCTGGGACTACAGGCGTGGACCACCCGCTAATTTTTAAAATTCTCAGCTAACTTTTAAAATTTCTTGTAGAGACGAGGTCTCACCAGTTTGCCCAGGCTGGTCTTAAACCCCTAGACTCAGGCAGTCTTCTGACCTCTGCCTCCCAAAGTGCTGGGATTACAGGTACGAACCACTGTGCCCGGCCTAATAAAACTAATTTTAAAAAAATTTTTAATTTTAAAGATGTGGGGTACAATTTAGGGTTAGCTATACAAATGTTCATTATCCAACAGGTACCCTTGTTGGTGAGGTGTGCCCCGCCCCCCTGGCAGTTTCCCACTACGGCCAATCCCACCCCCCCCCGGCAGTTTCCTACTACGGCCAATCCCTTTCTTATAGTATTATGATAACTGTTCAAGGTCCGCTTATGAGTGAGGACACGTGGTACTCAGTTTTCTGTTTCTGTGATAGATCGCTGAGTGCCATCGACTCTCAAGTCCATCCGAGTTGCCGCAAAGTCCGTATGTTTGCCCCTCTTTCTGGCCTCACAGTTTTCCATTGTGCAAATGTACCACATTTTTGTTACCGGGTCCGACTTCGATGGGCAGCATGGTTGATTCCATGTTTTTGCCATCGTGAACAGAGCTGCAACAAACATGCATGTGCGAGTATCTTTTTTTGCAGAACGATTTGAGTTCCTCTGGATATATTCCCAATAGGGGGATTGCTGGGTCATATGGCAGGTCAGTTTTTAGTTCTTTCAATAAAAATAAAATTAGAAGAAAACGACGGCTCTTTCTTGGCCGTGGTCACTCACTGTCCTCAGCACTGAATTATTATGCGCTTGAGGGAAATCCAAAATGTATTCCTCCACTGAACAAGTAGTTTTGAGTGCCTACTGGGTGCCACATATTTCAATGAACAAAAACGAAAATCCCTGCCCCAAGGGAGACGTGACCTCAAGTGCAGAGGCCAGGAAGTGGGGACGGCAAGCAGAGGCCCATGCATGCGCCCTGTCCCCGGTGCCTGGGCAGGTGTCAGAGGATGAAGTCATAGCACGGTTAGCCTAAGCAGCCCACTGCACTCTATTTGCAAGTCTAAACACTGGCAACATCTCATTCTGTGAAATAGGGCAAGTGTTCTGAGGAGCCTACAGCGGAGGCTGGGCTTGGAGGTGCGGAGGCAAGGCAGGCAGGACAGAGTAGAGTGAGAGGTGGTCATATCAGAGTTGCTTTTCTGGAAAAGGTTAAAGCAGAGGGACTTCCTTGTCATGCCAGCTAACAGTCTCCCACTCGGGGACTGGGCCACGGTCATTATTTCGCACTGTCCTGAGTTCTCAGAAGGTCGATGGACAGCTTTGCTGTGGCCTGGTCTTGCGGACCTTAATGTGAGCGATGCCATATTGGTTTGGTCTGCTGGGCCCAGTGCAGGAGCCCAGTTCACACTCACAGCCTCCCATGAGTTTTGTTTAACAGGGACAGGTGCCGAGGGAGGAGTGTGGCGGGCATGGGGTGTGGGAAGCCTTCATTCATGGAAGGAAGTGGGTGTGAAGTTGGCGTGGAGTAGAGAAAGTCATCCGAGGGTGGGCACTCGTGGGCGCCCAAGCAAGGGAAGAAGGACTCAAAGCTCACCAGAGGACCGTGGCCAAGGGGAAGACTTGGGGGCAGCCGCGGAGGTAGCAGGGGGCTGGCCTGGAGAAAGAGCTTATCTTTGACCCAGGGGAATGACAACAAGGAGCCAGTGTGGGTTCGAGAATTATCCAGCTTCTCTTCCTCTCTCATTTTGCAAGTGGCGCTGAGAGAGCTTGAGGCTGCACGACACTTGTCCCTCGATATCTGTGGGGGATTGTTTCCAGGACCCCCACTGACAGCCTAAGTCCCAGGGTGCTCGAGTCCTGATCAAAGACAGCACAGTGCTCACACATAACCTACTCACCTCCTCCATACACGTCAAGTCATCTCTAGATGACTTGTCACACCTAATACGGTGTAAATCCTATGTGATAGTTATGTTGTATTTTTTAAAATTTGTGTTATATTTGATTGTTTTACTGTTATTATTATTGAGGTGGAGTCTCTCTCTCTCTGTCGCCCAGGGTGGAGTGCAGTGCCATACTCATGGCCATTGCTGCTTCGATCTGCTGGGCTCAGGTGACCCTCCCACCCTAGCCTCCCAAGTAGCTGCAACTAATGGTGCGCACCACACCTGACTAATTTTTTTATTTATTGTAGAGACGAGGTCTCGCCAAGTTTCCCTGGCTGGTCTTGAACCTGGGCTTAGGCATTCCTCTTGCCTCTGCCTCCCAAAGGACTGGGATGACAGGCACGAGCTACAGTACCCAGCTACGTGTTGTTATTTATTTATTTATTTATTTATTTATTCATTCATTTTTGAGTTGGAGTCTCACTCCATCGCCCAGACTGGAGTGCAGTGGCGCTCCCGGCCACCGCAGCCTCGACCTGCCGGGCTCCGGCGATCCTTCCGCCTCAGCCTTCCGAGTAGCCGGAATTACAGGTGCGCGCTACCATGCCCGGCTGATTTTTGATTTATTGTAGAGATGCGGTCTCGCCAAGTTGCCCAGGCGGGTCTCGAACCCACGGGCTCAGGCAATCCACTCACCTCGGCCTCCCAAGGCGCGGGATGACAGGCTGAGCCACCGAGCCCGGCTTGTTATTTTTTATTGATGTATTTTTCTGAATATTTTCAATCTGTGGCTTGCTGATCCCAAGCCCGTGGGTGCGCAGCCTGTCGTGGCTCGCTCCTCAGGAGACTGGGGTGGCAAATGCGGCTCCTGGGGAAGCGTCCCTCATTAGAGGCCCACAGGAGGCCACTTCTGCTCCCTGCGGGGGCCTTTGCAGCGGCCTCCACAATCCCAGCCCTCACGCCTCTTTCCCTCCCCACAGATAGACTTCACCACGGACCAGATCGAAGGTGAGTGGGGACAACCCCACCTTCCTGCCCTGTTGTGCTTTCCTGGGGGACAGGGAGGGGAAGGGGGAGGAGGTAGGGGAGGGGGAAGGAGAAAGGAGAGGGGAGGGGAAGGGAAGGGGGAGGAGGGGAGGGAGGAAGGGGAGGATGCTGAGGGCATGGGAAGGAGTGGGAGGAGGAGTCAGGGGAAGAGGGGGAGGAGGGGGAGGAGTAAGGGGTGGGGGACGAAGGGGAGGTGGACCAGGGGGCGGTGTCATCCTCGTGGTAGTGGTGATCATTAATACTGTCACCCAGCACTCCTGTCTTGAGCATCCGCCCCGGGCCAGGCACAGTCCTCAGCACTTTACACAGATCCACTTGTTTAATTCTCAGAATACACCAGCAGCAGCCGCTGTCACCACTTTGCATTCTTTTCTTTTTTTTTTGAGTTGGAGTCTCACTCTGTCCCCAGACTGGAGCACAGTGGCAAGCCCACGGCCGCTGCAGCCTCGACCTGCTCCTGCTGGGCTCAGGCAATCCTTCTACCTCAGCCTTCCAAGTAGCTGGGACTACAGGCATACAACACCATGTCTGGCTAATCTCCATGTCTGGAGATGAGGTCTCACCAAGTTGCCCAGGCTGGTCTCGAACCCGAGGGCTTAGGCAATCCTCTCCCCTTGGCGTCCCAAAGTGCTAGGATTAGAGGCGTGAGCCACGGCACCCAGCCTACCACCTGCATGCTACAGGGAGTGAAACCAGGCACGGCGAGGTCAGGGCTTGTCTCACGGGTGGACCATGGGGGACTAGGATGCAGGCTCAGGCAGACCTGACTTGAGACATGTGACCTCAGCTACCCTGCTAGATCGCCAGGGCCACCAGAGATGCTCAGCAAACCTTCGTGCCTTTTTTCCTACACCC
This sequence comes from Cephalopachus bancanus, assembly GCA_027257055.1. NCBI lineage: Eukaryota > Metazoa > Chordata > Mammalia > Primates > Tarsiidae > Cephalopachus > Cephalopachus bancanus. The sequence continues at coordinate 308,956 of JAPVLO010000579.1, read as the reverse complement.
CCAAATCTATGGAAGAATCTGGAAGCCCTTGTTTCTGGCCCAGCTACTGGAAAGCCCCTCTGAGGCTACCGGTGTCCCTTCCCCCATCACTGCATCTGCCCAGACGTGATCCAAATGGTGGCAGGGCAGGCAGCGACAGTGCGGCCGCCACAGCTCTTCTCCTCCCTCATACGTGTTGCCAAAGCCCACCGTCTTCCAGCTCCATGTTCTCGCCATTGGTGGGAGTCTGGCGTTGGAAAGTAACATGTTTCATCCTGAGATAGCTACGTGTCCCCGGATGCAAAGAGGGCTCCCTGCTGTGCCCCGTGCCCCTTTGTTCCCCTACCAAATGCTCCCAGGACCACAAAATCCCAGGATTTGAAAGACATTTGAAAGATGGCCTGATCTAACCCCCTCAGGCTAAGCACATCCTCTTTTTTTTTGACTTGGAGTCTCCCTCTGTCTCCGAGGCTGGAGTGCAGTGGCACACTCATGGCCACCACAGCCTCGACCTGCTGGCCTCAGGCTGTCCTTCTGCCTCAGCCTTTCAAGGAGCTAGAACTTCAGGCGTGCGCCACCACACCCAGCTAATTTTTTGATTTATTGTAGAGACTAGATCTCACCACGTTGCCCAGGCTGGTCTTGAATCCCTGGGCTCAGGCAATCCTCTCGCCTTGGCCTCCCAAAGTGCTTGGATTACAGGTGTGAGCTGCTGCGCCTGGCCTTTTTTGTTTGCTTTTGGGGCAAGGTCTTGCTTGGTCTCCCAGGCTGGAGTGCAGTGGCACGTTCATAGCCACCCCAGGGTTGACCTGCTGGGCTCTGGTGATCCTTCTGCCTCAGCTCTCCAAGCAGTGGGAACTATAGGCACGTGCTACCATGCCTGGCTAATTTTTTGACTTATTGTAGAGACGAGGTCTTGCCAAGCCAGGCTAGTCTCTAACCCGTGGGCTTAGGCAGTCCTCTCACCTTGGCCTCCCTAAGTGCTGGGATTACAGAAATCTTAATTTTCTTATCTACAAAGTGAGGGCATTTTTTCCTTCTTAGGCTTGTTTTCTCTAGGCAACATGGCCCTGATTTCTTTTATGCTTTTTGCTCTTGGGAACAAGTTCTGCCATTTCAGTTAGGAGCTTGAGTGGGAGGGGGCCAGGGAGCAGTTCACATCATGTGACAACAGCGGGGGTGGGAGGTGGGGGAGTAGGGACGTGGTGGGAACCCCAGGCCCACGCTGGGGTGGGCCTGGGGCACCAGGTGGCCTCTTCCGCTGTTCCAGAAAGGCAGGGCTGGGGAGGGCCTGGGATGCGAGAGCCACATGGACCGCTGCTCGGCCCGGGGGAGGCTGGGCGGTCCAGCCTCCGCCTCCTGTGCCCGGGGCCGATGCTGGCGTCCTCCGCAGAGTTCAAGGAGGCCTTCTCACTGTTTGACCGGACACCGACGGGAGAGATGAAGATCACCTACGGGCAATGCGGGGACGTGCTGCGGGCGCTGGGCCAGAACCCCACCAACGCCGAGGTGCTGCGCGTCCTGGGCAAGCCCAAGCCCGAAGGTACAGCTGGCCTGTGGAGGGAGGCCACACTGGATCCTCGCCGGATCTACCTCCTGCCTCCTGGGCCAGTCCCATCTCAGGAGTTGATCTAGAAGCCCCTGCATGTGGTGGGACCGTGAGGAATGTGACCCGGGCTTGTCTTCAGTGAGGAATGTGACCTGGGCTTGTCTTCAGCTGGCTCCCCAGGGTGCCGGGGACACAGCCGGCAGGAGGGCAAGGGGGAACTGACAGCCACCCCGCAGCTCTGCCCCACCCCAGTGGCTCTGTTGAGGTAGCTGTCGCAATCCTGAGAGATCCTGTGATCTTTTTTTTTTTTTTTTTGAGTCAGAGTCTCACTCTGTTGCCCAGGCTGGAGGGCAGTGGCACACTCATGGCCACAGCAGCCTGGACCTGCTGGCCTCAGGTGATCCTTCCGCCTCAGCCTTCCAAGTAGCTGGGACCACAGGCACGTGCCATCACGCCTGGCTAATTTTTTGATTTACTGTAGAGACGAGGTTTTGCCAAGTTGCCCAGGCGGGTCTCTAATCCCTGGGCTCAGACAATCCTCTGGCCTCTGCCTCCCAAAGTGCTGGGATGACAGGCATGAATCACTATGCCTGGCCTTTATTTTTTTTTCTTGAGTTGGGGTTCCACCGTGCTGCCCACGCTGGAGTGCAGTGGCACAATCATGGCTCACCCCAGCCTTGACCTCCTGGGCTCAGGTGATCCTCTCTCCTCAGTCTCCCAGTCAGCTGGGGCTGCCGGTGTGTGCCACTAAGCCTGGCTAACTTTTTGATTATTTGTAGACGAGGTCTTGCCACGTTGCTCAGGCTGGATATTAAGCTTCTGACACACGCCACGCAGGAGAGGTGTGCTGTTCACAGGAGAACCACACGTGTACAGCATTACCGACTCAGCATGGCTCTAAGCAGGGTGTCTCAGGAGATGGGCCCCTGCAGTCCTGCAACATGCCTTCCTTCGGCCCTGTGGGTTTGCCTTTGGGACCGTGGGGCTATCACAGGTCGATGTCCACACTGTGAGTGTGTGGCCCGTGGGCCTTCCACCCGTGGCCATCGCTGCAGCTCCCTGCCCAGCCGGCCCCCCCGAGGTCTGGTGGAGTCCGGCCTCTTCCTCCTGCGGCCCTCGTCCTTCTACTGCGGAAGAGGGCCCCAAGTCAGGTCTCCCGGGCTCAGGTGCCCAGCCTTGTTCCTGGGCAGCCCCGTGCCCCTGCAGAGGGGCAGCGGTGCTGGGGGAGGCCCCTGCCAGAGCAGCTGCTCACACGGCTGTCTCTCTGCCCCTGAAGAGATGAGCGCCAAGATGCTGGACTTCGAGACGTTCCTGCCCATCCTGCAGCACATCTCCCGCAATAAGGAGCAGGGCACCTACGAGGACTTCGTGGAGGGGCTGCGCGTCTTCGACAAGGAGAGCAACGGCACGGTCATGGGCGCTGAGCTCCGGCATGTCCTTGCCACCTTGGGTGCGCAGCTGGCCGGGGGGCTGTTGGGAGCTGGAGGGTGGGTGCCGCGGCAGGTGGAGGGGCCACAGGTCCTAGGGGACCACGTCCCGACCCAGGCCCTGAGGCCTTGGGTGCACGGCTTGAGTGAGGAGGCCGGGTGGGAGGCGGAGACAGGTTTCATGGTGAGTGTGGGGTCCGCGGGTCTCTGGGGACCACGTCCTGACCCAGACCCTGAGGACCCAGACCCTAGGGCCAACAGGTCTGGGGAGGTGGAGGGGAGGGTCACCCTTCTCCAGGGTGGCCCAGCCTCCTGCCCTGGCTTCCGCCTCACCCGGCCAGGCAGAGGTCAGGTCAAGGGGACGACTCCAGGGACCACGGGGCTCCACCCGGCCCCTCTCCAGAGCCTGGAGGGGCCGCGTGGCCGGAGCCCCTTCCCGCCCGGGGAGTCTGGGACTTCGGACTTGGGGCCCGGAGTCTCCCCAGTCCCTGACTCTGCTGCCGCCTGGAATCCAGCGCCCTCTCCTCCTGACCCGCAGGGGAGAAGATGACGGAGGCGGAGGTAGAGCAGCTGCTGGCCGGCCAGGAGGACGCCAACGGCTGCATCAACTACGAGGGTACGAGGCCCGGTGGCTGGGGGGAGGAAGGGAGGCGGGGGCGAGGGCGGCAGGGGTGGCGGCGGGCGGGGTGTGGCATGGGGGGAAGGCGGTGGGCGGAGGCGGCGGCGCGCGGCGGGCGGCCGGGAGGGGGCGCAGGGAGGGCGGCACGGGGTCCCCGGCCGCCCTCCTGCGGCGAGGGCAGGGCGTGGCGCTGCAGCCCTCCGACGTGCCTGGCCGACTGCCCGCTGCGGAGCCCGGACTTCTCAGCAAGGGGTGATGTCAGTGCCCCTCTCAGGGCTGCGGGACGCGCGGTCCGTTCTTGCGGGTGCGGGCTCTCCCCTCCTCCTCGCCCCCCACCCTCACAAGATGAGGGGGCGGGCGGCGGAGTCGGGCGGGGCCGGGGAGGGCGGAGGCCCGAGGGCCGCTGACGCCCGCCTTTCTCTCCAGCCTTCGTCAAGCACATCATGTCCGGCTGAAGCGGCTCCTCGGTGAGCGGCGCCCCCTCCCGGCCCCTCCCGGGCCGCGCCGACGCCCTGCGGGGTCTGCCCGGCCCAGCCCCTCGGGGCGACGCGGAGGTCGGACGGGAGCGCGGAGCTGCCCGCCTCCCGGCCCCGGCGTCCCGGCCCTGCCTCCCTCCTGCCTCCGGGCCCCGCCCCCTTCCTGCCTCCCCCCTCCTCCCTCCTCCCTCCGCCCTCCTCCCTCCGCCCTCCTGCCTCCGGGCCCCTGCGTCCCTCCTGCCCCTGCCCCCTCCTGGTCCTCGCACTGTCTTGACCCTCCTGGCCTCTCCAGGATCTCCAGGGAGGCCTTCCCTCAGGCTCGGGGCCTCACGCGGAGGCCTCCGGGCTGAGAAAGCCAGTCCCAGGTGGCAGGGGGTCCTGCCCTGTGCTCCGGACCCCGTTGTCCCAGCTTCCTTCTTGGTCTTCCCTGGACTTTCCTGGCCTCCCCTGGCCCACCCTGGTGTCCCCAGCCCCCCCGGGCCTGTGCCCTCTGGAGGATGGCAAGGGCCGTGTGACGCGGGGCTGGCGTGTCCCCTCTGCTTTCTTGCAGGTGCTGGGTCCTTGGCCTTGTCCCCTCCGGCGGGCTCGTGAGAGGCCCAGTGGCTGAGCTGAGATGGAGTCCGGGCCTCCCTGTCAATAAACAGCTCCGGCAGGGCTGGGCCGGCTCCGCGATTCTGACCCGTCTCTGGGTGGTGTTTTAAAAACGGAATCATGAATGGGGGGGGGGTGCGTGCGCGTGTGAGAAAACGTCACCTGAACCCTCACGTGTGCTCAGAGAAGTGGGTGGCCACCGGGAGCTGGGAGACCAGGGCAAGGCCGAGGAGTCCATCAGCCCACCAGACGCGTGCCGAAGGGCCGTGGCTCGACGGCTGCCGCCGTCTGTCGCGCGGCTGTTTCAGTCCCTCCAGGGTCCACTCGCGACCTTCTCGCCTCCACGGGGAGGGGCCGGGCTGAGCCAGGGGTCCTTCCGGGGTCCTTGCTGCTGCTGCTTTTTAGAGTCAGTGTCACTTTGTGTGTTTGGAGAGTCCGGGTCTCGCCCCGTCGCCCAGGCTGGAGCGCAGCCCTGCGATCATCGCTCACTGCAGCCTCCAACTCCTGGCCTCATGCCATCCTCCCACCTCTGCCTCCCGAGTGGCTGGGACCACAGGCCTGTGTCCCTGCATCTGGCTTCCTCATATCAACCTCTCCCCGCAGCTTAGGAGGCAAGAGTCATCCTGTGTAAGGATTCTAGAATATCCCGTAGGAGGAACGAGAACCACAAACTCAGCTCACAGGTCCTCTGGTTCCCACTCCAGTGAAGGTGGTGGCAGGGGGTATTCATAGTTCAAACACCATTTTCATCAACTTTATTCCCTGTCAGGACTAACACGGCTCCCTGTGGCCTCCTGGCCACTTTTTTTTTTTTTGAGTTGGAGTCTCACTCTGTCGCCCAGACTGGAGCCTCTACCCGCTGGGCTCCGGCGATCCTTCCGCCTCAACCTTCCAAGTAGCTGGAACTACAGCGCTACCACGCCCGGCTGATTTTTTGATTTACTGTAGAGATGAGGTCTCGCTGCCCAGGCGGGTCTCGAACCCGCGGGCTCAGGCGATCCACTCCCCTGAGCCTCCCAAAGGCCGGGACTACAGGCTGAGCCACCGAGCCCGGCTCTCCCGGCCACTCCTAACCCTTTCCATCTGGCTTCCAAGCTTTCCTGCTGACCTCCTTCCTATCAGCTCTGCCCCCTCCCCCCCCCTCCCTCTACCCCTCCCCCCAGTCATCTCCCTCTCTCCTGATGTTTGCTCCTTTCTACCCGTTCGGACCATCCCCACCCCTGACGACCCGCCAGGCCCACCCTTGCCTCGACTCTTCCCCACTGCCACAAGCTGCCACCCTTCTGGAGCACAGATCCCTGTGCTCATGAGTGAGTGGCGGCCACACTCCGGCCTCGCTCCCTTTGCCAGGTGGGGTGGAAGCAGGAGATGTCAGCGTGAGAGGGGACTCCCAGTGTCCCAGTGGAGCGTGATCCCCCGAGGGCCACGGTTGGCGCGGGGCCACTGTGGCCCGCTGTCGGAGGCCCGGGACCTCGAACCGGGCCTTCGGGGTCGCCGGGGCCGCAGTAGCCACCTCTCGCCACTAGAGGGCACACGGGCTGCGGCCTCCCGCAGGACCGCGGCCGCGCGGGCCGGGAGGGAAGGGCATCCCGTGGGTTGAAGGACCGAGGAGGCGCTCGGCCCCCTCTGGGCCTGCCGAGGACGCACAGCCGTGTGCCGCAGGCGTGCCCCAGGAAGGTCTTGCAAGGGGGGGGTGCGCAGGGAGGACGCTGTGCTAGCCCCGGCCTCCAGGTCAGCTCGGCAGTGGCACGTCCCCACTCAGTCTTAGGGCCAAGGGGGGAGAAGGGGAAGTTTTACTTTAACCTGACTGCACGCACGTGCTGAACCTGCAGTGAGGAGGCCTCCATTCAAAATAGCCACTGAGGGTCAGGCTCTTGCCTGTCATCCCAGCAGGTTGGGAGGCCGAGGCGGAAGGATTGCTTGAGTCCAGCCGGGGCAACACAGTGAGACCTTGTCTACCAAAAATTATGTCTATCTGAATTAGCCGGGTGTGATGGTGTGCACCTGTAACCCAAGCAACTCGGGAGGCTGCGGCAGGTGGATCACCTGAACCCAGGAGGTCGAGGCTGCGGTGAGCCATGATCGTGCCACTGCACTTCACAGTGGGCGACAGAGTGAGACCCTGACTCAGAAACAGTTGTCAAGTGCACCGTCGTAGGTGCCTTGGGGGATAACGCCAAAGTCACCCACAGCCTCTCCCTCCACAAGTTGACACTGCACTTGAGGGACAATGACATAGATGCGAGTCGAACCGTGTTAAAGACAAAACAGAAACATTGGCATCGGGCCCCAGGGAGAGGCTGGGTCAGAGCGTGAGGAGCCCGGAGTGGCCAAGGGGGGTGAGCCTGGCTGAGATATAAACAGGCAAGAGGCCCCAGGGGGTTCATCCCGGCCAGGGTCGCCAGTCACCACAGTCCCTGGCTTTAATATTCGGGTAAAAAGCAATAAGGAAGGAGGAGGAGAGCAAACAAGGCCTGGAGAAAACAGAGGATGGGATCGGGGGAGGTAGGGCGGGACGGCGACTCACTGGACCACATGCCCTACTTCAGAGGTACTTGCTCTAGGGTGAAGGGCACTGACTCCCAGATACTCACTCAAGAGGTCCTCACTCTAGGACGAGGTGAACCCACTCGGAGGTACTCACTCTAGGATGGGAGACACTCCCTTTGAGGTACTCATTCTATGGCGAGGGGCACCCACTCAGATGTATTCACCCTAGGGCAAGGTACACCGACGCAGAGATACTCACTCTAGGGTGAGAGGCACCCACGCAGAGGTCCTCTCTCTACGGTGCAGTGCACTGACTTCAAGGTACTCCCTCTAGGGCAAGGTGCACTGTCTCAGAGGTACTCACTCTAGGGCAAGGGCCAGCGACTCGGAGGTACTTGCTGTAGGGTGAAGCGCACCGACTCCGAGGTACTCCCTTGGAGCTACTCATAAAGTACCAATCTGAAGAGAATCTGGGAAGGGCTCGTTCTTTCCGCCATGATCTTAGAACCCTAAAGATCCTGCCTGTCGGGTTGGAAGTGCCCTCAGTCCAACCTCTTTGTGGAAGCCCTGTGTGAAGCTGCCCATGCCCACTTGAATACCTCCGGGTCATGGTCTACTTCCTCGTTCTGAAAACTCTCTTTGGTATTCCGTTTTTTGAGTCAGAATCTGACATTTCCCTTCCCGAGACTTCCACCCCACGGCCCTGGATTTGTCTTCCAACATGGCCCGGGAAAGCCCGAGACCATCGACTCCCTGCACCAGGAGCGGGCATCTTCTCTCTTCTCAGCGGAGCAGGTGCTTGCTGTTGGCTCAGATCCTCAAATCCCTTTACAGCACCCGTTGCCCTCGACCAGGCACTGTCGCGGGCCTTGGTTTTTCCTGGAGCTGGGGAGTTCTGCTGATATCACACAGCTGGCACGAAGCCCTCGCCATCTGGGTCCTCTTGCCCTGAGCGTAAGGAAAAGTATAGTTCTGTTGGCTTTGACACCGATGCGATTTTGTCTTGCGCTGGGCCTTCTTGGCCTTTTCCTGCAGCTCCATGTCATGGCTCCACGTTCCTTCTGTGAGCAGCTCCGGGTAAGAACCCCCAGAACTCTGAGGGGCCAGCCACCCCCTTGCATCCCCGCCCTCCCCTGTGTCCTTATACACTGGTTTGCAATCATACTCTTACAATTTTGCTTTTGAGGCTGGGCACAGTGGCTCACGTCTGTAGTCCCAGCACTTTGGGAGGCCAAGGCAGGAGGATCATTTGAGGTCGGGAGTTTGAGACCAGCCTGGAAACATAGATCCCATCTCTACAAATAATGACAACAATAATAAAAAGCGTGTGTCGCTTGTAACATTCTTTCCTCCTCTGACGGGAGCAGAGGCTCTCCACCACGACAACCCTTGGACCTATTTGTGCTCTGTTTTCCAAGAAGAGGGCTTGGCCTCTCTGTCATATTTCTGGATGGGTCAACGATCCCAAAAAGGCCAAGAGCCACAGTTTTGGAGCCTGTGCAAGCTTCTGTTTATCTTTCCCAGAATGTTTGGACATCGCATCTGGCCGGCCAGGCTTCCTGTGGGCCTGCCCATCTCCCTCCCAGGACTCCCTTCATTTCCACCTCCCCTGCCACTCCTGTGGTCCTTTGTGGTGTAGACAGGCAGCTCCACTCACCACTCTGGGCTCCTCCGTGGGCCCACTTTGAGCTGCCTGGGCACCCCACCCCACTCCTCTGAGTCTTGTTCCAGACCCAGCTGGATCCCCATGGGGCACACCCCCAGCTGGCGTGAGGGCACACAGGCTCGCAGACCAGTGAGGTCGTGTCCTCTGGCCCTTCCTTCATCAGGCTCCAGGGGCAGGCCCTGGCCTTCTCCTCTGATGGGTGGGTTCCCTGTGGGGTAGCTCTTTCTGGTGGTCAGCACTCACACACCCCTGATGCCACGAGGCTATTTTTAAAAATTTCTTTATTTTTATTTGAGTTGGAGTCTCACTCTGTGGCCCAGGCTGGAATGCAGTGGCACGGTCATGGCTCACTGCAAGCCATCACCGTCTGGGCTCAGGCGGTCCTCCCGCCTCAGCCTCCTGAGTAGCTGGGACCATAGGCACACCACCATACTCAGTTAATTTTTTGACTTTTTTTGGTATGGACAAGGTCTTGCTATGTTGTTCAGGCTGGTCTCCAACTCCTGGGCAGAAGTGATCCTCCCACCTGAGCTTCCCAGGGCGCTGACATTACAGGCATGAGCCGGAACATCCAGCCCTTTTTTAGAATGGAGCTCACTGTCAAATGGAAAGGATACCCATCTTACACGTTTTTGGTCACACCCAAGAGGGTATAAGCATTTTCTAAAAGCTTTTAGTATTTTGCATTAGATGGATTGTATATGGTGTTAGTTATTAGGAACAGACATGCCATTTGGTAACTGAGGCCTGTGCTCAGGGTGGGGACAGGGAATAGGGTGTGTCCATGCCTCAGTTTTCTTTGCAATCTGAAACGTTGGTCTTGACTCCCGTGAACTTGAAACCACACATCTGTCTGTGCTGGTCCCAACGCCCACCCCTGAGCCTTCAAAGGAGATTCACATAACAGCCTCTCTGGTCCTGCCTGCTCCCATTCCTCTCCACTCACACTCTCTAGGACTCCATTCAGCCAGCCGTGCCCTACATCAGTGGTCCCCAGCCTTTATGGCCTCAGGGACTGGCTTCATGGAAGACAGTTTGTCCTCAGTCCGAGGGAGAAGGTGGCCTCTGTGCCGTCCAACTTCCTTGCTCATGTTCATCTGTGTTTGCAGCCACTCCCCAGTGCTAGCATCACCGTCTGAACTCCACCTCAGATCATTAGGCATCAGATTCCCAGAAGGAGCAAGCATCCTAGATGCCTCGCATGCCCAGTCCATGATAGGCTTGCGTTCCTAAGAGCATCTATGCTGCCAGAGCTCAAGCGGTAATGTGAGCCATGGGGAGCAGCTGTAAATACAGATGAAGCTTCACTTGCTGGCCTGCTGCTCACCTCCTGCTGTGTGGCCTGGCCTCTAATGGGCCACGGAATAGACCCTTGCCCGACACAGAGGGACACAGTAGAGGTCAAGGATCTGCATGACAAACTTGGGCACCAGTTGAAACGTGCCGAGAATGCTTGTTTCACAGTCACCTACTCAGTGCATTTTATCGCCGGTTTTGCTTTGAAGTAGAATTGAGTCTTTGTGACATTATGCCAGCATTGGGTTTCTTACAACGGCGGCTGGCATCCTGTCAGGTCTCTGAAGTCTATAAAATGGAATAAGACCTAGTTCTTGCCCTTGAGGAAGATCGGGTCTGACAGCTAAGCCAAGACATGTGTTGTGCACAAATAAAAAGTTACCATGCAGAAGGCCAATGCTTAAGATAGGTACAAAGAAGTGGGAATTTTTTTTTTCTTTATTTCAGTAGCCTCAGGGGGTACAACTAGCTTTTGGTTATGTGGCTGCATTGTATAGCGGCAAAAAAGTCTGGGCTTTAAGTGTGCTTGCTCCCACCTGTGCACATTGTATCCAACAGGTGATTTTTTGTCCTTCCGCCCCTCCCCCCTCCTTTGAAGTCATGCTGTTCTCTGTGCCTCAGCAGGGAATTTTAAAGGAGGAGGCAGTGAGGACTTCAGAGGAGGCGCCTCAGTGGAGGAGAATCTCACATGTAAACTTCACCTCTTGGCCAGGCCAGTTCATGCCTGCCATCCCAGCACGTTGGGAGGCTGAGACAGGAGGACTGCTTGAGCCCAGGAGTTTGAGACCAGTCTAGGTAACCTAGTGAGAACTTGTCTCTACAAAAAATAAGAAAGACAACAAACATAAACTCTGCCACCGAAGGATGGGAGTGATTTAGACACACTCATAGAAGCAGTGGAACAGTGTTCAAGAGTCGACTCGCAGGGCCAGGTGCGGTGGCTCACACCTGCAGGAGCTGGGATGATTCCTTGGGCCCAAAAGTCGGAGCCTGCAGTGACCTGTGACGGTGCCACTGCACTCCAGCCTGGGCCACAGAGTGGGATCCTGTCTCAAAAAAAAAGAAGTTTCAGCCTGAGAAAGTTGACTAAAAATAAAAACAGGTGTAGTCTCAGGGTCAGTTGCACTCACCAACTCTGTAACTTTGGGCAAATTTTTTAACCTCTCTGTGACTCAGTTTCCTAACCTATGAAATGGGGATGATATTTTACTGATCTGATTTAGTTACTATGAGGATTAAATAAGCTAAAACATGGAAAGCCCCTCAAACAGCATCTGCAATACAGTAAGGACCCCAAAACATTGTTGGCTCAGCAGGGGAAGGACATCTCAACACAGGGAATAGCCTCAGCAAGAGGAGGAAAGCATAGGGCTGGTTACTCTTTTGGGAAACTCAGGAATAATAGAAATGCTTGGAAGGTAAATGGGGAGGTAGAGGAGAGAGAGAGAGAGAGAGAGAGATACACAGAGACAGAGAGAGGAGAGAGAGACAGAGGCACTCACAGGGAGGGAGGGAGGGACAGAGAGAGAGAGAGGAGAGAGCAAGAGAAAGGAGAGAGAGAGGAAAGACAGACACACACAGAGAGAAAGAGACAGAAACACGCACAGAGGCAGTGAGAGAGAGAGGCAGGACAGAGACACACACACAGAAACGGAGGTACACATACAGGGAAAGAGACAATGAGAGACAGAGAGGAGGAGAAAGAGAGGGTGAGAAAGAGGAAGAGAGAGAGACAGGAGAGGCAGATGAAGGGGTGGGGGGAGACACACACACACATACACACAGAGAAAGAGAGCGGAGAGAGCACATGTTCACACTCCCAGCACCTCCCTCCTGTGCACAGCGACCCTGCACTGATGCGATTCCGAGTGCAGGGTTCATTTTCTCATGAGGAAGGTGTGCTCTTTCTCATTCCACAGATGAGGAAACTGAGACTTCAAGGCCAAATTACTCTTGCAAGGACTCTCGGCAAGTGGCCGAAAGCTTCGGGAATCAGACCCATAGCCGCCCCTGCCTCAGTTGCCATCTCAGCATCAGCTGTACTGCCCTTTGTCCTCCCTGGGCCCTCCCCAGCTCCCTCCAATACCGTGGAGTAGAAAAAGAAGGCAGCCGGGTTCTGTCACCACCAGCTGAGCTTGTCACCTGTCAAGTGGGTTTCTCATTCTGGGCTTCAGTTTCCTTCTTCAAAACATTATTTTTTATTATTATTATTGAGACGGGGTCTCCCTATGTTGCCAGGCTGGTCTCGAACTCCTGGGCTCAAGCGATCCTCCCCCCTTGGCTTCCCACAGTGCTGGGATGACAGGCGTGAGCCACCGCACTGGCTTCAGCTTCCTTTTGAAGTGAAGGCATTGCAGATGCCCTGAATCGTTCTTCCAGCTAGAAGGCGTCTGGCTTCTTTTTCTCCACTCTCCTCAAGCTCGTTGTTGTGTGGTTGTCGTGTGTCCTTCTGGCCACGAAGCGCCCTGGTGCCTAATCTACAAGGAGGTATCGAGCAAAGCACCCAGGGCCCTTAGTCCAGATCTGCCAGCAGGTTAACAAAAATCCAGCCAGCACTTGGCAAAATTAGAGCAGAAATATGGAAACCAGTTAGAGGAAGGAGGCAATCAGAGACTGGAGTGGAGTCAGGCGCTTCCTTGGAGCAGGGGTCGGAGAGCCGGCCTTGGAGGAGACGGGACACACTGGGGCTCCAGTTTGGAAGGTGGGAGAGAAGGGATGCTCCCTGGTGACCCATCCCTCAGGCCCTTTGTGGCATCTGGTGGGGGGAGAGATAAGGCAGGTGGGTCTTCAGGGGCGGAGGGGGAGGCCGTGCAACGTTATTTGCATCCTGGGTATACATGTCACTAAACTTCTTGTTGGGTGCGGGAGGCAGATTATTTGGACTTGGAAGAAGTAGTCTTGCTGCAAAATCATGCTCATAATTTTGCTTCTTTTCTTTTCTTTTTTTTTAGACAGAGTCTCACTATATTGCCCAGCCTCAAGTGATCTTCCTGTCTGGGCCTTCCGAGGAGCTGGGATTCCAGGCGTGTGCTCCTGAGCTTGGTTATCTCACAGTTTCAATTTGCTTTTTCCATCTGTCTATCTTGAGGAAAAATATTTACAATGCAAAGAAGTTGGCCCAGATGAACAGGCCTGGGATGTGTCTTACGATGGAAGCAACTAATTTCACCGCTGTTCCCTCACACTCTGCCATGCTGCCGTTAGCTTTTGAGGGACTTTGCGAGTTCAGTCCCTCTACCTAGAAGGACACCTGTGGTCACCTACTGCAGAGCCCCGAATGCCCAGTCTTAACCACCCTTGGGGGAGCAGGCGCGAGACTCCTAGGCATGGCTTGATGACCGGGGGTTGTGCTCTGAAGCCAGGGTGCCAGCTGGAATCGGAGACTTCGGTTTGCCAGTGGGTGACCTGGGGCAGATGACTACCCTTCTGCACCTCAGCATCCCTGTCTGTGAAATGGAGATTAAACTATGCCCATCTCACTGCAGGGTGCTGCAAAGACTCGCAGGATGGTGTCTGAGGCACTCAGCACTCAGCACAGCTTCAGGCATATAACAGGTCCTCCACAAATGTCTGCCGTGAAGTTGTCAGTGCTCTTATCCTCCAGAATTCGGGGCAGCAGGAGACATGAGTCCATTGGCTGACCTGGAAGAAGGAATGTGCTAGAAAACAGGACACTCGTTCACTAGACTGGTCACAGGCTGGAGGTTTTGCTGAGTCTGGAGTCTTCCGAGCATCTGGGGGTGGGTAGGAGGGCACCCATTCCCCAGAGAGGACCAGAAGAGAGACACTCCCAGGGAGTGGGGCACAGCTCTTGGGTGGGCATGGGGGTCTGAGCCCCTGAGGGAGGGGAACAGAGCAGGGGGGGGAGAGGAGGAGGGAGGAGGGGAGCGCCCCTGCAGGGTGCCATGAGAATAAAGGGAGCAGGGCTCCCCTCTGCTGCCTCCTGGGCCCCATGACCTCTAGTTCAGGCCCAGGCCTGCAGGTCTCGTGGGGCTGCAGACAGCAGGGCCACGGGGGCGTGAGGCATTGTGCTCATCACACTCCCAGCTCACAGCCACCCCTCTCTTTGTCATCTTTCACGGAAAAGCTGAGTCCTAGGGGCCTCCGTCTGCTCCAGACCTTGGTCCGATGCCAGGGTTTTCCGGTGCCTCTGTCCTATCTTGGGATTAGGCCGGGCATGACCAGTCACATCAAGGACAGGAAGTGGTCAGGACCTGGAAATAGAGCAGGCCCTGAGGGGGCAGGGGAGGACTGACCCCACCCTGAGCAAAGAACTGCTGGGAGTCGAGATACGGCTTCTTTATGGACTTCCCAATTTCATCCCAGAAAACTGGAAGCTAAGAATGTTTTATCCCAAGTAGGAATTTCTCCATTAACACAGCAATGCAGCCAGGCTCAGCGGCTCAGCTTGTAATCCCGCGCCTTTGGGAGGCTGAGGTGAGTGGATTGCCTGAGCCCGTGGGTTTGAGACCCGCCTGGGCAGCGAGACCTCATCTCTACAATAAATAAAAAAAAAAAAAAAAAAAAAAATCAGCCGGGAGTGGCAGCACATGCCTGTAATTCCGGCTACTTGGGAGGCTGAGGCGGAAGGATTGCCGGAGCCCAGCAGGTCGAGACTGCGGTGGCCAGGAGCAGCCACTGCACTCCAGTCTGGGTGACAGAGTGAGACTCCAACTCAAAAAAAAAGCCCAAAAAACAAAAAAAACAGCAATGCTGGCTTGACACATTTGGGGGTGCCTGGCATTCTGTACCCACACTTATAGTAAGGGAGGCCGTGAGGTGTCAGGTCAGTGCTGGGCTCAGACTGACCTTTATTTTTGAGTTGGAGTCTTACTCGGTCACCCAGGCCGGAGGGGAGTGGGACAATCATGGCTCACCATAGCCTCGACTTCCTGGGCTCAGGCAATCCTTTCACCTCAGTCTTCTGAGTAGCTGGAACTATAGATGCACGCCACCACACCTGGCTAATTTTTTGATTTCTGGGTCTCTCTATGTTGTCCAGGCTGGTCTTGAACTCCTGTCTTCAAGCAATCCTCTTTCCTCAGCTTCCCAAAGTGCTGGAATTACAGGTGTGAGTCACTGTGCCCAGCCTCAGGGCAATTGTGACCCTTGGGAAGCTAGTGAACTAAGGATCATTTCTGTAGAAAAATGGGTATCACAGGAAGATTTGCCTATCAGAGGGAGTTTGCAGGTCCCCTGAGACGCTTCTAGGGCCTTCAGGCAAAGAAATCCCGTCCCTGGGTTCAGAAGGAATAAATGCTCTGATACTTTGAGCTTGGAACAAGTGGGAACTTGTCCCAGCAGCACTAATGAAGCCCAAGGAATGGCCCCTAAATCCGTACACGGCTTGGTCCAAGGCAAGGACACTGCCATGGCCTACGGCAGCCTCCTGCCTCCATTCAGCCGCCTCCGTTGGGGCTCGTGTCCTGACATGTAGGCGAGAGTTTGGGGACAGACTGGGAATCCACACAGGTGCCTGACCCTGTAGCTCACAACTGCTGAGTACTGCCTCCGTGCCAGTCACTGTGATAAGGGGTTTACGCTCATTTTCCCACTTAACCCACGTTTCATAGATGAGGAAACTGAGGCAGAGGCTGTTAGGTCACTTGCCAGGGTCCCGCGGTTAGAAAATGGCGAAAGCAAATAAACAAAAAGTTAGGTTTATCCATGCAATGAACTGGTAATTATATATATATGTATATATATATACACATATGTCTATGTGTGTGTGTTGGGGGGGCGTTTCTGGGATTCCAGCCTGTCTCTCTTTTTTTTTTTTTTGAATTGGAGTCTCACTCTGTCGCCCAGGCTGGAGTGCAGTGGCACGCTCCCAGCCATCTCAGCCTCGACCTGCTGGGCTCCGGCAATCCTTCTGCCTCAGGCTTCCAAGTAGCCAGAGCTACCGGTGCACGCTACCACGTCCGGCTAATTTTTGATTTATTGTATAGAGATTATTGTTGCCTGAGCCCGCAGGTTCGAGACCAGCCCAGCTGGGCTGGTCTCGAACCTGCGGGCTCAGGCAGTCCTCTCGCCTTGGCCTCTCAAAGTGCTGGGATGACAGGCAGAGCCACTGAGCCCAGCCTGAGCCTGTCTCTTAAAAGTGCTAGTAGGGAGTGTCTGGGAGGCCTGAGGCAGGTGTCTAGAGCCTGAGGCAAATCTGGATCTCCTGGGACAGGGTTCTGAGGAGGGTGGCCGGCATTCAGAGATGCCAGAACAGGAATCTGGGGCCAGAGGCAGCCTCGTCATCAGAATGAGGCATCTCCCCGCTCTGGAGCTGGGCGGGGAGGGGGTGTGGGCTGGTTGAAGATGGGGTGTGAGCAGTCACGTGATGCCTCTGCGGGCCTGGAGCTGAGTAGCCAGTCGGGCAGTGCCCATGTTCTGAGCTGAAACGGACGTCCTTGGGCCTCACCTCTTCTCGGGGAGGCTGAGAAGGCCTGCCTCCAGGACAGGCGTTGCTGCCACGGGCCCAGCCCTGCAGCCTTAGCACCCCGAGAAGCACCAGGCATTCAGCAGATGCCTAATACATGCGGATGAATTAATGGAAAATGCTAAGACTGAGCTCCCCCTGCACGACCCCCCTGGATAAAAATCTAGGAGTGCTTTCTCAGAGAGCTCCTCGGAGCCCCGAGGCTGCTTTTCATCAGTGTGGACCCTGAGAAGTCCCTTCTCCTGCAAGTCCAGGAGACAGCTGGGCTGTCTCTGTCTCTGGGGTAAACACAGAGCCCATGTGCTGTGTCCCACTCAGTGAGAGGGATGGGCTTGCCTGGAGAGATGGGCCGTCTTTCCCAGATGACAGTGGTAGGAACAGAGTCCTCTGCGCTCTACAGACTCCAAAGGGCTCTCATGTCCCATCTGTGGCCTCCTGGGGTCTCATAGCTGCATGTGTGTGTGTGTGTGTGTGTGTGTGTGTGTGTGTGTGTGTGTGTGTGTGTGTGGGGAGTGGAGTGAGATTCAGCGTGGGGAAAAGGCGGGAAACTGTTATTTTAAAAACTTTTTATATTTATTCATTTATTTGAGTTGGTGTTCCACTCTGGCACCCAGACTGAAGCGCAGTGGCATATTCATGGCCACTGCAGCCTCGACCTACTGGGCTTAGGTGATCCTTCTGCCTCAGCCTCTCAAGTAGCTGGAGCTAGGAACATGCCACCATACTGGCTAATTTTTATAAATTTATTTATTGTAGAGATGAGTTCTCTCCAAGTTGCCCAGGCTGGTCTTGAACCCCTGAGTTCAGGCAATCCTCTTGCCTCCACCTCCCAAAGTACTGAGATGACAGGTGTGAGCCACTGTGCCTGATTTTTAAAAATTTTAATAGAGAAGTTGAGTGTAGAGAGGATTTGGGGACTTTTTCAAGGTCCTCTAATTCAGGGGTCTGTGGGTTGTTCAGAGCCTGACCACCGTAGCAGGAGGTGAGTGGGGGTTAGTGGGTGAGGCTTCATGTGTGTTTACAGCCACTCCCCACCGCTGGCATGAGCTCTGTCTTCTGCCAGATCAGCAGTGGCATTAGGTGCTCATAGGAGCATGGACCCTACTGTGAACCGTATGTGCGAGGGATCCAGTTTGCAGCTCCTCACGAGAATCTGATGCCTGCTGATCTGAGCTGGAGCTGAGGGGTGACGCTAGCACTGGGGGTGGCTGCAAATACAGATGAACATGAGCAGTGAGGTTGGGCTGCACAGAGGCCATGTAAATCAATTGCTTGCAGACTCATATCAAAACCCTGTCAGTGAGTGGCCAGTGAATTGATGGACTTCAGCTGTACAACTGTGTCTGGGGACGGCTTCAAGTCAGAAGCCGACACTTATTTTAGTCCGCACATGGCCTACCCATTATTTTGCTTACCACTTCCACCCACAGCTCTTATTTTTTTAAATATGGTGAGTTGCACTATTATTTCATTATATGTCACAATGCAACAGTAATAGAAACAAAGAGCACAACCAATGTGAGGTGCTTGAATCATCTCGAAACCCCTCCCCCTCCCCTGGTCTTCCACGAAACCTGGCCCTGATGCCAAAATGGTTGGGGACCACCACCTCACTAGTAAAAGGTGCGAGAAGGACCTGACTCCACACCTTCTGAGTGCTTGTACAAAGGGGGATGAACCATGACCTTGACGGTCAGAGGCCCAAGTAGAGGCCATAGATCTGGCCACAAAGCTTACAGTGGTGACAGTGGGGACCTAAGGAGGGAAGGGGCAGCCCTACTGCTAATGAGAACACGGGGAAAGGGTGCCCGCTGTGGGGTTGCCTAGCCACAGGGGGGCGAGGGACCCAATAATGCAATTTTTGCCCCTGAAATGGGCCTTGGGGAAGGTCTCCTGCCCGCCATGTGCTGGCTTTTCCTCCACTGTCCTGTCTACTGGGGTCCGGGGCATGTGGGCAACCAGAGAATGGGCACTCGGGCCTCCCAGCGTCTTTGCTGGATGGATGGTTGGCTCAAATGAATCATCAAGGACTGCTTAAAAGTGGAAAAAGCAGGGAGCGATGCTTTTCTTTACTAAGGACTTGCAAGAGATGATGAAGGTACATTCCACACTTGGAGCATCTCACTGTCCAGTGCTGGTAGAAGTGGAGGTAGATAGGTAAATAATTACAGAACCCAATTGGATGCGATGCTTCACGCCTGTAACCCCAGTACTTTGGGAGGCTGAGGCGTGAGGATCGCTTGAGCCCAGGGGTTCAAGACCTGCCTGAGCAACATATTCTTGTCTCTACAAGAAATAAAAAATTAGCTGGGCCAGGTTGCATGTGCCTGTAGTTCCAGCTCCTTGGGAGGCTGAGGTAGGAGGATCGCTTGAGCCCGGGAGTTGAGGCTGGGGTGAGCCGTGACTGTGCCACTGTATTCCAGTATGGGTGACAGAGTGAGACCCTCGACTCAAAAAACAAAGACAAAAACAACAATTACAGAAGCTTTGCGTGTGGCAATGGCGTGGCGAGTGGTAGGGGACTTGCTTTCCCACAGTCAACGACACTACACCTTGAAAATGATTTGAGGCCTGCGTTTAGGCACTGAAGACCGACAGCAGAACTCACACCATCTAGATGCAAGTCCTGGATCTGCTCAGCTTCCCGTGTGGGGCACTCTCCAGATGCAGAGCTGGGAGGTGGTGGGATGGCCTCATGGAGCAGGCGGGGTGCTGGTTAGAGCACAGGCCTGCTGGGAGGCTATGACTGGAGAGAAGGCTTCTCGCAAGGAAGGAACTGGTCAGAGAGGAGCCTCAGAGACCTGAGTGGCGCTCCTACGGTCTTTGGATGAGGATGGGTTTCACATGTGCAGGGCAAGACTCCCCAGGGCTTGTGAGGGAGCCCCTGGGAGAGGACCAGAACGCTTGAGTTCCATGTGGCTTGGAGATGTTGAGGTTCCAGCCTGGCCAGAGGGAAGAGAGCTCACTGTGCAGCTCGGGGGCTTGGAAGCTACCGGGAAAGCCCGTGCCTTAGGAGGAAAGGCCATGTTCTGGAGTAGAAAGCCACACCTGAAGGCATCTGCACACACATCGTACAGGTGGCAAGCAAGTGCATGAAAAGATGCTCCCTGTCACCTGTGACCAGGGAAATGCAAACCAAAGCAACAGTGAGATACCAGTGCACACCCACCAGAATGGTTGAAACCAAACAACATGTGTCCACATGAAACTTGCAATGGGCGTTTACAACAGTTTTGCTGTCATTGCCAAAACTTTGGAGCAACTGAGATGTCATTTTGCGGGTGAGCAGAGGTGTAAACGGACATTTCGGACAGTGGGACGCTGTTCTGTGCTGAAAAGAAAAGAGCGGTCAAACCATAGAAAGATGGGGAGGGGCCTTACATACGGTCCCAAGAGAAAGGAACCAACCTGAAAATGCTGTGTGCCGTAGGATGCCAACTCTATGACATTCTGGAAGCACACACAGCAGAGACAGTTGAAAGATTTTTGACTTCCAGGGGTTGGGGGAGGAACGGATGAGTATTCAGAGCACAGAGGAGCATTAGGGCAGTGAAGCTCTGCATGATTCTACAGTGGTGGACACCTGTCATTATAAATGTGCCCACACCAGTAGAGTGTGCCACACCAAGCATAAACCCTTGTGTGAATGGTGGACTTTGGGCAACAATGTCCATGTAGGCTCACCAGTTGTGACAAGTGTACCCCTCGGGTGGGCAATGCTGATATGTGAAAGGTTGTATGTGTGGGGGAAGGGAGTCCCTGGGACATCTCTGTACTTTCTACTCAATCTTGCAGTGAAACTAAAACTGCTCTAAAAAATAAAGTTTATCCAAAAAATTGTAGTTTATTTGAAATTACATTGGACGAATTAAATAGATTCTAGATCCATACATTTTTACGCATACATATTCTTTTGACAGAAATTACAATTTAAATTAGAAACAAAAATTAAAAAAAAAAAAAAAAAAAAGAACAGCCAGGCATGGTGCCTCACGCCTGTCATCCCAGCATTTTGGGAGGTGGAGGTGAGAGGATGGCCTGAGCCCAGGAGTTCAAGACCAGCCTGGGCAAGTTGGTGAGACCTCATCTCTATAACAAATTAAAAAAATTAGCCGAGTGCGGTGCCGCACACCTATAATCCCATCTGCTTGGAAGGCTGAGATGGAAGGATTGCCTGAGCCCAGAAGATTGAGGCTGTTGTGACTATGAATGTGTCACTGCACTCCAGCCTGGGTGACAGAGTGATACTCTGACTCAAAAAAGAAAAAATACAGCCGGGCTCGGTGGCTCAGCCTGTAATCCCGCACTTTGGGAGGCTGAGGTGAGTGGATTGCCTGAGCCTGCGGGTTCAAGACCCGCCTGGGCAACTTGGCGAGACATCAACTCTACAATAAATCAAAAAAATTAGCCGGGCGTGGTAGCACACGCCTGTAGTTTGGCTACTTGGAAGGCTGAGGCGGAAGGATCCCTGGAGCCCAGCAGGTCGAGGCTGCAGTGGCCTGGAGCGACCACTGCACTCCAGTCTGGGTGACAGAGTGAGACTACAACTCCAAAAAAAAAAAAAAAAAGAAAGAAAATAAAAAATGCAAAATAAATAAATAAAACCAACCCCCTCCCAAACCAAAACAAAACAAAAAACCCAGCAACAGTAACAAGAAGAAACCATATCTTAAGACAGTATAAAACTAAAAAAAAAAAAAATCAGTTCTGAAAAAGAATAAAATCAAGTCTGACTGATCAATATACCTGCTGTAATTTAATTGCTTAATAGAACAAAGCTCAAAACCCTTCCAGGAAAGACAACATAAACTTTAAAATGAACGTTACTATATATGTGAAGAAAAAGGAAAATGGGGCCCATAATTTTTCTTTTAAAAGGCCAGGTGCAGTGGCCTGTGCCTGTAGTTCCAGCTACTTGGGAGGCTGAGGAGGGAGGACTGCTTGAGCCCAGGAGCTTGAGACTGTTGTGAGCTATGCTTGCACCATTGCACACAAGCCTGGATAACAGAGCAAGACCCTGTGCAAAAAAACCCAGAACAAAACAAAAAGATGAACCAGAATTAGCAAACTGGAATTTTAAAACAGCTGTCGTAAACATGTGTAAGGACTTACAGGAAATACAGACAAGATGGTTTGAAAGGACAGAGGAATCTCAGCAGATGAGTTGAAAGTATAAAAAGAACAAGTGGAAATTGTGGAACTTAAAAGCACAAATGAAAACCGCCCTGGGTAGTCATAACGGAATATTAGACACTGCAAAAGAAAAAACTGGAAAACTTGAAGAGAGATCAGTAGACTCTTTACTCTAAAGGCAGAAGACATGAGTTAAAAAGAGAAGTAAGCCTTGGGGGTCTTTGGAATAATGTCAAGTCGTTTAAAAAATGTGCAATTGGAGTTTCAGCAGGTAAGGAGAGAGAATAAGGAGAAAAAAAAATGAAGAAGTAATGGCTAGAAATTTCCTATGTGTGTGGGAAAAGGAAACTTCTAATATTTCCATAAGTCACACCAAACCCTGAGCAAGAGAATTGCAAGGAAAAAAAAAACCAAAGCAAATCACCTGGTCCCCTTAGAATCAAGCTGCTGAAAAATCAAAGATAAAGAAAAAGGTTAAAAGTACCTAGAGAAAACCCTGGGACAATTTGGGCAGCAAAACAATTATGGTATTGGATTATAACCCCTAGAATAAAAGAAATATCCATGAGCTCACACCGACACCAATATGTACATTTTAAAAATGGAAGGGAAGGGGCAGCTCTTCCTTGCTGCAGAATACCAGTTAGTAGCTGTTGAAGGAAAAGTAGAAAATCATTCTTAATCAAATGCCAGAGTGAAAATTGTTGCAGTTAGGAACCATTGACAACTGCTAAAATTCATGGATGAACTTATGTAGACAAGCAGGATATATGCATCGAATTACAGGATCTTCTCCTAAAATATGGATTAATCACAAAAATAAAAATGGTAACTTTAAACCGGATAAACCTGGCAGACACTACCTGAACTATGTGGTCAAAGTTGACCTTAGAAGTGATGAGACACATTGGCGTCATGTACCTTCTTGTACAAATGCCTCATCATGATCGTGAGAAAATATCAGATGAGCCTGACACGAGGGACAGACTGCTATAAGAGAAGTGGCTTAGACGTCTCCAAAGTGTCAAGGTGATGAAAGAGAAACAAAGGCTGAGAAAACATCACCGATTGAAGGAGCCTAAGGAGACATGATGCCTGAATATGATATGGGACTCCGGGTTGGATCACGGGGAAGAAAAAGAACATTCATGGGAAAACGGGCAAAACTCACATTCTGTAGCTAGATTAGCTAACGGCATTGTACCGGAGTTAATTTCCTGTGTGATAATTAGGATGTGCAAATGTAAGATAGGGAAAGCTGAGCAAAAGACGCAAGGAAATTTTTCTGTAAGTATAAATAATTTCAAAATAAAAAGTTAAAAAAAAAGTCAGAGGGAGAAGACAGAGGAACGAGAATATAATGATGATGTTCTTCTCATCAGAGATTATGGGGCCCTGGTGGACCATATGCAAAGTTCTGAAAGAAAAAAAAAACAACTTGTCAACCAAAAGACTATATCTAAGGAACAGCATTAAAAATGAGGGTAGGCTGGGCACGGTGGCTCACGCCTGTCATCTCAGCACTTTGAGAAGTGGAGGTGGGAGGATTGCCCGAGTCCAGGGGTTCAAGATCAACCTGGGCAACTTGGTGAGACCTCATCTCTACAATTAAAATTAGCCAGGTGTGGTGGCGCATGCCTGTGGTTCCAGCTTCTTAGAAGGCGGAAGGATGGCCTAAGCCCAACAGGCCAAGGCTGCAGAGGCCGTGCACGTGCCACTGCACTCCAGCCTGGATTACGGAGTGAGACTCTGACTCAAAAAAAAAAAAGGGGTCAAACAAATGAAGGTTGAGGATATTGGTTTCATTTCGAAATTTGCTGAAGAAAGTTCTTCAAGCTAAAGGGAACTAAACCACCAGATTAAGACATATAACTTGAGGATGAAACAAAGAGCACCAGAAATGTTAAATGTGTGGGTAAACTTAAAGGTGATCTTTTTGTTTTCGTTATTAAATTTATTTAGGAAGAAAAATTTTAAAAAATTATATTGTGAGTTGTTATGTATTTAGAAGTAAACTATATGATAATAATAGCATAAAGGAGGGGTTTGTGTCCCTGGAATTATGTTGTAAGATTCCTACATTTGACATGAAATGGGACGATATTGATTCAAGGTGGGCTATGTGTAAATCCCAGGGTAAATGCACATGCGTGCGTGCACATCCCCCCACAAAGAAGAGGTATAGCTAGAAAGCCAGTAGAGGAAAAAATAATATCCCAAAAGAAAGCAGAAAGGGAGAAACAGAGAAAGCAAAAAGGCAGAGCAAATAACAGGACGGCAGATGTAAACACAGCTGTCAACTATGACCTTAAATGTAAATGGACTAGCCGCTTTGTCCTCCCAGGGCCTCACATGCACGGTCATGGCATGTTTGCAAGGGCTTGGGCTAGGGCTGGAACTTGGCACATTTGCTGGGGCCAGTGCCCACCCCTAGTGGCTGGTGCCAGCTAGGCTGAGGAGACATCCAGGTGGCTGGAAATGGGCTAAGGATAAGGGAACTGAGCAAATAAGTTAATATCTAGACAGAGATGCCAGCAGACTGAGTGGCCTGGGCCTTGGACCTTTTCTGATTTCTTTCGGGACACTTCTTTTTTTCTTTTCTCTGCTGGTTTTCTAGCTACACATCTTGTTTGTGCTGTGTGTGCGTTTACTCTACGGATTACAATATGCCTTATTAGCTTATCACACATAGCCTACCTTGACTCAATATTGTATCATGTCTTGTAAAATATAAGAAGTTTATCACAATATAAGGGTCTTGACAATGCTCCTTGGCAGTGCTTCTGGCCTGAGGCCCCCTACAGCCTGGGGATGGAGTCCCAAAGCTTGGGTGGGAGCACCCAGCTACCCTTTGCAGGGTTGGCTCTTCCCCTGTCCCCTGGCAAATGGCTCGTGACACTTCTGCAGATGTGTGCTGCGATTAAGGTGTAACCTAGTGGTGGGAGGCCGGAGGAAGGAGGTGCCCATCTCTGCAGAGGGGGGTTTTCAGACAAAAGGACAGGGAAGAGACGACAGCTGAGATGCTCTGAACGATACGTGGAATTTTCCAAACGGAAAAAGAAGAACGTTCAGTGGGACAGAAAGGCATGGAGCTTTGGGAATGACAGTATCTTCTTGGGCTGTGACGGGTGACAAGGCTGGAGCGACAGGTCTGGGCTTGTCCGTCTCAGGAGAGGGTGGGCATGTGAGAGGCCATGGGGAAGGTCAGGGGCAGCGTCTGGAGAGACTTTCAGTTCTTCTTGGAGGGGGACCTTGGGCTTGTTTTCATCACGCACAGCCACTTCCTGGAGGCCTCTTGCTCACTGCCACCGTGTTTTGCCTCTCTGAGCTTCCAGAGGTTGCCGGTCTGGGAAGACCCAGAACCCCAGAGAAAAATTGGCGTGGGGTGAGGGAGGGGCCTGCAGACAGGAGGCCTCTCAGGAAACTACTTTGAGCCCCAGAGAGTGGGGGGCGGGGCTGGGAGGCCAGATGCCCCTGGGTTCTGAAGGACACCTGCCAGGTGCAGCCTGTGGCTAGAGGCCCCTCAGGGACCTGCTCTGCTTACCCACGCGTGGGAGGGGCCTTGTCCTGGGGAGGCGTACAGTCTCCTGGAAACCTAACCCCTGCCCCCAAGAGTGAACGCGAAAGGACCGGCCAGTTCAGAGAGGGCGTGCGCTCGGCAGGTGTGTGTCGCCCGAGTGAAAGAACGAATGAACGTGGGGACGCGTGAAACTCGAGGGCGGGCGGGAGCAGCCCGCGACTCCAGTGGCACGCCGGCCTGCGAGCCGCGTGGTGTCTCCGAGAAGGCGGCGGCCCGCGGGCCCAGGGCGGCGCCTCCGTCCCCGGCCTCCGCCGCCCCGCGCGCGCGCCCGCGCGACCCCTCCGGGCGGGCCGGGGCGGGTCCCCGTGGGCGGGGGCGAGGCGGGGATCGCGGCCGCGGCGTCCCGCCCCGCGCGGGCGCAGGGGCCATAAGGGCCGGGAGGAAGCCCGGCGGGCCTGCCCCGCGCGCGCCGCCCCACTCGGCGGGATGCGGACGCGGGCGCTGCGGGCGCTCTGGGCGGCGGCGCTGGCGCTGGGCGCGCTGGCGGGCGGCGGAGGTGAGCGGCCGCGGGCCGGGTCCGCGGACCGGGCCGGAGGCGGCGGAGGGCGCGGGCGGGGTCGCCGGGCGGGCGCCTTCCCCGGCGGCTCGGCGGAGGCGGGCGGGGCTCGCGGCCGTGCGGCGTCGCGGGGGCGCGGGCCGGGCTCGGCCCTCCTTCGCTCTCCGCGGGCTGCGCCGGGCCCGCTTCTGCCTTCCTTTCTCGCGGCCCCCTTCTCCTCCTCCGGGTCTCTTCTCTGTCGCCCAGGCTGGAGTGCCGTGGTGCCATCACAGCCCACTGCAGCCTCGAGCTCCCGGGCTCCAGAGATCCTCCAGCCTCAGCCTCCGGAGTGGCCGGGACCGCAGGAGCCACTGCGCCCGGCTCATTCTTTTCTTCGTCTCTGGGGGTAGAAACGGGGTCTTGCCTGTTGCCCCGGCTGGTCTCAAACTCTTGGGTTCGCGGCTGTTCCGAGTTTTCTAGAGCCACCGTGTTCTAAATTTGCTTCTGAGTACGGTCATTCTGCTTCCTTATGGTTTTAGAAGGAGTGAGGTGTCCTGGGCATGGTGTGTGGCTTGCCGTGTTGGTGTGGCTCACACAGCCTGAGCTCCGTGTAGGAGTCTGCGGCCCTGATATGCTTGAGTGTGCCCTGAAGATCCTGGAGGTCTGTTCAGATTCAGCTTCTAATTGGGATGACTCTGGGCAAGGTGGTGACTTGGCCTTTTTCTTTTGGATTGGAGTCTCACTGTTGCTCTGGCCGGAGTGCAGTGGCACATTCCCGGCTACCAGAGCCTCCACCTGCTGGGCTCAGGTACTCCTTCCCCCTCGGCCTTCCGAGTAGCTGGAACTGCAGGTGTGCGCCACCACACCCGGCTAGTTTTTTGATTTATTGTAGAGATGAGGTCTCGCCAAGTTGCCCAGGTTGGTCTCGAACCCTTGGACTCAGGCAATCCTCTTGCTTCTGCCTCCCAAAGCGCTGGGATGACAGGTGTAAGCCACCCTACCCAGCAGTGGCAACCGTGCTGGGCGAACCCCGGACTCCCCCGAGAGGCAGGGCGGAGCAGTGCTCCACGGGGAGCATTCAGACTTCCAGAGTAACAAGCCCCCCCCCGAACGGTTTCTGTTGTGTTTCTATCGCGATCTGGTGCTGTTAGTAGGACTGTGGGTGCCACCAGACTCGTGTGGGGGGGGTGGAGGGATGAGAGGAGGGGTTGTGTTGGGACATACGTGTTGCCCGGACACAGGAAAGGCTGGGTGGGGACAGAGCAGCTCAGAGAGGGTGTCCCGGAGTCAGAGAGCCTGTAATGCGGAGGAGAGAGCGTGTCTGAGGGCCGCCCTGAGTCGTTAATTCTATGTACAAAGATGACCTTTTAAGCATCAACCGAGGGGTGTTGGGTCTTATGGCTTCCCCATATTTGGCTTCTAGTGTGAGCTGAGGGGCTTATTTCTCCACGGAGGCCGTGGCAGGAACTCCCGGGCTGTGGGCTGTGAAGGGCCAGCTGTGCTCTAAAGCTGGTCGGACATGGGGCTGATTCTTGACCTTGCCTCTCGCTGGCTGGCCTCGTGTGAGCTCCCCTGCCTCCTGGAGCCTGTTTCCTCATCTGTAAGGTGGAGAACACAGCACCTCTATGATAACACAGATTCAATGAGCCAAAGGCACAAAATCCGAATTCAGGAAAGGGCAGTTCTCTTCCGTGAACAGCGAAAGGCTTGTTCTTTGTGTCCCTGCTGTCCACCATGTGCTGGAGGCAGGCGCTGGTCTTGCTTTGTGAGCAAGCGCCCACTGGGCTCCTGGATCAGATTGATGGGGTCCCCTTTCCCACGCCAACATGGGGGGTGCCCCGCTCATTTCAACAGCCACTCTGACCCAGCAAGGACCCACAGAAAGGCCCATGGTTCGGCAGGCACCTACCTTTGCTTTATCCGTGGGCAAACCTCAAGCCCGTGTCTGGGGAGAGATAAGATAAAAGGCACCCATAGGGCTTCAGGTCCCATGAGGGCATGGAGAGGGACGTGTCATTTTGTTCAACTCACCACGCCCAGGGCCTGGCACCTGGACAGCAAAATAAATAGCTGCAGGGTGCAGGGGACGGCATCCGGGTGATGAGTCCCATGTTGAGAAACCCAACATTTGAATGTCTGCAGCCTTTCCTAAAATACTCCCCTGCCCCACCTGGGCGTTCCAGAGGGCATTCAAATACAGCCGAGACCCTGAGCTCTTGGGGCATGGGCACTACTTCTCTGCTGCACCATGACAACCTCTGATCTGTGGTGCTGGAGACCCATGGGCTCCTCTGCGAGGCGTCGGCCTCTTGTTCCCTCCTGGAAGGGGCCGCTAGAAGGGGACATCCTCCTCTCTCCCCTGCCACCCGTGGGTGTGAGGGCAAAGGTGAGGAGTGGGTCTGCCGATGACTCCGGAATTTCCTAACAGGAATTCCTCCCCCGCAGCTCCCTGCCCCCTTGGGACCTCTGGTTATCAGCCTCTCCCAGCCCAGACCATCCTCCCGCCGGTATTGGTAGGCGTCGCCAGGAAGCCTGCCCACAGCGGCCGCAGCTCTGAGTCAGCAGACAGATAATGTACCGGCGTGATGGGGCAGCTTCGGGCTAAACCGCTTGGCCTGACCCAGCCCTGGCAGCTGCCCACAACCAGGGCTGCTCTCGCTCCTGGTCTCCGCTGCCTGTTCCTGAGCCTGGGCCCTTCCCAGGAGGGACGGTCATTGTGCCTGGTGGAGCTCAGGCTGCCAGGGAGAGTGCAGGTGCAATGCTAGCATGATTTGGATTGTGAGCCTCTTGGGCAAGAACAAGAAAAAAGATGTCCTTCTCCCCCCAGAAATACTGTTTTTTATTTTATTTTATTTTTTTAAGCTAGGTTATTGAAGTATAATTTATGTACATTCAAATCCATCCTTTAGCCGGGCTCGGTGGCTCAGCCTGTAATCCCGCGCCTTTGGGAGGCTGAGGTGAGTGGATTGCCTGAGCCCGTGGGTTCGAGACCCGCCTGGGCAGCAAGACCTCATCTCTACAATAAATCAAAAAAAAAAAAAAAAAAATCAGCCGGGCGTGGTAGCGTGCGTCTGTAATTCTGGCTACTCGGAAGGCTGAGGTGGAAGGATCGCCGGAGCCCAGCAGGTCGAGGCTGCGGTGGCCGGGAGTGGCCACTGCACTCCAGTCTGGGCGACCGAGTGAGACTCCAACTCAAAAAAAAGACAACAACAACAAAACAACAACAACAACAACAACAAAAACCCCAAAACCAAAAAACAAACAAACAAAAAATCCATCCTTTTAAGGCATACATGTCTATGAATTTTGACAAATGCCAAGTAGTTGTTGCTATAATCAAGATAGAGAGTACTTCGATCACCCCCCAAACTTTCTTCTAGTTCGTTTTTTTTTGAGTCAGAGTCTCACTGTCGCCCAGGGTTGAGCGCAGTGGCAAGATCGTGGCTCACCCCAGCCTCGACCTTCTGGGCTCAGGCAGTCTTCCCTCCTCAGCCTTTTGAGTAACTGGGACTACAGGCACACACCACCACGTTTGACTCATTTATTTTCTAAAATTTTTTGCTGAGATAAGATCTTGCTATGTTGTCAAGGCTGGTCTTGAACCCTGGGCTCAGGCAATCCTCTCATCTGGACCTCCCAAAGTGCTGGGATTACAGGTGTGAACCACCATGTCTGGCCTTCCACGAGCTCTTTTATAACCAGCCCCCCCCAGTCCTTGGCAACGAAGGATGTGTTTCCCATCCCTACAGTTCTGTTTCACAGAATGGCAGATAAATGAAAGTCATGCGGGGCTCAGCTGCCCAGGCACTCCACTTAGCATCGTGCATTTGACTTGGTCCATGCTAGTGCCGTACCAGCACTTCTAAGAGGTTACCTGGGCAGCTCTGGCATCCTCTGTGTTGACACGGTCTCCCTGAAAGCCATGGGGCTGGACCCATTCTACCCCAGAGGCACCAGCCAGCTCGCCCTTTCTAAATCTTCTAATTGGATAGATGCATTTGTGACATAGAAGCCATTAGGCTTCCCAAGTGGTAAGTAGTTGGAGACTTTGGGATACTGGAGAGGGTTTTGCAGTAACCAACACTTTGATTATTCTTAGACCTAAGGGCAATAGATATTTTGTGGCCAAATATGGAACGTCCCGATCCATGGAGCCAGAAACCACTCAGGAAACTGGGACTGCTCTACCTTCTTTTATTTTTGGCAGCATTTCTGAGAAAACAACCCACTTGAAGCCTTCCCTTCTGTTTTTCCTGTCAGGTTCCCACAAAAAGATCATGTATACACCCCACCTGCTCAGTTTCTCAGTTCGGTTAGTGAGGATGTCTAGACCTTCAAGGAGAGACGGAAGGAGGGGATACTTGTCATACAACATGTGTCGCTGTTTCTCAGACGGGCTCACCCACAATTCACTTCTGAGAATTGCTGGGTCCCTTCTAATTAATTCTCTTCCCCTGCAGTGCCCACAATTTATTAGGCAGTGTGTCATACTCAGACGATCCCCCTTGCTGTGTCGTTCTTACCTCTGTGTGTGTGTGTGTGTGTGTGTGTGTGTGTGTGTGTGTGTTTCTTTACCTAAATGTGTGTATGTACTACCTTCTTTCTCTTCTTTTCTTGTTTTTTTTTTTTAATTTTTGTGTTGGTGTCTTACGCTGTTACCCAGGCTGGAGTACAGTGGTGGGATCTCTGCTTACCACAGCCTGGATGTCCTAGGCTCAAGCGATCCTCCCACCTCGGCCTCGCAGGTAGCTGGGACTACAGGTGCACACCACCACATTGGGCTAATTTTTTGATTTTTTGTAAAGATGAGGTCTTGCTATGTTGTCCAAACTGGTCTCAAAATCCTGGGCTCAAGTGGTCTTCCCGCCTCAGCCTCTTAAGTAGCTGGGACTAGAGCGGCATGCCAACCAGCTTACTTTTTTGTTTTTTACTTCTTTTGTAAGGATGGGGCTCTTGCTATGTTTCCCAGGCTGGTTTTGAACTCCCGGACTCAAATGATCCTCCTGCCTTGGTCTCCCAAAGTGTTGGGGTTGCAGGCATGAGCCACTATGCCCGGCCTATTCTCTGCCCCCACCACATTCTCGTTTATTATTATTACTTTTTAAGTTGACAAATAAGAATTGCATGTATTTTTGGTGCACGCCATGATGTTTTGGAATATGTTCGCATTGTGGAATGGCCAAGCCAAACTACGTAGCATGTGCATCACCTCACGTACTTATCGTTTATTTGTGGTGAGAACATTTCACATCTCGACTCTCAGACGTTCTCGGGTGGATAATACATTATTATTAACTAGAGCCACCATGTTGCACAGTCCATCTCTTGAATGGATTCCTCAGTCTACCTGAAATTTCTCATCCTTGGACTGGCACCTCTGCATCCAACCCCCCCCCAGGGTTTCTTCTTGTGTTCCTGCTGAAGGTGCAGCTTGTAGAAATCCCAGCAGACTCTGGGGAGCCTACATTTAAATACATGCAGGCTGGGCATGGTGGCTCACATCTGTCATCCCAGCACTTTAGGAAGCCGAGGCAGGAGGCTTACTTGAGCCTGGGAGTTTGGGACCATCTCCACCAAAAAAAAATTAACTGGGCATGGTGGTGTGTGCCTATAGTCCTAGCTACGTGGGAGGCTGAAGTGGGAGGATCATCTGAGTCCAGGAGGTTGAGGCTGTGGTGGACTGTGATCGTGCCACTGCACTCCAGCCTGGGCGACAGTGCTCTGACCCTGACTCCAAAATAACCAACCAACTAACTAACTAAATAAGTACAAAGTAGAGAGGCAGAATAGAGGATGTTTAAAATTCACTCTAATTTTCTCTCAGCTTACAAAAGTAATTTAAATTTTTGCAAAAATGTTCGGCAATTCAGAAATCTAATAATACATAAAGTCCAAGTTCCTTGTAGTCTTGTCCTTAATGAGAACCACTGCTGAAAGTTACTCCAAGTTTTTTTCCTATGTATATGTCAACATATATCACTATTAATCAGTATTGTTATTTCTCAGATAGGATGATCAAGAATAGGATGTGCTTTGATAATACACTCCATCTTTTTGTGTCAGTTTGTGGCATTCTATTTCCTATCCCAGCACTATAATTGCAGTCATTAGGCATCCTGTTTAGGGTACAATCGTGATTTATTTCACCATTTCCCTGTTGGCATTGGGGTCGTTCTCAATTATTTGCTACTACAAATAAAGCTGCAGGGCTATCCTTCATTTATTACGCACTTTCGTTGAAATGTTTCTTCAGTCTACATTTGTTGAACTAAAGCTTCTGGGTCAAAGGGCAGGGATATTTTCAATTTCCCTCCAGAACGACTGGACCAAGCTGTTTTCTGACCAAGATGGGCTGTGAGTAAGGCATGGCTGCCTGCTGTCCACACCCACAAGACCTGGGTGGCAAGGAGGAGGCAGCAGAACCAGACAGTTGCAGGCCAGGGCAGTCACCAGCAGCACTGGGCTGGGCCTCCAGCGGCTTGGTACCGGCCTCTTCTGTGTACCCAGTGAGTCAGGTGGGAGGCGGAGGTAGGGGGACTCATAACATTTTCCAGGGCTCTGAGATGCAGCGTTGGAGTCAGGTATCAGTGAGGCCACCGGGAAGACACAGCCACCTGTGCATTGTTAGGGGGGTCCCGGGCCCCAGGGTGCTAGGCTTCCGTGCATCTGAGTTGCCCATGGGTGCTTTCTGGCTGAGAGGAGAGATGACCCCTGGACTGGCGGCACCTTGAAGGTCATCTAATTAGACACCTGTTTGCTTGACAAAAAAAAAAAAAAAAAGCAAGATGGGAGTTCCTGAGCAGGGAAGGGACTGTCCTGAGATCACACCGACTGGCTTATGGCACTGGCTGTGTCCAGCCCCGGGGGCTCCCATCTCCTGGCTGAGTGACTTCTTGTCTACATCCTAGGGGAGACAAAGGGCCCTTTCACACCTGACCCTGGCCTTCCTGGGGTGGGAGGCGGCTTGAGTGAAAGTGGGGGTAGGGAGGGAACGTTCACTGAGCGTCCACCGCGGTGGCTTCTTTCCACATGATACCTTATTTAATCCTAACAGCTTGGGAGCAGCCACCCAGATTCCCTAGCGCATGGTCGCTGTGGCTGAGTTAGCCCTGTGGAACACCAGGGAGCAGTTATACATTCTTGAATAGGGTGTGACATAGAATCAAAGACACTCTGGGCCTCAGAGAGAGCCCCAGAGAGAGGAGAGGCTGTGCTTGAGGTCATGCGGCCAGCAGAACCCAGGGGTGGCTTTATTTCGTTTTCTATTTGAGTCGAGGTCTCACTCTTTTCCACGCTGGAGAGCAATGGCACGATCACAGCTCACCAGAGCCTCGACCTCCTGGGCCCAGGCGATCCTCCCACCTCAGCCTCCAGAAAAGCTGGGACTCCAGGTGTGCGTACCACCACACCTGGCTAATTTTTTGATTTTTTGATGAGATGAGGTCTTGCTGTGTTGCCCAGGGTGGTCTCAAACTCCTGGACTCAAAGCAATCCTCCCGCTTCGGCCTCCCAAAGTGCTGAGATTCCAGGCGTGAGCCACTGCGGTCCGTGGAGGGTGGCTTCAGACTTGGGGTCTCCTGCTGGTCTGCCTGCTTTCCCCACCACGTCCACTGTGTCTTACCAGGTTTCCCAGAGGCTGGGTGTCTGCTTGAGACCACAACCTTACTGAAGGCAGGGCTCTCTCCCAGGATGGGCCTCATGCAGTCTTCAGCACGTGGCAGCCTAATAACCCAGCTGGAGATGTCAACCAGCCAGGACCTGGCTTTGTTTTTATGGTCAGGGCCTCCTGGGTATGGCCAGTGGTTTAGACGTTTGCACTCTGCCCACAGGGAAGCCACTTGCTCAGGCCAGAATCCTTTCTGTCTTTCCCTTGTGCACAAGAGATCTCTGAAAAGAAGCCAGGAGGAAAGAGACTTTATTCCAGTGAGCATTTTGCAAACTGGGGAGATGCTGCCTTCAGTGTCTGCAATGGGGTTTTGTAGCAAAAGTTCCCGCTAGCGTTCCCCATTAGGTCCATTTATGCAAATGAAGGAGTCAAGCGCTCTTAGTTCTGATTGGCTGGTCGGCTGAGTCCTTTTGGGTTGGTTCAGGTGAGCTCTGGGAGTCCCAAAGTTGACCAGAGGTGGGCTTTCCGGGAACTCAGAGCGCATGTGAGCTGGGCAGCAAGAGGCTGCTTGACTCTATTGAGAATGCCGGCCTGTCCAGCCACGTGGGGTCCGTCTTGAAGGACAGGCTCAGGTTCACATTTGTCCATGCCTCACGCCCCACGAGCCACCCACCAGCAAGTCTCTGGAATGTGTCTAGGGTCTGACCACATCAGAGACACCACCACCATCCAAGGCCAAACCACTGCTGTCTGTTGCCTGGATTATTTTAATAAGTTCCTAATTGGTCTCTTTCCCTTCTTGTGTCCCTCCGGTCTGTCCGCCTAGTAGCCCGGAAGATCTTTTTCCCGCCTGCTGAGATGCCCGCAGTGGCTCCCCACATGTAGAGAGCCTGCTCCCTCCCTACCACGGCCCATAGCTCCCTTGTGTTCTGGTCCCTGGCCACCTCTTCACCCCTCTGTGTGCCTCACTCTTCTTCCTTCCTCTCTCTTCCTGCTGTTTCTCCAACAGCGCCTGTCTTGGGTTCTTTCTGGAATGTTTGCTGCTTGCCATTTCTTTGTCCTGCCTTGTTTTCTCGGAGCGTCTGCCAGGGTTTGACATTGTGCTTTTTGGCTGTGTAAGTTCTCGTTATCATCTTCCTCACTAATACTTAGGCTCCACGAGAGCAAGGGTTTTGTTTTAGTTCATCAAGCATCTCCTGTGCCTAGGAGAGTGCCTGGCTTAGGGAGGTGCTCAGTGAATATGGGTTGAATGAATGAATGAATGAATAAATGCTGACACCATTGATGTATGTTGGCAGGAAAATACAAAGCTAAGGTAACCACGTTTCCAGCCTTATCATGTGTGGATTAAACAGAACAAAAATTTCATTCCGGGCTGTCTTGTTTCAGTCATGCAAAGTGTTTCAGTGCAGTGTTCCTCAAAGTAATGTCATATATACTAAGGAAATGCAAGTGCATTTTGTATTGGTTTCTTAGGGCTGCTGTGACCAAGAGCCACAAATCGGTGGCATGAAACAACGGAAAGTTATTTTGTGGTCTTCCGGGGGTGGCTGACTCTCTGTGGCGTTCCGGGGATGACTGTTCCTTGGCTTTCAGCGCACTCCTACAGGCTCTGCCTCTCCTGGCCTCTCTGTGTGTGTCTCTGTCTTCCCATGGTGTTTTTGTCTTCTTATAAGGACATAGTCTGCTGGAGCAGGGCCCACCCTAATGACTTCATCTTGATTATGTCTGCAAAGACCCTGCTTCCATGTAAGGTCAGGAGCCCAGGTGCTGGGGGTTAGGATTTCAACATGCCATTTTTGGGGACACAAGTCAACCCATAGCACTATTTTTTTTGGATCCTGCGTCTCACTCTGTTGCCCAGGCTGGAGTGCAGTGGCACGATCACGGCTCACTGCAGCCTCAGCCTCCTGGGTTCAGGTGATCCTTCCACCTCAGCCTCTTGAGTAGCTGGGATTACAGGCATGCACCACCATGCCTGGCTGATTTTCTTGATTTTTTTGTGGAGACAGGTTTTCGCTATGTTACCCACGCTGCTCTTGAACTCGTGGGCTCAAGCAAACTGTCTGCCTCAGCCTCCTACAGTGCGGGGATTACAGGTGTGAGCCATCACACCCAGCTCCATAGCTCATTTTAATATTGGTGGAGGAAAATTATACAGCATATCTAATTGGCTCTGATACAGTTTTTAAAAATTTTTTGAGTTGGCATCTCACTTTTTTGTCACCCCAGCTGGAGTGCAGTGGCATGCTCATGGCTCAACGTAGCCTCAACCTCCTGGGCTCAGGTGTTTCCTCTGCCTCAGCCTCCTGAGAAGCTGAGACCACAGGTTGTGCACCACCACACCTGGCTAGTTTTTTAACTTTTGTAGAGATGGGGTCTCACTTTGTTGCCCAGGATGGTCTTCAACTCCTGGGCTCAGGCGATCCTCCTGCCTTGGCCTCCATAAGTGTTGGGATTATAGGTGTGAGCCATTGCACCTGGTTTTCTGATACACTTTTTGAAAAACAGTGTAAAGTCTCTGAAACAAGGATATTTCCTTCATCCATCATTTTGGATCTGATGAATGTGGTAGCTGGATTCCCCATTGCTTTGGGCGAGGCTTCCTGGGATGTTCTGCCCAGAACACAGAGGTGTGTATTATCTTGAGCTCTGCCTTCCTGTCTCTGTTCCCTTCCATGGGTTTCTTAGCTGCTGCTCGGTCCAAGGAAATAACAGAAGTAAAATACACGTTTTAATCAACTTACTCTAGAAAAGCCACTTGCACATACACAGGGTAGTTAGCTCTGTGCGTCACAGCCAGGTGATCACAGTGGAAGCCCAGGCACCATCTGAGTCATCACCCAGTGCCCTCAGGAGCCATTGGGATGTGGCCAGTCAAAGGTCAGGGGCAGGGCTGAGGACAGGGTGGGAGCCCCTCCCTAGCGGGCAGTGCGAGAGGTCCACGGTGTCTGCAGTGCGGCTGTCCCGCCTTCCTGCTGATGGCCTCTCCTCCTGATGGAGCCTCTGCTGAAGTCCCCAGGCCTGTTAGGGTGGCCAGTTCCTGCATCCCGACATCCTGTCTCGCTGGACGACGCGTCCTCAAAACAGCCCCACTGACGCATGACGGCTTCCACTGGTGCCACGCCCTTCCGTGCTGCCTTTCTCCCTCTGTTTTTCCCACCCTTGGTCTGTCCCGGGTCTGGGATGCAGGCGGTTGTGCCAGACTGCAGGCGTGGCCTTCTACTTTCCAGGCAAACCTCTTGGCTGGCCTCATCCGACATTTTCTGAGTGGCCTTCCCTCCTTGGCCATTTCTCCTCGATTGGATTTTGAACACGAATATTCCTGACTCCCTGGAGGAGCCAGATTTGACCATTACTCATTTTGCCCCACTGCTTCCTGGCTCCACCCTCCATCACTCCCTGCAGGGTGCGCTTAACTTTTCTGTTTGGTGTCCCATCAGTCCTGATTACGGGACTGTCCTGGTGTCATCCAGGAAAAAATAAAGTGAAACATTCATGCGCCCGAAACAACGTGAGACTCAAGGTAAAAACGGCAGCAATAAAAACAAAGACAGTGACAGTTGCAGCAGCATTTATGAAGTACTTTCTGAGCTTTACAGGGACTGGTTCATGGAATCTTTGCAATCGCCCTGTGAGGACCAGGGCCAGCCCACTGTTAGAGGGAAGGTGGTGGGGGCTGTCCCTTCTTTCGCAGTCGTTTTAGTGAAGAGTCACACTTCTCCAGCAGGGCTGAGCCAGGGCCCTAGAGGCTGGGCGGGAACGTGGGCTTTATGAATGGCTGGGAGCAGAGGCCCAAACTCCTTCCACATGTTGGGGAGGGAGGAGAGGCCTCGGAGCAGCAGCTCACGGAATCTGCATGGTCTATCGCAGTGATTATGAGTCAGTGGGCCACAGCGTTCCAGGGAGCCTGTCCCGGTGGCAAGACCTGGCTGGGGGTATCGTGGGAGGTATCACCGGCTCTCACAAAATCAACCTGTGATTCATCCAAGACAGGGAGCGGGGTGACCATGACCCCCTGGGCACGACTTCCTGAGGAACAGCGGCGACTCACCTCGTCCTCTGGGGTCAGGGGCTGCCTGTTCCCTGGGGAGGGTCCTGCTGGGATTAATTTTGTGTCTGGCTTTCCGCTGCGGCTGCGAGTCAAGGCCTCATGGGGAACGCTAACTTGAGAATGAATGGATGGGTAAGTGGATAGACCAGAAAGAGTCTACACAAGTAAGTGGCAGTGCCCAGTGGCTCACGGCTGGTGGTCCTGTGGCTCTCTGTGTACCTCTGTCCCTACTGGAAACCTGTGGCATTTATGTCCAGAAGTATCCCCCAGGGGGTAACCCCAGAAAAGGAGGGAGGCACCTGAAAGCGTTCAGGCTGTGACCCCTCAGAGCTCCCCATGGGGCCAGAAAGAGAGGCTCTATCCATGTCTGCTGGGGAGGGAGCCGTGGCAGGGTTGAGAGTTCAGGCTGTCCTTGTGGGGAAGAGCCTTGGGTTGCATGGTCTGTTCTGGGCATGCGGAATTCTGAATCTAGTGACTGCGTTCTTCCATGACACACCTCAGGAGGCTCAGGGCTGGCCCGCCTTGAGCGTGTCCTTGATGCTTAAGGCCAGGCCTGGGACCAGTGCCGTAATTCCCACCCTGCAATCTTCACGTCTGTCTGCGAGATAAAGTTGTGGTCGAGTCAGAGGGAAGAGCCCCAGAGGCCACTCATTGACTGACAGTGGCATTCCACCTGTTGGATTTTAGAAGTATGGCAGGGCGCGGTGGTTCATGCCTGTCATCCCAGGGCTTTGAGAGGCCGAGGTGGGAGGATCGCTTGAGGCAAGGAGCTCGAGACCAGCCTGGGCAACATAGCAAGACCTTATCGCTTCAAAAATAATAATAATTTAACAAAATGTAGCTAGGTGTGGTGGCATGCACCTGTAGGCCCGGCTCCTGGAGGGATGGGGGGCTGGGCTGGGAGGCTCACTTGAGCCCAGGAATTCGAGGTTGCAGTGAGTTGTGGCCACACCACTGTACTCCAGAGAGAAACCCTGTCACTAAAAAAAGAAACAAACAAACAAAAAAAAGCAAATAAACAAAGAATTTAGAGTTGAAGTTAGACAGACTCAAAGCTCTGGGAAAGCCAGGGCTTCCAGGCATGCCTCAAGGATTCCATGTGTGATCTGGTGTTTTGGGAGAGCTGTAAAAGTTTAACTTTTCTGAGGAGCTATCCCACCCAGTTTATGTGTTTTATGTTGGAATCTGATGCAGAATTTTGAGAAGCCAGCTCAGTTGCGTAAAGACCTGGCCTAGCCGGGCTCGGTGGCTCAGCCTGTAATCCCGCGCTTTGGGAGACAGAGGTGAGTGGATTGCCTGAGCCTGTGGGTTCAAGACCCGCCCGGGCAACTTGGCGAGACCTCATCTCTACAATAAATAAAAAAATTAGCTGGGCGTGGTAGCGCACGCCTGTAGTTCCAGCTACTCGGAAGGCTGAGGCAGAAGGATTGCCGGAGCCCAGCAGGTTGAGGCTGCGGTGGCCGGGAGCGGCCACTGCACTCCAGTCTGGGCCACAGAGTGAGACTCCAACTCGGACAAAAAGGAAAAAAAAAAAAACAAGACCTGGCCTAGTCCATGCCCTTCCAGCTTGCTCCAGTACGTTTTTGGAGCGAATCCATTACTGAGCAAGAGCCACGGCTGGGCGGGGCAGGGCAGGCAGGCGTCGAGGGACTTCAACTCCATTGGCTGTCAGTGTTCGTAAGGCACATATGTGAGTAATTGCAGTGTGGCAGGAATGTTAGAATGGAAGAAACTGAGGCTGGGAGGGGTTACATGGCTTCCCCGGTGCCACGCTGAGTGGGCCACTCACTCAGGACCACTGTCTCCTGATGGTGTGTGTTTCTGTCCAGCTAGGCTGCTCTACCTCCTAGGGGGGTCCTGATGTGGATACTGTTAAAATAGCTTTTTAAAAGAGGTGAGGGTGTAATTCCCATGCAACTGTGACATAAACATGTGTCAAAGCTTTTATTCAGCTGGGTGCGGTGGCTCATGCCTGTAATCTCAGCACTTTGGGAGGTCAAGGTGTGAGGACCACCTGAGTCCATGGGTTTGAGACCAGCCTGGGCAACTTAGTGAGGCCTCATCTCTACAATAAATTTTTAAAAAGAGCCAGGTGTGGTGGCACGTGCCTGTAGTTCCGGCTAGTTGGAAGGCTGAGACGGAAGGATCTCCAGAGCCCAGCAGGTCGAGGCTGACATGGCCGTGAGTGTGCCATTGCACTCCAGCCTGGGCGACAGAGTGAGACTCCAACTCAAACATATATAAGTACATAAAAAGATTTTATTCAGCTTAATGAGGGAACCAGTAACATGTCAGGACTAGTTCAAAAGAGAATTTAAGGAAGGGAGATTGGATAGTTGGCCAGTCAAAGGAATGCTGAAATGAATTAGATAAGAGATTCAAAACTGGCTAATGCTCTTCAAGGCAGTACACCTTAACCTTCAGGGGTTACATTTTCTCCCAGACAGAAATCACTGACATTGCTGTTGGGTAAGCATCATATACGTTGCTGTCATCAAGAACCATTTCCATTGTTATTGGTTTTCTATAAGTTAACTTCTGTTCTTGTAACATATCCTGATCAGTATAAGTCAAGCAGAGGTACATGTTGCTAGAAAAATCAGAGAATCCCTAAGCATGGCAGGTCTACTAGTCAACACCCAGCATCACATCATGCCTGTTTCCAAATTTTGTAGAATTTTTCTTAACAATCTCGTGTGTGTGTGCGCGCGTGCACTCATTTTCTGAGTGCGTTTTTGTGTC
This sequence comes from Cephalopachus bancanus, assembly GCA_027257055.1. Classification (NCBI taxonomy): domain Eukaryota; kingdom Metazoa; phylum Chordata; class Mammalia; order Primates; family Tarsiidae; genus Cephalopachus; species Cephalopachus bancanus. The sequence goes on along the minus strand of JAPVLO010000579.1, from coordinate 268,846 downwards.
AGGAGGCAGAGAATTCACTGTAGCAAAATGGACCTGGCATTTAGCTCAGTGAGAAATCTGGGGGACACTGAGAAACACCTCAGTGATCAGGATGGTTTTCCCAAAAATAGATTTACTGATCTTACCAGCTGGGGGCAAAGGGGCCCCTTTAGAAAATGCATAAAGCAACTGTCATGGGGAAGTATGAATCTCCCACATTTTGCTTTATTTTTGAATCAGTATCTCACTCTGTCACCCAGGTTGGAGTGCAGTGGCATGCTCGTGGCCACCGCAGCCTCGACCTGCTGGGCTCAGGTGACCGTTCTGCTTTAGCCTTCCAAGTAGCTGAAATCACAGGCATGTGCCACCACGCCTGGCTGATTTTTTAATTTAGTGTAGAGATGAGGTCTTGCCAAGTTGCCCAGGATGGTCTCGAACCCCTGAGCTCAGGCAGTCCTCCCACCTTGGCCTCCCAGAGTGCTGGGATGACAACCATGAGCCTCTGCGTCTGGCTACATTCTGCTTCTGCTGTTGGAAAAGGCCTCCCTGGGCATGGCGGGAGAGGAGTTCACCTGGCCAGGCAGGTTGCTGAGCCAGGCCAGCAGAGAGGACGGCTGCTTCCACCCAGGTGAACTCCTGGGCTTAACCTCCTGGCTGAGCCTCTCGGGGCTGTTCTGGTGCACCTTCCTGGCCTCTACTCTGCCTCTGCTGGAGTGGGTACCGCTCACTTTTGAATGGCTCTTGGTGGTGTACCAAGGTCATGACACAGTTCATGAGAAGAGCATTCAGAACTCACACACAAGCCTCACACACTCGACCCCAGCATGCCGAGTTTTTCTGGTTTATGTCAGCCGGCCTCTCCTAACATTTCTGTGCCCCCCACCCCCGAGCATTCTGTGCTTGGAGTCCAAGATCCAGGCCTGGGGAGGCTTGAGAAGATTCCAGAAGCTGCTGCTTTCCCCTCACAGGCCAGGGGGACTCGGCCACCGAGCCCCCCCACTGACCGACTGAGGCTGTGTATTTCTGTTCCTGCATCTGAGTCTGGATCCCCTGGGTAGTGACTGAGAGGCTCACTGAGACACATGCAGAGAAGACACTGCCAGTTCTCTGGGCCTCTGAGAAATTTTCATTTGTACCACATAGGCGTCAAATCTGTAGTTACTTAAAGCCTTTCCCTCAGTTATGGTCTGAGACTTGGGTTCGTGGTCCAGCCGAGCTCTGTCACCTGGTGTCACCTGCTGTCACTGTGGCCTCATCAGCTGAGGGCGGGGATGTGTATCTCCTGCCTGTCCTCATTCTCCTTCCTTTTTACCAATGTCCTGTGTTTGGGTGCAGTGGCTCCCACGTGTAATCCCAGTGCTTTGGGAGGCTGAGGCAGTAGGCTCGCTTGAGACCAGCCTGGGCCACATAGTGAGATCTCGTCTCTACAAAAAATAAAAATAAAAACAAATGAGCCAGGTGTGCCCATGTGGGAGGCTGAGACAGGAGGAGCACTTGAGCCCAGGAGTTCGAGGCTGCAACGAGCTGTCATCATGCCACCGTGCTCTAGCCTGGGCAACAGATCCAGACTCTGTTTCTGAAACAAGTATGTTTGGTAGATGTCTGTGGTATGGCTAGGGTGTGTTTGTGGGCACCCGTGTTCCTTGGTGGTCAGGCCTGTGCAAACTTCCCCCAAGAGTCTGAGGCCGAAGAAAGAGGCCGACAAATTCAGTGTCTTGGAAAGAAATGTCTAATAGGAACGAGCGGACGGAAACCATGTCTGTTCCCCTGTCTGTGTGTTGGGTGGGGTGGGAGGAGACGACGGAGTCTTGAACCAACGCCCCCAGACCCAAGGCTTCCACACCACAGGGCAGGGGTCTAGTGCTTAGGGACAGGGTGACAGTCGCGTGGGCTCTCACCCAGGGAGTAGGAGACCTGCTGGGCATCTTGGGGCCTTCCTGAAGCTGGGTCCGTTGGAGGCTGACATGGCAACTGAGCAACCTGGATGGGGTTGCTTCAGCCTCCAAGGCCCGAGAGCTGGAGACCCGGGAGGTGGGTGAGCCAGCAGGGACAGGGCGGGCAGGGTCCTTTGAGCCATGCTGGGGCTAATGCCTGTGTCTCTCCTGCAGGGCCAAACATCTGCGCCACGCGAGGGGTGGGCTCCTGCCAGCAGTGTCTGGCCGTGAGTCCCATGTGTGCCTGGTGCTCCGATGAGGTAAGGACAGACCCTGACCCTGCTGTCCCCCAAGATGCAGCCACTGTTGGGCAGAAACTCTCCCACGGGGTTAGCTCCTCTCTGCTAAGCACACAGCCCCTGGGCCCTGGGCAAACCCAGGATGACTGCCTCCCACTGTGGGGGTAAGGAGTGTCATGGGGAACGTGGCTGGGATGACCACGGGGCCCACCGCACAGCCTGGGCCTAGCGCTGTGGCTGGGCTTCTGGGCTCACCGTGGGCTGCCCTGTTGCACATCCAGCTTGTTTTTTTGGGGGGGTGGAAAATTCCGGGAATGTGGCCTTGTGTGTCAAAGCAGAGGCAGCCCGGGCACAGGTAGGAGGGGGTGCGACTCACTTTCTCTCCATAGAATTTTTTTATGTTTATTTGAGTCGGGGTCTCACTCTGCTGCCCAGGCTGGATGGCAGTGGCATGATCATAACTCACCACCACCTCAACCTCCTGGACTCAGGTGATCCTCCCGCCTCAGCCTCCAGAGTGGCTGGGACTACAGACGCACACCATCATGCCCGGCTGATTTTTGCATTTTTTATAGTGACGGGTGTCTCCCTATGTTGCACAAGCTAGTCTCAAACTCCTGGGCTCAAGCAAGCCTCCTGCCTCGACCTCCCAAAGTGCCGGGATTATAGGTATGAGCCACTGTGCCCAGCCTAGAATTTGAGAAAGGCCATGAAAGAGGAACCTTGTGTGGGTGTGTGGGGTGTTCAGTCAGAGGGTCCTTCCTCCGCCTTTTCTCTGATGGTGGCCCACGCTGAGCCTTTCCTCTCTCTTCCCCTCCTCTCCAGCCCTCCCTCCTTCTCACAGGTGTCCTGAGAGAGGGAGCCACCCACATGCTGAGGATGGGACACAGGGAAGGATTAGCTGTGTCTGGGGCCCTGGGGAATGAGTGTGTCTGAGGAAACAGCTATGCTTGTGGCTGGGGTGGAAATTGGGAGCTGGCGAGAGCTGGTGGGGGCGGGGCGGATGAGGCTGGAGATCCCATGATGATGGAGTCTGGGCTGAGTCACGGTGGCAGGTGCTTACCTGCGCTCCCGGCCTGGCTGCTGCTTGCCACCTGAGACACCCTCTGTGCGGGCAAGTCCCTGTCCTCAGCAGTCGATGACACTCCAGCCCGGCCCGGGGTCCAGATCAGCCTCCCTGGTGGGCAGGGAGGTGGGGGGAGAGGTGAGGAGAAGAGTGGGAGCCGGGATGCTGTGTTTGTGGGCTCCATGGGGGCCACTGGCTGCACGCGCTGTCAGGACAGTGGAGGCTGCCTCCATGCTTCAGGACAGTGGAGGCCGGCAGCTCATGCAGCTCTGGCCTCCGTGCTTCCAGGGGCAGCTGCCCAACATCTGGGCCACATTGACTTCATTTAGCAAATGAAACGTTCCCTGGGGCCTGGCGGGGTGAGGAGCCAGGCGGGTCCTCCTCCCCTCTGAGGCGCGTGGCCGTCCTCCCCCTTTTGGTCGCTCTCATAATGTCCTTAAGCTTCTTTCACGAGGAAGCGGGGACTCTGCAGCCGAGCCAGGAAGACGGGTTGCCGCACGGGAGGGGCCTGGCCTGGCTTGGGCGGTCTGAGGCTTGCGAGAGCAGCGGGGAGTCGGGCGGGCACCTAGCGTCCCTCAGGGATGATTCCCAGCCTTGCCTCCTTTTGACTCCAAAGAGAGAGAAGACACAGGCAACCCCAGCCCAGAGAGCCCGGGGGAAAGCCCTCTTGGAGGGTGGGTCTGTCTGCCTGCACCCCCGTTTCGCCCCCTTAACTCTGCACTGGCCGTGAGACGGGGATGGGCTGAGGTCCCTCCAGACGAAGCCCGGCGGTCACGTGACCAGATTTCGACGATGCCAGTGTAGAGTAGAAGGAAGGACCCCAAAAACCCCGGAATTATCTTTTGGAGGGCGGGCCCCTTTTAGCACCGGCTTCCCCACTAGGCGGGTGTTCTAGGAACCCATCAGCATCTGTGGACCAGCTGGTCTTTGTTGGGAGAGGCTGTGTCCAGCTTCAGGAAACTTTTTTTGGAGACTCTTTCCGCATTTGCCCATTTCCTGATGGGGGATTTCCAACCGCACCTGCCCACACCACGTTGAGTGTTCAGCAGTTTTTGACCAACAAATCAACAGACGGCATGACCCCCCACGCTGTGCTCCATCCTCCCTATTCGCTGATCTCTCCCCGAGCGACTTTTCTTGTTTCCCTGGATGAAAAATGTTTTGCCGATGTGGAAGAGGTGAAACAAAACCCAGCAGATAGCATCAAAAGACATCAACGTGGATGAGCTCAAAAACGGTTTTGAGCAGTGGAAAAGTGTCTTGATGGGTGTATTGTATCCCACAGAGAGTGCTTGGAGGGTGACTGTAGGAATAAAACACAATTTTTAATAAAGTTCGGGCTTTTTGGGGTCCCCCTCCTGTTTACGGGTGACTGTGGTGAATCAGATTTCTGGGGTCCAGCAGGGAGGAAGGCAGAGAGAAGGGTGCCGGGCAGGACCAGACTGGTGGCAGGGCACAGCTGCAAGAAAACGGCTGCAGCCAGATCAGGAGAGGCTACCAGAGGGAGGCTGAAGTCCATGAGGTGTTTCTCGTGAGGATGGCAGGTGAGCACGGCAGCAGGGCAACCAAGGGTGTAGGGCGTGGCTACACTGTCCCTAAGCCAGTGAGGGGAGGGAGTCCAGTATGGACGGGAGGGGGGCCCCCAATGGTGACCCAAGCATCACGGCTGTTTTTGTCCCGGGGAGAGCAGGGCTACCCCTGCATGGCCAAGTCTAATTGCCAAAGGGCCTTGGCGAGCCGCCGGTCCATTCTGTGTGTAGCGGCCAAGCAATGGAGCCCTGGAGTCCTCTGAGGGTCCGCCTTCCCCGCCTTGGCTGTTCCGGCAGGCTGGCAGTGCCTGGAGAAACAGCTGGTTGGGCTCAGCATTCCCCTTGGTCCTGGGGGATCCGCTCCTGGGTGTGTGCAGCACGAGCTTGGCTGGGTGGTAGGAAAAACCGGCCAGTGTGGATGAGCTTGGGGTTTTGGGTCCGTCTGCACAGGGTGTGTTCTTGGAGGGCTGGGTGCTGACACGGCTGGAGCAGCGTGTTACCTCTGGTCTGTAAATCTGCTCCCTACTTATATTTGTTCTTAGTCACTAACACAATTTTGTTCTTCCTTCTTTGCCGTTCCTTTTTTTCGACTTACTTTTAATCTGGAGCACAAATGTCCATCTTGAGAGTTTCGCTCCAGTGTAGTCTTGTTAAACAAAAAAAAGGCGTAGGCCAGTTGTGGTGGCTCATGCCTGTAATCTCAGTACATTGGGAGGTCGAGGCAGGAGGATCACTTGAGGCCAGGAGTGAGGCTGCGGTGAGCTGTGATCTCGCCACTGCACTGCAGCCTGGGCGACAGGGTGAGACCCTGCCTGTACAAAAAACCCAAAAGTATAATGTGAAGAGTTCTCTCTTTGCAAACAGAGAGGCACAAGCCCCGACAACTGTAAAGAGACGCCTTCCTTTTCTCCTCCTCTTTCCTTCTGTCCCTTCTGTCCTTCTCTATCAGGGTGTTCGAGGGGCTTCCTGGCCCAGCCAGATGAGTCGGTAGAGATCCCAACGTGAATTCATTTTGAGATTTGGTGGCACTCGGGGTGTTCTGTCCTGCCTCTCCAAGGGGAAGGTGCACACGGCAGCAGGGATCCTGTCACTGTAGAAAAGTGTCACCTTGTTGTTGCCTGCGCTCATTTCTGCCGTATCCGGCAGACACTGCCTGATCTGGATGACAGACACTGAGATGTTCCCGTTTTGAGAGCGTTTCACGCTCAGCCTTCAGGATAACCACCTCGGGCAGGAGAAAGATCATTATTCATGCAGGACTTTCCCAGCTTCCAAAATGGGATGGGTAGGGACGGTCCTGAGAGTGTGTCACCCTCCTGGGAATGGGAGACCATTTCATAAGTTTGCACGGGCCGCCCACCTCAGACCTTCCCAGGTCTTGGCCGTTTTTGCCTTTTCTGTGTGACATCTGGTTTCCCTGGGAACTGGAGCCGTAACACCCACCCTCCTTCTGGCTCTTTCTCTGGAGATATTGCCTCCACCTTCTCAGCCTGGGTTCTAGAAAGGGAACCCGACCCAGGGTGTTGAGGTCTCCGCCTGGGCACCCTTTCGGGGCAGGAGGCTCTCGCGGGAAAGCTTGGCTGATGACCAGGCCTGTCATGTCCCTGACCGCTGATGTCAGTGACCGCAGAGGAGGGAGGGAGGCAGTTTTGTTTTTCAGTGTTTAATTTTTGTGAGGCGATTCATAACAAACCATGAGGACTATCGGTGCGTCCTAGCACTTCAAACCCTCTCCTCAGTGGGATGGCCAAGTTAGAAAACAGAGTCATGGCCGGGCACAGCAACTCATGCCTGTCAGGGGTTCGAGACCAGCCTGGGCAACTTGGCAAGACCTTGTCTGTACAATAAATTAAAAAAAGTTAGCTGGGCGTGGTGGTGCATGCCGGGCATGCCTGTAGCTCCAGCTACTTGGAAGGCTGAGGTGGAAGGATCGCCTGAGCCCAGCGGGTCGAGGCTGCGGTGGCCATGAGGAGTGTGCCACTGTACTCCAGCCTGGGTGACAGAGTGTGACTCCAACTCAAAAGAAAAGAAAAGAAAATGGAGTCAGGAAATCCCTCAACTATCCCCTCCCTCTGAAGGCCCATGTGGCTTTGCCACCCTCATGCTGTCTCCGGGTCCCCATCCCTGCTCTCTCCCTCAGCATCCGTCATGGTCCGCAGAGGATCTGCTCCCCGCAGTGTCTTGGTCTTTCCGGTCACTGCGTTTTCAGGGAAGTTTTCTCCGGGGCAGCTGGAGTCAGAGACCCAGCAGGAAGGACTCTGCTTCCTGGGGAGAAGGGGAGGACAGGCGGGCAGGGTGAGGGAGTCTGGGCATCAGGTCTGAATTGCCCCGAGCTCTCCCTGCTGCCATCTGTCCTCAGCCAGAGCTGGGCAGAGATTCCCATCTTCGTAAGGATTGTGAGAGTCTGTGTCGTCCCCATTGGCATATGTGCTACCAGGAAGGTAACGTAGTATTACCTGCTCCCACCACCGAGGCCGTTTCTGTACCTACCTCTCCGTGACGCTGGGAGAGAAAGGAGGAGACTCCTGCCTCCCAGAGGCTCTTGTCGCCTTCTGCCGGGGTCGGGGTTGTCCTCCTGACGCCGATGTCACACACGTTCCCTCCACATGGGGAAGCCCTTCAGCTGTTGGAGTCACTGGGCCCCAGAAGGAGAGAGACTTCAAGCATCGGGGACTTTGGGGCTTCAGTGTTTTTTGTTTTGTTTTTGAGTTGAGGTCTCACTCTGTTGCCCAGGCTGGAGTGCAGTGGCGTGCTCAGAGCCACCGCAGCCTTGACCTGCTGGGCTCAGGTGATCCTTCTGCCTCAGCCTTCCAAGTAGCTGGAACTACAGGCGCTCACCGCCACTATGCCCAGCTAATTTTTTGATTTTCTGTAGAGACGAAGTCTCACTATGTTGCCCAGGCTGGTCTCGAACTCCTGGACTCAGGCAGTCCTCCTGCCTCAGACTCCCGAAGTGATGAGATTAGAGACGTGAGCCACTATGCCCAGCTGTGGGCCTTAGAGTTTTTGAGTCTGGGTGGCTCTGCGTGGCCCAGTCCCTTTGCTGCCATGTGGCTGCCAGGTGACATGGCGGGGGGTGGGGACGTGGGGGGAGAGGGTGTGAAGAGGCAGTATGTCCCCTACCCTCTCACTGTTTCCCATGCCCATCTTGTTCTGTCTCTGCCTGGGCCGTTCTTTGCTGTGGTTCCTCCTAGGACCTTCCTTCCCTTCCAGCTTCTGCATCTCTGTCTTGACTCACACCATGTACAGAATGCAATGAAAACACCTTTTTTGGTGACGACTAGGTCTCACTATGTTGCCTAGACTGGTCTCAAACTCCTAGCCTCAAGCGATCCTCCTGCCTCAGCCTCCCAAAGTGGTGCTGGCACTATAGCCCCAATTTTATTTTATTTTATTGTTATTGTTGTTATTATTTTTTTGAGTCAGAGTCTCACTCTGTCACCTGGGCTAGAGTGCAGTGGCACACTCACAGCCTCTGCAGCCTTGACCTGCTGGGCACAATAAAAGCACTTTATGGGATAATTACAGCCAGACAGGCCAGTGGGCATCTCCATCTGGCCACTTCCTAGTTCTGCAGCTTTGGGCATGTTTCTTAACTTCTGGAAGGCTCGGGCTCCCTGCCTGTGAGCCCAGGGTCTCCGTGTCTACAGCCCCTAAGACTCGGCTTCCCTCCTTGTGAGCCCAGGGTCCCCGTGTGTAAAGCCCCCCTGCCTTGGGTTCCCTCCCTGTGGACCAAGGGTCCCTGTGTGTGAAGTCCCCAAACCTTGGCTTCTCTCCCTGGAAGCCCGGGGTCTTCGTATGTAAAGTCCCCGAGCCTTGGCTGCTGTTCCAGCTGAGCCCGGGGTCCCCATGAGTAAAGTCCCCGAGCCTTGGCTGCTGTTCCGGCTGAGCCCAGGGTCCCCATGAGTAAAGTCCCCGAGCCTCGGGTTTCCTGCCTGTGCGCTCGCGGTCCCCATGTGTAAAGACGCCAAGCCTCAGGTTCCTCACTTGTAGTGTAAGACAGTTCCAGCACTGCAGAAGTGTGAGGACGGTTGCAGTAGTCCACGCCAAGTGCTTGTCACAACACTGACATTCAGTAAATGCTCAATACTTGCCAATGCTAGTGAGCTGGGACGTCAGTACGGGTTGTCCGGCTGACTTTTGGAAGTGGCTGTTGGGGAGGTGGGGGCCAGGTGAGAGCCTGACAGCCTAGGCGCTGTGGAATAGGTCCAGCGAGGGGTTTTCCGGCTTCCTGGCCCGTCCCTTCAGTCTGCCTAGAAGCCCTCGTGGCCACGCCCACACAGAGCTGGTGGAATTTGCCAAATGTCAGAGCAGGCGTGGGCTGGAAACAGTGTGTCATCTAACCGGCCTGTGGGACAGGTGAGGAGATCTGTTCCAAGTGATTGGCCGAGGTCATGGGCTCCTGGGTGGCAGGCCTAGGGTGGATGCTCTTTTCCTGACTTCCAGTGTTCTTCCCAGGACAGCATGCCCCAGGCAGCCTTCAGGTGCAAGCACACAGAGCCCCGGAGCCATGGGACGCATGTGGGCTTTTTTGGGAGGAGCTCAGTCTGTTCCTTGTCCAGGGTGAAGGAGGAAGTGGAAGAGACAGGATTGGTTCGGTCAGCTGCCCTGCATCATGACATTTTCTCCAGCTGTGGAGAGCATGCTTAATAAGTTTAACCAGGAAGTATTGATTAAGCATCTCATAATCACAGCTCACATGTATTGCGCACCTGCTGTATGCCAGGTACTGTGCTGTGCATATCATGTGCGTTGTCTTATTAAGACCCATGTGCCAGGGAGGGAGGGGACATTATTATAATTTTTTGAAGTAATTTTTATTGTAGTAAAATATACATACCACAGAATCTGCCATCTCATCTCAACCCCTTTTAAGCACACCATTCAGTGGAGGAAATACCTTTACAGTGCTGGGAAGCCATTTGCACCGCCCATCTCCAGAACTTTTCATCTTGGGAGACTGGAACTCAATACCTGTCTTTGGGATTTGCTGTTGTTGTCAAAGTCTCATTCTGGAGTGCGGTGGCACGATCACGGCTCACTGGAGACTTGACCTGGGCTCAGGCCATCCTCCCACCTCAGCCTTCCGAGTCGCTGAGACCATAGGCGTATGCACCACGCCTGGCTAATTTTCTGATCTGTTGCAGAGATGGAGTCTCGCTGTGTTGCCCAGGCTGGTCTGGAACTCCTGGGCTCAGGCAGTCCTCTCACCTTGGCCTCCCAAAGTGTTGGGATGACAGGCATGAGCCACTGCATCCGGCTTGTCTGTGGGATTCTTGAGGACTCTAAGAATAGAGGGAGGAGCTAGCACTGTCCCCATGTGACCGTGGAGGAAGCTGAGTGATTCACCTTAGGAGGCTGGCATGCAAGGCCAGGCCAGGTGAGGCTCCTGGTCCGTTCCTGTCCGCCCAGCCTCACTGTCTCCTGTCTCTCACCCCACCTGGCACCGCCTGCCCCCTCACCTTTGTGGTCAGTCCTGGGTGGGGTTGCCCTGCCCTCATGGACCTCCCAGCCTGACCAGGGTCTAACACAGAGGCATCCAGGTGGTTTGACCCTGACCTACAGAAAGAAACACATTGGACTGAACATCGTTTGTTACATGTGCTATAGCCCACTCCACAATACATAATGCTTCATAAAACAACACTTACTATTTATACACTTAAAATTTTCTATTCTATTCAGTTGCATTTTATTTAACAAAATGATGGCTAAGACTGGGTATGGTGGCTCACACGTGTAATCCCAGTGTTTGGGAGGCCAAGGCAGGAAGGTCGCCTGAGGTCAAGAGCTTAAGACTTGCCTGGATAACACAGCGTGACTTCGTCTTTTACCCCCCCCCATTAAAATGCGAAAGACTCCCAAATGAAGGTTGAGACCCACTGAGTTGATTTTGGGCCACACAAATGAGTTCCAGTCCCCAGTCTGACATGTGTCGTTCCACCAGGCATCTCACTACACGGGCCTCTCCCAGCTCCTGGTCCATGGACAGGCCTTTGGGAGACCTTAACGCCCCCTTCCTGTGCAACAGTCCTTGGGGGTATCCCAGGAAGGACAGTGCCAATTGCTTGATGCTGGTTTAGCTCCAAAGTGCTGGGCAGAGGCCAGGCCACTGGGAGGGGCGAGGCTCTGATGGGGTCTTCCCCATGGGCTCCTGTCTCGTAGGCCCTGCCGCCAGGTGCACCCCGCTGTGACCTGAAGGAGAATCTGCTGAAGGACAACTGTGCCCCGGAGTCCATTGAGTTCCCGGTCAGTGAGGCTCAGGTCCTGGAGGCTAGGCCCCTCAGTGACAAAGGCTCTGGAGACGGCTCCCAGGTCACTCAAGTCAGTCCCCAGAGGATTGCACTCCGGCTCCGGCCAGGTAGGGGTGGGGCTCATCTCAGGGGGAGACCTGGGAAGGGTGAGGCAGAAGGCTGAGCAGGGTCCCTGGGGGTGGCAGAGCTCAGGATGGAGATGTGTGGGGAGAGGAGGAAGGCGGGAGGTGTGGGCGGGAGAACGGGAGAAAACCGAGGGGCCCAGGGCTGGAGTCGGAAGCAGAGTGTGGATCTCGACTCTCCCATATAGCAGCCATTTGACCTTGGCTTCGCCCTGCTGCTTAACCTTTCTGGCATAGCAGGTGTGCCAAGCCATGCGCGTTTCTTCTTTCCCCCCGGCTTGCAGCTCTGTGTTGAGTGCAGATGAGATGTAGGACGAGAAAGCAACGGTAAGCCCCTTTCCCATGCGGGATTGGGGCAGGGGCGTGGGGACAGACAACATGGGCGCCTTCAGAGGAAGGAAGGGTCAGGCCAAAAGACAGGCTTTCTGAAGCAGGGATTTTAACTTCCAGTTAAACCCACAGGGATTTAAGAGAGAGCTCCATGTGCCAGGCAGCGTAGTCCTCAGTGGCTGCCTTACAGAGTCTAAAGTGTAGCAACTGCCAACACCTCTGTGACTCACAGTGTAGACCCTTGGGGCCTAGAGGGTTAAAGGGATGGAAAAGATGAGATTAACCACAGGAGAGTCAAGAGATGAGACATGTAATGGAATTGCGAGGGAGGGGGGAGGGATCAGGACTTTGATTGAGCAACACCTCAGTCCTAAGTGTGTCCAAGTCAAAAACGTCGTCTTCTTCCTCTTCCTCTTTTCTTCCTCCCTCTCCTCCCCCTCCCACCTCCTCTTCTTTTCTTCTGTCTCAGAGGGAGAACGTGAGGGAAACTAACATCCCCTGCCTTCCAGATGACTCGAAGACCTTCTCTGTCCACGTGCGGCAGGTGGAGGACTACCCTGTGGACATCTACTACCTGATGGACCTGTCCTACTCCATGAAGGACGACCTGTGGAGCATCCAGAACCTGGGCACCCAGCTGGCCGTGCAGATGCGCAGACTCACCAGCAACCTGCGCGTTGGCTTCGGGGCCTTTGTGGACAAGCCCGTGTCGCCTTACATGTACATCTCGCCACCAGAGGCCCTCCGGAACCCCTGCTATGAGTGAGTCCCTCCCCAGGGAGCTGGGACGGCGCCCCTCCCCTCCACCCCTGGCAGGCAGGGCTGGGTGCTGGCTCCTCCCTTGGGAGGCTGAGCCCAGGGTGGCTGTGTTGGCTGCCTCTGGTCAAACCTCGGCTTCTCCCTACCTGGGTCTCCCTGTTTGGGGAATGGACCAACCCGCTCATCTGGAGAACTGTGTCAGTCGAGTCCAAGGGCTGTTTGGAGACCTGGGAGGAAGGTTCGTCAGCTTCTTGGTCTCAGACACAAACACAGAGGAGGCAAGGAAGGATGACGGGAGGGAAAGGGGTTTGGATGTGGTTTTTGTAGGGTGGGTTCAGAGAGCCTTCAAAGGCCTGGTCGACGCATGCATAAGCAGAAGAATTACAGTTTTGGGAGGATTGATTCCATTGTTGTTGTCACTGTGTCCTCACCATCAAGGCTGTGCATCCTGCAGGGTTAAGATTCAAGATATTTAGTTCTGGAGGAAGAGAAGAGGGTGGAAATGACACTTATTGAACCCTCTAATGGTCTGTAAATTGGTGTGCCTCTGGTTGACACTTTGGCTTACAGCTGAATGGCTTATTTATTTGGCTGGTGGAGACTATGCAAATCCATGTATTATAACACTTTAAGATGATGGTTGCTGCCAGGCTCAGTGGCTTAGCCTGTAATCCCATGCCTTTGGGAGGCTGAGGTGAATGGATTGCCTGAGCCCGCGGGTTCGAGACCCGCCTGGGCGGCGAGACCTCATCTCTACAATAAATCAAAAAATCAGCCGGGCGTGGTAGCGCATGCCTGTAGTTCCGGCTACTCGGAAGGCTGAGGCGGAAGGATCGCCGGAGCCCAGCAGGTCGAGGCTGCAGTGGCCGGTAGCGGCCACTGCACTCCAGTCTGGGTGACAGAGTGAGACTCCAACTCAAAAAAATAAAATAAAATAAAATAAAATGATGGTTGCTGAACCTGGCAAGGAGCAAGTTTACTTTTTCATTTTCAAAGTTATGTGATGTGGCTTTTAACCTTCTGCCTGGGCTGTAAGTTTCCCCAGTAACAATATCAGCTATCAATTAAATATCCTGGCCGATGGCAGAAATGCTCCTGTGTGGCATCTCTCTCTTTCTCTCTCCCTCTGTTTCTGTCTCTCTGTCTCTCAGAAGGTTCTCCCTCTGTCACCCGGGCTGGAGGGCAGTGGTGCAATCATAACTCACTGCAGCCTCAACTTTCTGGGCTCAAGTGATCCTCCCGCCTCAGCCTCCTGGGTAACTGGGTCTATAGGCATGTGCCACCATGCCTGGCTAAGTTTTAAATTTTTTTGTAGAGACAGGGCCTCACTCTGTTGCCCAGGCTGGTCTTGAACTCCTGGGCTCAAGTGATTTTCCTGCCCCAGCTTCCCAAAGTGCTGGGCTGACAGATATGAGCAGTGCACCTGGCCTATCAATTTATTGATAATTCAGGGTCCTTAACTTATTGATGGAATTTTGCTTTATTGTTACTTTAGGGAAGTGTTACGTATAAGGTAATCCCGACTCGATTCCCCATTTTCAGAAGTTAGGTTCAGAAAGGCTTGCCGAAGACCCCATGACTAGTAAAAGGGGGAGCTGGGATTTGAACCCTGGGCAGTCTGGTTTCATGCTTCACTCTGTTGCCCAGGCTGAAGTGCTGTGGCACGATCACGGCTCACCACAGCCTCGATCTCCTGGGCTCAGGCGATCCTTCTGCCTCAGCCTCCTGAACAGCTTGGACTACAGGTGCACGCCCCACCATGCCTGGCTAATTTTTACAAGTTTTTTGTAGAACTGAGATCTCGCTATGTTGCCCAGGCTGGTCTCGAGCTCCTGGGCTCCAGCGATCCTCCCTTCTCAGCCTCATGAGTCATTGGACTATATGCATGCACCACCATGCCTGGCTAATTTTTAAATTTTTTTTTGGAGAGACGAGGTCTTTGCTGCTCAGGCTGGTCTCGAATCCCTGCGCTCAAGCGATCCTCCCAAAGTGCTGGGATGACAGGCGTGTGCTCCTGCGCCAGCCAGCTTACTCTCTCACCCTCTAGGCTAGCTGGAGGTGTGGGTGGTGGATGCCTCAGGTAACCTGAGGGGCTGGAGTCTGAACTGTCGGGAGACTGTGGCTGTCTGGAGCTGGCCTGGGCACACTGCGGCCTGCATGCACCCCTGGTCCTTCCCACCCAGTCCCCACGATGCCTGTGCCAGGGGGGCATCTGCCTGAATCATCTCCTCATCTCCCAACCCCTTTCCAGCATGAAGACCACCTGTTTACCCATGTTTGGCTACAAACACGTGCTGACACTCACCGACCAGGTGACCCGCTTCAATGAGGAGGTCCAGAAGCAGAGCGTGTCACGGAACCGAGACGCCCCAGAGGGTGGCTTTGATGCCATCATGCAAGCCACCGTCTGTGATGTGAGTCTGGAGGGCAGGGAGCCCCAGGTGTGGCTGGCACCGATCAAGATGGGGGAGGGAGTGGCTCGACCCTGGGGCTTTCTGGTGTGAGATGAGAGCCAGGGGCTTAGCAGAATTTGCATGGTGTGGTGACAGATGGCTCTGGACATGCGTGGCATCTGCCTGTGTCTGCTCCCCGGGGGTCACAGCTGACATGTCCTTGGGCCTCCGTGGTCCCAGATGCTTGGTGGGGAGAGCAGCTCCCCACCTTCTCTGGAATTGTCTGAGCGTGGAGGCTGGGGGAACGCAGCCTCAGCAGAGCGGGCAGATGTTCAGGTGCATTTCTTCCAGCTCAGTTGGGCTCCGTGTCTGCTGTGATTTCTAGGCAGTCACTGGAAGAGCTGTGTCTGGGGCTGGCGAAGGCATCACTCAGCTGCTTCACGAGTCAGAGGCTGTTTTCCGGGGGGAGCAGACACCTCTGAGCTGCAAGGCTCTGGTCTGGGCTTCTCCACCTCGGCTTGTCCGGCCCCTCCTCCGGGGAGCCCTTGGGTCTTTGTTCTCCACCAATGACGCGGCTGAACCTGCGCTGTCTCTTCTGACTTTTTCTTTCTTCTGACAGGAGAAGATCGGCTGGAGAAACGATGCCTCCCACCTGCTGGTGTTCACCACTGACGCCAAGACTCACATAGCTCTGGATGGGAGACTGGCAGGCATTGTGCAGCCCAACGATGGCCGGTGCCACGTGGGCCGTGACAACCATTACGCGGCCTCCACTTCCATGGTGAGCTCTCTGGCATCACCTGTGGCCGTGGATCCCCATGGCCGGGGCTGCCCCAGCGCAGGCGGAGTCTTGGTGTGAATGTCCACGTGGTCGCCTTTCCTCTGGGGAGGGTGCGGTCTGGGGTTTCCACCTGCCCCTGTTCCCTGCCAACTGGACAACCCTCTCTGGGGCACAGCCTGCACAACCACAAGAGCTGGCCCGGATGGTGGTCAGCACTGTCACTGTCTTCACTGCCACCACCAGCAGCAGCAGCGGTGTGGCACCCAGGATGGCAGGTCCAGCTGGGGAGCAGGCCTTCCTCCCCACCTGGGTCAGCCCCTTCTTGGAATACCGTGCTCATGCATGGTTATTGAAAGAAGACAGAGGAAAACAAGAGAACATTATGCAAAAGCATGGAGAGCAGATCCTGGGGGAATGACGAAAGGGCTCAGAGTCACTTAGTGCAGAAGAAAGAAAGCTCAGGGGGACTTTGTGGAGGTGTGAGACGGCTCATGCCTTAGCTTAATTGGCTGCAGAAGCTTAAGTGAGAGGGAAGGAGTTCCAACAGAAACAGGGCCTGGGCGTGGTGGCTCACACCTGTCGTCCCAGCACTTGGGGAGGCCGAGGTGGGAGGATTGCTCAGTCTGAGGAGTTCCAGACCAACCTCAGCAACAGAGTGAGATCTTGTTTCTAAAAAAATTGAAAAATTAGCCGGGCGTGGTGGCCTGTTGCCTGTAGTCCCAGCTACTCTGGAGGCTGAGGTGGCAGGATTGCCTGAGCTGTGATCGTGCCCCTGCACTCCAGCCTGGGTGACAGAGAGAGACCCTGACTCACCTCACATAGGCGGCTTCAAGGCACATCTGTGCAAAGGCAGGAGACTGGGCTGGAGGTCTCGTGAGCTCCCCGGGAGGTCTAGGACCCCACGGACATGTCCGCGATTCGCCACCACCCCCGTGTCCTGGAGCACCTTGGTGTCAGCCGTGCCCAAGTTGAGTGCCACCAGGCGGTAGGCAAGTGGAGAACCTTTGGCAGCTTGCCCAGGCAGGGCACTGGGCCAGGGTCTGAGGGAAATAGACCGTGTGTGGTCCTGCCCTCAGGGGCTTCTGGTCTAGTGGAGGAGACAGGACCTATGTTCTTACCAATGACACAAAAGTCAGGGTCAGTGCTGAACGGGCCGCCGTCGTGAGGGCTGGAGGTGTCCCAGGGAGGAAACCGCAGCACGGACTGGGGTGGCCATGGAGACCTCCGGGAGCAGGTGGGGCTTGAGCTGGGTCCCAAGGAGGGGGAGGAAGGAGGACCTAAAGGAAGGCCACTCCGGATGGGAGGAAGAGGGGGCCAGGGCAGTGCAGAGAGGAAGAGGGAGAGAGGTGGGTGCTAGGCCCAGGCCGAGTGGTGGAGGATCACCCGGGCCAGGCTGAGGAGGCCCACCCGGTGCCTGGCTGTGGAGGCTGCCCTGTGGCGTTAATGCATTGGGTTCCAGCGGGATGAAAGAGGCGCTTGGTGGTGACGCCAGCGGCCTGTGCGTCTGCATCCACCCTAGAGCCCGCAGGTCGGCTGCACGCTGCTCATGCTTCCTGCCGCACGTCTCCATGGGCTGGGAAGGTTTCGGGGCCACCACTGCCTGGCCACAGCCCAGATCAACCAAGTTCTGAGGCCCCACATCTCGGGATGTGTGTGAGACGTCACTCACCTCCGCATCCTCTTTGTCCAGGATTATCCGTCTTTGGGGCTGATGACTGAGAAGCTGTCCCAGAAAAACATCAACTTGATCTTCGCAGTGACTGAAAACGTCGTCAATCTCTATCAGGTGACTGTGCCTTTGGGTATCCCCAAGCGGGCCCCGTGATGGGGGGCCTGGGTGGCTCCCCTATGGCGAGCCTGGCCTGAGGAGCCAGCCTGGGCCAGCCTTGGCCCTAGTCCCTAACCAGGAAAGACCCTCCTCTGACCCACTTCCCAGAGCTAAAGATTTCGCACTGGGCCTTTCTTCCCCACCCTGGAGCCCACCAGAGGCTGTGCTGTGTGTGGATGTCTGTGGTGGCGGGGAGGTCGTTCGGCGGCCTGAGGGGTGTGAGCCATTTCTTATACTTCGGCCTGGAGCGGAAAGGCTGCCGGCTGTGTTCCTGGCAGCGTCAGGGGGCACACCCCACACCTCCCTCTGTCTCCATTTCGGGCTACCAGATGCGAGGAGGGCTTTTGCAGACCGTGGCTTCCGTCAGTCAGCTCTGGGCATCTGCACTTCCTTTCTAGAACTACAGCGAGCTCATCCCAGGGACCACAGTGGGGGTTCTGTCTGCCGATTCCAGCAACGTCCTCCAGCTCATTGTGGATGCCTACGGGGTGAGTGTCTCGTGGAGGGGCCTGCAGGGCGTCCACATCCTCAGCTCTAGGAGGCCGGTTCTCGAGCTGAGCTCCTGGAGGCCAGGCCGTGGCCAGCCCGGGAGGCCTCCAGCCCTCTGAGAAGAAGTGGCCCAGAAAGGGGTGCCAGGGAGCGGCGAGACCAGGACTGGGGGCTTAGAGGAATAGAAGGAAAGAGAGGGGTGATTGGACGGAGGAGGTGCTGGGCCCCCTGAAGTGGCAGGGCAGAGTGAGGAGGTCTGGGCCCCGGCCCCAGAGAGGAGAGGGCTGAGCCACGTCGAAGGGGAGCGTGAGCAAACACCAGTCAGGAAGTGCCGCCATCTGGGCTGGGCGTGGGGGCTCACACCTGTAACCCCAGCACTTTGGGAGGTTGAGGCGGGAGAATTGTTGAGGCCAGGAGCTCGAAACCAGCCTGGGCGACACAGTGAGACCTTGTCTCTTCCAAAAAATGAAAAAATTAGTCAGGCGTGATGACGTGCCTCTGTCGCCGCAGCGACTCAGGAGACAGACAGACGGATCACCTGAGCTCAGGAGGTCGAGGCTGCAGTGAGCTGGGATTGTGCCACTGCACTCCAGCCTGGGTGACAGGGTGAGGTCCCAACTCAGAAAATAAATAAATGAAGAGAAAGTGCTCCTGGCCTGGGGGGTTGGGCCTGGCACTCCCCCTTAGCTCGCCCACGAGACGCTGGTCAGACACGGGAGGAGACAGGCAGAGGGAGCAGGGTCCTGGGAGGAAACAGGCTCTGGGGACACCTGGTGGCCTCTGGTGAGCCTCAGCACCCGGTGCTGCCGGGGGGGCTGCCCAGGAGAGTTTGCGAGGACATCCCCGGCACTGGCCTGTGTCCTCCCAGCCTACGCTCTCACCCTCTGCTGCCCCTTTCTGCCCAGAAAATCCGCTCGAAGGTCGAACTGGAGGTGCGGGACCTCCCCGAGGAGCTGTCTCTGTCGTTCAACGCCACCTGCCTCAACAACGAGGTCATCCCCGGCCTCAAGTCCTGTGTGGGCCTCAAGATTGGAGACACGGTGAGGCAGCCTGCCGGGCCCTGTGGGCACCGCCTCCCCTGTCCCCGCATCTTCTTCCTACAGGCCGCGGCAGGGGGCGGGGCCGGGGCCGCCGTCTCGTCCTCCCAGGCGCCCGCCTGAGCCTGTCTCTCTGGGGACCTCACCCTCGGGTCCTCCAGAGCTTGCATTGTGGTGACCCCTGTGTGTGTGCGTGCCTCCCCAAGGGAACGGCCTTCTTTCCCCCGTGATGTAAAGCGGGGCAGTCTAATCTGTCAGCATTTACTGAGCACCGACTGCTTGCCAGGCGTTGTTCCAGCCGCTGGAGATTCAACAGCCAGTGGGACCAGCCAACCTGCCCGCCCTTGTGGAGTTGAAGAGTGGAAATGCTCGTCTTGTCCCTCTGGGTTCCTCCCTGGCTCCCTGGCCTCTCTGCCTAAAGGGAGAGAGCTTGCTGGAGGGCGAGGGAGGGAGGAGCAGAGGTTTCTCAGGCCACGGCACTTTTTGTGGCTCCGCCTGCTTCCCCAGGCCTGTGTGCACACACCCCGCGTGAGAAACACGGGCCTGACGCACACTTGGCCGCAGGATTGACGAGATGTTCTGTGAGGTTTCATGGTGGATTCCGAGCCTGCGCTCAGCCTCTGTGTGGCCTTGTGTGGTCACTTGTGCTTTGTGTGTCTTGCTGATGGGATGGATGTAATTGGTCCAGCGACTCCGCCAGAGCGGAGTGGCCACAAGGCCATAGGCTTTCCACTGCTTGGGTGGTGTATCTCACACGTGGCGTAAACAGCGGCTTTCTGATCCTTTTCCCCTTTCCTTTTTTCTTTCTTTCTTTCTTTCTTTCCTTCCTTCCTTCCTTCCTTCCTCCCTCTCTCTTTTCTTTCTTTTTCTTTCTCCCTCTTTCTCTTTTTCTTTTTCTTTCTTCTCCTCCCTCTCCCACTCTTTCCTTCCTTTTCTTCCTCCCCTTCTGCTCCCTCCCTCCCTCCTTCCTTCCTCCTTCCTTCCCTCCTCCCTTCCTTCCTTCTTCCTGTCTGTCTGTCTGTCTACTCTGTCACCCAGGCTAGAGTTCAGTGGCACGATCTTGGCTCACCGAACCCTTGACCTCCTGGGCTCAGGTGATCCTTCTGTCCCAGCCACCTGAGTAACTGGGACCACAGGTGTGCACCGCCATACCTGGTTAATTTTATTGATTTTTGAAAAGATGAGATCCTGCTATGTAGCCCAGGTTGGTCTTACCTCCTGGCCTCCAGCAATCCTCCTGCCTCAGTCTCCTGAACAGCTGGGATCACAGGCGTGTGCCACCACACTGGCTAATGTTTTTGATTTTTTGTAGAGAGGAGGTCTTGCTGTGTTACCTGGGCCTGACCGTAGACCATGTCTCTGCAGCTAGCCAGACCTGTCACGACCACACACTCTCCCCGTGCGCTTGCCTCTGCTCTGCAGAACTCCAGGCCACAGGAGCCTAAACGCCGCCCAGTCCGGGTGTTCCCTGGCAGGGCAGGGCGCGGCTTCTCCCCTCCGGGCCGAGGGTTGTCTGGGCCTGCCACCTCTCACGTGAGCCCGCTCCCCTCCAGGTGAGCTTCAGCATCGAGGCCAAGGTGCGGGGCTGCCCCCGGGAGAAGGAGAAGTCCTTCACCATCAAGCCCGTGGGCTTCAAGGACAGCCTGACCGTGCAGGTTGCCTTCGACTGCGACTGCACCTGCCAGGCCAGGGCCGAGCCACACAGCCGCCGCTGCAACAATGGCAATGGGACCTTCGAATGCGGGGTGTGCCGCTGCGGACCCGGCTGGCTGGGCTCCCAGTGCGAGTGCTCCGAGGGGGACTTCCAGCCCTCCCAGAAGGACGAGTGCAGCCCCCGCGAGGGCCAGCCCGCCTGTAGCCAGCGGGGTGAGTGCCTCTGTGGCCAGTGCGTCTGCCACAGCAGCGACTTCGGCAAGATCACCGGCAAATACTGCGAGTGCGACGACTTCTCCTGCGTCCGCTATAAGGGCGAGATGTGCTCAGGTGAGGGGCGTACCACCCCACCGGCCCCACCCCTCAACCCCTGTCCTGGAAGCACAGGCAGGCCTGGGGTCCCGCAGAGGTTGTCAGAGCTGCGCATCCGTGGTTCCTGATTTTTTTTTTTTTTGAGTCGGTCTCACTCTGTCTCCCAGGCTGGAGTGCAGTGGCACAGTCATGGCTCACCACAGCCTCGACCTCCTGGACTCAAGCGATCCTCCTGCCTTAGTCTCCCAAGTAGCTGCGACCACAGGCATGCACCATCATGCTCAGCTAATTTTTTTGATTTTCTGTAGAGTAGGGATCTCACTATGTTGCCCATATATATATATATATATGTATATATATATATATATATATATATATATATATATATATATATATATATTAGAGTTGAAGTATCACTGTGTTGCCCAGGCTGTTCTCAAACTCCTGGTCTCAAGTGATCCTTCTGCCTCCATCTCCCAAAGTGCTGGGATTGCAGGCACAATCCATTGCACCCTGCCTCCTGACCTTTTCGATAAGGACCAATCTCTTTTTCAGGCCAAGAAACATCGCTAACAGATGGCAACTAAATTTTTAGTATTGATAGACTTGGAAAATACATGATGTCAGAATCTATAGTACAGTTGGTCATAATTTTACATGAATGTATCTATTTATCACAAGAGACTGGAAAAATAGTGGCATATATGCAAGACAGTAGAACTCACTTAATGACCTAATACATTTGCAACAGAGTCTGGAAATGGGGGAGGGCTCTTGTTACATGTGAGTACGGGCTTGTTGTCACTGTTGCTACTCATGGCACTGCTGTGACCTCTTGGGCTCCGGATCTGTGCTGTCCCCTGTGGCAGCCACTAGCCACACTGGCTACTGAAATGAATTGCAATTTTAAGAAAATTAAAAATTCAGTTCTTCGGTCGACCTAGCCACATGGGACTGGTGGCTACCATATTGGGCTGCACAGGTCTAGGACATTTCGTCATGGCAGTTCTGTGGGCCCCCGCTGCCACAGAGCCCCTGCCCACGGGTTGGCTTATGACTTTGAGTCTTCCTTCGCAGCAGGGTGCCAAGTTGTCCTTCTCATTGCAAAAGTCAGTGAAGTCTTGGGGCCCACAGATCATCTCACACTGGTTTCTCCTCGCCCCCAAACTGCTGGTGGGGTTCTGTCCCAGCTAGAAGCTGAGCTCATGTTAATGTCGCTTTCCCTGCAGGTGCACTGGCAGCAAGCTCAGAGGGCAGCTAGTCTGAGTTGCTCCAGGGCACTAGGGATGGGTTTAGGCCAGGCCGGAACTGCTGCGGCTTAGCCCTGCTTGGGACAGATGGACTGCAGACGCCTGTGGGCTGGTTGGGACTGGCTGCAGGTGTGTGGTGCGGCTGGTTGACCAGAGACATCACGGCAGAATCGCTCTCCGAGATGACTCAGAAGTTCGACCAGCTGCTTTTGCCTTGGGGTTGGGACCAGCCGAGCAACCCACACGGGTGCGCCCTCTAACGCCGGGGTCATTCTAGAGCCTGTCTAGAGCCTGTCCAGGGACATAAAAACAAATCCTTCCTTACCCACAGCCCTGTTTCCTTTACTCAAGCCCACGGCACTTCAGAGAGAGTTTGGAGGAAAGTGATAGCAGAGAGATCAGGAGAGAGGAGCGATCACACTCAGACGAACGTACCAGACAGCAGCCTTTTGAATCAGGGGCGAGGCGGGAACCTTAGTGCATTTTAGTATCGAGCAGCGTTGCCAACACATTCAAAGCACCCAGGGAAGTGGGTCAGTTTGAAGTGGGAGGTCCCTGGGAGAGGCTGAGACTAAGGGGGCAGCCTCCAGATGGCTCGTGGGGGTGGGGAGGACCACCTTCCTCCTCCCTCCCCGATGTCCCTGGCCCTCAGGCGCACTGTGGGGGGCGGAGGGGGACCTGGCCAGGGCATGTTTCCTTTGGCTGCCACCCCACTGCGGCCGCTCAACCCCGTCCCGCTATCCCAGTGCAGGGCCGGTCCATCCTCCACCCGTTCTGGTCTGGCCCCGAGGGACCTGTAGGTGGTCCCTCCACCCCTTCCTGCCGGGTGCCCGGTGCCATCCTCAGTGTAGACTGTGGTCTCCAGCACCTGCTCTGCACTGGCGTTGGGTCCCTGTGGGTGAACAATGTCGCACGTGACCCCTGACCCCTCAGAGCTCACGGCCCACCATGCCATGGCCCCTCGCCAGAGCCGCCAGCCCTGAGGTCTGTTCTCTGCCACAGCGGGGGCTCCCCGAGGCAGGGGTGCTGTGACTCAGTTTCCTCCCCAGCCCTGGCCTCTAGGTGTGGCAGCTGGACCCTGGAGGTCACACTGTGTCCACCCTATTTTATTTGTTCCTTTATTTTTAAATTTCATCTTTGATGCACGGGGAATGTGAGCAGGGTTGTCATGTGGGCATCTTGGGGATGGCGAGGCTGGGCTTCTGTGGAACCTGGTCCCAGACAGGCAGTCTTTCAACACTTGCTCCTCCCTCCCTGCCCCTGAGGGGTCCCCAGCCCATCTATCTGCCCCTGTGTACCCGGCGTTAGGCTTCCACCCCTAAGTAGGAAACTATGGTGTCTGGTTTTCTGTTTCTGTGCTAATTCGCCCAGAATAGTGACCCCAGCTGCACCCATGTTGTTGTAAAGGACATGATTTTGTTCTTCTTTTCTCGTTAAAAATATTTTCTTTATTTCAATAGAGTTAGGCAGCACAAATAGTTTTTGGTTACACGGGTGCATGGTATGCGGCAAAGAAGTCTAGGCCTGAAGTGTGCCCACCACCCTCACCTGTGTGCACTGCACCCGACCGGCGGCCTTCATCCCTCCCCCTTCACACCTTCCTCCTTCTGAGTGCCCAGTGTTTCTCATACTGTGGCAGAAAGAGCGCTGATAGCAGTTAAAAGTATTCCCTTGGAGCCATCAAACGGCAAGCTCCCAAAACCTGCCAGACAGGTTTTTGCTTGAGAAAGCCAAAGAGTGGAGAATGGTTTTCTTGGAAATGAAGAGTGACCAATTCACAAACTTACCCAAATCCCCTCTTTTTGAATTTGATAGTTTGCAACCCTGCTTGCCATGCATTTCCTGGAGACCACTTGTTCTTTGAAAGATCTGATTTAGCCAGGCTCAGTGGCTCAGCCTGTAATCCCACGCCTTTGGGAGGCTGAGGTGAGTGGATTGCCTGAGCCCTCAGGTTTGAGATCCGCCCGGACAACTTGGCGAGACTTCATCTCTACAATAAATCAAAAAATCAGCCGGGTGTGGTAGCGCGTGCCTGTAATTCCGGCTACTCGGAAGGCTGAGGCGGAAGGATCGCCGGAGCCCAGCAGGTCGAGGCTGCGGTGGCCGGGAGCGGCCGCTGCACTCCAGTCTGGGCGACAGAGTGAGACTCCAACTCAAAAAAAAAAAGATCTGATTTTGCTGAGTACAACCTTGTAAATTCCAAAGAAAATGTGTAATCGCTCTACACGACCCCCTTCCCTTACCTAAACAAAGGTATAAGACCCCTCTCCTCCCTTTCCGGGGTGCTTGGCCTGGGAGCGTTAGCCAGCATAAAGAATCTTGCCACTTCCTGTAATAGCCTCAGTGTCACGGCCTTTGTGTTCCCGCCACAACACCGTTCCTCCGTCTTTGTAGACCCTTAGTTGAGCTCCCATGTGGAAGTGAGAATGTGTGGTGCTTGGTTTTTCGTTCTCGCATCAGTTCACTAAGGGCGATGGTCTCCCACTCCATCCAAGTTGCTGCAAAAGGCATGATTTCATTCTTTTTGATGGCTGGGCAGTACTCCATGGCACTCGTGAGCCACATTTTCACGACCTGTTGATGGGCGTTTAGGCCGACGCCACATCTTTGCTCCCGTGAATCGTGCTGTGATAAACATGTCGGTGCAGGCGTGTTTTTTTGTTGTTGTTTTGCACAGTGCCCTCTGATTCTGTTCTTTCTGATGGCTGTGCCCTCCCTGCTTTAGACACGGTCCCCTGGGCTGCTCAGGACCAGCTCTGCGCCTCACACGTCAGGGCGCCACCCTCGTCCTCGGGACGGTTTCCCGCGGCCAGGTGCATGGCTCTGTGCTGCAGTGGGCTGGGAGAGCGAGGCATGGAGGAGACGGTGCTGGCTTTCTTCCGCTCTCTAGATCGTTCCCAGCATGGGGCCAATCCCTGGGGTGAGGGGTCCTCAGGGGCTGCTGTGGGATTCTGCTGGAGAGAGACTTGCTGTGGAAGGGGAGACCTGGGCAGCTTCTTGGAGGAGGTGGAGTGTCTGACGAGTCTCAGAGGGGGTGGGATTGTAAGGAAGGGAGTGGAGAGGTGTGTCTGCCCGGAAGGTCCAGTGGTGGAGAGCGCGTGAGTGGTTCCTCTGCCCTGGAACACCAGCCTCCTTCCCACTCTGCTCCTTCTCTCGTCTCCCCTCCTCTCTTCACTTTCCGCCCCCTCCTCGGCCTTCCCGATGCCCCCAGGCTCAGCTTCCCTTCTGCTAGAAGGCCTCCAGGCCTGGGACAGGACCGCACTGTGGTTTCCTCTGAAGGGCGGGCCGTGCCTGGGTTTGGGGTCAGCCTGCTGGGTCTGACTGCTCCCATGCCCAGCCCCCGTCTCTGGCCAGCCCGTTCATCAAAGATCCCTTTGTGTGGCCTCACAAAAGACACGCTATGGCGCACGGTGTCTGCGGCGGCCACAGCCTCTAAGGGCTGCCAGGCCTCTGTGGTGTCAGGGTTTCCCTGTCTAGGAACCGTGGCCAGAAGTGGGTGTAGCGGGGGCCGTGGGTCCCGACTCTGCCGGCTGGTGTCCCCTGCCCACTGCCCTGAGGGCTGGCTGCTGGCAGCTCACAGCAGCCACTTCCCCAGGGCAGAGCCCTTGGCTGATGGGAACTGCCCTGCCCCCAGTTGTCGGCCAGTGACAGGGACAAAGGGTTATACGGCCAAGCCCCGTGGGGGGGGGGGAGGACATTCATGCTCCAGGCATCCCAGGCCTGGACCACATTCCTGCCAGCTTCTGACTCTCACCTCCCCCACTGCTCCCTCAGTAAGTCCTCGCCACAGGCTGGCCTCTAGGGAGGCCAGCCTCAGGAACAGGGCCTTCCTGCCTCCCCCTGCCTTCCCACCAGCCCCACACCCTGCTCTCCTATGCCCCGGCAGCTGGGCAGCTGGGGTCGTGTTCTGGACATTCCTTTCCAAGTCAGCGAGGTGCCTCTGAGTCTTGCATGCCGGTGTGGCCACTAGGGGTGCTGCAGGACCCACGGAGTCCGGCCCTGGGGGTGGTGGTGAGACCCGGAGCCATCCGGATGGCGTTTGGGCCCGGGCGTGCATCAGCCTCTGCCTGCCCAGCCTCCTCCTGCCTCTGTGGGCCCGGCAGCTCAGGCCGTGATGTGGTTTCCAGAACAGTTTGGGCCACTTCCCGGTGCCCTCTGCCTTTCCTCTGATTAACAATCCGCTTTTTATTATTCATCCACTTCTTCCTGATTCGGAGTCCTGGAGAGTGAGTCACCATTCTGCAGGAACCCAGGGTTAAAGTCCTACGGAGGGTGTTAGGGGTCCAGCCCGACAAGTGCCTGCCTGCCTTGAAGCAGCCTGCCCCTCCCTACACTCATGTGGCGAAGAGGACAGGCCTGTCCTGCTGGGGCTGCCGGTTCTTTGCAATACTGTAACGATATAAGATAGGGATACAATGTAACAAAAATCCTGGCAGGACAAGACAGGGGATGCAATGTAATAAACATCCTGGAAGCTGCCCTGCCCCCAGGGGTCAGCCAGTGACAGGGACAAAGGGTTATTACAGGCCTTTCCAAAGCAAAGCAAAGAGAAAGAAACAAACAACAGCACAGGGCACAGGTGAATGAATGTGTGTGTTTTCCAGTGTTTGAGCTGGATGCCACAGCGGGGAGCTGTCTGCCTTGTTTATGCTGAACCTCTGGTGCCCAGCGAGTGGCAGGAGCTCAGTAGACATTTGCTGAGTGGCCAACGAGCAGATATTACTTGCACGCCTACTGTGCAACAGATTTCCTGCTAATCGCTTTTTATGGGAAAATGAACGTGCCAAGTTCTCTCCCATCAAGGAGCTCCCGGTCCAGAAAGAGAAGAGGCAAGAAAGCGAAAGTGTGAAAGTGAGGTAGATTTAAAGTACCTGGAGAGCACACGGACGGACAGTTGGTTCTGCCTGGGAGGGGCAGACAGAGTTACAGAGAGGAGGGAAATTTTGAGTGGGGTCCTAGAGGGTGAGTAGGAGTTTGGTAGTGGTCACAGGCTGAAAGGGCATTCTAGGTGGAGGGAATGGCAGGAACGGAAACATGAGAATCCAAGGACAGAGCAGAAGATGGTGAGTCGTTCCCTGCAGTGGTGAGTGAGTGGCCCTGGGAGTAGGTGTTGAGATTTGAGGCTAGAAGCAGGTTGAGTGCCTTGCCAAGGCTTTGAATGTTTGCTAAAGACTTGGCAGTTGATCCTCCAGGCAGAATGGAGTCCTTGTGGGTTTTTTTTTTTTTTTTGGGTTGGAGTCTCACTCTGTCACCCAGACCGGAGTGCAGTAGCCACTCCCGGCCACCACAGCCTCTACCTGCTGGGCTCCGGCGATCCTTCCACCTCAGCCTTCCGAGTAGTCGGAATTACAGGCGCGTGCTACCACGTCCAGCTGATTTTTGATCTATTGTAGAGATGAGGTCTCGCCAAGTTGCCCAGGCGGGTCTCGAACCCGCGGACTCAGACAATCCATTCACCTCAGCCTCCCAAAGGCACGAGATTACAGGCTGAGCCACCGAGCCCGGCTTCCTTGTGGGTTTTTAAACAGGTGAGTGACAACCAAAAAAGTTGGTTGCTTTTTTTTTTGAGTTGGAGTCTCACTCTGTCACCCAGGCTGGAGTGCAGTGGCACACTCACGGCCACCGCAGCCTTGACCTGCTGGGCTCAGAACAGGCACGCAACACCATGCCAATTTTTTGACTTACTGTAGAGATGAGGTCTCACCAAGTTACCCAGACTGGCCTCGAGTTCCTGGGCTCAGGCAGTCCTCTCACCTCGGCCTCCCAAAGTGCTAGGATAACAGGTGTGAGCCACCCTGCCCGGCCTGACTGATGTTTTAAAACAGTGGTTCCCAACTAGGGGGAAGGCATGGTGAGTTGTTTTGTTTGAGTCGGGGTCTCACTCTGTTGCCCAGTGTGGAGTGCAGTGGCATAATCATGACCCGCTGCAGCCTCGACCTCCTGGGTTCAGGTGATCCTTCCACCTCTGCCTCCTGAGCAGCTGGGACTACAGGCCTGTGCCACCACGCCTGGCTAATTTTGATTTCTTTTAGAGATGAGGTCTCGCTGTGTGGCCCAGGCTGGTCTCGAACTGGGCTCCAGCGATCCTCCCACCTCGACCTCCCAAAGTGCCGGGATGACAGGTGTGAGCCACTGCATCTGGCCTCTGGTGAGGCTTTTGATTGACAGCTGGAAAGGTGCTCTGATGCCCAGAGAAAGGTGCTCTGATGCCCAGAGGGCGGAGCCTGAGGATGTGCCCAGCATCCCACAGTGTGCAGGGTAGGCCAGCAGCAGGGGACAGTCTGGCCCAAACAGCAACAAGCACCGAGCGTGAGGCAACTTTGTGTTTTAAAAAGAGAGTCCTGCTGCAGAGGAACGGACATGACCTGGAGAAGGGAACATGACGTTGTTTTCCGGGGACAGAACTGCGGGGCGGGGGATGGCCGCGTCTGTGATGAGGCCCGGAAGCGCAGCTGTTGGAAAGCCCCCTTCCGTCCCCTTGGTTTCATCCACCTGAGTTCCTGGTGTGCTCGCTCCTCAAAACTTCTCACTGGTGCCCCGCTCAGTTCCTGGGCTTTCCACCACTCCCTCCTTCCGACTTCAGTCTCTCTTCTTCCTCCACTGGTCAGATGGAAGTATATTCCACTCAAGCTGGCCCCGCCTCGTGTGGGTTAAGGCCGTTTTCTCTGTACGTGACGTGAGTCTTCTGGAAAGGCCAGAAGGTCCTGTTAGTAGAAGTAGGGAAAAGCATGGCTTACAGTCCTGCACAGACGCAAGGCACTTAGGCTCTGGAGTCAGGGTGACTTCAGCTTGGGCCCCGGCCCTGCCGTTTACAGACTGTGTGGCCTTGGAAAAATGCGTACCCTCTCTGATCTCATAGAGAGGGGGGTGTCGGTTCCCTGTGCCCACCCGGCCCTGTGGCCAACTCCTCCGGCTCCTGTGCTCCCTCCCGGCGGTGCTCTGAGGCACCGTCCCCTTCAGGTCCTTGGAATAATTCCGTCTCTCCCTTCCTCCACCGTCACGTCACAAGATTTCTGTCTGCTGTCACTCCCCAGAGCTTGGCTTCTCACGTGCCAGGTGACCCCTGGCTAATTTAGGAAGTGGACTGATGGGAACAGGCAGCGGGTGTGTCTGTGGGCAGGGCCCAGCCTGCCCAAACCAGAGCCCGTGTCATGGTCCGGTGCCACTGGGTGGTGCCAATGACCACCATGGGGGACCTCCTGAGGGGGCCGAGGGGGACTGCCGTGTCGGGTCGTGGGGGACAGTCATGGGGCTGTCACTGGGTGGCACTGGCAGGGCTGCTGAGTGCCCTGTGTGGCTCGGGCAGTGGCTGGGTGTGGTGCCAGCTGCCGGGGCTGAGTATTTGCTTGCTGCCCGTCCTGAAGGCTGCTGGCTGAGGAGGCAAGGAAGCCAGAGCTGTGGGTGAGGCCTGGGCACTTCCTTCTGGGACTCCTTTGCTGGATGACGGCTCAGCTCAAGTCCTGCCATTCCTTGGGACACCTGGAAAACTGAGTTTGTCCCCTCAGGTGGGCTCCCCGGGTGGCAGGCTGGTCCCAGCCAGTGTGGAGGATCCTTGCCCTCACTGGGAGATGGTGGGAGTAGGCATTGGTGGCTTAACCCCTCCTCAAGTCGCACCCGTTGTGTGCTTGCAGGCCATGGTCAGTGCAGCTGTGGGGACTGCCTGTGCGACTCTGACTGGACCGGTTTCTACTGCAACTGCACCACGCGCACCGACACCTGCATGTCCAGCAACGGGCTGCTGTGCAGTGGCCGTGGCAAGTGTGAGTGTGGCAGCTGCGTCTGCGTCCAGCCGGGCTCCTACGGGGACACCTGCGAGAAGTGTCCCACCTGCCCCGATGCTTGCACCTTCAAGAAGTGAGTGGGTGACTTGGGGAGCCCTGGGAGGTTTGCGAGGAGCCCAGGCCCTGAACTCAGCGCTGCAGGTCTGTGTCTTGCCTGCCAGAGCCTCAGCGGGGGCGTCCGCTGCCGCCCGTGGCAACCTCCACTGTCAGAAAACCCAGGGGACCTTGGAGAGGAGCCAGCAGGGCGGCATCCCGACTCCCCCTGAGGCTGGAGGGAGCCTAGAACAGGGTCCTTCCATGGAACACTCCAGTGCCCACGTTCTGACTCCGTGGGAGGCGTGGGGGCTGCAGTTACGGGGACACCGGGAAGCCAGTGCAAACCTCACTCCTCTGGGAGCAGAGGCAGCCCCTGTCAGCCCAAGTCCACAGCACTGCCTTTCGTCTTACTGCTTTAAGCGGGGCTGGGTTCACAGGTGTTCAGACTGTGCAGCCGTCCAGGGCCCTGTGCTCAGAAGGACCTCACGCTTGTTTTAACGCTTTGCTAGCACTGAAATTCTTGGTATCTTTTTTTTTAATTTCAGGGAAAGGTCTCTGTCACTTGGGCCGGAGTGCAGTGGCATGACCCCACTCATGGCAGTCTTTTCCTCCTGAGCTCAAGTGACCCTTCCATCTCAGTCTCCCGAGTTGCTGGGACTACAGACGTGCACCACCGTGTCTGGCTAATTTTTTGATTTTTGTGGAGATGTGGTCTCGCTGTGTTGCCCAGGCTGGCCTCAAACTCCCGGGCTCAAGCAGTCCTCCACCTCGGCCTCCCAAAGTGCTGGGGAAGCCCATCCTGCCTGGCCGCGTTCTTAGTGATTTTGAACAAGGGACCTGCTATGTGTGGCCCCAGGCCCTGAATTGCATAATGGGTTCTGACTTCAACATTCCCAGAAGGGGCATAGGGGCCACACTGTCCTTCCTCAGCCCTGGATAGGACAGGGAGGGGGCTCCGGCTGCTGGTCCTCCTGTGAGTGAGGCGCCCTCTGGTCCCTGAACCCCACACTTGACCCCACACTTGACTGGGGATTGCTTGTACTGATTTGTGTGTGTGTTTGTGACCTGAGGTAGAGCAGCCTGCTGGGGGCATGAAGGTCAGAGCCTTCTTCCGGGCTGTCCTGAGCCTTCAGTGCCATGTCCTCGCTCCTTTAGGGAATGTGTGGAGTGTAAGAAGTTCGACCGGGGAGTCCTGCATGAGGAAGATACCTGTAGCCGTTACTGCCGCGATGAGATTGAGTCAGTGAAGGAGCTTAGTAAGTTCAGCACGTCTGGGAGCCACACACTCCTGGGCTCTCGACGTTTCTGACCCAGTCCCAGAACTGATCCCCCTCCCATCTGCAGAATGGAAGGTGCTCCTGGGCACCAGATGGACATGGGCATTCCTGGGGGTGTCCGCACCCCTGCTCACAAGTGCAGAAACCTCATTCTGCTTCCCCGAGCCCACAGACTTGGCAAGAGCCTGCAAAGAACTTTTTTTGTTTGTTTGTTTTGGTTTTAGAGACAGGGTCTCGCTCTGTCCCCTAGGCTAGAGTGCAGTGGCCCGATCATAGCTCACTGCAGCCTTGAACTCCTGGGCTCAGGCGATCCTCCTGCCTTGGCCTCCCAAAGTGCCAGGACTATAGGTGTGCCCCACCATGCCTGGCTAATTTTTAATTTTTTTGTTTGTTTGTAGAGATAGGGTCTTGTTGTGCTGCCCAGGCTGGTCTCAAAGGCAGGCCAAAACTTTGCCTACACAAT
This sequence comes from Cephalopachus bancanus, assembly GCA_027257055.1. NCBI lineage: Eukaryota > Metazoa > Chordata > Mammalia > Primates > Tarsiidae > Cephalopachus > Cephalopachus bancanus. Next base: position 237,334 of record JAPVLO010000579.1, on the reverse strand, counting down.
GATCATTTGTTTACCTAACCCTGAATTGTACCCCACAACCTTAAAATGAAAGAAAAATAAATAAAAATTTTTTAAAAAGAGAAAAAAATGCAGGGTCCTTCTTGTCACGTACTTTCCCAGAAGCCCTGTGATGAGGGGCCTTGGAGTGGTCCCGTCTTTCAGCAATTGACCCATGTTTTATTTCTCCATCTGCTCCTCCCCAGAGGACACTGGCAAGGATGCAGTGAATTGCACCTACAAGAATGAGGATGACTGTGTCGTCAGATTCCAGTACTATGAAGACTCCAGTGGAAAGTCCATCCTGTACGTGGAGGAAGAGCCCGGTGAGTGAACCCCCAGGGCCCCTGGCCTCTCATGAAGCTGTGGGGAACCCAACACTTTCCTTTCGACCGATGCCAGGAATGCCACAATGAGAACAGCGGGAATAACAACCGTGTCAGGCAGGACTTTCTATGCATCGCCCCTGCTAGACAGAACAGGCGAGGCCTGGCCTTCTAAGCGATACGTTAAGGTCTGTCGACGGGGTTGGGGGGGTGATAAACACATACCTTAGCAAGAAAGTGACTTGCTAACCCAGGAGACAGAAAAATCAGAAAGTAGGTTGGGAGGAGAAGAAGGGAAGGCTGCATCTCGTCCGTGAACAAAATACATCATGGCGTGTTTTCCAGGCGATGACGTCAAGGAGTTCTAGGACTTTATAGCAGCTGGTGTCTGCTCTGCTGACATGGTTGTCAAAAGCAAACTGCCTCATGCTTCAGAGGAAGGCCTGATGGTCCAGGTGATGGCCTCGCCAGGGTTACCACGGGATGCAGGGATTGACTTGAGGCACTACTGCCCCGAACACTGAAAAAACCTGTGCCCTCCACAGGCTGGTCACCGCTCAATACTGTAGATGGCTTGCCTCCCCTCAACACCTTCATGGCCCTCCTTCCCCTTAAATGACAGATTAAGATATGATTCCTTACATAACTTTTTTTTTCCAGTCAGGGTCTCATTCTGTTGCCCAGGCTGGAGTGCAGTGGCACGATCCCTGCTCACCACAGCCTCAACCTCCTAGGCTCAGGTGATTCTTCCGCCTCAGCCTCCTGAGTAGCTGGTACTACAGGCTCACACCACCATGCCCAGATAACTTTTTGAGTTTTTGTAGACACGAGGTCTTGCTCTGTTGCCCAGACTGGTCTCTAACTCCTGGGATCAAGTGATCCTCCTGCCTTGGCTCCCAAAGTCCTGGGATTGCAGGCATGAGCTACTGCGCCTGGCCAGGAAACATTTTCGAATCCTCCCTGCCTATAGAGCCCTTCCTCCACATTGGGAGATTGGACCCTGGATCACAGACCCGCAGTTTTTTTCTTGTTGCCCTGGAATTCCGGTCTCTGCCTCTCCCCTCACCCTGCAACCCCAACCATTTCCAGGGGTCTGGCTTTGAGTCAAATGGGGCAGCGGGGTGCCAGGCACAGGGGGACACCGCTCCCCAACTCTTCCCGACTCATGCTCCTCCCTTGAAGAGCTGAGCCACCGCAGGGCAGTAAGAGGAGCATCGCCAAACAGCGTGGTGTTGGCCAAGGGCAGTGGAGCTGCATGGCGTGGGAGCCTGAGCTGGGCTCTCGCCACCGTGGGATGGGCCTGCTGGATAAAATGCAATCTGTCCCATGCAGCACTGGGGACACACTTGGAATGAAAAGGAATTCATTGCTTCTCTGACATTCATATTTGTCTTGGCTTCCTTTTGCTGCCAGCCCAACACAGACGCCCCTGACCGTGGGGTCACCCACCACAGGTGCATTGCTGTGGCTGGCAGTGCCCTCGGAGACCACCTGATCTGTCTTCTGCCTCTGGGAAACCCACCATTCACTCCTTTCAGGACAGAGGGTAATAGATGGCTTCCCCTGAAGCCCTCCTGGCTCTCTGCCTGCCCTGCAAAAATTGGCGTGCCCAGTACAGGAGATTTCTCTTTGAGCTTGAGGGTTTGCCTACCCTGATCTCCCAAAGAGTTCATCCCTGTGTTTCCCGGAGCAGGAGCTCTTCTCTCCCGGGAACTCGGTCGCTGGAACCTCATGGCCAGTCTCCAGACTCTCCTTGAATTACAGACAGGTTGTCATTTGGGTTGGGGGATGGCCAGCCAGGGTTTGTGGTGGTAGTTGTTTTCGTGCTGTGTGTGGTGAGCGGAGGGTTAGAGGAGAAGGTGGGACAGTGTGGAAAGTGGGCGTGGCTTTCCCTCCAGACGCCTCCATACCCACATGTACCAACACCCGGTTTCACAACACTGGTGCTTCCTGGAGTGAGGTCATTGGTCAGACGCCCGAGGCTGACAATGGGAAGCAGAGAAGCCTACTCCGCCTGGCCCTCAGAGAGGTGGCATGCCTCTGTCTGTGGTGGTTGTCAGCGGGGGGCTGAACAGGAAGCCAGCTTTCGATAGGGTTATGATTTCAGATGACTAAATGTTTTGGGAAAGAACCCAAAATATTGTTTTGGCCAGCAGCCTCCTGGCCTCTAAGGTTGCCAGAAGGGCCATTGGGTTCACAGCCCTCAGGAATGTAAACATCTGAATTGGGTAACTGGTGAATGCCACCAGGGGTCAAGTAGGCAACCAAGTTAAGGAGGCAGCTGGGTATAAGAAGGACTGCTGGTACAGTGGTAGCTGGTATTTACTGAGCCAATATTTGGTGTCAGGCCACTCCTCTGAGTTCTTTACATTCATTTGACTTAATTATTTCTCACAAGTATTTTTTTTTTCAAAGAGATTACTCTTATTTTTCTGGTTCACTTTTTATTATTATTATTTTTGTTTCAGTAGCTTTAGGGGGTACACATCGTTTGGGGTTGCACTGTAGAATTCTGGGTTTCAAGTGAACCCACCACCTCCACCTGTGCACACTGTACCCAATAGGTGATTTTTTTATCTCTCCACCCCTTCCCATCCTGAGTCTCCAGTGTCCATAGGACCCTTCTTTGTGCCTTTGCTGATCTTTATTTCAGCTCTTGCGTGGATGTGAGAACACGTGGTGTTTGGTTTTCTGTTCCTGCGTTAGTTCACTTAGGATGATGTTCTCCAGTTCCATCAAGTTGCTGCAAAAGACATGACTTCCTCTTTTTTTTGATGGCTAAACAGCATTCCATGGTGTACAGACACCACATTTGCATTATTCACTGATCGGTTGACGGACATTGAGGTCTCACAACGAGTTTTTAAAGCCAGTGCTATCACCTTCTTCGTTTTAAAGATGCAGAAACAGGAAACGCACTTAGAAGGGTTAATTGTACCAAAGGTCACATAGCAGAGTGAAGTCCTGAGCCAGGATTCAGACCCAGGCAGTCAAGAATTCAATTCAAGTCAGGATTCAGACCCAGAGAGTCAAGGATGCAAGTCAAGCCGGGATTCAAACCTAGGCAGTCATAGATTCAAGGAAGCCAGGATTCAGACCCAGAGAATCAAGAATTCAAGTCCGGCCAGGATTCAAACCCAGGCAGTCTGACTCCGAAGTCCCCAGGAGCACAGAAACAATAACAAGTCACTCTTTTCCTCCCTTTAGGAAAGAGAAGGGAGAGGCGTAAGAATTCTGGACACTAGAAAGTATGTGTCCCCGCTAACAGGGGCGACTGTCCCTCTGTTCTAACTGGCCGCTGCTGTAGCAATGTTGGTTCCAGTCTTTCTAGATCTTTTGCCTTTTATGTAAAGAGAAGAATAATCTGCAATTTTAGGGGGAGAATCTCCGGCTTATTCAGGTATTTAAATAAACACTTGGGTGGACCCATACTCAAGGTGTAGCTGGATTCTGTCGGGTGACCAGACCTAGGCCTGTGATATGAACCACTTAGGACAGATCATTGCTATCCTAAAACTTGCCCCATTTTTGAAAAAAAAAAAAAAGAAACAAGAATGAATTTTAAACACCTGTCCTGTTTCCTGCAGAGACCCTTATCGTATTGTCAAGAGCACCTTACTTGTAACCAGTTCTCGTGACGCCGGCTTCACTGACAGCTGCCCTGCCCTGTGCTTCTTCCTGACAGAGTGTCCCAAGGGCCCTGACATCCTGGTGGTCCTGCTGTCTGTCATGGGGGCCATTCTGCTGCTCGGCCTTGCCACCCTGCTCATCTGGAAGCTCCTCATCACCATCCACGACCGGAAAGAGTTTGCCAAATTTGAGGAAGAGCGAGCCAGAGCAAAATGGGACACAGTAAGTGGCGTTTTCTAAAGTTGTGGGTTCGAGCCCCAAGGTGGGGTCAGCAGAGGCTCAGGGTGGCCAAGTTCAGCCAGCACTCTCGTACTCCAGTTTTCCTCTGTTCTGGGAGCTAGGGGGTGGTTTGACCGTCTCCTTGTCCTTGAGCTTTCTGTAAACCACCGGATCATCTACCACACGGTGACTGGGTGCCCTCTCAGTGAGTGCTGACTGGACATAGGTAGGGTCCAGCTCTGCTCTGACACTACAGAAATGAAAAAGAAACTTCATTCTCTCGGCCAGGCATGGTGACTCATGCCTGTAATCCCGGCACTTTGGGAGGCTGAGGTGGGAGTATTGCTTGAGGCCACAAGCCTGAGACCAGTTTAGGCAACAGAGCAAGACCCCATCTCTGTAAACATTTTTAAAAACCGGCCAGGCATGGTGACTCAAGCCTGTAATCTCAGCACTTTGGGAGGCAGAGGTGAGAGGATTGCTTGAGCTCGCGGGTTTGAGACCAACCCGGGCAACTTGGTGAGACCTCGTCTCTACAATAAAAAAAAAAAAAAAAAAATTGGCCGGGAATTGTAGCACGTGTCTGTAGTTCTGGCTACTTGCAAGGCTGAGACAGAAGGATCACCTGAGCCCAGCAGGTCAACACTGTGGTGGCTGTGAGCATGCTACTGTACTCCAGCCTGGGTGACAGAGTGAGACTCCAACTCAAAAAAAAAATATTGTTTTAAATCAGCTGGGTGTGGTCATGCACGCCTGTAGACACAGCTACTTGGGAAGCTGAGGCAGGAGGATCCCTTGATCGCTTTATTTATTTTAATAGCATTGCTTAGTGAGCCCAGGAGTTTGAGGCTGCAGTGAGCTAAGATCATGCAACAGGATGAGACCGACTCTGGAAAAAAATTGAGTAAGACAGGGAAAACTTGTCTCCAATTGAGCGGGACCAGACAAACCTATGTTGAGAATATGTAATACATGATATGCCAACAAAGCCCAAAACTTTAAACACAAAGAGGAAAGCATATAATAGCTAACAGTGATCAAGGACTCACCCCAGCCCTGAACCGTTCTAAATGCTCTTCACCTATTCACTGATTTCATCCCCAATAACAACCCTGTGTGTCAGGCCATATTGTCATTCCCGTTGTCTAGAGAAGGAGACCGAGTGCAGAGAAGCCGAGCAGCGTGTGTGAGTGTGGAGAGGGCGTGGGCTGAGCTACTTTCTGGGTCAGCCCCTTGGGGACAGTGGCAGGAGGTCATTCCACCTCATTCTCTCCTTTTCCTTAAATGATCAGACAGTCGCTTCCAAACCAGACTCTGTTTTCATGCCCCTGCTAGTTGTCCTGAGTTAGTCCAATTAAACAGGCATTTACGGAGAACCTGCTGTTGACTTTATTTTCCTTTGGCTCACCTCCTGCACTTTGACCTTTTTCTGGACCTTCCAAATGGCTGTTGGACTCCCTGGATGGCCAGGGTCGGCTCAGTTTGTTCCCATCCAATGGTGACCCCAGGGCTTTGTACCCAAGGGCCCAAGAAACTGATGCTCCTGTCAGGACAACATAGAACACCCTGAAGCTCTGAGGCCCAAGAGCACGCACTGTGTTTCCTGAAGCCGCCATGAAGGACGTCTGTGGTATCTGTCGCTTTCTGTTGGAAAATGGTTTGGAGAATCGAGTGAGGCTCTCGGCTTTTCCTGATGACCTGACAGTTTTGTGGGTGGTGCTTAGAGAGTCCTCTGTGCCTTCTGTGTCCTGGTGTCCTCTGTGCCCTCTATGTCCTCTGGGTCCTCTGTGTCCTCTGTGTCCTATGTCCTCTGGGTCCTCTGTGTCCTCTGGGTCCTCTGTGTCCTCTGTGTCCTCTGTGTCCTATGTCCTCTGTGTCTTCCGTTTTTCCCCTGTGTCCTCTGTTTTTCCTGTGCCCTTCTGTTTTCCTTTTTTTTTATGTCCTCTGGGTCCTCTGTGTCCTCTGGGTCTTCTGTGTCCTGTGTCCTCTGTGTCCTATGTCCTCTGTGTCTTCCATGTCCTGTGTCCTCTGTGTCCTGTGTCTTCTGTGTCCTATGTCCTCTGTGTCCTATGTCCTCTGGGTCCTCTGTGTCCTCTGGGTCTTCTGTGTCCTTGTCCTCTGTGTCCTGTGTCCTCTGTGTCTTCCATGTCCTGTGTCCTTTTTTGTCCTATGTCCTCTGTGTCCTATGTCCTTTTTTTTGGGGTTGTCCTCGGGCCCTCTGTGCCCCCCTCTGGTCCTCTGTGTCCTTTTGGGTCCTCTGTGTCCTTGTCCTCTGTGTCCTCTGTGTCCTCTGTCTCTGTGTCTTCTGTCCTGTGTCCTGTGTCCCGTGTCTTCTGTCCTTGCCCTTTGGTCTCTGTGTCCTGTGTCTTCTGTGTCCTATGTCCTCTGGGTCCTCTGTGTCCTCTGTGTCCTATGTCCTCTGTGTCCCATGTCCTGTGTCCTCTGTGTCCTGTGTCTTCTGTGTCCTATGTCCTCTGGGTCCTCTGTGTCCTCTGGGTCTTCTGTGTCCTGTGTCCTCTGTGTCTTATGTCCTCTGTGTCTTCCATGTCCTGTGTCCTCTGTGGTCCTGTGTCTTCTTGTGTCCTATGTCCTCTGGGTCCTCTGTGTCCTTCTTGTGTCCTGGCCCTTCTGTGTCCTTGTTCCTTCTGGGTCCTGTGTCCTCTGTGTCCTTTCCATGTCCTGTGTCCTGTGTCTCTGTGTCCTATGTCCTCTGTGTCCTATGTCCTCTGGGTCCTCTGTGTCCTATGTCCTCTGTGTCCTATGTCCTCTGGGTCCTCTGTGTCCTCTGGGTCTTCTGTGTTTGTCCTCTGTGTCCTATGTCCTCTGTGTCTTCCATGTCCTGTGTCCTGTGTCTTCTGTGTCCTGTGTCTTCTGTGTCCTATGTCCTCTGGGTCCTCTGTGTCCTCTGGGTCTTCTGTGTCCTGTGTCCTCTGTGTCCTGTGTCCTCTGTGTCTTCCATGTCCTGTGTCCTCTGTGTCCCGTGTCTTCTGTGTCCTATGTCCTCTAGGTCCTCTGTGTCCTGTGTCTTCTGTGTCCTATGTCCTCTGGGTCCTCTGTGTCCTCTGAGTCTTCTGTGTCCTGTGTCCTCTGTGTCCTGTGTCCTCTGTGTCCTATGTCCTCTGTGTCTTCCATGTCCTGTGTCCTCTGTGTCCTCTGTGTCCTATGTCCTCTGGGTCTTCTGTGTCCTGTGTCCTCTGTTTTCCTATGTCCTCTGGTGTCTTTCCTGTGTCCTCTTTTTGTCCTCTGTGTCTTATGTCCTCTGTGTCCTCTGGGTCCTCTGTGATCCTCTGTGTCCTGTGTCCTCTGTGTCCTATGTCCTCTGTGTCTTCTGTGTCCTGTGTCCTCTGTGTCTTATGTCCTCTGTGTCCTCTGGGTCCTGTGACCTCTGTGTCCTGTGTCCTCTGTGTCCTATGTCCTCTGTGTCTTCTGTGTCCTGTGTCCTCTGTGTCCTCTGGGTCTTGTGTCCTCTGAGTTCTGTGTCCTCTGTGTTTTCTGGGTCCTGTGTCCTCTGGGTCTTCTGGGTCCTATGTCCTCTGTGTCCTCTGGGTCCTGTGACCTCTGTGTCCTCTGTGTCCTGTGTCCTCTGGGTCCTCTGGGTCCTGTGTCCTCTGTGTCCTGTGTCCTCTGGGTCCTCTGGATCCTCTGGGTCCTGGTCCTCTGTGTCCTCTATTTACTGACCATCTCCTGCTGCTTTTCCATCTCCTGCTCACAGCCCCCACCACTGTCACATGACTACAGGCACATACCAGCACACCCAGCTAATTTTTAAATTTTTGTGAATGTGAGGTCTCACTCTGTTGTCCAGGCTGGTCTCAAACTCCTGGGCTCAAGACATCCTCCTGCCTCAGGCGCCCAAAGTGCTGGGATTACCGGCGTGAACCACTGCTCCTGGCCTCAGATGAAATCTAAACATTCAGGGCAGGAAAGAACTGAGATGTTTGCTGTAAGACGCTTTTCTGCTCTCTCTGCAGGCCAACAACCCACTGTACAAAGAGGCCACGTCTACCTTCACCAATATCACCTACCGGGGCACTTAGGGAGCGAGCAGTCATCCTGAGATCATTACCAGACTGTGCTGGGATTCTGAGAGTCTCTGATGTCATGTTTACAGAGGACGGTGTTTGCCGGCCCGGACTTGGGGCTCGGCGTGGGGAGGGGTTGGGAGAACATCTGTCAGTCTGCACTGGTATGGGTGTCCGTGCACTCGTGTGTGTGTGTGTGTGTGTGTGTGTGTGTGTTGCGTGTGTGTGTGTGTTGCGTGTGGGGGATGTGTAACTTAAAGCTTGCTACTGTCCCAATCAGCTGAGCCCTCGGCTTTTGTCCCCGGAATGCCTCCGGCAGGGATTGTTCCTGCTCAGCTCAGGGGTGACCCTGGGACCGGGCAGGTGTTCATTACCTCAGTGAGAAGCCAGCTCTCCCCGCCGCCCATTCTCCCCAGAGTGAAGGACAGGCCGAGGCCGCTCACTCCAGAGGAAGGGACGCCAGGCCTCGGCTCTTCCCGGAGTGGATCGGGTTGTCATTTCTGGGCCTGACGTCAGCAGCTGTGTCAGGGCTCCTGGCTTCGTGGCCATGGGGTGTCCCTGTGCCTCTGTCTTTCTTCCCTTTCCTGGGGCCGAAGGAGGAGTCAGGGAGCCCTGAATGTCCTCCACCACTCGGCCACGGCGATGGTCCTCTCACAGGGGGAGCCATGGCACCCTAATTCTTCAGCCTGTTGGCAGTGAGGGTGGCAGGGCCACCCAGGATCACACACAGCCTGGGGTGTGTACCAGCAGCATCCCCCAGTTCATCACCACCACCCTCCAGATTTGCCTTGTTAGCCTCTGTCCCCTGGAGCTTTACTAAGAGCATGTGTGTCCCCCTCAGCCCAGCTCCAGCTTGTCACTCCACGCTGCACCCCCCTCACTGCCGTAGGTGTTTGCTGCATCCCGAGGGGTTGTCACCACCAGATGCTTTCTTCCCAGGGAGAGCACCACAGTTCGAACCCCAGGTCTGGTCCTGCCCCTGCCCCTCAGGCCGTCTGCCCCTCGTCCAAGGCCCCTCTGCATATCTAACCCCGTGTCCCATGGGCGACATCCATCCAGGGGGCTGGTGCACTGATCTTCTACCTCTAGGGTGTCATGGGAAGGAATCATGTCCGTGCCCTGCTGGGCCTGAGCACCGGGTAGACTGATGGGCCTGTGGCATCAGCCTGTGTGGCCTGTTTGTTCTGTGAGTGGGACAACCTCATGTGAACTTAGCTTTTTTTTGAGTTGGGGCCTCCCTCTGTTGCCCAGGTTAGAGTGCAGTGGCGGGATCATGGCTCACCATGGCCTCGACCTCCTGGGATCAGGCAGTCCTTCCATCTCAGCCTCCTGAGTTGCCGTGTGTCACCACATACCCAGCTAATTTTCTGATTTATTGTAGCGATGAAGTCTCGGTTGCTCAGGCTTGTCTCAAACTCCTGGGTGTGAGTAATCCTCCTGCCTCGGCCCCCAAAGTGCTGGGATGACAGGTGTGAGCCATTGACATGCCAATTTTGAAGGTGTCTTTTTTTTAATGTAAAATTTTGAAGATGTGGGGTACAATTCAGGGTTAGGTCTACAAATGGTCATTCTGCAGGTGCCCTTGTGGATGAGGTGTGCCCCCCACTCCCCTGGCAGTTTCCCACTTCTGCCAAACCCACCCGTCACGTCCCGCCCCGCCCCAGCCGTTGAAGGTGACTTTCAGTGTCAACATTCCAAGATGCCAGGACCTACACTGTGGCATCAAATGCATAGTCGTGAGTCTGTGGGCTGATGATCCTGGTGGTTCTCTTAGTTGGGAGATCTGAGAGGCCTGGCTTTGGCGAGCGCAGGTGTCTCGTGGCCTTTCTCTGTGAGCAGCCCCACCCCTTCCCTCCCCGTCCCCTTCCCCAGCTTTTGTTAATAGTCACACCCCCGGCCTTGCACTTGCGCCCCATTTATTTATCACTCATGACTTCCCTTCATATGCACTTGCACCCACACGCTGGGGAAGAGGAATCCATAAAAAGAAGCCGAAATGTCTACTCTGTGTTCTTGTGTTAACATTGTGAACGAACACTGGCATTAGGAACGGGCCATGACCGACTGTCTCACCCTTTCCCTGACTGCAGGGAATGGGACTGTGGGGAAGGGGGAGGGACGACCACGGACCCTAGAAGTTTTGACCCTAATTGCAACCTTCACCTACTGAGACAGAGTTCATGAGAGGGTTGAGGTGTCATTTTCTCGAGGTACGATGGCTTATGTGAAGAAACTATATCAAAGGGAGAAGAAAATGCATTCACAGGGTGAGTGGGATTTTCTTCTGAACTCCTGGAGTGAAGTTCAGAGGCCCTGAAAACAAGAAGTCTGTCAGCCTATGGGGATAACCGCCAACCGTGTTCACGAGATGGCAGACACGGTCAGCTTTGGCCTGTGGGTGAACGGCTAAATGACCTTTGGCGTAGGCAACGCAGTGCAGAGGGATTGTGCTCAGCTCCTCTGGAGATAATTTATGTCCAAAAGTTTCAGGATCTGTGGGGCAGCAACAGGAAACTTTGAGCCCTCCTGACATGTGGCCATGTTTGGAGTCAGTTCTTGACCTCTCAGATGTGCTGAGGCCATCCGTGATTTCAAGACTCTTCCCTTTGTTACGTATTCCTGGTTGAAATTACTTAAGTGCCTTCCTGATTCCTCACCACCTTCTCTGTTTGAGTTGTGCAACAGTGAATTAAATGTACTTTCCAGAAAGAATTGGCTGAAGGTTGTCCAGTGCTTTGCTGTGTGTTTTGTTTCCTTTGGCTGGAAAGAGTGTCATCGCCTCACAAATGATTATTTTAGAACAAACATGTTTCCAAATGTAACAGAGCAGTGACCGCCACGGGTCCTGAAGCTAGCTCCCTCCCAGAACTTCTCTTTAGACTTGATAACGTTGTCAGAATGAGTAGATTATTGCTGTTCTAAGAGTTGGACAATTTTTTTTAAGTTGGATATTACTTAGGAACTTGGGCAGCCTCAACAGAGCAGACTGCCAGGGTAGCCGAGGTTTTGTTCATAGAAAGCATAAATGGGTGCAATGAGACTTAATGGCAACTTACTGACAGGACGATTTAAACGCCTAAATTATATTTAAGGCAGTGAGTGCCAAAGTACGGTCCCCAGACCAGGAACACCAGTATCAGCTGGACACTTGTTAGGAATGAAAGTGGACAGATCTCACTTCAGAGCTACAGGATCCGGAAACCTGGGGAAGGGCCCTGGGGCCAGTGTCATCCTAAGGCCTCCTGGGGATTCTGATGCCCCCTCAAGTTCAAGGACTCCCACAGCCATCCTTCATCCTAGAAAAGTCGTTTACAGCAAGTCAGCTCAGTTACTGCACAGTTAAGAACAATCCCTGGTAGACAGACTCAGAGGATGACATATCCACCCACACAAAATGCGATTCTACTTTTGTTTCATTTTCCAAGTGAAGTGATCTCAGGCTTCTTGGATTCACGCATGGCCACAGATTCCCACGAAAAACTAAAAGACTAGATCAGAACCCCAGGGAAAAAAAAAACACCTAACAAACAGGCACTTAAGAAAACATAATGAGCTTCAAGTAAGAAAATGCTCTTAGAGAATTTATCCACGGGAGACGGGATAAAACATCTTAACTATTAACATTATCATTTTATAGGTTGCCAGAATAAGACTTTTGAGTTTGTTTGTATAAATAACAATAATTATTTTTTTACTTACCAAGATCTGCTACATGGAAGGACTTTAGAATTCGTAGCTTCCTCTTTTGCTATTTAAAATTTATCAAGCACTGACCATGTGGGATTGAAGCACTTTACAGAACCCTCATCACACGATTTTTGTCTTTGAGTCTTAAATTCCTCACATAATGTCCTTTTTCTCTTCTTTCTTTTTTTTTTTTAGCACAGTACAATGCACGATATCAAGAGGTTACATGAATGTAGACTAAGTCCTTTTATGGTGAAATCGCATGAGAATCACTGTGTTTTGTTTACATGTTGGTAACTGCTGACTAAATGTCTGGATGAAAATAGAGGAACTTGTGCAAAAATGGAACGGAAACTATATGTCAAACCACATAGTAATCCTTTAGCACTAAGCCTCTGGAGTCTGAACTCTACAGTAGCAGAGCCATCTAATGACCACTGGGACCAATTACAAGCAGATGGTCTGGGAATTACAGAGCACTTGGCTTTCACAATGATATGATGGAACAATAATATATGCTCTGCAAATAAGCTATTAAAATATCATTTGTATTTGGGTTTTGTGAGACAATATACTTATGGAGGCATATATTCCCAATTTTATTTTTATTTTATCTATTTTTGAATCAGGGTCTCACTCTGTCGCCGAGGTTGGAGTGCAGTGGCATGATCATGGTGGCAGCGTCACAGGTTCAGGCGATCCTTCCACCTCAGCCTCCTGAGTAGCTAGGGCTACAGGTGCACACCACCATGCCTGGTTAATTTTTTAGTATTTTGTAGAGATGAGGTCTCTCTATGTTGCCCAGGTTGGTCTTGACCTCCTGGACTCAAGCAATACTCGCGCCTCAACCTCCCAAAGTGCTGGGATTATAGATATGAGTCACTGCACCTGGCCTATATTCCTAATTTTCGTTTGAATAAGACATGCAAGAAAGTAGCCTTAGATGCCTGTGAATAGAGTTAAGTATGTCATTAAATAAAAACGTACAAATACACTGAACGTGGCTACCTAAGGTTTGTATGTGAAAACTAAGAGACCAGGAACATGATTACCTGATAGTGTCGTAATGACATCCCTCTAACTCCTTGCATCAAGGAGACAGGCCATCAGTGTGTTTTCTGACAACACACCAAAGAACACACACAGAAAGCAACATTTAGAAAACTTAAGAGCCCTTTGGCAAAATAACCACTGGAAATCATTCTTTAGTAGTGTCCCTGAACAGAACTTTGTAAGGAACACTTTCACAATTGATTTCATTACGTCTACTATATTAGTTATGTTTTTCACGATGACATGATTCTTTGGAGTGGCCACCAGGACGAATGTGCAAATATCACTATAGTGGCCAATGAAACACTTAGTTAAGAAATGGGTGCCCATTAAACATGAACTGGATTTAAACAATGTAGTTCATATACACAACAGAATACTATGCAACCATAAGGAAGGACAAAATTATGAACTTCGCAGCAACTTGGACGGGTTTAGAGTCTGTCATACTCGGTGATCTATCACAGAAGCAAAGAACTGAGTGCCATATGTTCTCACTCATAAGACTATAAGAAAGGAATTGGCAGTAGCGGGACCTGCCAGGGGAGGGAGAAGGGACACACTTCATCCGTAAGGGTACCTGATCTCAAACCAGGGGACCAAAGTGAGGCCAAAACTTTACCTGTACAATGACCACTTGTATACCTAACCCTGAATTGTACCTGTCTTTAAAATAAAAGATTAAAAAAAAAAGAAATGGATTAAAAGGCCAGGTGCAGTGCTTATATCCTAGTACTTAGGGAGGTCGAGGCAAGAAGATCACTTGAGTCCAGGAGTTTGAGACCAGCCTGGGCAACATAGTGAGATCCCGTTTCTATTAAAATAAATAAATAAATAAGCCAGACGTGGTGGCACACACCTGTAGTCCCAGCTACTCTGGAGGCTGAGGAGGCTCACCTGAGCCCAGGAGGTTGAGGCTGTGGTGACCCGTGATTGTGCCACTGCTCTCTGGCCTGGGGGCCAAAGTGAGACCCTGACACCCCTTCCAAAAAAAAAAGATGAGAAAAATGTTGAGGGGTGTATACTGGACTTTGCACTTCCTGACCTTGATCACCACTATGACAATAATTATTAACTGGCCTCACACTGTTAGAACTCTTAATTTTAATTGGGCAAATGGCCACCCAGAATAAATACCATTCCCTTATTACTAAAAACCAAATAAAGTTACTGGGTACAAAGGCAGCACACAAAAATCAGCCTCTCATGCAGCTGGATGTGCCACGTCCCTCTCATCATGGATGATGAGAAGTTAACGAGGGTGCTGTGTGCAACTTCCAGTGAATGTCGTTTAAGGGAAGGTGTTAGAAGGTAAGCGGCCTTCATAGATCTATATGCGATATTATGTAATTTTTAAATTTAATTTTTTTTGAAGAGATGAGGTCTTGCTATGCTGCCCAGGCTGGACTTGAACTCCTGGGTTCAAGTGATCCTCCTGCTTCACTCTCCCAGGTAGCTGGGACTATAGGTATGTGCCACCATGCCCAGTGGGAATTGTATTAGCTATCTGTTGCTGCTAAGAAGTTACCCCACAATTTAGCGGCTCAAAACAACAAGCATTATCTTGCAGTTTCTGTGGTCAGGAGCTCAGGAATGGTTGAGCTGGGTGGCTCTGGCTCAAAGTGTCTCATGAGGTGGTAGTTAGACTGCTGGCCAGGACTGCAGTCCACTGGGGGCTACAAGGGGCTGGAGAATCTTTCTCTAAGGTGGTTCTCTCACATGGCTGGTGGTAGGAGGCATCAATTTCATGCCAGCCATCGGCAACAAGTCTCAGTTTCTCAGCACTCGGACATCTCCATGGGACTGCTTGAGGGTCTGTACGACATATCAGCTGGCTTCTTCCAGAGGGAGTAACCCAAGGGAGAACAGGGAGGAAGCCACAGCATTTTTATGACTTGGTTTTGTGTCACATCATCACTTCTGCCACACTCTATTCATTACAAGTAGCTCTCTAGTGATAAGTGAGGCTGAGCACTTTTCCGTGTATCTGTTGGCTGCTCGTATGTCTTCTTTTGAGAAGTCTCACACCAGGTGCAGTGGCTCATGCCTGTCATCCCAGCACTTTGGGAGGCAGAGGTGAGAGGATTGCCTAAGCTCACGGGTTCAAGACCAGCCTGGGACACTTGGGGAGACCTCGTCTATACAATTAAAAAAAAATTAACTGGGCATGGTGGTGCATGCCTGTAGTTCCAGCTACTTGGGAGGCTGAGGCGGAAGGATCGCCTGAGCTCGCCCAGTCGAGGCTGCGGTGGCTGTGAGTGTGCCACTGCACTCCAGCCTGTGCGACAGAGTGAGACTCCGACTCAAAAAAGATAAGTGTTTAGTCATGTCCTCTGTCAATATTTTAATAGGGCTTTTTAAAATTTCCTTTTGGCTCATTTGAGTTCCTTGTAGATCCTGGATGTTAGGCCTTTGTCAGATACACAATTAGCAAATATTTTCCCCCTGTACCTCATGTCTCTATAATAAAATAAAGTAAAAAAACAAAAACAAAAACAAAAACAAAAAAGAGTAGCTCACTAAATCCAGCCAACATTCAAGGGGAGGGAGTGGATGCCACCTCTCGGAGGGAGGAGTCTTGTGAATGGAATCATTATCCTCCAAGGATAGCCATGTCCTCATCTCCAGAGCCTGTGTGTATGTTGCTTTAGATGGAATACATGACAGTTTTTTGATGCAATTCATGATCTTGGGATAAAGAGACCAACCTGGGTCATCTGAGGAGGCTCAGTGTCACTGCAAGGGTGAGAGGGAGGCAGGAGGGCCAGCACAAGCGTGAGAGAGCAGGAAATGTGATGATGGGAGTGGGCCAGACCGACGTGACCACGAGTCAAGGAACGCGCACAGCCTGTGGACACTGGAAAAGGCAAGGGGTGGACTCTACCCTTTGGCCCCCAGAAGGCATGCAGCCTTTGACTTTAACCCTGTAAGATCCATTTTATACTCTTGGCCTCCCATAATGTAAGACAATAACTGTGTGTTGGTTAAGCCACTACATTGGTGGTTGGTAGTCAGCAGGGCAATAGGAAATTAATACAAACATCAAAGTGTTTGTGGACTTTTTTATTTTTGACTTGGGGTCTCATTCTGTCACCCAGACTGGAGTGCAGAGGCACGCTCACAGGCACCGCAGCCTTGACTAGCCGGGCTCAGGCGATCCTTCCAAGTGGCTGGAACCACAGGCATGTGCCATGACACCTGGCTAATTTTTAAAATTTGTTTGTATAGATGAGGTCTCACCAACTCCATATTGCCAAGTTGCCCAGGCTGGTCTTGAACCCTTGGGCTCAGGCAGGTAATTGTCTTGCCTCTGCTTCCCAAAGCACAGGGACGACAGGCAGGAGCCACCGTGTATAGTGGTGTGGATGTTATTTTAAAGCCATTATAGTCCACCCTGTGGCCACAAATTGCTTATGTATATATTTTACATGCATAATAACCGTTTACTTCCCAAGGCCCCAAAGTCTTATCTGATGATAGCATCAACTCAAAGTTCAGATAAGGGGTTAATATCCAAAATATGCAATAATGAGAAAACAAAACCCATTAAAAAATGAGCAGGCTGGGCACTGTTGGCCCATGCCTGTAATTCCAGCACTTTGGGAGGTGGAGGCGAGAGGATTGCCTGAGCCCAGGGTTTGAGACCAGCCCGGGCAACTTGGCAAGACCTCGTCTTTACAATAAATCAAAAAATTAGCTGGGTGTGGTGGCACACACCTGCAGTTTCAGCCGCTTGGAAGGCTGAGGCAGAAGAATCGTCTGAGTCTAACAGGTAGTGGCTGTGGTGGCTGAGCATGCTATTGCACTGCAGTCTGGGTGACAGAGTGAGACTCCAACTCAAAAAAAAAAAAAAAAGCAAAGAATCTGAACAGACATTTTCAAAAGAAGACACACAAATGGCCAACAGGTTTGTGAAAAAATGCTCAACATCATTCATGCCTAGGGAAACGCAAAATAAAACCACAGTGAGATGTCACCTCACATCTGTTAAGATGGCTATTATAAAAAAGATGAAAGATAACACGTGATGGCAAGGATGTGGAGAAACAGAAGCACTTGCACTCTGTTGGTGAGTGTAAATTAGTACGGCCATTACGAAAAACAGTATGGCATTCCCCCCCAAATTAAAAGTAGAGCTACCACATGATCTGGTGGTCCCTCTTCTGGGTGTATACCTAGAGGAATTGAAATCAGTATGCTTCAGAGAGATTTGCACTTTCATGTCCATGTCAGCATCATTCACAATAACCAAGATATGGAATCAAGCCGTGTCTATCAGGGGCTGAATGGATAAAGAAGATGTGGTGTATATACACAATGGAATACGCTATTGCCTTAAAAAAGAAGGACGTTTGGTCCTTTGCAACAACAAGAAGAATGAACCTATCGGGCATTTTGCTACGTGAGATACGACAGTCACAGATGGACAAATACCACATGGTCTCACTTATACGTAGACACTTAAGAAGTCAAACTCACAGGAATGAAATGGCAGTTACCAGAGGCTAGGGGGTGGGGGTGGGGTGGGACAGGGGAAATAGGGGAATGCTGTTGCAAGGGCACATGTTCCAGTTAGACAGGAGGGGTATACTTTTTTTTTTTTGAATCGGAGTCTCCCTCTGTTGTCCAGGCTCACGACCACCACCGTCTTGACCTGTTGGGCTCCGGTGATCCTTCTGCCTCAGTCTTCCAAGTAGCTTGAACTACAGGCGTAAGCCACCACACCTGGCTTAATTTAGGAGTGTGCTTTTGAGATCTATCGCAGAGCACAGTCACTATAGTTAATGCATTGTATATTTCACAATTGCTGAGAGTAAATTTCAGATGTCTTGCCACGCAAAATGGTAAGTGAAGTGATGGATATGTTATTAGCTTTAGTCATTCCACATTGCTTACATATATCAAAACATCACATCGTACCCCATAAGTAGACACAGTTATGATTTGTTCACACACACACACACACACACACACACACACACACACACACATGAGCCAGGGGTTTCTCTCTCTGTTGTCCAGGCTGGATTTGCATTAGCTTGGATCAGGGCTCACCACAGCCTCAACCTCCTGGGTTCAGGGGGTCCTTCCACCTCAGTCTTCAGAGTAGCTGGGGCTACAGGAAGACAATCACTGCATCGAACTAAGTTTTTTTCATTTTTTATTTTTGTAGAGACCAGGTCTGGCTGTGTTGTCTAGGCTGGTCCTGAATTCCTGGACTCAAGCAATCCTCCACCCACCTCAGCCTCCAAACGTTCTGGGATGCCACCATGCCTGGCTCTCTCTCTGTCTCTCTCTCTATGAAATAAAATAACAAAAATACTAAAGAATGTCTACAAAACAGGGTTCAAGATACAAATGAGCACAGCAGTATCACTGAAGGAATTAAATATCGTAGCAAGTGCTGAGCGCTACATACATATTCTGAATTCTCACAACCCTGGGAGAATGAGCAAATTGAGGCTCAGGGAGCACTCCTCATCCTCCCACTGGCTCACAGTCAATACACAGCATCCGGATTGGATCCAGGCGTGCCTAAAGCCCATGCAGGTCACTGCTATGTAAATGATGGAGAACTCGGGTTGGATTAATCCATGTGAAAACATCGACCGATATGTTTTTAGAGAAAAAATAACTCTAAGGGCTTTTCAGGCAGACTACTTTCAAGACGCTCTCAAACATCTGCAACTTTAGCAAGTCCTGAGAGTTGATCGATTCCACTGAATTGGACTGTCACAAAGTTTTAGGACCACAACACCCGGGGAAAGCCAGGAAAGACGCCTTGGGTCTTCGGCCGACATCAGTCAGTGCCACGGCAGGATGCACTGAGAAACGATTCCAACCAACCAACCGGCCCAGGCGTCTCTTCCAAAAGCGAGCATGAGTCCCCTAGAAGACAGCCTGGGCTGAGTTCAGCCAATCCCTGGACACGGGGCCTCCGAGCTGCTGTCCACACCTGGTCCTGGAAACCAAGAAGGACGGAGAGTTCCACAAGCGAGGGAGGCAGAGGTCTCCCAAGGGCGGAGAGAGGGTGCCCCGGGAGTGGGGTCAGGCCAGGGCGGACGGCGCCCAGGGGGGAGCGGCGGGCGGGCAGGGGGGCGCGGGAGGGTGTGGGTGGGGAGCGGGGGACGGAGGGGTGCGGGGTGGAGGGGTGCGGGGGGCTGGGGACCTCGAGGAGATGGGGGCGCGGAGGGCTGGAGGGGGCGGCACCGAGGCGACCCCGCCCCCGCCCCGCGTGAGGGCGCCGGCCCCTGCGAGGTGGTCGCGCTCCAGTCCCCGCGCGGGGCTCGGGGGCAAAACGCCCCGGTGGCCGGGGGCGGGGCCGTGCTGGGGCGTTGGGCGGGGCCAGGTGGCCGAGGGGCGGGGCCGTGCCGACCGCGCGCTTGCGGGGCGGAGCGCCGGGCTCGGTCAGGCGCGCGGGAGCCCGAGGGGCGCGGTCCCAGGTCTTGAGGGCCGGGGAGCGTGGTGGCCTCCGGCCGTGAGGAGAGGGGGACCGCCCAGGCCACTGGCGGGACCCCAGGCGACACGACTTTGTTCTTCTTCCCGGCTGCACACTGCTCCCTCGTGTATGTGCACCACGTTTCTTTATCCTGTCCACTTTCCATGGGTTGGTTCCAGGCTTTTGCTCTCGTGGCCATGGCGCCCGCTTCTAAGGTCACAAGGGCCTTCTAAATAGTGGAAGTCATTGAATAACTGGCTCCGGGCCTTTCTCAGAGCTTCGTGTCTGTTCCATGTCACTCCCTGTGGTTTCTGTGACTTTCTGCTCCAGCAGTTCGCATTCCTGCCCGCAGGTGGGTTCTGATATGCCTGGCGGGTCAGGTGAAGGGTGTGTGTGGATAAGACCGATGTCTGAACGTTTGCCCCATTTTTTTTTCTGAGTTGGAGTCTCACTGTCACTCAGGCTGGAGTGCAGCAGCACGCACACGGCCACTGCAGCCTCGACCTGCTGGGCGCAGGCGATCCTTCCGCCTCAGCCTTCCAAGTAGCTGGAACCACAGGCACACACCACCATGCCTGGCTAATTTTTTGATTGTTTGTAGAGATGAGGTTTCATCATGTTGCCCAGGCCGGTCTCGAACCTCTGGGCTCAGCAATCCTCTTACCTCAGCCTCCCACAGTACTGGGATTACAGGCTTGACCCATGGCGCCCGGGGCCGCTTGCCCTCTTTTTCACTTAGACCTGCCTAAGAAAGCCTGCCCAGCTACCTCTAAGCCATGTTACCCAGCCTGCCTCAGTTCAGTCTCCCTTCAGGGAAGATGCCTGTCTCCTCCCATCTTAGAGCCTCACGACCCAGCCTGCCCCCAGCTCCTGCTTGCCTTTCCTTCCTCTTTTCAGCAGAACTCCTTGGAAGAGCCTGGACTGGCTGTTTCCAACCTTGCCCCTTTTTCTCTCATGCTCGCTGGGAGGATCTTGTCTACTCCCCACCCCACCCAATGGCTCCTCTCGGCCTCTGGGCGCCTCCTGTTGCCAGGGCTAACCGCCCCACAGGGCCCCTCTCCCTGAGCCAGGGCGGCTGCACCATGCTGACTGCTGGCTCTTGAAGCCCTTTCTTCACATGGCCTCCAGGGGCCCACACCCATTCGATCCTCCTCGGAGTAGCCAGAGGGATCCCTGAGGAAGGACCTCAGAGCTTCTCAGCTCGGAACTCCTCCGTGCTTCCCTCTCCTGGAGGGTGCAAGCCCATGTCGCCTTGCAGCGGCCCCGGGGGACTTCCGTGATCTGTCTCCCTCGCTCAGGTCTCTCCACCCCGCTGGGTCTCTCCACCCCGCTCCTCCTCCTTTCCTGCTGGTTTTCTCGGCCTCCGCCTCACAGGCCTTCCCACAGCTCATTGAACCTTTAGGCCACGTCTTGCCTCAGGGTTCTCATCCTTGCTTTTATGTCTGGCGGAAAAGCTCTTCCCCAAGACATTCGTAGCCTCCCTGCCTCCAGTCCTTCAGGCCTGTGCTCAGAAGTCTCCCTCTCGGTGAGGTCTTTCTTGGCCACCCTTCCAGCCCTTTTGGTTCCCTGCTTCTCCCCTGCTTACCACACTTCACAGCCCTCTCCTCCTCTTTGCTTTTGTTTTTAGTACTTATTGTAGATAACATGCAATACATTTTACTTATTTTTCTATTTTATCATCTCTCTCCCCGATTAGAATGTAATCTTCATGAGGGCAGATTTTTGTTTTCTGTATGTCATTCACTGCTATATCCCCAGGGCCTGAAAGAGAACCTAGCGCATGCTAAGCATCCCATACATGCTTGTTGAACTCATGCAGGGAGAGATCAATGGCCCAATGATTGGGAAAGAGGCATACAACTCCCTTCCTGTCTCTTGAGTAGTTCCTACACGTTCACAGATAGAGTGTAGGACGGAGACAGCTGTCATAATTCTCTTGTCAGAGTTATGAGCACTAGACTGTGTCATTTTTTCTTTTACTTTGGAGAGGCTTATGGGGTATGGGATTCGTCCTGCAAATTAAGAGTCACAAATTAAGATTAACAAATTATGAAACAATTATCCCTTTCACAGTCTATGCAAATCATGCCAACTACTTCATGGAGCACTTTGACGATTTAAGAACTCTTGGTAGGTATCTTAATGGAGGGATTGTGCTTGATACTGTGGAAAATAATTTTAAGAGTGATGTTATTAGTCCCAGTTCTTTAGAAATTTAGGCTATGATTGGTATAAGAACCATACATGTGAAAAATACAAATGCAAACAAATGCCTAATGTCAGTTGAAGAGTGAAGATAGTAAGTGCCATCCAAGCTGTTTAGAGGTAAAGACTGAACAGTTAGAGAAGGCTGTAGGTGGGCTGACATAGCCTGGGTAGTGCTGGGGTGGCGGGGGGAGTGTGAGGTGGGCAGGGAGTTCTCATGTCTTTGGAGATGGGTGTCTTTTTAATGTGGTTTTACTTAATTTTTTAACATATTTTGAGTTCCAGGAATGTTAGACATGTCACATTCAAAAGTAATCACTATATGCCAGAAATGAACCCAGATTATTTTAAAGTACTGTCTCTGCATTGGACAGAATGCTGATACTTGAAGTTACACTTCACAGTGTGAAAAAGATACTGATGACTGCAGCTAGCAATGCAGCACTATGGCATACAGGTAGCACCGACAGTCCATCAGACTTAACTCAGACATGAGTCAAGAGCATTCTGCACATTCTGGGAATTTCTAAAAGTGTTGGTTATCATCTTTGCCCAATGAGAGAGTCTTTGGTTTAAAACCAGGCTAAGACTGGGTGTTGTGGCTCAAGCCTGTAATTCCAGCACTTTGGGAGGCCAAGGTGAGGGGATAGCCTGAGCCCACATGCTCGAGAACAGCCTGAGCAACTTGGTGAGACTTCATCTCTATCAAAAAAAAAAAAAAAATCAAAAAAATTAGCTGGTCATGGTAGCATGCACCTATAGTTCCAGCTACTTGGAAGGCTGAGGCAGAAGGATCACCTGAGCCCAGCAGGTCGATGCTGGGGTTGCTGTGAGCATGCCACTGCATTCCAGCCTGGGCAACGGAGTAACTCCAACCCAAAATTAAAAAAAAAAAAAATAAAACCAGGCTAAAACAGCTTTTATTTTCAGTAGTATTGTTTTGAGAGGTAAGGTTGTACAATGCTGAAGCCCACGGTCTTGGAAGTCAAACAGCCTGAATTTAAATTCAGCTCCACTATTTGCTGACTGTGTGATCTTGGAAAACTCGATCTCTTCAAGTCTTAATTTTTTCTCATCTGTAAAATAGGATATTAACAATCTATTTATTTATTTTTGAGTTGGAGTATCCCTCTGTCGCCCAAGCTGGAGTGCAGGGGCATGCTCACTGCCACTGCAGCCTCAACCTGCTGGACTCTGGCGATCCTTCCGCCTCAGCCTTCCAAGTAGCTGGAACTACGGGTGTGAGCTACCATACCTGGCATTTTTTTTGGATTCATTGTAGAGATGCAGTCTTGCAAATTTTCTCGTGCTGATCTCAAACCTCGGGCTCAGGCAGTCCTCTCACCCTCGCCTCCCAAAGTGCTGGCATTACAGGTGTGTGCCACCGCACCTGGCTGGGATGTTAACAGTTTCTTAAAGGATGGTTGTGAGAAGCAAACGAAGTAATTCATGTCAAAGTATTTATCATAATGGCTAGCACACAGCAAGCATTTCATAACATGAGTGATTACTGCCATTTTAACAGTTCTGCTTCTCAGGGTTTATTTGAGTAAATAAATATAATTGGATTTTTCTGTGTTGTGTGCCATTTGGAATTGGATTTCTCCTTGTACCACAAAAAGTAAAGATTAGGAACTGGTTGATCTCCTGTGATTTATGATCCACTAAGTGATTTTTGTAGCTTTTGTGCACATATCTGTGTTAGGTATCATACTCCAAGTGAGTGTTGACATTGAAGGGATAACTTCAGGCAGGTAAGCATAACTACTTCAGTCTCCCAAGCAAGTGTATGATTTTTTTCTCTCTTTTTCTTTTTTGGCAGGAGATTCTTTTGTACACTAATTCTCACTTGTTCATCAAGGTCTTTGAGTCTTCAAGGGCAGAATTTGCCTCTAAACAGAAAGATGGAAACTAGAGTACATTTATTTTGCCAGGTATTTATTCAAAACAATTTCTAAAGATTCTCTTTTTCTTTAACAGTTTATGCTTTCTCACATTTGTAATCAGTCAGCAAAATCATGGAGTGAAAAAGTTGTCAGGAACCTGCCTCATGACAGAGATGCCTTTTGAGTTCTTTTCACGAACATGTCTGATGCTCATCCCAGCCATCCATGTGGTACCAGGAGATCTTCTGCATGTATGATGAGCTCATCTTGGGGGTTAAGAACCTGGGTAATTCTTCTGGAGATCAAAAGACTTAAACTCACATGAGAGGTTGAAAACGAGGTACTCAGTGAAGCTAACCTAAAGGCAGTAGGAAAGACAAGACATCACATTGCTCCAGCTTGCTTCTGGTTTTTAGCAGTTTTTAAAAAACATTCCACTCCTCTTTTTAGTATTTTGGCAAATAGAGCCACATCTGTCAAATATAAACAAGTCTGGACTTAGTAAGGAGCGATTTGATTCAGAAGAATTATTACTAGGGGAGAAGGGAGACTATTGAAACAGAATGAGGACTGTTGCAGTGGCAGGATGCTGTGACCATAAGATCTGCAGGCATCTCAAGGGCTGGGCCAAAGAGGTTTTCTTTTCTAAGGAGGAGGAAACAAGGCTGGAAGAACCGGGTGTGGGGAAGCGGGGAACGAGTGGCATGATTAGATAAACAGATCAGAGAGTTTTTGTTATTGTTGTTGGAATCTCACTCTGTTGCCCAGGCTGAATGCAGGGAATGATCACAGCCACTGCAGCCTCAGCCTCCACAGACATGCGCCACCACATCTGGCCTATGTTTCGATTTGTTGTAGAGACGAGGTCTTGCCATGTTGCCCGGGCTGGCCTTGAACTCCTGGGCTCAGGCAATCCTCTTACTTCGGCCTCCCAAAGTGCTGAGATGACAGGTGCGAGCCAATGCATCTGGTCAAGATCAGATACTATTTTATTATGAGGTCAGTTTATTTTGTTCTGATTATCAGTGGGCATAAAACTGTTCATCTAATCATGTATGAGACAAAAAACGGGAATTTTTTTTTAAGTCAGAGTCTCACTTTGTCACCCAGGCTGGAGTAGAGTGGCATGCTCACTGCCACCTTAGCCTTGACCTGCTGGGCTCAGGCGATCCTTCCGCCTCAGCCTTCCAAGTAGCTGGAACTACAGGTGTGTGCCACCACACCCGGCTAATTTTTCTTGATTTATTGTAGAGACAAGGTCTCACCAAGTTGCCCAGGCTGGTCTCAAACCCCTGTGTTTAGGCAATCCCCTGGCCTCGGTCTCCCAAAGTACTGGGATTACAGGCTTGAGCCACCGTGTCTGGCCAGAAGGAGAATTTTGAGGCTCATGTCTGACACTGTTATAAGTAAGCAAGGGAGGCACAGGTGAGTCTTAGCTAAGTCATGTGGGAGGAGATGGCTTGCAGTAAGCCATTTTCCAGAAAGGTGGGGGGATACTTTTCACCTTTTCTGTTTTCTGGGAGAACAGGTCTCAAGTAAAATTCACCATTATCAGTTGAGAGTCTTCATCTTTTATATTAGCATAGATATAAGAATATTTAACAAATCTGGTGCCATTATGTAAGACATATACCTACTATGACCTGAAAAATAATTTCAGGGATTCTTGTTACGTGCTGAGATATGTACTTCATGTCATATATGTATATATATGGTTGACTTTGCCCTTATAAACAGACTTTGAAGATAAATTCTTGAAAAGTTATATTGAAACACCATCCTGGTTGGTTTTCCTTCGGCTATAATAGGAGTTTATGCTTCACAGATGGTTCACCTCTGACCGCAGGCTTCCGAGAGTCTTTTCTTGTTTTCTCTTCCTTCTGTGTCAGTGTCCACTGGCTTTTTGGCCTGTCTTTGTTCACTTGGCCTTTGGTAACAGGCTTTTATGTCCCTTGGTCTTTTTGGATTTCCTGCCCTTTCTGCCCCTCCCTGCTCTCTACTTTAGGTCATTTTTTTCCAGTCTCTCTAAGAATCCTTTCATTATTTAATACACATCTCATTAAGGTGACAAATCTAATTTTTTCTGGAAACAAATTGTTAAAGGTGTGCCTTTGCTATAAGACACATGTGAGCAGATTCCAAAAGTCACTGAAATAGTTCCCTCATTCCCATCGTATGTGGAAATAGAGATTCTCTCTAAACTTCCTTGGTAAACTTCTTTGTAAGTTGCCTGTATAATCTGCAAGGGCACCTTGGGGTTCAAGGGCTTAGGGGTTTAAAAACGAATGCACCTTCCATCAACTAGATGCCATCCAGGTGTCTTAAGCAAACAGCCACATTTAAAATTTAAGAGACAGTGTTTCCAACTTCATTCCTCTTTTTCTAAACATGTTTATTTCCTTTTTGGGGGGCAGAGAGAGAGGTGCCTAGAAGCAATGTAATTCCTTCTTTTTTTTTGCGTTGGGGTCTCACTCCTTCCCCAGGCTGGAGTGCAGTGGCATGCATGCTCACAGCCACCCCAGCGATCCTTCTGCCTCAGCCTTCTGCGTAACTGGAACCTTCTTGTCTTTAATGGACTTTGGTTTTTAGAGAAGTTTCAAGTTCATAGTGAAATTGTGCAAGAAGTCTACCGTGTGCCCACTGACCCACACACGCATGGCCTCCAGCGCTGTCAGCAACCTGCTCCAGAGTGGTTCATTTGTTGCAATGGATGAACCCACTTGGGCGCACCATTGTCACCCAAGGTCCATAGTTTGCATTAGAGTTCACTTTTGGTGTCATACATTCTGTGAGTTCGAGCACATGCATTGTGACATGCAGCCAACACGATAGCATAGTTAGCTTCATGGCCCTGAACTCCTCTGTGTTCTGGCTGTTCATCTCGCCACTCCCCAACTGCTGGCTGCCACTGATCTTTTTACTGTCTCAATAGGTTTGCTTTTTTCAGAATGTCTTATGGATGGAATTGTTCAACATGTAGCTTTTCAAATTGGCTTTTTAAAAAGCCTAACATGCATTTGAAGTTCCTTCATGCCTTTTCATGGCTTGATGGCTCACAGTGTGATGTGTTGATCTAGGTATACATCACAGATCGCTTTGTAGCACCGAATAATATTGCATTCTCTAGCTGTGCCAGTTGATTTATCTGTTCACCTATTGAAGGGCATCTTGGTTGCTTCCAAGTTTTGGCAATTCTGAAGAAAGTTGCTATTAACGTCCAAGTGTAGGTTTTTGTGTGGGCATACATTTTCCGCTTATTCGGTCAAATACCAACAAATGCGATTGTTGGATTTTATGGTGAGAGTATGTTTAGTTTTGTAAGAAGCTGCCAAACTGTCTTCCAAAGTGGCTGGACCATTTTGCATTCCCACCAGCAGTGATGAGAGTTCCTCTTGTTCCACATCCTTGCAAGCGTTTGTTGTTAGGGTTTTGGATTTTGGCCATTATTTTTTCTTAATTACATTTTTTCTTACTGTTTCAAATTGCCAAATAATAATTGAGTGTATTTGCAGTCTACAATGTGATATTTTGATCTATATATACACTATAGAAATATTTAATCAAGTTTTTAACATAGTCATCACTCCACCAACGTATCCTTGTGTGTGTGTGTGGGGGGGGGTAAGAACATAAAAGTCTGTTATTTTAGCAATTTTCTTTTTGAGATGAGGTCTCACTCTGTTGCCCAACCTGGAGTGACACATTCACAGCTCACTGCAGCCTCAACTTCCTGGGCTCAGGTGAACCTTCCTAGCCCCGGGTCTCAGCCTCCCAAGTAGCTGGGACTACAGGCAAGTGCTACCATGCCTGGCTAACTTTTTGATTTTTTTGTAGAGAGGAGGTCTGCCCAGGCTGATTTCGAACTCCTGGGCTCAAGCACTCCTCCTGCCTCGGTCTCCCAAAGTGTGGAGATTACAGATGTGAACCATCATGCCTGGCCCAATTTTGAAATATATAGCACATTATTTATTAACTGTGGTCACCATGCAATGCTGTCGATCACTACAACTTATTCCTCCAGTCTAACTGACTCTGTACCCTTTGATTAACATCTTCCCTTTCCCCATCCTTCTTTCCCCACCCTCCAGCCTCTGGTAACCATATTTCCACTCTGTTTCTATAAGGTCAACTTTTAAAAATTGAACATATAAACGAGATTATACAGTATTTGTCTTTCTGAGCCTGGCATATTTCACTTAGCACAATGTCCTCCAGTTCCATTCATGTTATTGTGAATGACAGAATTTCCTTCTTTTACAGGCTGATAGTATTCCATTGTATATCTACACTACATTTTCTTTATGCGTTCATTTGTTAGTGGACAGTTAGGTTTTTTTCATATCTTGGCTATTGTGAATAACGCTGAAATGGGCGTGCAGATATCTTTTCAGCATACTGATTTTAATTCCTTTGGATACATATCCAAAAGTGGGATTGCTGGATCACATGGCAGTTCTATTTTTAGTTTTTTGAGGTACCTCCATACTGTTTTCTATAATGGCTGGATATGTATACCAACAATGTAACGGATACTTATACCAGCAGTGTGCAAATGTTTGTTTTGTTATAACACTTGTTATCTTTTGTCTTTTGATAATAGCCATTCTCACAGGTGTTAGATGATATCTCATTGTGGTTTTTATTTGCATTTCCCTAATAATTAGTGATGCTGAACATATTCCCACAAATTAGACGGCCATATGTATGTCTTCTTTTGAGAAATGTCTGTTCAGTTCCTTTGCCCATTGAAAAATTGGTGGTGTGGAGGCTAGGTGGGGGGATGTATAAAAGAAATTGGTGGTGTATTTTCTTGCTGTTGAGTTGATTTCCTTATATATTTTGAATCTCAACCCCTTATCAGATATATGGTTTGCAAATCTTTCCTCCCATTCTGTGGGGTGTCTCTTCCCTCTGTTTTCTTGCAGTATAGAAGCTTTTTAGTTTGATGGACCCCATGTGTCTATTTTTGCTTTTGTTGTCTGTGCTTGTAGCGTCCTCGCCAACAAATCACTGCCCAGACCAATTTCGTGGAGACATCCCCCATGTGTTCTTGTAGCTTTACAGTTTTAGGTCTTATGCTTAAGTTTTTGTGTGTGTGGTAAGAACATAAAAGTCTATTATTATAGCAATTTTCCATTTCCAGTTGATATTTGTATGTGGTGTGAGATAGGGCCCAAGTCTCTGTATGTGGCTTTCCGATTTTCCCAATATCATTTATTGAAGAGATTGTCTTTTCCTCGTTGTGTGTACTTGGCACCTTTGTCAAAAATAAATTGATTATAAATATTTGAGTTAGTTCTCGGCTTTCCATTCTGTCCCCTGAGTTAATGTGTCTGTATTTATGCCCAGATTATTTTGTTTTACTATAGCTTTATGCTGTATTTTGGAATAAAGATGTATGATGCCTCTAGCTTTATGATTTTTGCTCAATATTGCTTCTGCTATTTGGGATCTTTCCTGGTTCCATATGAATTTTAGGATTTTCTTTTATTTTTTAGTTGGAGTCTCACTCTATCCCCCAGTGGCATGCTCATGGCCTCCCCACCGTTGATCTGTTGGACTCAGGCGATCCTTCCGCCTCAGCCTTCCAAGTAGCTGGAACTACAGGCATGTGTCACCATGCCTGGCTAATTATTTATTTATTTATTGAGGTCTTGCCAAGTTATCCAGGCTGTTCTCAAGCCTGTGAGCTCAGTCAGTATCCTTACCTCATCCTCCCAAAGTGCTAGGATTCCAGGCTTGAGCCACCGTGCCTGGCCTGAATTTTTTTTTTTTAATCTGTTTGAAAAAAAAGACATTGGAATTTTGATAGGAACTGCATTGAATCTGTAGATAATTTTGGGTGTTATGGACGTTTTAACAATATTAATGTTTCCAGTTCATGAATATAGGATAGCTTTTCATTTATTTATGTCTCCAATTTCTTTCATCATCATTTTATAGTTTTCTTTTTTATTTTTATTTATATTTATTTATTTATTTATTTTTTATTGTGAAGTTGTGGGGTACAGTTAAGGGTTAGGTATACAATTGCGTTTCATTCAGGCACCCTGTTGATATGGGATGTTTCCCCGTACCCAGACAGATATTTGCTACTGTTAATCCCATCTCCCTCCCCCCACCATAGTTTCCCAGTACCGTCAGTCATTTTCGTATAGTATTGCATTGGATGTTCAAGGTCCACTATATGAGTGATAACATGTGATACTTAGATCTTTGTTTCTGTGGGAGGTCACTCAGTATTATAGACTCTAGTTCCATCCAGGCTGCTGCGAAATTCATGATTTTGTTCTTTTTCATGGCTGCGTAGTATTCCATCGTGTATATGTACCACATTTTTAAAATCCAGTCCTCTTTTGACGGGCAGCATGGCTGTTTCCAGGTTCTTGCTATTGTGAACAATGCTGCGATAAACATGCGTGTACAGGTATCTTTTTTATAGAGTGATTTGTGTTCTTCAGGATATATTCCCAGTAGGGGGATTGCAGGGTCATATGGGAGGTTGGTATTTAGAGCTTTTAGGAATTGCCACACTGCTTTCCACAGAGGTTGCACTAGTTTACACTCCCACCAACAGTGTAGAAGTGTTCCCTTTTCACCACACCCTCTCCAGCAGCTGTTATTTTTTGAGTTGTTGATAATTGCCATTCTGACTGGGGTTAGGTGGTATCTCTCAGTGTGGTTTTGATTTGCATCTCCCTGATGATTAGTGAGGTTGAACATTTCTTCATGTGTCTGTTGGCTGCTCGGATGTTTTCCTTTGTGAAGTGTCTGTTCATATCTTTGCCCATTTGATAATGGGGTTGTTTGTTTTTTTCTTTTCAGCACGTTTGAGTTCCTTGTAGATCCAGGATGTTAAGCCTTTGTCAGACCTGGTGTTTACAAATACTTTTTCCCAGTCTGTAGGCTGTCTCCCTGCTCTCTTGATGGTTTCTTTGGCTTTGCAGAAGCTTGTCAGTTTAATGAGGTCCCACTTGTCTATCTTCTCTCTTATGACCTGTGGGTTTCAGGTTTTGTTCAGGAATTGGATGCCAGTTCCGATTTCTATGAGGGTATGTCCTTAATTTTCTAAGGTTCCTATGGTTTAAGGTTTTACATTTAGGTCTCTGATCCATTTGGAGTTAGCCTTTGTGCATGGGGATAGATAGGGGTCCTGTTTCAATCTTCTGCATGTGGTCAGCCAGTTTTCCCAGCACCATTTACTGAATAGGTTCTCCTCTCCCTAGTGGTAGGTGGTGGAGGCTTTGTCGAAGATGAGTTGGTTGAGAAATTGAGGTTTTGCTTCTGGAATCTCAATTCTATTTCATTGATCTATATGCCTGTTCCTATACCAATACCAAGCTGTTTTGATGATTGTAGCTTTATAGTAAAGTTTGAAGTCTGGTAATGCGATACCACCTGCTTTGTTTTTATTGCTGAGGATTGTTCTGGCTATTCTTGGAAGTTTGTGTTTCCATATGAATTCCTGCATTGTTTTTTCTAGGTCTGAGAAGAATGTTGCTGGTAATTTGATGGGTATTGCATTGAATTTGTAGATTGCCTTAGATAAGATGGACATCTTCACAATGTTGATTCTTCCGATCCATGAGCACGGGATATTTTTCCACTTGTTTGTGTCAACTTTGATTTCTTTGAGCAGTGTTTTGTAGTTTTCCTTGTAAAGGTCTTTCACGTCTCTGGTTAGGAAGATGCCAAGGTATTTCATTTTTTTTGCCGCTATTGTGAATGGAATTGTGTTTTTTATTTGGATTTCTGTTTGTTTATTATTGGTGTAGAGAAATGCGATTGTCTTTTGTACATTTATTTTGTATTCTGAGACTTTGCCAAAGGTGTTTATCAGTGTAAGGAGATTTTTGACAGATTCTCTTGGGTTTTCAAGGTATACAATCATGTCGTCTGCAAAGAGAGATAACTTGACTTCCTCTTTTCCTATTTGGATACCCCTGATTGCCTTCTCTTCTCTGATTGCTCGAGCCAGGACTTCCAATACTATGTTGAACAGGAGGGGTGAGAGTGGGCATCCTTGTCTTGTTCCAGTTTTCAGGGGAAATGGTTCTAATTTTTGTCCATTTAGGAGTATGCTTGTTGTGGGTTTCTTGTAGATGGCTTTTACTATTTTGAGGTATGTTCCCCGTATGCCTAGATGTTCAAGGGTTTTTATCAAGAAGGGGTGCTGGATTTTATCAAAAGATTTTTCTGCATCTAATGATATAATCATGTGGTTTTTGTTTTGACATCTGTTAATGTATTTAATAACATTTATTGTTTTACGAATGTTGACCCAGCCTTGCATCCCAGGAATGAAGCCTACTTGGTCATGATGGATGATTTTTGAGATGTATTGCTGAATCTAGTTTGCTAGGATCTTCTTGAGAATTTTAGCATCTATGTTCATCAAAGATATTGGCCTGTAGTTCTCTTTCTTTGCTGGATCTTTACCTGGCTTGGGTATCAATGTGATGTTGACTTCGTAAAATGATTTGGGGAGCATTCCATCTTTTTCAATCGCCTGGAATACCTTCAGTAGGATTGGTATCAGCTCCTCCTTAAATGTCTTGTAAAATTCTGCTGGAAAGCCATCTGGTCCAGGGCTTTTTTTTTTGTAGGAAGTTTTCTTATTACGTAGTCGATTTCCTTGATTGTTATTGGTTTATTTAGGGTCTCAATCTCTTCTTGTTCCAACTTAGGTAGGTTGTGTGACGTCAGAAAGTCCTCCATTTCCTTAAGGTTTTCAAGTTTGTTTCCATACAAGTGTACGTAGTAGTCTCTAATGATCATTTGTATTTCTTCAGGGTCAGATGTGACTTCATCTTTTGTGTTTCTGATTGTGCTTATTTGGTTTTTTTCTCGTTTTTTCTTGGTCAGTCTAGCTAGGGGACCATCGATCTTGTTTATTCTTTCGAAGAATCAGCTTTTTGTTTCATTGTTTTTTTCTATTATCTTTTTGTCTTCTATGTCCTGGATTTGGGCTTTTATTTTGGTGATCTGGATTCTTCTGCTGAAATTAGGGTTTTTGTGGTCTTGCTTTTCCAGCTTCTTTAGGTGGCTTGTTAGGTTGTTAATTTCTGTTCCTTCCATTTTCCTCATGTGTGTTTGTAGGGATATAAATTCCCCTCTTATTACAGCTTTTAAGGCATCCCAGAGATTTTGGTAAGATGTTTCTTCATTTTCATTTGTTTCCAGGTATCTTTTGATCTCTGTTTTGATGTCATCATTTACCCAGGTGTTATTTAGCATCATGCTGTTTAGTGTCCATGTCTTTGTGGGTTTTGGGGGGACTTTGTTGGTGTCAATGTTTATTTTTATTCCACTGTGGTCCGAGAAGGTGCATGGTAGAATTTCAGTCCTTTTAAATTTGCTTATACTTGATTTGTGTCCAATTATGTGGTCGATCTTAGAATATGTTCCATGTGGTGATGAATAGAATGTGTATTCTGTGGTCTTTGTATGGAGTGTTCTATAGGTATCAATTAAGTCCATTTGGTCCAGAGTTTCATTGAGGTTCTGGATCTCCTTGCTGATTTTTTGTCCTGATGATCTGTCTAAGGTTGTGAGTGGTGTATTAAAGTCTCCAGTTATTATGGTCTTTCTTTAGTTTTCCTAGAAGTTGCTTTATGAAAGTTGGCGCACCTATGTTGGGTGCATATATGTTTAGGATAGATATTTCTTGTTGATGGAGTGAACCTTTTATCATTATGTAGTGGCCCTCTGTATCTTTTTAAATTTTTGATAGCTTAAATGGTATTTTGTCTGAAATTAGGATCGCGACTCCTCCTTTCTTTTGTGTTCCATTTGCCTGAAAATTTGTTTCCCATCCTCTTACTTTGAGTCTGTGTATGTCCTTGCTAGTGAGATGGGTCTCTTGAAGGCAGTATATTGTTGCCTGGTGATATTTTATCCATTTTGTCATTCTATGTCTTTTCAGTGGTGCGTTTAGTCCATTCGCATTCAGACTAATTATTGAAATGTGAGAGTTCGTCCCTATCATGGAGTTCTTATTGAGTTGTTGTTCTTCCACTTGGTTTTTTCTTTTTTCTTTTTTTTTGTCTTTCTTTTGGTTTTGGGGTTGGTTCGTGTATATTTTATTCTTTTCCCTGTACTCTTGTGAAGAATGTTGTTCTTTTTCCTTTTCTTCTGTGTTTAGTACTTTCTTAAGTGTTTTATGTAGAGATGGTTTGGTGGCAGCATAAGTTCTTAGGGATTGGATATCTGGGAAAGATTTTAATTCTCCCTCACTGATGAAGCTTAGCTTAGCCGGGTAGGTTATTCTTGGCTGAAATTGTTTATCTTTTAGGACTTTGAAGATAGGGCTCCAAGCTCTCCTAGCCTGCAGGGTTTCTGCAGATAAATCTGCTGCTATTCTGATTGGTCTTCCATGGTAGGTGATCTGGCCTTTTTCTCTTGCTGCCTTTAGGATTTTTTCTTTTGTGCCTACTTTATTTAGGCGAATTATTATGTGTCTAGGAGTTGGTCTTCTCATTTGTTGTCTTGCGGGGGTTCTCTGAATCTCTTGTGTTTGAATTTTTGCATCACTGATTAGATAAGGGAAGTGTTCTTGAATGATCTCATGGAAAGTTTGTTCCAATGTGGTCTCTGTTTCTCTTTCTGCCTCAGGGAGTCTGATTATTCTTAGGTTAGGCCTCTTGAGGTAGTCACTCATCTCTTGAAGGTTTTGTTCTGTCTTTTTGAGCTTATTTTCTGTGTTTTTAAGAGATTGGGTTATTTCTATATTTTGGTCCTCAAGCTCTGAGATTCTTTCTTCTGCTTGGGTAATTCTGCTTTATGCTTATCACTTTGTTATTTATTTCATTCACAGTATTCTTTATTACTGTTATCTCAGATATCAGCTCCTTCCTAGTTTCTTCTTGTGTCTCCTCAATTCTTTTTAATCTCTCCATTATTGTTTTGATATCTACATTTGCATTTTGAGACCCTTCATTCTGGGGACTTTTCATTGTTTGCATTCCAAAGTCAGTTTTCTCAATGTCTGCTCTCCCAGGCGTCTGGGAGAGACCCATACTCTTCTTTTGGTTTTTCTTCATTTCTGTAGATTTTTCTCCCTCTCCCCCTTTCCCTCCCCCTCTTCAATTCTGTTTTTGAGGGAAGGTGGGGTTGCTTTTATTTCTCTTCTGCAATGACCTGTTCTTCCTTATGAGGGTCTTCTGGTTTTGTTCACTTTTCCCTCTGCTTTACAGTCTGTCTATTCAGCAGTATGCAGCCTTGGTCCCTAGATTTAAAAAGGGGGCATATAAAAGAGGAAAATAATGGAGGAAGGGGGGTCAATAGGGAGTTAGAAAGAGAGAAGTGCGAGAGGGAAAACAGATATACATACCAACTATCAGGTGAGAGAGAGACACAGGGCCAGGAAGAAGTGAAGAAAGACAGGTAAGAAAGATTCCCTAAAGAAAACTGATAGTTACACAGAGACAGGCCAATAAAATCAAGAAACAGTTTAAGTCAGAAGGTAAACACAAAACGTGATCTAAACCAACAGTTTCAATGATAAAATCATAAGTCAAAATAAGCGATCAGACTAGAGTCACTTCTGTGATCTCTGATTCCAGCCTCTCCCTTTTGTTTTTCGTTGCAGCATAGGGTTGGGGCTTTGTCTCCTGTTTCGCGTTGTTGCCTTAGGAACTGAGGTAAAGTTTGTTGATAGGTGGACGGGGCAATGGAAGTCTCTGCCTGGAGAGTAGCAAGGTAGTTTACCCAGATCTGTTTTTCTCCACTTGTCTGGGTCCCCCGGTTTGGGGTCTCGCACTGAGTGCCTCAGTCAGGGTGGGCCCGGAGTTCCAGAGCTCCAAAGCTCCAAAGGGCAGGCAGTGTGCGGCGAGAGTGGCTCTGGGCCCCCTACAGAGTACTTCAGCCAGAAAAGGGACCAGAATCTCTGAGGGGCGGGCACCCAGAGCCTCCCTGTGTGACCGGTGGTGCCGGGTGCCTGGTGTCGGGCTGGAGACAATGCAGCCGGGGAGGGATCTGGAGGGGGCTGGGACTGGAGACTTCCACACACGAGTAGAACAGAAGCAGTGGTGGGGGATGCGCAATATCTGGCCTTGCGCGGGAAGTTCCCGGGCCGGGCACCAGCATGGTTGGTGGTGGGCTGGGGGATGGGGGAAGAGAAGTAATAGCCTTTTTGGGAACTCATGTTCAGAGAATCTCACCAGTTGACCTATGCCGTCGCCATCTTGCCCCATCTCCCATTTTATAGTTTTCATGTTGAGTTTTTGCCATTCTAATAGCTGTGTAGTGGTATCTCATTTTAATTTACTGTTCACTAATGACATATCATGTTGAGCATCTTTTTGCATGCTTATTTGCCATGTATCTTACTTCTTTGGTGAGATGTCTAGTCAAGTCTTTTGCCTGCTTTTAAGATTGGATTCTCAAATGCCCAAGTTAACCTAATCAGCCCTTGTAACCTATGTGACATGAATAAGCCCCACCATGGCAGCAATCATGTGACCAACCCACCCATCTGCCTGCTGTCCATCACCGAACATCAGTACCTGCGCTTGCCTGCCCCTTCGTGATGACGTGGAGTAGACCACCGCTCAGTCACCTGAATGATCCTCCCCATCAAGGGGACTGGTTTAAAGGACTCAACCACAAGCAGCCAGCGGCCATTGCCTTGCTAGACTCTGGTGTGGCTCTGTGCTCTTTGAGCTACGGCTGTTGCCATGCTTCCTGACTTTGGCACCCTCTCCCACCTTGGGGACGTGATCCCTTCTCTTTCTCGCTCTAATTTATTCTTAAATAAAATATATTTTAAAATCTAACTTCTGTGCAATTCTTTGCATCTTTCACGCAACATCGAATCACACCCCAGATGGCCAGGCTCATCTTAGAGTGCCGGCCCTCTTCCTGTCGGTGGGAAGTGATTTCTTTCTAAATAAATCTTTTCTTCATCAAAAAAAAAAAAGTTCTTTGTATATTTTGGGTAACAGTTTTTTAAAAATCAGGTGTATTTTGCAAATATTTTCTTCTAGTCTGTGGTTTGTTCTCTCATTTTCTTGGTATGTCTTCTACAGAGCAGATGTTTTTAATTTAAAGGAAGGCCAACTTATCAATTATTTCTTTTATGCTTTTGGTTTGTATCTAACATCTAGTTGATTTCTATAATAAAAAATGATTGCTTTGCACAGTGTATGGTAAACTTTTGCATCTTGATGCCTTAAGAGCTGGATTCAATAACTGTTAGATATAGTAATGAATGATGTGTACTTTATAGCTATGTAATGCACTAAGGAAATTTGGAAATACTTAATCTAGAAAGACGATGCACTAATGAATAAAACCTTTGCCAACAGAATTCCTCTTGGTAGCACTATTTGAGAAAGAATGTTGATCTGAATTGAATG
Organism: Cephalopachus bancanus; assembly: GCA_027257055.1. Classification (NCBI taxonomy): domain Eukaryota; kingdom Metazoa; phylum Chordata; class Mammalia; order Primates; family Tarsiidae; genus Cephalopachus; species Cephalopachus bancanus. The sequence goes on along the minus strand of JAPVLO010000579.1, from coordinate 200,512 downwards.
ATTTGACCCAGAACGCCATATTTACTGTGTGTGCGCACAGCGAGCTTACCTGATTGTGGCTCTTGGCTATCCCCTAGGCAGAAGAAAGTGTTGAGTTATTAGATGATGGCTCTAATTCTTTTGCAACTGACTTTCCTTCAAGAAATATCGACAGCAAAAAATACATAAAGTTTTCTAAAACAACAGTGAAGAAAATTTCACCTGAAATTAGGAGTTTGATGCCAGAATGTAAAAAAAATGTAAGTTAATAACTGAAGTTACTTTACCAAAGTATTCTTTTACAAGATAAAGGCACCAAAAATGTAGCTTATGTTTCTCATAATGTACTATTTATATCGGATCATGCGTATTTATGGCCATTCACTCAGGAGCATGGTTTTAACTCTTAAATATCCCTACACTTGTTTTCACTTCTCTTATGGTCACATGAAAGTCATAAACTACATAGGATTCTAGTTAGAGTAGGGCAATTATCTATATGTCTGCAAGTTTGTCTTAAAAAATTTAGGAAGGCAACAGAAGGTTCTTCCCTCTAGGCTTGGATTTGTGCTTTCCACAGAATTAAGCTGTTTGAGTATTTTGGCAGTTTTTTCTTGTGTGTTGCATTGCCTGGTTTGCCTTGTGTTAGTTCTAACATTTCATATGCATGCAGGAGAAATATCTAATTTGTACTTTTAATATTTATAAAATGACTAAAATAGAAAAGAAATATTTATCAGAAAGAAGAAATCCTCTAGGAAACTGTTCAGGAGTGTTAACTCACTTTATCTTTCTCCAACTAAATGCTGGTCTTACCTGTTGGTGAAGTTGGAAATTGCCTGCACACTGCACTTAAACCAGTGTTTCCTCTACCTGTCAGATGTTTGTGTTTCCATTATTTTAATCTATTATTTTCACCACTACTTCTGTTTGTTAGATGACAAAAGTCAAAGCAGTTATTTCTAGAAGACTACAGTAAAACTTGCTACCTGAGAAGAAAAGAAAGGTGGCGGGAGTGTTCACTTTATCTTCTTTCATTAGTTTTGTTCAACATAGATTAATACCTTGGGAGGCATATGCCCCAAAATAATAAGGTATTTATTCATTATTTATACCAGATCATCTTTTTTCCATAAAATGTTTGAAGCAACTCATAATTTTGAAACACACTTATCCTTTTGTCAACCTAAGTAAGGAAGCTGAGGCAAAATTAATGTAGGTGGAGAGTTTATTTGGGCCCAGGTTAAGGACCACAGCCTGTTCTGCTTGCAGAACACAGGAGAGGCTTAAGTTTTTAAAGCAAAAAAGGGCCCAATCAGGAGAAGGGTGACTACAAAAGTTGTTTTTTTGGAATTCTCATTGGTTTGCGGAAATTACAATGATTAGTGATTGGCTAGATATTGTTGAACTATAGAGTATGAGTTTTAGTGTCCAGTGTATGGTGTTGCTAGGTTAATTTACAGCTGCTTGGTGGTGACAGTCTAGAGTCCACATAACAGATGACTTTGAAGTAATTGCTTAACTCAAGGGGAAGTGAGGCATAACATCTATCTCATTTTTTTTTTTTTACAGTCAGATCTTTATTTAAAAATCAGATCTGCCGACTTAGCGCTTTCCACCAACTTGGGGAGCAGAAACCTTCACAGGCTTCACAATCTTTTGCTTAGGTGCTGCCTTTGTGGGTGCCTTAGCAGCAGCCATGGCAGTCTTTTTAGATGCTTGCTTAGCCTTTTTTGCTTCCTTAGCAGCCCTGATAGCTTGTTCTCGTTGAGCCTTTCTAACTTCAGGTTTCTGATTCCTGTTGGCCATTATATCAGCAAGAGATGCACCAGTAATGGCTCCCTGGAATTTGACTGCACGGCGGGGTTCTTTTCTTTTGAATTTCTTCCGACTGTCCCTTTTTGTGCTTTCTTCTGTAGAGGACAGTCCAGTTTATTTGCCGAGGATTCCTCTTGGAAAGGAACGCTGACTCGCATTTTGCGTTAAGGAACTGAAAGACCTTCCCGTCGGTCCTGGCTAGTGCCTCCGGTGTCCGGGCTAGATCTTGTAGCCCCGGAAACTGCACAGCTCGACCTTCCTGGTGGCGGCTCCGGGGGAAGAGGGAATTGGCGCAGAGAGCTCTATCTCATTTTAATGCCTCTTCTGGGCCTGATAATTTAATGAGGCTCTCATTTATCAGATAAAAAGTTCATTTTCTTTTTCTTTTTTTTAAAGATGAAAGTTTAAAAATCATGAGTGGAAGTCATCGTTATACCAGAAATACGAAGCCTCCATTGCAATACGACTGCATGGGGAGGGGGTGGAGAATAGAAAGCAACCTGCAGTAGACTGCAGGTTGCAACTCATCGATGAGTCATGAAATCGGCTCAGGAGATCGCTACTTGGTTTGTTTTTAAAAGATTTAAAAATCAGTCTTCCATACAACCCAGCAGTTCCCCTTCTGGGACTATACCTGGAGGAACTCAAATCACTCTATGAAAAAGATACCTGCACATGCATGTTTATTGCAGCACTCTTTACAATAGCAAAAACATGGAACCAACTATGCTGCCCATTGAAAGTGGACTGCATAAAAATGTGATATATATACATGATGGAATATTACACAGCTATAAACAAGGACAAAATTATGGACTTCACAGCAACTTGGATAGACTTAGAGTCTATAATAATCAGTGATCTATCACAGAAACAAAGAACTGAGTAACACATGTTCTCACTCATAAACAGACCCTGAACAATTATCACAAGACTCTAAGAAGGGGGATTGGAGTGGTGGGAAACTGCTGGGGCAGGGCAGGGGGTGGGCCAGGTGGGGTGCACGCTTCATCAAGGACACCTGATCTCAACCAGGTGAAGTGGGGACCAAAGTAAGACCCAAACTTTACCTGTACAGTGACCATTTGTATACTTAACCCTGAATTGCACCCCACATCTTTAGAGTAAAAATTAAAAAAAGAAACAGAATATAATTGAAGGCGTTAGAGTGCTTTTCACAAAATATATGTGAAATTGTTCCCATTATCATTCTCCCTCCCCCCTCCCTCTCTCTCTTTCTCTGTCCCTCTTCCTCTGTATATGTATGCTGTCACAATAAAAAATATATTTTAGACTGTGGAACATAGTCAAAATAGTTGAAAGTCATTGACTTTGAGACTAGAGGACTGCAGAGGGGACTAATCATATAGCAGCTTTGGAGAGGCAAAGAGCAAGGTGAGGGATTCTGGGGGTAGGAATTTAGGTGATTCAATATAAAGGGATCGAGTGTCAAAAGGGCAAGGTGCACAATAGATACATACAATTTGATTCATCAATTAAAAATACAAAAATTTAAAACCACAATGCACACATACAATTTTGTCTGTCGATTTAAAAATAAATACATCAATTTAAAAAAAAGGCCAAGGTATCTGCTAAGGAAGAGGAGTGGCATGCATGATAAAAATTTTTATTATTTCACAATTTTGCTTAGGACTAAAGCAGTTACCTGAAGCTGTTGTTGATATAATCTAGTTAGTCATTGTCTTGTTAGGATTGTTTTTGAAATTTAGGTCTACCCTGGATTACTTGAAGCAAAGTACGCTATTTCCAACAGTATGGGCCTTCTGTTTTCAAATTAATTAAAATATGATTCATGTTATTTTTATACCATTGTTGTATAGTTTATGAGATATGTGTTTTATGAACATTCTTGACAGTCCAATAAGAAGAGGAAAAAGAAGGAAAAAGAAGAAAAAACCAAGCTATAAGAAAGCAATAAGAAAACAATATAAAGAAGTTCAGCTTCTTGTGTCCACACTTGAGTCTTCAAATGCCACTTCTTGTTAGATGACACTTTGGAGAAATGACTGATTTTCATGTCTGTGAGAGAAGAATATACAGATGAGCCTGGAACATCTTGTCTTCCAGAGGTATGGAAACCAAAAAAGACTACAAGAATACTACTGATGTTGGGTGGTGAGGGTTGTAGTTGCTGTGTGGGTTCTTGACTTCACCCCAGCAAAGAATTTTAGAGTGAGTCCAAAGTATAGTTTAAAGGAAAGTTTGTTACAGAGAAGAAACACTGTCAAGGGAGAATGCGGGTGCCTTACAGAGAAAGGACATGTGCTTGGGGTTAACAAAGAGCTTTTTATATTTCCTAAAATGATTAAGCAACCTATTTCTTAAGGTCAGATATGTGGACTTTATAGGCTATAAGCTAATGATCACAAGTTTCAGTTCTTACTGTTTAACTTCCGTACTGACTTGCATCACAAATAATTCTTGAGGTAATGGAAAAAGAACGAAAGTTATTGTTTAATTAAATTTTTTCAGAACTCCATGCCTCAGTGCTTCTAGTAAACTCCTCATTGCCTCTGTGATTACTGTATCAGTCCCCCCACACTCCAAGGTCAAATTTGGTGTGCCTGGTCAGTGGGGTGTTGCTAAAAATAATTATGTTCCAATAAGAAGATGCCTGGATGCCTGGCCTTCCTGTTTCTCATTTATCTAACTTGCCCCTGTCTATGGAAGCTCACATGTCTACCTCTGAGCTATGTGCTGGGCTAACTATGCCTGCTTCACTACCAGAGACGCGTCAGAAAGACTCAAGGGTCTACTTGAAGAGGCTCCCACCTTTTCCCACCAGAGATGAGAAAGTTGGAGCACCAATGAGAATAACAATGTCAGGATATTAAACTGCATCAAATATCCTTCTCTATGTATTCAAAATGATATAAAAATTATTTTGTCATTGTTAGAGGTTACAAGTGAGCCAGGTCTTCATTCTGAAAAGTGATAAATCAAGGAGAAGAATACTTTTGAAGTACTCCCCTTGGGGAACTGTGTGCCAATTCCAATGCCTAGTCCACCCGTCAAAGTAGTTTTGGAACTCTTCTCCTGGAATGACCATCAGAGCCATCGTTGTATTACTCTTGATGTCTTGAATGCCATCAAATATCTTCATTTCAGTATTTCCTGTATATTTGGGTAAAGAAAAAAGTCATAGGGGGCCAGAGCAGGGAGGGTGTTCCAGTGCAGTTATTTGTACAGTGCTGCCAATTTAAGCGCATGGTGGCAAGTTCGCAAACGTAATTGTCAATTACCGACAAATAACAGCTCCATGGACATTCCAGAAAAAGAGTTCCAAAGTTGTTCTGACAGGTGGACTAGGTGCTGACATGGGTGCATAGCTTCCCAAGGGGAATAGTTTGAAGGTGACCATAGTGATATTCAGCAATTGAGGTATTGAATACTTTTTCTAGGATGGGTTCGTGAACTTCATTGTCAGGCTCTGTATGTCTGAAAATTCCCATAATTAAAAGGTGAAAAGGAGAAGACAAAACAACAATGACAAAATGGTTATTCCAATATCTGTGCAATTTAGGTTTGAAACGTCAATATCTCTATGTGAAGAAGAGAAGTTTTCTGATTTTCCAGGAGAAAGAAAAGTCTGGAGAAAGACAAGCTTACGAGTATGACAACCTAGTGAAAGAGCTGAGGTAAATAAGGACTTGGAAATTTTTCTCTCACCTTCAAGCATTGTCCTTAGACCTCAAATATTACCTTGCATTTTAGTTCAAGTATTGAAAGTTGCAATCTTCAGTATGACTTCCTCTTCCTTCTCTTCTCTCCCTTCTTCATTCTCCTTCTCTTTAAAACAATGGAACAAGGCATTCTTTCAGAATATTATGGAATTTTTACCCTTCTTTCTCTGTTAAATATATTATTATATTAATATGATAAATATCGTAACATATATATGCATATATATGTGCATATATATGTTTTTACTGTGCTCTCTGTTAGCATTTTGCTTTTAAACAATATGCCTGGGTGTTCCTTGGTGTGCGCAGCATAAAACTCCAGCATAACATGGGTCCTCACATGACTTTCTTCCCTGTGTCTGTGTATTGCCTTTGTCTTCTGTTCTCTCCTAAGTTCTTCTGTCATTATGTATTTCATCTCAAGATCTTAACTTGATTATATCTGCAAAGACTTTTTATCCAAATAAAGTCACATTCACCAGTTCTAGAGATTAGGACACGGACATATCTTTTTGTGGTGCCGTCATTCAACCTACTACATTTACTCTGATAGACTTAGGTGTATATTTATTTTTGTTTCACTGTCTTACTATGTTTTTTCTCCCCCCTGAATCTTAGAATGCATACCTTTTTTCAATTCTGGAAGATTCTAATGCATTATCTTTCAGACTTTTTTCCCTCCCTCAGTCTCTTTGCTGCCCGTCTGGATGCTCTATCAGATATACGTTAGATGTCATTCTGTTCTCCGAATTCTTTAACATTGCTTCATATTTTTCATCTATTCATCTTTCTATATTTTGTTCTTGATAATTTCTCCCCATCTACTTTTGGGTTCACTTATTCTTTATCCAGCTGAATCTAACCTGCACTTTAACTTGTTCATTGAGTTTTTTTTTTTTTTGAGTTGGAGTCTCACTCTGTCACCCAGGCTGGAGTGCAGTGGCACAGCCTCTACATGCTGGGCTCAGGCAATCTTTCTGCCTCAGCCTTCCAAGTAGCTGGAACCACAGGCATGCGTCACTGTGCCCAGTTGATTTTGTGATTTATTGTAGAGACGAGGTCTCACCATGTTGCTCAGGCTGGTCTTGAACCCATGAACTCAGGTAATTCTTCACCTCTGCCTCCCAAAGTGCTGGGATGACAAGCATGAGCCACCGAACCCGGCTAGTTCATTGAGATTTTAATTTCAGTGATTATATTTTTTACTTCTAGGATTTTTGTTTGGCAACTCTCAAAATATGCCTTATATAATATTCTCCGCTCATGTTCCATAGTTGTTTCAGGATTGGTATCTGATAAGTCCAATATATGAAGTTCTTGAGGGATCTAAATCTTGTGTTTATTGTTTTGTCTGATTCTCACATGTTACCTTGTGCCCTTGGGTGTTTTATACATTTTATATGTTCTTTCATATTGTAGTTGATCTGTATCTGTGAAAATCTCATAACAAGCTTGTCCTCCTACAAGATATATTTTTTTTTTGAGTTGGAGTCTCACTCTGTCGCCCAGACTGGAGTGCAGTGGCCGCTCCCGGCCACCGCAGCCTCGACCTGCTGGGCTCCGGCGATGCTTCCGTCTCAGCCTTCCAAGTAGCTGGAACTACAGGCACGCGCTACCATGCCCGGCTAATTCTTGATTTATTGTAGAGATGAGGTCTCGCCAAGTTGCCCAGGCGGGTCTTGAACCAGGCAGTTCACTCACCTCAGCCTCCCAAAGGCACGGGGTTGCAGGCTGAGCCACTGAGCCCGGCTAAGATAATTTTTTAAAAGAGAATTTGTATTTGCTTCTGCTGTGCTCTCCAGAAATGTCACAAATCTGAAATCGCTTCAAATGAATTTTTTGGTTTCTGCTTTCAATTTAATGCAGACTTGACTTCTAAACTCATATGTATACAGAGTTATGGATACATATGTGTAATCAGGAGGAGTGGACTTTCTTCTTTATTTTTTTTACGCCCAGAGCTGAGACAGAGACAGATTTTCCTCATACTTTTTCACGGAGGAGTTGTTTTCCGCTCTGCTCTCTCTGGGCATCTGGCCCTGGAAGGACTTGGCTCTGTGGGCTCTCAGCGCCAATTCCTATCCACCCTGTGCGGCTCGAGAGGCTTTTCTCCACCCCCACATGGTCACTGAAACTCAAGACTCAAGGTTCCACGTAAGGCACCTAGAATGAGAGCTTCTGCTTTCCAAAGTGGCGCTTTTCTATCTACCTAGCTGCTTGCCTGTTTGGAGTCATGTGTATACATGCAGTAAGTGGATCCTTTACTCAGTCATACGGATAATTTAGAACAAAATCACCTATGCCATTGGAATGACTGCTTGGTTCTGAACATTGCACATATTGTCAGAGCTTGCGTATGTAGGCTAGAGTCTGGCAGCCGAGTCCTCTCGTTCTTTTTACACGATAGAGTTTCCTTGCTCTGTAAAACCCATCACTGTATTTCGACAACATATTAGATGATTAATTGCCTGCTTTAGAAAACATGGCTTTGCAGAAGACCACTGTATAGTTTATTCCACATTTTATTATATATTACATATAACTTAATTACAAAAAGCAATTTTATGTGAGGATCACAGCTAAGTAGGAGCCAAGGTATGATTCATTATTTTTTTTGGAAGTTTATTATCCAAGGAGGCTGAATTACCAGTGTGACCTCAGGCACCCACCCTTGCATTTGTCATTTTATGTTTCATCTCAAGATCGTCTCTCCTTGTCTGAAGTTGTTGAAGGAGAAGATGGCCAGGAAAGAAGACGCTTTCTGCAAATTGCCGGTTCTGCACGGCATTCCCGAGACTTCCCCACCCCTTCACACATCAGCCTCAGGCATGTCATTGTCTTCTGTTCCTTGAGTGTTGGGCTTCCACTGGGCGTTTTTCTCTCCAGAGTCATCTAGGTATGACTTCCACACAAAGAATGCCAAGTAGTTTGTGAAAACTAGGAGACTGTGCTTTTAGGAAGGGACATGTAGGGATAAGAGCACTGTATGTGGAGCCAGAAGACTTAGACTTGAGTCCTGACTGACCTCACATGCTGGCTTAGGCTCTCATAAAATCCATTTGACCTCTCTGAGCCTTTCTTTCTGCACACTCCCTGTTTCCTCAGACCCCGACTCCTGGCAACCATAATTCTTCTCTTTGCTCCACGAATTTGACTATTTTAGACAGCATATATACATGGAATTATGTAATATTTGTCCTTCTGTGTCTGGCTTATTTCACTTAGCATAATGTCCTCTAGATTTATCCGTGTTATCACATCCTGAAGGTTTTCTCTCTTTTTAAAGACTGGCGTGCTTGGTCCACTTTTATTTAGTTGTATCATTTTAATAATGTGATAAACACCTGACCCAACCACCCAAAATAAAAACTCGATAATAACTTACCTCTCACTGCAAAGTTTGCCAAACAATCCATTTTCTTTCTTCCTCAGTCTGAGGTCAACATCACAAATTCTACTCTCGTTAGTCCCCTCCTTTAAAAAATTATTCTATTGTGGAGGTATGATTTTAGGAAATATTTAAACAAGTTCAATTGTTTTAAAAACTTTAGTACAAGTCTACCATGATGTATGTTTTGGGGCTTTTTTCACTTAATAACATATGACTCAGATTTATTCATATCATTGCATGCTGCTTTTAGCTTGCCTAATGATTCTCTTGTGTGTCTATGTCACTGGTTATGGACTATATTCCATTGTAGGTATATACAACCCCCCCACCCACACTCCCATTCATCTGTCAATAGACATTTAGGTTGCTTACATAGCATGGCTCTGTTGAACCCAGAATTCAAATCCGAGAGAGACCACAAAAAGCCAGCTCCGATGCAAACACACAAGGGTCTTTATTCAGGCTTGAGTCTGGGCTCACGTATGAAGCTGGCAGTGGCTTCAGGGACGAGAGCCCAGATCCAGTACGGCGAGCAGTTTTTATGCACAATTACAGAGGGAGGGGAAAGAACTTTAAACTTGTTTTTACATGATTGGGTAATTTCTCCTAATGGGTACGGGGGCACTTGGGATTGGTCTGGTCCGCTCAGCTATCTGTGATTGACGGGGAGCTGCTAAATGGGCAGGGTAGAATGTCAGGTAAGCTAGGTTTAGCAAGCAGGCAGGAGGTTAAACAACGCAGAACCTGGGGGGGGGGGTTGCTGGTGCCACCAGTCTACTGTTATCTAAGCAAAAGAATGTCCGGGAGGGGCTTATTGCTTAACATTCACACACTGCTAGCAGCAGTTGCAGAAGCAATCGGTTATTTTATGAGACAAACAAAAATTAAACTTAACAAAGTGCTAAGTGCAAACACTGCAAACAAATACAGTGAACGTGGGGTAGGAATTCATATAGTAATAGTTCTCTTAGAGTTTTTTTTTTTTAATCTCTTGGGTCTCTCAGCTCTTATGAAGAATGCTGTAAGGAATAAGGGAGTGGAATACCTCTTTGAGATCCTGTTTTCATTTATTTTGGGTAAATACCTAGAAGTGGATTGCTAGAGCATATGACTTTGCTTTTTCTAGAGAGTTAGTACAGGCTGTTGGGAAGCTTCCTAAACTCCTTGCTATTCTTACTTACAAACAAATATTCACACCCTTCCCTCTCATCTTACTGGAAAAGGATCCCTCTCACTAGGCAAATCCCCTCATTTCTCCCTTGCATTTAATTTTCCTCTGCTTTCTCATGATCTATGCTTTGCCAATTTTATACTCAATATTTTTCAGAGAAACTTCTTGAAAAAGTTGCTTTCATTCATTACTATTTTTTTACTTCCCATTTCACTGAAGTCTGTCTTCCATCTCTAATACCCTACTGAAACTCCTTTTGTTAAAGTCACTATTATCAATTTTTAGTCTTTCTCTTGTCATCAATTGCTTCTTTTCTGAAAACAAAGTGTAGTGTCTGCTGAACTAAATCCACTTCAGTTCAACAGACAGTTTCGGAGAATCTATTCTTAATTAGGCATTGGAAACAGGAGAAAGAAAGGTCTTGTCTCCTAGGAGCTGACAGTGTAGTGAGGGATATTAGCACACAAGCCATCGCAGTACTAAGAGCTTGGATGGAGACATGTTCAGTGTCAGGGGAGCACACAGGAAGGATTTACTATTCCCAGGCAAAGTTGTGTATGCCTTTGCCTGTGTGGACCTTGCATGACTTTTCTGAAAGTTTCTGAGAATTATTTAGGAAACGGATGGAAAGACGTGAAAATTGAAAGTTTAAATGGCTGAAAACATTTGCTCCCATTTCTTCTTTTACTGAGATGGTGGGGGGAATAAGAATAATTATTCCTTTGAATTAATTAAATGTTTGGTTACGTGTGTGCAGCACTTCATAGAACCTGTAAAATTTTTAGTAAAATTCAAAGTGGTAAAATTTATGTGAATGATCTACCTATGATCCTCCATACCTTGAGAATTTCTATATATGATTCAGAAATGCAGCAGGCACTCAAGACTATTGATATTGATGGTAAGCTTTGTGTTTTCAGTATTTAGGGATCTGTAGTGATGAATATACGTTATGTTTATCTGATTAATTACAAATGATAGGAAAACTAAACTTTAAAATGTTATAAAATATTGGTTTTTGGTCATATTATATGTTATAAAACATTTTTATATGTTGTAATGCCATTATTTACAATAGTGAATCTAGGTATAGATAATTGGATTGATTAATTAATTACTGGATTGGATTATGACATATTCTTAACATTGGTCCATGCATGGCCCACTTTTATTTCGTTATATAATTTTAATAATGTACTAAATACCTGACACAATCACCCAAGATAAAGACCAGGACTTTGATAATAATTAACATCTTACTGTAAAGTTCACCAAACAACCCATTTTTCTTTTCTTTTCTTTTTTTGAGTCGGAGTCTCACTCTGTTGCCCAGGCTGGAGGGCAGTGGCACACTGCTCACGGCCACTGCAACCTCCACCTGTTGGACTCAGGCAGTCCTTCTTCCTAAGCCTTCCAAGTAGCTGGAACTACAGGTGTGTGTGACCACGCCCATCTAATTTTTCTTGACTTATTGTAGAGAAGAGGTCTCACCAAGTTGCCTAGGCGGCCTCGAACCCCTGGGTTCAGGCAATCCTCTCACCTTGGCTTCCCAAAATGCTGGGATTATAGGTGTGGGCCACCGTGCCCTGCCACCCATTTTTCTTATTCCTCAACCTGAGGTCAACATCTTATATTCTACACTCATCATTCTCCCCCTTAAAAAAAATTGTTTTATTGTTGTAGATATATATTTTTATGAAATATTTAAACAATTTCAATTGCTTTAAAAACTTTAGTGCAAAGTTTCCATGAAGTATGTTTTGGGGCTTTTTTCACGTAATGGTATATGACTAAGATTTATTCATATGATTGCCTGCTGCTCTTAGCTTGCCTAATTGCCTGTATACTATGATCTTGTGTGACTATATCACTGGTTATCCATCCATTCTCTCTCTGACAAGCATTTGGGTTCTTTTCAGATTTTAGCTGTTGTGAACAGCTTTTGCCATGACATTTCCTGATGTGTGGGTACTAGGGTTTCTCGTGGTTATATGCCTTATAAGTGGTGCTACTGAACTATAGGTCTGTACATTAATGCCCTATTGTTTTCCAAAGAAGTCTCCAGCAATATGCCCAGTTAAGGAGCTCTGTGGATCCAAGTTCTTTTCAATATTTGATATTTTCAGACTTACTTTTTGATAATTATATGAGCATGGAATGATATGGGTTAGGGAAAACTTTCTTTTAAACAAGGCAAAAGAATTTGACTATAAAAGAAGAGGTTAATATACAAGGGGGCCCCCAAAAAACTTGAATATTTTTTGGAGGGCAGGCCCCTTGTAGTCCAGGCTTCCCCCGCGAGGTGAGTGTTCTAGCAACATCCGTGGACCAGCTAGCATTGTTGTGAGAGACTGTGTTTGGCTCTGGTGAATTCTTTTTGGAGATTCTTTCAATATGTTTGTTCCTTTCATGATGGGCGATTTACGAGTGCACCTGCCCACCCCGCGCTGTGTGTTCAGCTGTGTTTGGCCCCAAACAGTGAGATCCCCCCCATGCCCCATCCTCCCTATTCACCCCATCTCTCCCTGAGCAAAACATTTTTTTTTGTTTCTCTGAATGACAAAAGTCCTCAAAAGGAAATGTTTTGCAGAGGTGAAACAAAAAACAACAGAAGCACTAAAAGACATCAAAACTGATGAGTTCAAAAACTGTTTTGAGCTGTGGAAAAAGTGTCTCAATAGGTGTATTGCGTTCAGTGGAGAGTGCTTTGAAGATGACTGAAGTTTAAACATGGAAGAGTAAATACACAATTTTTTTATAAGTAAGTTCCACAGTTTTTTTGGGGGGGAGATGTCCTCCCTTGTATTTGATATATTTTAGAATAAAAATGATATAGATAGGTTGGCATGGCCAGAAATACAGTTAGTACGTCTAAATGCAAAGCAGTACTTGAAGATTGAAAGCATCAGGCTGCTCAAATAGATGTGGATTCATTATCATAAAAATTATAGATGGAAAATCCTAGAAGTCAAAATGGGCCACAAATAGAATGTTACTAAGCAATCTAGTAGTAATTGATAAGTTGCCATTGTATGCATGTACCCATCTATTCATTCATCTAAGTCACCAAAGTATTTTTTGAGCTCACAATAATGACCATGAATGCCCTTTAAAAGTAGAAGTTGTGTCCTACGTTGAACAGAAAAGGTTTTCTCGTGGTTTTAGTTTATAGAGGGTTGTAAGTTAGAAAATGAAAATTGTGTCTTTGCCCTAGTCTTTCCCTACAGTTCCTAGAGGTAAACAGTGTTAATAATTTGGTAGATTCTTTCTGGCCTCTTGTTTTACATACACACACACACACACACACACACACACACACACATGTAAATACACACACACACACACACACACACACACATATAATGATTTTAACCAGTCTCATATTGATTAATGAAGTTATCTGTAAAATTTTTGCTATTACAGATAATGCCCAAAGAACATCCTTGTACATCATTCCTCCCACACTTGTGCACATATTTTTATAGAATAGATTTCTAGATATAAAATAACTGGGTTAAAGGATATGTACATATGAAACTTTAATAGGTACAGCAAAATAGTCCCACTCTCCTCCCAAAAAAGTTTCTTCCCAAATGATTCCCCATGGCAGTGATCGTGAGTGTCTTTAAAATGAGAGGTTCTGGCCGGGCTCAGTGGCTCAGCCTGTAATCCCAGCGCTTTGGGAGGCCCAGGTGAGTGGATTGCCTGAGCTCACGGGTTCGAGACCTGCCTGGACAACTTTGCAAGCCCTCATCTCTACAATAAATAAAAAATTAGCCAGGTATGGTAGTGCACGCCTGTAGTTCCGGCTACTTGGAAGACTGAGGTGGAAGGATTGCCGGAGCCCAACAGGTCAAGGGTGTGGTGACCAGGAGCATGCCACTGCACTCCAGTCCGGGTGACAGAGTGAGATTCCAACTAAAAAAAAAAAAAAAAGAGAGAGGTTCTATGCTCTGCTTCTATTGGCCATAAGGCATTGCCTATTGCCTTTAGGGGGTCCCTGGATGATCTTCAGGTGGTCTGTTAAGTGGCTCTTCTCGCTGTGATTTTTTTCTTTGATTTCCCTATAACTATGAAAATTGTCCATTGGAAAATGACTGTGTCAATGTTATTAAGCTATTGCTTTACCTACAACAGAGATAGGATGGAATAGGCACTCATTTTTTGAAGGATTGGGTAATGTAGATATCATTATGTCAACTTTTTATGCCCAATTGTATAGTTTGCTATGGATAGGAATTAAGAAAGCACAAGTCACTAGGTGATATACATCGACCTTTGTTTACATCAGCTTAGCTTAAATTGAAAGACGTCAGAGAAAAAGTACAATGAGGCCTTCGAGTCCTTTGGTTTTACTTTCCTCTCTGCACATAATGGGATGCAGAGACTACAGTGATTTTTTTCTTGCCAATGGAAACATGAAGCTGAAGAAATTCCTTCTTATCTTCCTTGCAAATGCATCGTCAAGTGTGGATTGTGTGTGTGTGTGTGTGTGTGTGTGTGTGAAGAAGCCCTGATTTTTAAGTTTTTTTTCATCTTTTATTTTAAAGATGTGGGGCACAGTTCAGGATTCGGTATACGAATGTTCATTATGCAGCTACCCTTGATGAAGTGTGCCCCCATCGGCAGTTTCCCTCAACTGCGGGTCCCACCCCTCTCCCCTGGCAGTTTCTCACAACTGCCAATCCCTTTCTTGCAATATTATGATAATTGTTCAAGGTCTGCTTATGAGTGAGACTATATGGTACTCTATTCTTTGTTTCTGTGATGGAGCACTGAGTATGGTGGACTCTAAATGCATCTAACTTGCTGCAAAGTCCATATGTTTATCCTTCTTTATGGCTGCATAATATTCCATTGTGTGTATACCACATTTTTAAATCCAGTCCAGCTTCAGTGGGCAGTGTGGTTGGTTCCATGTTTTTGCTATTGTGAATAGAGCCACAACAAACATGTGAATGCAGGTATCTTTTTTTAAAGAATGATTTGATTTCCTCCGGGTATATTCCCAATAGGGGAACTGCTGGGTCATATGGAAGGTCAATTTCTAGTCCTTTCAGAAATCGACACACTGTCTTCCAAAGAGGTTGCACTAGTTTGCATCCCACCAGCAGTGTAGAAGTGTTCCTTTTTCTCCACATCCTCGCCAGCATCTGTGGTTGTTTGTTTTATTAATGATGGCCATTCTTACAGGGGTTAGGTGGTATCTCAGTGTGGTTTTGATTTGCATTTCTCTGATGATGAGTGAGGCTAAGCACTTTTTCATGTGTCTGTTGGCTGCCCGTATATCTTCTTTTGAGAAGTGTCTATTCAAGTCTTTTGCCCAGTTTTTAAAGGGTCTGTTTGTTTTTTTCCTTTCGGCACATTTGAGTTCCTTGTAGAGCCTAGATGTTAGGCCTTTGTCGGATAAACAGTTGGCGAATATATTTTCCCATTCTGTGGGCTGTCTCCCTGCTCTCTTGATGGTTTCTTTTGCTTTGCAAAAGCTCTTTAGTTTGATGAGTTCCCACTTGTCTATCTTATTTCTTAAGGTATTGGTGTTTGGGGTTCTGAATAGGAATTGGTTGCCAGTTTCAATTTCCATAAGGGTGTCTCCTGCATTTTCTAAGATTCTTATAGTTTGAGGTTTTACGTTTAGGTCTTTGATCCATTTAGAGTCAATTTTTGTGTATGGTGATAGGTAGGGGTCCTGTTTCAATCTTCTGCATGTGGTCAGCCAGTTTTCTCAGCACCATTTACTGAATAGGTTCTCTCCCCAGTAGTTGATGGTGGAGGCTTTGTCGAAGATGAGTTGTTTGAGAAATTGAGAAGCCCTGGTTTTTAATGGCAGGAAAATTTTCATACTCAGATTTTCTTGGGGACACATTTCCTTTCCCCTGTCTTTACGCATGCTGCAAAGTTGCTGATTGAGCATGGGGGTGGTCTTGTTCATGTGCCCTGGAAATGTTGACTGACTTTGTTGTTGGGAAGAGAAAGAAAATTGAAGCCACATTTTTATAAAATGCCTTCATCTACTCCAGGATTCTTTGCTATAGATACATATGTACATTTGGAAGGAAGGATAAAAAAATGGAGAGGCTCTGGTGTGTTCCTTCAACCTGTAATTAGATGAAACTTTTGATGCCTGCTACTTGAGCCAGTTCCTGCTTTTTGACTGTTGTGCTGTTATGCAGGCAATGTTGGTAAAATAAAGATTCCTATTTGTAAGCTATGCCATTGCTCTTCTGCATAAAAGTGAAATGACTTTTCACTTGAGATGACTGTTGTCTCTCATGTAGCCTAACTCTTGCAAACTGATGCATCCAAGCAGTATACTGTGCTTTATAGGTTTCAGTTAGAAATTTCATAGGTCTGTGACATCTTAAACAGGTGAAAGCTTTCTTTTTTAAAGAGAAAAATCTTTCATTAGAAAAAAAAATCTTGCTATTTTGCGCAACCATGGAACACCCATAATGCTTGGTAAAAACAGCTGATTTTCTCGTTTGATGAAGAGATAATCTTTCTTCACATGCCAAGATTCATTGCTTCACTCTGACATTAATTAATTAACTTTATCCAAATTCTGAATGTCATGTATAGCTGTTAAAATGGTTATCATCATCCTCATCATAGCTTTGAGTTATTGCCTTGTCAAGGTTTTGTCAAGAAGTGGGAGCAAATCACAGAGTTCTCTGACATGCTGGATTTTTAAGTGGCTTGCATATTTTATCGCTTTATTGAAGTTTCATTTACATACAGTAAGATTCACATATTTAAAGTGTGCAATTTAATAAATTTTGACATATGTGTATACCTGTGAGATCATCATTCCCTTCAAGATACTGAATATATCAAAACAGTATCCCAAATGTTCTCCTCCTCCTTTGTAACCCTTAGCTCCCTCTACACCCCCTTACTCCATCCACAGGAAAACACTAATCTGCTTTTGCCAATATAGACTGCATTTTCTAGAATTTTGTATAAATTGAATCATGCAGTGTGTACTCATTTTGGGGGGTCTGGTTTCTATCACTCAGCTTAATTATGTTGAATTCATCCATGCTTTTGTGTGTATCAGTAGCTCATTCCTTTTTATTGCTGAGTAGTATTTCATGATATGGATGTCCAGTAATTTGTTTATTTGCTCGCACACTGGTAGACATTTGGGTTGTTTTCAGTCTTGGCTATTACAAATAAAGCTGGTGTGTTTGCACTAGTATGTCTTTGTGTGGTCATATACTTCCATTTATCTCGGGTAAATACCTAGTAGTAGAATGATTGGATCATATGGTAGATGTATGTTTCCATTTTTAAGAGATTTCTAAATTGTGTTTGCAAAGTGATTAAACTGTTTGAGTTTGCCACAAGTGATGTATGAGCATTCTGGTTGCTCCTCATCCTTGCTACCCTTGGATTGTCAGCCTTTAAAAATTGCAGTCATTCTAGTAGATGTATGGTGATTATCTCATTAGGCTTTTAATTTGCATTTCCTGAATGAGCAAATGATACTGAATATCTTTCTTGTGCTTTTTTGCCATCTGTATACCTTTTGCCATTAAGAGTTAGTTAGTTAGTGTTCTTGTTGTTGCATTCTTTTTTTTTTTTGAGTTGGAGTCTCACTTGGTCGCCCAGACTGGAGTGCAGTGGCCGCTCCCAGCCACCGCAGCCTCGACCTGCTGGGATCCGGCAATCCTTCCGCCTCAGCCTTCCGAGTAGCCGGAATTACAGGCATGTGCCACCACGCCCGGCTGATTTTTTGATTTATTGTAGAGATGAGGTCTCGCTGCCTAGGTGGGTCTCAAACTCGTGGGCTCAGGCAATCCACCCACCTCAGCCTCCCAAAGGCGCGGGATTACAGGCTGAGCCACTGAGCCCGGTGCATTTTTATATTGTGAATATAAGTCCTTCATTGAATATGTGATTCACAGATATTTTCTCCCAGTCTGTGGTTTGTCTTTTCATTCTCTTAAGAATGTCTTTTAGAAAAGCAGAAGTTCATACTTTTGATGAAGCCCAGTCTATAATTTTTAAAAAATGAAACATGCTTTTGATGTTTTATCTGAAAGATCTTTGCCTAACCCAAGTTTTATGGAGGTGACATTTGTAGTTGTTGCTGGGCTGTTTGAGTTCCTTGTAGATTGTAGATATTAGTCTCTTGGGTGTGTAGTTTGCGAATATCTTCTCTCATTCTGAAGATTGTTTATTCATACTGCTGATGATTTCTTTGGCTGTGTAGAAGTTTTTTAGTTTAAGTCCCACATGTCTGTTTTTGCTTTGTTGCTTGTGCTTTTGAGGTCTTAGTCAGGCATTCTTTGCCTAGGCCAACATCCAGAGGAGTTTCCCCTAGGTTTTCTTCTAGTATTTTTATAGTTTCAGATCTTACATTGAAGTCTTTGATCCATCTTGAGTTAATTTTTGTATATGGTGAGAGACAGAGGCCTGGTTTCTTCTACTGCATATGACAATCCAATTTTCCTAGCACCATTTATTGGCAGAGTGTCCTTTCCCCAGTTTATTTGTTGACTTTGTTGAAGATTAGTTGGATGTAGTAGATACGTAGCTTTATTTCTGGGTTCTCTATTCTGCTCCATTGATCTGTGTCTATTTTTATACCAGTACCCTGCTGTTTTGGTTACTATAGCCTTGTAGTATAATTTGAAGTCAATTAATGTGATGCTTCCTGCTTTGTTCTTTTTGTTCAGTATTGCTTTGGCTAATTGCTTGGTTTCATATAAATGTTAGAATTTTTTTTCAAACTCTGTGAAAAATGATGTCAGTATTTTGATAGGAATTGCATGGAATCTGTAGATGACTTTGGGCAGTATGGTCATTTTAACAATATTAATTCTTCCAATCCGTGAGCTTGGGATGTTTTTCCATTTGTTTGTGTCTTCTTCAATTTCTTTCATCAATGTTTTGTAGTTTTCTTTGTAGAGATATTTTACCACCTTGGTTAAATTTATTCCTAATTTTATTTTCTTTTGCACCTATTGCAGATGCGGTTGCCTTCTTGATTTGGTTCTCAGCTTGATTGTTATTAGTGTACAGAAATGCCACTGATTTTTGTACATTGATTTTGTGTCCAGAAACTTTACTGAATTTGTTTATTATGAGAGTTTTTTGGGAGGAGCCCTTAGGTTTTTCTTGGTGTAAGATTATCTTGTCAGCAAACAGAGGAAACTTGACTTCCTCTTTCCTAGTTTGTATGCCTTTTCTTTCTTTCTCTTGCCTTATTGCTCTGGCTAGGATTCCTGTGCTATGTTGAATTGGAGTGGTGAAAGTGGGCATCCTTGTCTTGTTCTGGCTCTTAGAAGGGAGTTTAAAAAAGTTTTCTCTAGTCACTATGATGTTGGCTGTGAGTTTTCATATACAGTCTTTATTGTTTTGAGGTATGTTTCTTTTACAGTCAATAGGATTGTATTTTATTAGAGTCAAGGAGGTGTGAAAGTGCTAGTCTTTATGCTCCTGGGCTAGCAAGTAAAAAGACAATAAAAACTCCTTGGTGTTTATTTATTCATTTATGCAGTTTTAAAGATGCAGCAGTAAACAAGATAGATATGATACTTGGTCTGCTTTAACTTTCTGGTTTCTTACTTCCTATTTGGCGTCTTGACAAACTCCCGTGGTACGGATTTTCTCCTGGCTCTTTTCTTGTGTGGATCTATGATGACTTGGTCTTCCACTTACAACTTTTTCTGACTATAGATTTATATGTGTTTAGAGTAGTTTATTTGTATTTTGACCTTATTTTCTGTTTATGGCCATAGTGTTCTGAGATTAATCAAGAACTCCTAGGTTTGTTTTTTTCTTTAGAGACAGTACTCATAATTCTTGTACATTTTTCTGCAAATAAAAATCCAAGAAATATATAATAAGTCCATAAAACTGTGAAAGACCCTCTTTAACCCCTGCTAGATTGTTACTGCTTAGTATTGGCCTTATAATTCTTTTTATACACAATTTTTATGAATGTATCTGCACATATATATGTTACATGTTTTGTCAAGGCAAAGTTAGTCAGAGTAGAACTAAAGAACCTAGATCTCATAGAACCTATTAAACAGATGAGGCATACCGTTAGAAATCAAGAGACCCCCCAAGAAAATAAAAGGAAAAAATATGAAGATCTTTTACTTTAAGGGAAAGGGAAGTTTTGTCATCTTGTTTTGTAAGAGCTATTTTGTTATTTAATTTATTTATATTTCTCAGTTATAAAATTGGTCATTTTTTATTGTACTTTCTGACTGTTCATATATTTTTTCTACAAATCACCTTTTCATGTCTATTGTCCATTTAAAAAACTGGGTTGTTCATCCCTTTCTGTAAGAGTTTTCATAGTCTGGTTACTAACCCTTACAATATGTTACAAATGTTTACTTCCAGTCTATTGTTTTTCCCTTAATTTTGGAATGAGGTCTCTGCTTTTTGAAACAGGATTTTACATTTTATTATGAAATGACTATTGGTAGGCTCCCGGGATCCTTGGGTTGGGGAGATGGGAACAGGGCAAGTTAAAATGCCACAAAGTTCACTGTTCTTACTCAGATTCAGCCATTTTTCTTTAAGAATCATTCCTTGGGCCGTGCTTAGTGGCTCAGCCTGTCATCCCAGCACTCTGGGAGGCCGAGGCGAGGGGATTGCCTGAGCCTGTGGGTTCAACCTCATCTCTACAATAAATCAAAAACTAGCTGGGTGTGGTGGCGCTCACCTGTAGATCTGGCTACTCGGAAGGCTGAGGCAGAAGGATCGCCAGGGTGTGGCTGGGGTGGCCGTGAGAGTGACACTGCCCTCCAGCCTGGGTGATGGAGTGAGACTCCAACTCAGAAAAAAAAAAAAAAAAGCAATATTCCTCGGATTACTGTAAGTCTTTGGTTTATTTTCAGAGTTTTGAAAAAAACTGATGATGACAGCTTTGCCAGTACTCTCATCGCTTTTTTGGCAGAGAGGATTTGCAGGGTCCTTCCTCCGCCCACTGGATCTATGATGACTTGGTGAATCAGTAAGTGACACCCAGCTTTCCCTCCCTGATTGTGCTTCTTGAACAGCTTATGGATTGTCATGTTTATTACATCCTGATTTCCAAGAAAGTCTAGTCTGACTCTAAAGTGATTTACTCTCTGGGATTGATCGTGAGAATTATGTTTTCTTATCAAGGTGAATTAAGAAATGTAGTGGTCAGGGAGAATTTAAATTTAGCAGTTGGTCATAGCTTTCAATCTGCTTAAGTTTTAAGGAAGACTTTTTTGTGGAAAATTTTCTCCTCCTCCTCCTCCTCCTTCTCCTTCATTCTCTTTTTTTTTGAGTCGGAATCTCACACTGTTGCCCAGGCTGGAGTGCAGTGGCACACATGCTCACGGCCACCCCAGCATTGACCTGCTGAACTCAGGCAATCCTTCCACCTCAGCTTTCCAAGTAGCCAGAACTACAGACTCGCGCTACCACACTTGCTAATTTTTTGATTTTTATTGTGGAGATGAGGTCGCACCAAGTTGCCCAGGCTGTTTTCAAACTGCCGGCTCAGGCAATCTGCTCACCTCAGTCTTCCAAAGTGCTGGGTTTACAGGCTGGAGCCACCGTGCCTGACCAAAAATTTTCTTCTTTAATCAGTATTTTCTATAATACATTAAAAAAAACTGAGCTAGCTAAAATTTTTAGAAAATAATAATTTGATATTTAATTTATCTTAGTTCAATTATTTTAAAATTATAGAATTTAAGATTCAGAGGTTGATGTCTTGGGGAGCCTCAGATTTGATTTGCCAGACAGAACCATGCTGAATACTTTTTTCTAACCATGTTGTTCCCAGTTCATCTTTGATGCTAAGGCTTGCAAGATAGGAATGTGAGATTTTTATGGAGAAATGAAAGACCTCACGGTAGTGGTTGCGTCATTGCCACATTCTTTGTATTGTGATAAAAATACTCTGAAAAGAAAGTTTATGTCTCGCCAGGCTTGGTGGCTCAGTCTGTAATCCCAGTACTTTGGGAGGCCAAGGAAAGTGGATTGCATGAGCCCTGCAGGTTTGAGGCAACTTGGTGAGACATTGCCTCTACAATAAATAAAAAATTAGCTGAGTGTGGTAGTGTGAGCATGCCACTGCACTCCAGCCTCGGTGACAGAGTGAGACTCCAACTCAAAAAAAAAAATTCTATGTTTTTCTTTTTTTAATTCTATCTTTCCTAAATTTCATTTTTATATAACTAATAACTTCCCCAAAGTTTGCATTAAGCTAGTTGCTTTATTACTGTGGATTATACTACTGGTAAGAAATTATTTCAGTTAAAATTTTAAACTAAGAGGCAAGTATAGTATAATGATTAAGAGTAAGCATTGTGGATTAAGATTGCTAGATTAGATTTCTGGCTTCTCCTCTTACTAGCTATATAATCAAAGGGGGCTTTCTAAGCCTTACTTTTCTTATTTGTAAAGCTGGGATAATTTCTACTTTATATGTATTATGATTTTGAATGAGATAACGAATAGCTTTTAGTACATTGTCTGGCACATAATGCGTTTAGTGAATAGCAGATATTATTGTTAGCATTATATTTATAGTAATAACATAAAAAATTAGATTTTTTGCCAGAAATGTCACCAGAATTGGGCAAAGTGCCTACTTGTAGGTAAATATTTAGAAAACTCCATGCTTATCTAAAGTTGGTTTCCCATAGTAGGTTATTGACACAAAATCTTCTCCAAGAAAAGTTGTTGATTCTCATGGCATATTAATTTCTTTGTTTATTGTCTTTTTTTGCAGCATTCCAGGATGCCTTGATGATTTTCTCTAAGATAAAACATGGTTGAGTTGCAACTGATGAAGTAGTTGCTATTTTAGATAGCATAGGTATCCCTTTAAATCTGAAACTTTTGAAGAAGTGATGAGACATACCTATATTGACAGTGAGTTATTCGAATCAATATATATCTCAACATGTATGCATATCTTCTTTTTCCTCTTGATTCTTACCTTTTGCCATTGACTCTGCTTACTTGTGTCTATAGCAAGAAATAGCCTAGGAGCAATACATGAGAAATTTCTAAAATTGTTATATTTTGGTGTGTTTGGTAAGAGTAAGAAAGTTTTTTAAAATTTTCAGTCTTATCTCTCTTTTCCAATAGTCATTGTTTTGTCTTTGTGGAGAGGTAGTTTCTTGTAGTGTTAAGGGGATTTATTCCATGAATTAAGCAGACCTAAATTTCTTGAATTCTTAAGTCTATATGTAACTTTGATGAAGACATTTTGCTATGCAGTTCAGTTACTCTTTGTATAATGTAGATTCCTTTAAACATTATATATATATATATATATTATTTTTATTTTTATTATTTTTGAGTTGGAGTCTCACTCCTTCACCCAGACTGGAGTGCAATGGCACGCACGCTCATGACCATCTTCTGGGCCCCGGTGATCCTTCTACTTCAGCCTTCCAAGTAGCCAGAACTACAAGCGTGGGCTACCACACCTGGCTATTTTTTATTTTATTGTAGAGACGAGGTCTCGCCAGGTTGCCCGGACTGGCCTCAAATCTGTGGACTCAGGCAATCCACTCGCCTTGGCCTCCCAAAATGCTGGGATTACAGGCTGAGCCATTGAGCCCGGCCTATAAATCTATTAAGCAGGTGTTTTATGCCACATGTTTACATGTGGCTGGGGATGTCCTATAATTGATTAATTAACGATTAATTAATTCACTCATTTAATGAATTAGATAGTCATCTAATATCTAGTGTGCCTGGAACTATGCTAGGTGATACAAGAATGAATATAACACACTTTTTTCTTTTTCGAGTCGAAGTCTCACTCTGTCACCCAGGTTGAGTGCAGTGGCACACTCACAGCTACTGTGGCCTCAACCTGCTGGGCTCAGGGATTCTCCACCTCTGCCTTCCAGGTGGGTGGAACTACAGGCACACGCCACTATGCCTGGCTAATTTTTTTGACTTTTTGTAGAGATGAGGTCTCACCAAGTTGACCAGGCTGGTTGTGAACCCCTAGACTCAGGCAATCCTCTCACCTCGACCTTCCAAAGTGCTGGAATGACAGGCATGAGCAACCATGCCTGACTCACACTTATTTTTTCGAAGGAGTCCACATTTAAGTGTGGAAAGAGTCAAGTGAACTGGAAATTAAAATTCTCTTTGGCAAGTAACATAATAGAGTATACATAGATTACAAATACATATTAGAAGCGCTGAGGAAAGATTATCAGAGGGTTGATGTCTGAGTTAAATATCGAAGGATCAGTATGAGTTAACGAGTTGAAGGTGGTAGTGAAGCGTGAGAACAGCATTTTAAACTGAGGGAATGGTGGGTGTGAAAATGGCAGAAAAATAATCAGACACGGCATTCTTTTCAGTGGACTTCTATTGGTTGTTAGTAGTGGCTTTGCAGTGGGTCTTTGGTTGCTGTAATGTGGTCTAGAGATAGAACCAGGCTTCATGGAGTTCTATTAAGTCATTTGTGGTGAACTCTGGGGTGATAGGCATGAATGGAAGGACAAACTGGAACATGGAAATGGCTGAAAATGGGGATTTTAAAGACTAATCTTAAGTTTTGAGGGCATGCCTTGTCAGGAACAACAGAAATCTTATATGAAACTGCTGCATACCTTGCTGTTGGCATATGGAATTCTGGGCCTCCTGGTCTCCTACTTTATTTGGGGAGGTAGACTGGACAAATGATACTCATTTTATAAGATTGTTGTGGGAATTAAATATGCTTGGCATCTAGAACAAGCTCAAGAAAGGTGATGCAGAAACCTAAGCGTCATCTTTGACAACTCTATTTCTCTTTTCTCCTCATGCAGTCATTATTTAAAGCCTTAGATATCTCTCATGTCTTTCTATTTCTAGCTTCCCACCTTTGTCCAAGCTAGCATAATCTTTCCTCAGGACTGCTGTAATTCATCCTAGTGAGTCTACCAACATGTACACTTGTCCCTCTTTACATTGCAGCCAGAATCATCTTTTTCAAAACATAGGTCTGATCGTGTTACCCACCTTGTGTAAGCCCCAAAACAGCTCTTGGGATAAAGAACCCTTTGATGTGGATACAAGACTTGTGCGTTCTGTCCCTTACCCAGATCTTCAGCTTTACCTCAGATCACATTCTCGCTTGCTCTCTGTGCCTTCTGAGTTTCAACTATATACCACTTCCTTCTTGCCAAATAGCCGTAGTGTATGTTCTTTCCTCTCACTTGAGCATTACTACTAGTTAACTCCTACTTATACTTTAGATCTAAGTTGCACTGTCTTTTCTTCAGGAATTTTTTTCCCCTGTTTTCTTCCACTAGGTCAAATTCTCATGTTATACACTCTCATACCATTAATCATCAGTGCAATTTGTATTTTGGTGTGATTAACATCTGTATTTCAAGTCAGGCTAAGCATTGGGTGAGCAGGCATCACGTCTGCTTTTGCCCAGTAGCGTATCCTCAATACCTAGCACAGGGCTTAGAGCACGTATTAACTTCTCAACAAATATCTGTTGAATGAATGAACAATTATGATCTCTTACCCCACCTCCTCCAATCAGGGAGAACAAGATTCATAAGCTAGCTACAGTTGGAGACAAAATTCCTCATAAGGAAGGTTTCTGTCTTTTGACTAGAAAAATCCTCTGAATAGGTACGTTAGATTATGAGAGTTAAAACCTAGGAAATGCCTAGATTGAGCAAAAAGATAAGGCAAAGAACACTACTTAAGAAAACAACAGGAAATTAGAATACAGTAGTGGCTTAGTGGGGAGAGAAGATGGCTGGAACTTAAGTGTGGGTAGGGGAGGGCAATTGGTAAAGAATAACCACACAACTTTAGGACTGTTGCATGTGGTTGCTTGCTGTGGTGTTAAGAACTCCCTTACCCTCGTTAATTGCAAATTATTAGTAAAAGTCAGCTATGTGGGACAGCTTTGCATTAGTATTGTTGGTGGGAGAGTTAAAATGGGAAGACCCATAGGTTCTATGTGGGATCTGCTTGGAGTGGAAAGAGGATGTAACTGTGGAAGGTGAGAATTTGAGTGAGATCAAGAGTCCATGGGTGGGGCGGGGCACATGACATTATTAAGGGTACCTGATCTCAAACTAGGTGAAGTGCTGACCAAAAGGGGGCCCAAACTTTACCTGTGTGATGACCACTTATATACCTAATTCTGAATTGTAACCCACATCTTTAAAATAAAAAAACAAAGACTAAAGAGTCCATGGGAATATAAAGTAAAACAAAAGTCAACAAGACTGTAAACTACTCAGAATCCTCAAATTTTGGACAGGGTATTGATTTACATGTTAGTATGTGGTCTGGGGTCTGAGCTGTCTTACTTAAAGGAAAGAATGATCCCAGGATGCCAAAAATTCGGGGTCACCCAGGTAAGAGACATGAATTTTTCTGTAGCAGGATTTCGCAGTAAGGAATAGCATTACTCAGTTATCATGATAAAAGTCCCAGCACTGCAGGAACTTTTCTAGCAACTTGTTTTTACGTTTGGTCTATTGTTGGAGTCATGGTGATAGGTGGAGAGTATGCTCATCTTTTATGAATGTTCATAACGAAGAGGAAGGAATGATGCCAATGGGATTTTCAGAAAAGTCCAACTAGGAGTTGCTTTATTCAGATATGACAAGAAGTACTGTATGGACAATCAGCTGATGACAGTTCTTCAGAGTGTCAGCTCTTTCTCTTTCTGAAATAGGGTATTGGTATAGCACTTTTTCTCTCTTAGAGATTTTGGGGATCTGGAAGTTGAACTGAAAATTTGTGACTAGCACAGTTATTTCTAGAGGAGTGGGGCTACCTGAAGATGGCAGAAATGTAGTCGCAATGGCCACCTTCAAAGTAGTATTGGCTTGCATATGACCTTGATAATTAGGGTCATTTCCCCCCTCATACTAGGCAGGTGTATTTTCCAGGATAAATTTCCTCCAGAATCACAGACATTGGAGTGGGAGGCTGCTTAAGCTTCCCTTATGAAGTAAATGGTACCTGTAGCCCTATCGATTGCTTCCGTCTTCACTAGGAATCATTCTTCAAGGTTTTGGCAAGCTATAAAGAGACCACCATAGTCACTTCAGATTCTAGAACCTTTCTTTGGCCACCAAGGACTATTTGGATAGGGATTAATAATATTTGTCTGGGAGCTCATGATAGGTGTCTATTATTGCATGGAAGCAAGGAATAAATTTGAGCAAGAGCTAGTGAATCTGTGGAAATGGTTGAATACCACATTCCCATAAGTTGATGTTGGACTTCTGTGCATAGAAGGGAGTTTTAAAATGAGGGTCAGATAAAAGCAACATAACCTTCTTCACTGGATTAGCATATGCGTGGTTCAAGAGCTTGATGGCTGAAGCCTTTATGTTGTCTTAAGACAAGCTATGACCTAAGAATTTGGGACATAGAGTCGATCTACAGTAAGTGCCAGTAACTGGGGAGACTATAAGATATCTTAGAACCATAATCAAGAACAGAATGGAGTTAAATATCAAGTAAATAAGAAACCAGAATGCAGGAAGCAGTTTAATCAGAAGGCAATTTAACACCAACTTGGTCTAGCATTTCTTTGATTGGTTCAAGTACATAGTACTTGCTTTGCAGTCATTTAAAAGCCTGCACCTAACATGCATAGCTTGCCATTTTTTCAAAGAATCAACGTGAACCAAACTTACTCAATATCAAAACTATACTATTCTTCTTTGACTCAAAAGTCATGTAAAAATTTGCATCTTTCTCTGTCTTCACTTGAGCGTATTATTGAACAGTTGATTTCTTAAGACTGAAGAACACATCCATATTATTATAGAAAGCTACATGACTTTATAGACTTTTTCACCTTGGGTTGTAAACACAGTCAAACACTTGGAAGCAAGAACTATTGGGCAAAATACTTTCTACCTCTGTGCACAATTGGAATGACATTATTCAAGGTCATTGCATCTGAACATATCCTCAGTCATGCACTGTCTGAGAAGAAAACTGATCTTACATGGGACAGAGGCAGGAACGGTGGGAAGTTATAATTATGAGAGTACTGAGCACAGAGGAGGTGCTACGTAATTGATTATCTGCCATTCACGATGTAGGTATTGCACTGTTCTTTACAGCTTTCAGTAGATACATTGTAGGAATTAGGGAAACAGAAATGAAAGGCATATTCTCTGTTCTTGAGGAGCTCACACACTAGAGAAGAAGACAAAATTGTAAATACTTGGAGTATTATCTGTAGTAAACACTCAACATGTTTATAAAATTAATAAAATATCCTGGTTTCTAGCATGGAGGCTTAAAAAAATGTGACTATTTGTTTTGACGGTAAATACTTTTATTAAGGAGAAAAAAACGATGATCATAGTCTTATGTTTTAGTGTTTACTGTTATTCATTCATAGTTGCAGATATTATTCAAAACCCATCCTAGTTGGCTGTTTGTTCCTACTTCCACACATTTCTGTGTTATTTTTATATTAGAATAGGATGGCAACTATATCTGTGTTCAGAAGTAAATATAGTATTTGAACATATTTTTTTTTGATTACAGGTAACCACACGGTGGCTATTGGGGATATTTTATTTGTTTTGGATGGACTACGGTAACCGTATGAGGATGTTTGTAAGTAAGTTGTTGTTGCTTTGGCAAGTTTTGCTTAGAAACAAAGTCTTCAAATTAAATCTGAATTTGTAAGTTTTATTTTATAAAGGGCTTTGAAAGCCTTCTCTGAACTCGTCACTCTAACCCTTACATCAGCAATATAAAAACATAATATTCATCAAAATGGCCATTTGTATGTCTTCTTTTGAGAAATGTCTATTCATGTCCTTTGCCCCCTTTTAAAAATAATTTTTAAAAAAATTTATTTTAAAGATGTGAGGTACAAGTCAGGGTTAGGCAAACAAATGCTCATTAAGAAGGTCCCCTTGTTGATGAGGTGTCCCCCCCCACCCCGGCAGTTTCCCTCAACTGCCAATCCCTTTCTCATAGTATTATGATAATTGTTCAAGGTCCTCTTATGAATGAGAACGTATGGTACTTTTAATGAGCTTTTTAAAAAAAAACTATTGAGTTGTTTGAGTTCCTCGTATATTTGGGTTATTAGTTTCTTGTCAGATGAATAATTTGCAGATTCTTTCTCCCGTTAAAGAGTTTGTCTTTTCACTCTGTCGATTGTTTGTTTTGCTTTGCATAAGATTTGTAGTTTAGTATAGTCCTATTTATCTATTTGTGTTTTTGTTGCCTGTGCTTCTGAGGTCTTAGCCATATAATCTGTGCATAGGACAATGTTCTGAACAATTGTCCCTGTGTTATCTATCATCTAGTAGATTTATAGTGTCAGGTGTTACAGTTTAAGTTTTTTAATTCATCTTGAGTTGATTGTTGTATATGGTGAAAGACTGGGTCCCATTTCATTCTTCTGCATATGGTTATTCTATTTTCTTAGCACCATTGATTGAAGAGGGCAGCCTTTCCCTAATGTATGTTGACCAGTTGGCTGTCAATATGTGGGCTTGTTTCTGAGTTCTCCAGTCTGTTCCATTGGCCTATGTATCTATTTTTATACCAATACTATGCTGTTTTGGTTACCGTAGCCTTGTAAAATATTTTGAATTTAGGAAGTGTGATGCCTCTAACTTAGTTCTTTTTGCTTTCTATTCTGGTTGTTTTTTGAATTGGCTTTTCTATGTCTGTGAAAAATGACAGTATTTTTCTAGGGATGGCATTGAATCTGTAGATTGCTTTGGGTGGTGTTTTAATGATGTTAATTCTTTCAATCCATGAGCATGAGATATCTTTCCGTTTGTTTATGTCCCCTTCAATTTCTTTCATCAATATATTGTAGTTTTCCTTGCAGAGACACTTCACCTTGTTGGTTAAATGTATTTCTATGTATTTTATTTTATTTTTGTAGCTATTGCAAACGAGATTACGTTCTTGATTTCTTTTTCAGTGTTTTGTTACTGAATTGCTACTGATTTTTGTAATTAATTTTGTATCCACAAATTTACTGAATTTGTTGACCAATTCTGAGAGCTTTTTGATAGAGTCTTTTGATTTTTCTAAATATAAGACCATGCTGCCTGTAGAGAGGGGCGTTTGACTTCTTCTTTTCCAGTTTGGATGTTTTTTTTCTTTTTCTCTGAGACAGTGTGCAGTCTGCTGTGGGTTGTGCTCCCCAAATGGCTCTTTGCTGTAACTGCTTAGGACTCTGGGGGAGTATGGGACCTAGTGCCGGCTCGTTCCCTGACACAGCACCTTTGTGTGATCTCCAGGTAGCTCTCTATGTTAGTTCAGAGTCTGCAAGGGTCTAGTGTCTCTGTGGCTAGTATTACAGGAATCCATGGTGGGAATATGAACCTTTGGTGGTCTCTCACTTACCCTTTTCCCACATTGGGGAGACTCTCCTGGCTCCCAGATGATTCTGGCTTTCCTCTTCTTTCTTGCTTTAGGTGTTTCCTGTCATTTTTCTATTGAATTCCAATGTTCTTGGAAGATCTATTCAAAGTGTAATTATCAACTCACTATTTTAGTTCTCCTTAGCGGAGGTGAATACGAGATGCCTCTCGTTAGCCATCTTGAAGCTCCTCTGATTCCATTCTTTTAAAGGCTGTAGAGCATTTCATTGTATATATATACCACATTTCCTTTATTCATTCATCCATTGATGAATACTTAAATTTATTCCATATATTGGTTATTGTGAATAATGTTGCAATGAACATGGGAGTGCAGGTATCTCTTTGACATAATGATTTCATTTTCTTTGGGCATATTCCTAGCAGTGGGATTGCTGGATTATATGGTAATTCTATTTTTAGCTTAGAGGAAGCTTCATATTGTTTTCCATAATTGCTATACTAATTTACATTCCCACCAACAGCGAGCAAGTGTTCCCTTTTCTTAATATTCTCTCTAGCACTTGTGCATTTTTGTGTTTTTTTTTTTAAATTTTAATTTTGAAGATGTGGGGTACGATTCAGGGTTAGATATACAAACACATTTTTGTGTTTTTGATAATAACCATTTTAATATGTGTGAGGTGATGTTTCATTGAGGCTTTAATTTGCATTTCCTAATGATTAATGGTGTTGATCTTTTTTTTGTTTGATTTTTTTTCTTTGAGTTGGAGTCTCACTCTGTCGCCCAGACTGGAGTGCAGTGGCATGCTCATGGCCACCCCAGTGTCGACCTGCTGGGCTCAGGTGATCCTTCTACCTCAGCCTTCCCAGTAGCTGGAATTACGGGAGCGCACTACCATGCCCAACTAGTTTTTTGTTTATTGTAGAGAGGAGGTTTCGCCAAGTTGCTGGGGCTGGTCTTGAACCCGCGGGCTCGGGCAATCCACTCACCTTGGCCTCCCAAAGTGCTCGGACTACAGGCTGAGCCACTGAGCTCGGCCTTGATCATTTTTTAAATGAACTTGTTGGTCATTTGTATGCCTTCTTTTTAGAAATGTCTGTTTAGGTCCTTTGCTCATTTTAAAATTGCTGTGTTAGCCATGAGTGTGCCTCTGCACTCCTGCCTGGGCGGTAGTGGGAGACTCTGACTAAAAAAAAAAAAAAATGGGGTTATTCGCTTTCTTGCTATTGAGTTGTCTGAGTTTCACATGTATATATTTTGACTATTAACTCCTTATCAGATGTATGGTTTGAAAATATTTTCTCCCATTCTTTTTTTTTAAATTTATAAAGAAAAATGGTTTATTTGGCTTACAGTTCTGCAGGTTTTACAAGAAGTGTGATACAAGCATCTGATTTTGGTAAGGGACTTCCGGAAGCTTCCAGTCATGGAGGCAATTGAAGGGAGGTCTCACATGGCGAAAGGAAGGAAGTGAGAGAGAGGGGAGGGAAGTGCCAGGTGCTTTTCTTTTCTTTTTTTAAACATATTTTTTATTTTAAAATTGTGGGGTACAGTTAAAGGTTAGATATACAAATATGCATCGTTCAGGCACCCTTGTTGATAAGGGGTGTCCCCCCGTCCCCAGACAGATATCGACTACCATTAATCCCACCTCCCTTCCTCGCTCTGCTCCCCCCATAGTTTCCCACCACTGTCAATCTTTTTCTTATAGTATTACGATAGATATTCAAGGTGTTTCTTTAATTCTTCACTCTGATTATTGTTTCCTTGGCTTTGCAGAAGCCATTTAGTTTGATGTGATTTTGTTTGTTTATTTTTGCTCCTGTTGACTGTGCTTTTGGGTTCATACCAGAAAAATCATTGTTCAGATCAATGTCATGGAACTTTTCCTGTATATTTTCTTTTAGTAGTTTTACAGTTTCAGGTCTTACACGAAATCTTTAATTTATTTTGAGTTGATTTTTATATATGGTGAGGGATAAATCTAATTTATTTCTCCTGCAAGTAACTATTCAGTTGTTTCAACACCATTTATTGAATGATCTGGGGGCTGTTTTCTTGATTTGGGGGGGAGTTATTAGTGTATGGAAACCGTTGATCTTTGTATGTTGATTTTTTATCTTGCAACTTTACTAAATTTTTAAATTTAGTAAACCGCATAATGAGCACCCCATGAGAGGCCACGGAGCACTTTATTATGTGTTATTCAAATGTAAAATAATATTCTGAACCATTGGATACATTTTATAAATGAAGTTCCAGTGTGGGATGTTGTATTAGTGTTTTTATAAAGATATTATCTTATAATATTGCTATTTTTTCCTCCACAAATACTGAGAATATTTAGGACAGTAATTATTTGGATAACTTTATTAATAAAAATTTCTCCTTTTTAGCTTCCCCATGGTTCTGTACTTGTATAAGTAAGGAATTTCCATTTATACTAGATTATTGGTCTATTATTTTTCTAAATTGGGAAGGAGTAGAGAATGAGAACCATGTACTTCATTGGGCTATCATTTTAGTTTCAGTGTAGCTTTAAATAGCTGCGAATGAAAAGAGTTAAACATATTAAACCAGATGATTATATTTGACTTGAACATTTACCATAATACTATAAGAAAGGGATAGGCAGTAACCAGAAACTGCCGCGGGAGAGGGCCACATAATATTAATAAGGGTACCTGATCTCAAACTAGGCCATATGGGGACCAAAGGGAGGCCCAAACGTTACCTGTGTGACAACCACTTGTATACCTAGCCCTGAATTGTACCTCACATCTTTAAAAAAGAAAATACGTAAATATATTAAACTGGCAGATTATATTTGACCTAGTTGGTAATTAATTTAATCTTTTGATTTCCAACTCTGTTAAATTTTAAAAATATGTTTAAGCAGTTGATAATTTCTTAAATAAGTTTCATGAGGACTTAGTTGTTATTTTTGAAATATATTGCAAATTGTACTGGTAAATGAAATGATTCAATATTTTTCTCTTACTTAGTATTTGTGGAAGGGTCAGCTTTGGATGAAACTACTTCAGGCAGAAAGTTATTAAATGTAGCAGAATGCTATCTACGATATAAGGAGAAACACAGTTTACCTTTCAGACTCTCTGAGTCTTCGATACCCAAAAAGTTAAATTTAAAAAGCCTCCAATATTATAACAAAAGTATTAAGGAGACTGATGAGTTTGAATTTAAAAGATCAGAAAATACATTGCAAATAAGAAAATATCTGGGTGAGGCCAATGGCAGTAATGCTGGATTCAAGAACCATATTCAAAGAATGGCATAAACTTTAAAAAAAATTCAGAGAAGGGCGAAACCCATGACTCAAAGTCTAAATCCCGAAGCTTGAAGAGTGTTACAAACTTCAATAAGTCTCTGAATAAAAGTGATATTTCTAGTACTCCAGCACTTTGGAAGCCAGTTGTGAGAAGGCATTCCAGCTTTCTAAAACAGAGTTCATCTAAGGAAAAAACTGCAGTTCCATTCTTGAGTTCTCAGTCATCACAGAACTGGACAGAATGAATCCGTTATTAGATAGCTGTAAGCATGTCTGTTGTCACTGTCCTGGGTAACCACTACTTCTGATGCAACGTATGGTTGGATGCGATATTGGGGCTTTGACGGTTCTTCCTTTCCAGATGCCTTCATTAGAAGGGAGCCTAACTTTTTCTGGGAAGCTTACTCAATAATTAATGGAATTCACTCTAGTTCCCTAGAAAGTAGAGGGCCTGATTTCTTTTGGAAATGTTAATTTTATAATTTCTTTAAACAAGCATTTTAGAAGTCTATGTAAACATCTTATTGGGAGTTTCATAATTTAGACATATTCTATTCATGGTGGCTCAGGTATTATCTCTGATAGATGGAGCATATCAAGACAAAATAACTCATACTTGTCATCTGGATCTCCAAGGCTTTATTATTTTTCTCAAAGATGCTGAATGGTTTCCCAACCAATATATGTTCTCCCTCTCCTGTGTTACTTTCATCATGGAAATACTGTGTGTGGAACTTAATTGAACGCTCCTTCCTGTAGTCCACTGCTGAAGTTACTGAAGTCATGGTCATTCTCTTTAAAGAGACTTAGTGACCTAGCATTGTGTTTGGTATTGAATGTGGTAGTTAAAGAGAGTGCTTAGTTAAAAATTAGTGACTTATACATTCATGCAGACTCTAAAGAACTCAACTGAAAAAGGAATGTGATCTATTTAGGAGGCGTGGTGACGTTCATTCTGATTCCTTTACTGATTCACTGCTGCTACTCTGTGCCTCTTTTATGTTTCTGAGAGTTCTTTCTATCTCAATAAGAAGTATTGAATTATTTTGGATTAAATTGAATTAAATTGGATTAAATTAATAATGGAGCTGTAGACATTTACTGTGGGTAGAAAAGGACTTTATAAGAAAGTGACATCTACTTTCCTGGTGTCACTAAAATCAAATGTCACCTACCACTGCCATATTTAACGTTCTACATATAGAGAGTTTTGAAGTAGTTTATCTGATAAAAGTTGACCAAAAAAATTCATGGTAATTAGGCATCTATGGAATGTGACTGCCTGTATGGTATACATGAAAATTCCAACTTTTCATTTTGAAATATTGCATTCTTAAGAGTTTCAAAAACAGTAAAAACATCTCCATGTATTTTTAGTATAGTTTTCCCATGTTAAGACCTTGTATAACTATAGTTCAATGAGCTAAGCCAAGAAATCAACACTGATGCCATACTACTTGCTAACAGACAGAACTTATTCACATTTTGTTAGTTGTTCCAAGAATGTCTTTTACCTGGTCCAAGATCACATATTATGTTAAATTGTCATATATCCCTAGTCTCCTCCCATCTGGAATGGTTCCTCAATCTTTCACAGTCTTGGCTCTTCTGAAGAATGTTGATAAGTTGTTTTTTATAAGGCCCTTCATCTTGAGTTTTCCTTTTATTTATTCATGAATAAATTCGGGTTATGTATTTCTGGTGAGAATATCACAAAGTAGTATTGTACTCATCTCAGTTTGTCATATTAAGAGATTCATGATGCCCACGTGTATCTGCTTGCAGAATTTTATTTTTTGAAGGTTGTAAACTCAAAACATGGTAGGGCAAACTAATGGGAAGCAGAAGAACTCTCAATTTGTGCTTCAAATTCTGGAATTTAAGCAAAACACTTGGGTGTTTTGATTTCATGGACTCATTAATTATATTTGAATCAGAAGCAAGTTTGGTTGGGCCACCGAACAGGTTGTTCCTCCAGGAAAGTAGTTTATAAATGTTTCTGGAGTTTCAAGACAGTTCTGTGTTTGAGTTAATTGAGAAGGATTAAGTATAATGCAAGACGCAACAGAAATATGGAGAGAAAAGCAGTCCCTTTCTAAGGTAGGTAAAACTTGCTCTCTACTTGATGCATATTTTAAGTGCTAATTATTGTTTTGACACTTAAATTCTCTTGCTTGACAGTCCTCAACATTTTGCATATTTTGAAAATGTCTGATGCTATCAGTGAACTCCAAGGAGAGGACGTTGCTGCAGAAGAGCTTCAGTCTATTTTGCCTTCAGTGGGAATCACTGTATTAGATGAAGAGTTCCAGAAGATTGTGGCAGACACTATTGGAAACGGTGAGCGACTGGGGATCCTAAAGCTTTTGAGGAAGTTAGATATATTTATGGGGTAGTTATTAGATATTGGAAGACTTCTTCTCAACTAGGAATGGGACAGAGTGGGCCTTTCTAAGGAAAATTCGGATAGAAAAATGAAAGGCAGCGTAAAACAGCTCCTGGAAAGTCCGGCCTAACAGGCTGGTTTGGAGGGCCGCGGCGCTTCGTGCTTTCCAGACTGTTCTCGAAGCTCACGATCCCTCGCTGTGTCTCCGGGTTTGGCAGAGCGGAGGCCGGTCCAGTGGGAGAAAGTTCAGACAGTCGGACCACCGCGTCCAGAGGGCTGGAACTCCCTAAGCAATTAGCCTGGAACTCATAGAAAAGTAACTGGAGATTACAAAAGTTAGAGACAATTTAGAGCTGGTAGACAGTTTATGTTGCATGGCATAGCCCAGGCACCCACCTAAGTTCAAAGAAGAGTATCAGTTTCTAGAAAGCGTTTTCAAATTTTCTTTTTTGAGTTGGAGTTTCACTCCGTTGCCCAGGCTGGAGTGTAGTGGCATTCTCACAGCCAATGTCAGGTGATCCTCCCCACTCAGCCTTCCAAGTAGCTGGAACTACAGGTGTGTGCCACCATGCCTGGCTAATCTTTTGATTTACTGTAGAGATGAGATCTCGCCAAGTTGCCCAGGCTGGTCTCGAATCCCTGGACTCAGGCAATCTTCTCTTCTCTACTTCCCAAAGTTCTGGGATTACAGGCATGAGCTACCACACCCGGCTGAGGAAGGGGTTTTATACTAGAGAAGCTGTTTTTTCAGTAACTAAGAACTGGTCACAGCAGAAGTTCAGTTGAGGAGAGGACAGAGGCAACATTTTGGGGAAAGTCTGACTTAGGAATAACATTAGACGTGGATTTTCAGGATCTGGGCACAATATCTTAGTGAAGGCAAATAGAAAGAAGATTTAATTTAAAAAACATTTGTGGAAGGAATGGGTGCCACTGACATTATTGAGCCTTTTATCAGGATTGGTACGATGGAGGGTTTGCATCAGAAAATATGCTGTTGATTCAATCACATGACTGCTAGGGGTATGGATGGGGATACTTGCGTCTGTTAGGGCTGGTTAGTACGGTTAAAAGTGTCTTAACGGAGAGCATATTGACTGGGTTTTCATCATGGTATGAAATAGACTTCTTAACTCACTCATGGTTAGCTATATGAATACCTTTCCTTTTCTATATCCATCAAGAACTTGATCCTGAGTCCTTCGCATGTAACAAATACGGAAAAAGCAGGGACTGTGTGACTTATTTTTGTATTCTTTATGCCTAGCATAGTTCTTGGCACTAATATGCCGTCAATGATTGCTGAAAGGAACTGATCTAATTTAAAGAGAATCATTGTAGGAGACTTGATGTGAAGGAGAAATAGGGATGAAATGAAGGGTTAAGTATGTTTTTAAATAAAATAGTTGTATTACAATGTGAATTTACTTTAAAAAAAATTTATTATAAAGATGTGGGATACAATTCAGGGTTAGGTATACAAACACTGACCATGCAGGTGCCCCTGTTGATGAGGTATGTTCCTCCCTCCCCTAGCAGTTTCTCTCAACTGCCAATCCCATGCTCCCACCCCCCGACAGTTTCCCATTACTAATTTACTTTTATGCAAAAATACAACACAATGTATAAACTCTTATTTAACAGAAAATGAAATGGTGAAATTAGATGACTTTATAAGTCAAGGAACGAAATCTTCCTGAATGTGACAGTAGGTTGAAGATTTGTTTTAAAGTGATTTGGAGAAAAGAGAAGTTGCAGGGGGAAGAATTCATTTCAGTAGAACTGGGTTTGCTTTTGGATAGATGCTAATAACCTTGTGACTTAGGCAAGTCAATTGCCAGTTTTTAAAAACCTGCTGTTATCAGGGTAATAATAGCTAATTTGTTTGCCTCA
Source organism: Cephalopachus bancanus (assembly GCA_027257055.1). Lineage (NCBI taxonomy): Eukaryota > Metazoa > Chordata > Mammalia > Primates > Tarsiidae > Cephalopachus > Cephalopachus bancanus. The sequence goes on along the minus strand of JAPVLO010000579.1, from coordinate 162,553 downwards.
CAGAGTCGTCATCTGGATTTTATAAACTGAAAATGTACATAAATGTATAATAATTCTAGTGATTATGAGATCCATTGATTAGGAATTGGTGGGTAATTTGCGTTTTAATCTTTTTTTTTTTTTTTGAGTTGGAGTCTCGCTCCTTCGCCTAGCCTGGAGTGCAGTGGCATGCCTGCTCACGGCCACCGCAGCGTCAACCATTTGGGCTCCAGCAATCCTTCCTCCTCAGTCTTCCAAGTAACCAGACTATAGGCGCGCTACCACGCCCGGCTATTTTTGATTTTATTGTATAGGCGAGGTCTCGCCAGGTTGCCCAGGCAGGTCTTGAACCCGCGGGCTCAGGTAATCTACTCGCCTTGGCCTCCCAAAGTGCTGGGATTACGGGCTGAGTCACTGAGCCCGGCCTTCTTTTTAATTCTTAATAAGGAACTTGTTAGAATGAAATACTGGTTTGGTTCACCTTTGATTTACAACATTTTAAAAAACAGTTGTATCAAGATATAATTTACATACATAAAATTCACCCATCCACTGATTTTTTATTAAACTTATAGAGTTGTACAACTGTCACCATAATCATGTTTCTTTTGCTTGCAATGATTTTATTTGTTCTTCTTACAGATGGTTACAATTTTAAGGCAAGATTAAAAGGAGAAATGAAAGATATTAAGGCTTGCTGTTTTAATTTTATTCTATTTATTCATATGCTAAAAAAGAAAGATAAACTTATTGTTTCTTCCCAGAAGATTCCCCAGACAAGGAAAATTTAACCCCAAGAAAGAAATTTCCTTTTATAGCTAAACAAAGAGTTTGATATTAAAAAGCTACATTGTCATTTGTCATTTCTAGGGGATGTAAGTGCTTATGTGTCTGGATTTCTTGGAAACAATATTGGCAAGTTGATTTCTTTTAAAAAAATGCTCCTTATATTTGGTTCATAAGCAAATCAATTTCTTGAATGCTTCATCATGTAATAATTCACTCACCAACTCAGTCATTGCTTCATTCCTGTTCTTGTGAAGTCTGTGTGTGGTCACATCTGGTGCTTCCTTTTTTCTTTCTCTTGATGTTATTTTTAATTGTGGCACATAACATATACCATAAAATTTACTTTCTTAACCATTTCTAAGTGTACAGTTCAGTAGCATTAGTTTTATTTAGCATTAGTATTTATTTATCTATTTATTTATCAATTTATCTATTTATTTATGAATAGGAGTCTCACTCTGTGGCCCAGGCTGGAGTGTAGTGGCACGCTCATGGCCACTGCAGCCTTGACCTGCTGAGCTCAGGCAATCCTTTTGGCTCAGCCTTCCCAACAGCTGGACCTACAGGTGTGCACCACCATGCCCAGGTAACTTTTAAACTTATTGTAGAGACGAGGTCTTGCCAAGTTGCTCAGTCTGGTCTCAAATCCCTGAGCTCATGCAGTCCTCTTGCCTCCATCTCCCAAAGTGTTGGGATTACAGGTGTGAGCCACCGCACCCAGCTGCATTGGTTTTAAATATATTCACTTTGCTGTGCAATCAATCTCCAAAACTTTTTCTTGCAAAACAGTGTCTCCATCCATCCTCCTGGCAACCACTATGTTTTCTATTTCTGTGAATTTGACTATTGAAGAAACCTGGAAGGAATCATCAGTATTTGTCTTTTTGGAACTGGCTTATTTCACTTACCATAATGTCCTCAAGATCATCCCTGTTGTAGCATGTGTCAGAATTTCATTCTTTTTTCAAAAGCTAATGAAGTCTCTTGTATGTATACACCCTATTTTATTTATCTGTTAATGGACACGTGGATTGCTTCCACCTCTCAGCTGTTGTGAATAGTGCTGCAATAAGCATGACATGCACATATCTCTTTGAGCTCTTGCTGTTGTTTCTTTTCTGTACATACCCAGAAGTGGACACGACCTAGTCTTATAACACTTTCATCATCCCGAAAAACTCCCCCTGCCCAATTTCAGTTAATCCTCACTTCAATCCCCAGACAACTGCTCATCTGCCTCTGTGATCTGTGTCCCCACATTTGCCTGTGTTGGACATTTAATATAAATGAAATAGTATTAATATACTCTTGTGTGCTTGGCTTTCCTCACTCTGCATAATTTTTAATTGATATGTGATAGTTGTACATATTTTGGGGGTGCATGTGATATTTTGATACATGCATACAGTGTGTACTGCTCCAGTCAGGGTTACTGGGATACCTGTCACCTCAAACAGTTTTCCTTATGTTGGGAACATTCCAATTCTTGCCTACCAGCTATTTTGAAACATATAAATGATTGTTTACTATAGGCACCTCCTGTGCTATCAAGCAGTAGATCTTATTCCTTCTTTCTGACTGTATTTTTGTACCCATTAATCAACGTCTCTTCATTTCCTCACTCTTTTCACCCTTTCTAGCCTCTGGTTCACTTTGTTAGCTCTCACATGTGAGTGAGAGCATGCGATATTTGCCTGGCTTATTTCACTTAGCATCATGACCTCCAGTTTTATCCATGTTGCTGCCAATGGCAGGATTTCATTGTTTAATGGCCAGAAAATGTTTCATTACTTCTATGGAACTCATTTTCTTTATCCATTCATCTGTTGCTGGACACAGGTTGATTCAATTCCATGCCTTGGCTATTGTGAATAGTGTTGCAATAAACATGGGGGTGTAGGTATCTCTTAAACATACCGATTTCCTGTCTTTTGATCTAGACCCAGCAGCGGGATGGCTGGGTCTTATGGTAGTTCTATTTTTAGTTTAAAAAAAAAATTTTTTTTTAGGTGGAGTCTCACTCTCTCACCCAGCTGGAGTGCAGTGGCATGCTCATGGCTACCGCAGCCTTGACCTGCTGGGTTAAGGTGATCCTCCTGCCTCAGTCTGCCAAGTAGCTGGAACTACAGGCATGCGCCACCATGCCTGGCTAATTTTTTAAAAAAATTTATTGTAGAGATGAGATTTCGCCAAGTTGCCTAGGCTGGTTTCGAACCCATGGGTTCAGGCAATCCTCTCACCTCGGCCTCCCAAAGTGCTGGGACTATGCGCCCGGCCTATTTTTAGTTTTTAAAGCACTTGCCAACTGTCTTCCATAGTGACTGTACCACATTACATTCCCACCAATAGTGTCCTAGTGTTCTGCTTTTTCTGCATCCTCACCAGTATCTCTTATTTTTTGTCTTTTGGATAAAAGCCATTTTAATTAGGGTGAGATGGTATCTCATTGTGGTTTTGATTTATATTTCTTTGAAGATTAGTGATGTTGAGCATTGTTTCATATACCTGTTAGTCACTTGTATGTCTTTTTTGAGAAATACAAACCAAAAATACAAAAAGAGACCCTTTGCCCACGAAAAAATTTGATATTTTCTTGGCTGTTGAGCTGTTAGAGTTCCTTATATATTCTTGGCATTAATCCCTTGTTGAATGAATAGTTTCCAAATACTTTCTCACATTCTTCAGATTGTCTCTTCCCTCTGTTGATTGTTTCCTTTGCTGTGTAGGAGCTTTTTAGCTTGATGTCATCCCTTTTGCCTATTTTGCTTTGACCTGCTGGGCTCCACTATCCTTCCACCTCAGCCTTCTACGTAGCGGGAACTACAGGCACATGCTACTGTGCAGAGCTAATTTTTTATTCATTGTAGAGACAGGTCTCTCCAAGTTATCTGGGCTGGTCTTGAACTCTCAGGCTCAGGCAATCCACTCTCCTCGGCCTCTCAAAGTGCTGAGATTACAGGCTGAGCCACCGAGTCTGGCCAGTAGAGTTTTTAAAAATATGAGATTATATCCTCTGAGAACAAGGATAATTTGACTTCTTTTCCAGTTTGCATCCCCTTTATTTATTTGTCTTGCTCTTTTTGTCTGGCTAGGATTTCTAGTACTATGTTGAATGAAAGTGGTGAAAATGGGCATTCTTGTCTTTTTATAGATCTTAGAGAAAGGCTTTCAATTTTTTCCTGTTCAGTATGATGCCAGCTGTGGCTTTGTCATATATGGCCTTTATTGTTTTGAGGCATGTCCCTTCTATAACCTGTTTGTTGAAAGTTAAAAAAAAATAGGGATGATGAATTTTATTAAATGATTTTTCAGCATCTACTGGCATCATTGTATGGTTTTTGTCCTTGATTCTGTTAATTTGATGTCTCATGTTTATTGATCTGTGTATGCAGAATCATCTTTGCATTCCTGGGATGTGTCCCACTTGATCATGGTGGTTGTTCCTTTTAAAGTGTTATTGCACTTGGTTTGCTAGTCTTTTGTTGAGGGTTTTTGCATGTATGTTTATCAGGGATTTTAAAAAATATATGACTGGAGCTAGCAAAGCATTGTCTGAGTTGAAGCAAGAGAGTCTCATGGCAAACAGAATGAGCGTCTCAAAGGCATAGCTCTTTAAGCTCACTCAGCGGCCACTTTCCAGGGCACAACCCCGACTTGGAAAGCTGAGTGAGAATGGGGTTCTTATTTAGTATATTTGTAAGTAATTTCTTTTTTTAGAATGTTGCTTGGCTTTAGAATCGTCTTCCCTCTTGCTGACTCAGCACAGTGGTCAGGGCCCCTCGTTCCTTCTTTTTCTACCCTAGCCCTCTCTGGCAGATTACCCTAACTTTGAAATTCAAGAATAGTGGGAAACTAGTTATTTTCTTTTCTGTGGGCTCTTAGTATAGCATGACTCACCCTCTTCCCAGATTTCTGCATTTCATGTGGTATTGGATATACACAGGCCACTGAAAAAATGTTTCTGTCATTCTATACCAAAGGTAGCTGCAAAGGATTTCCTACCCCATCCCAAATCTGCTTCAAGAAGATTTGCTGTTTCTACTTTAAAATTAAAAAAATAGCTTTTAACTTTCCAATGAGATTTTCTTGTACTTAATTTGTCTCACAAGATAGGAACATATATCTTGCTGCACTATTTACATGTAATAATAATCATTTAAATAATCATTTTAGGAATCATCTAATTCAGACATCGTTTTGATGAACACTTCTTGGTTTAGAAATCCATTATGATTTCCAGAACAGTCTACAGTGGACTAACTACTGGCAATGGTTTTAATGCCTTTCACTACTCAGCTTCCTTGTTTTACCAATCCTTATAGTCTTTTAGAGAAAGTCAGTTTGAGCTTAATTTGTTCTAGTGTGTGTAACATATACATTCTATTATTTCATTTCTTGCTTTTCCTTTAAATGACTTAAGGTGTCATCTCTACTTTGAAATTTTCTGATTAAACAAGATGAGTTTCAGTTATTCTGTCAACCCCCTTAACAATTTAGTATATTTGTAAGTAATTTCTTTTTTTAGAATGTTTTCATTGCGTAAAAATTTATCAATTTAAATTTCATGGAGTAAATACCATCCAAATTTGTGAAGTATAAATTCCAAGTATATCAAAAGAGATGGAGGATAGTTATTTCTAAGTAACAATATTTATATTTACAGAAGGTAAACTGGGATGAATTTGCTAAGGCCTGAACCATGTGTTGTCACAAAACCTTGTCTCAGTTTATCACTCGGGATTGAGAGTTTTCTGCTTCTGTTTCTGCTACAGAGAAATAAGCTACTAGGAAATTTTAAATTGTTGAATTAAATGGAGAGATTTTATAATATTTTGTTTCTATGTATTTTTGGTTATGGTATTGTCTGTGCAATCAAACTGACATTTCTTTAGATACAGAGATTATAGCAAAGTAGAATAATATATCATTGACTGATTTTGACACTTAGTGATTTTCAGTATTTAAGATTCTAGTTATGCTTTTAGTATATAACATTTCTTAAGTGATTTTTTTTCGTTAGTGTTAGAAATTCATCTTATAACTGGTGTTTTATTTTTGACATATTTAATACTTATTAATATACTGCTTTATTTTTAGTGTTGCCTGATGTCATTAAAGCTGTTGGTAAAATTAAAGATGAAAATGTTAATTATGAGGATCTAAATACTTGTCTTCAGAATTTTGGTATTTACCTTTCTAAGCCAGAATTTGAGAAGATAACAGACTTGATGGAAGCTGATGGTAAGTGATACACTTTCAGGCAAACTGCTTGACACATCTGGAAGGGAGGTCAGTTTGCTATTTCTTCCCTCAGAATAATGACTTTATTGTTTTTGTTATAAAAAATTTAAATTGATACAGTAAAGTATAAGAACATTTCAAATTATAGCAAAATGCTCAAATGCCCATTATCAAGAAATAGCCGGTATTCATAGTCTTTTAGACAGTTTTTCCTAGGCAAAAAGGCAAACAGAAAGAGAGCAGTGTCTTTTGTCATGCTATCTGACAAGGTAGAGGTCAAAACAAAAGGCGTTCAATAGGGCAGAGAAGGACTCTTTAGTACATCAGAATCCACAGTTCACAGTAAAGGATACCAGCTCAGATGATCTTTGCCCATGTAACCAAGGAGCAACTTCCTTCATGGGAAAGGGTGAGAGTGGACAAGACAAGAGCGTGGGGTTACAGGTGAAACAAGAGTGTGTTTGAGTTGGTAATTGTTTAGGCTAGGGATCGTGCACAGCATTCATTGCAATATCCTTTCTATTGTGTGTGTGTGTGTGTGTGTGTGTGTGTGTGTATTCATCACTTTCCATAATAAAAAGTAAAAAAAGAATTAAGAACAATCGAAGTTGTATAAAGCCTGTCTAGGGAAAATGATAAGACTTTGTGAAGACAGTAAAGAAAACCTAGATAAATGAGAATGTATTCTATGTCCACGGAATCAGAGACTCAAGACTGTCAATTCTCTAATTTATTTACCCAAAGTAATACTGATAAAAGCCTGACAGTTTTTGGTGAGCTAATTCTAATATTTGTATGAATGAGCAAAGGCTGAGAATAGCTAAAGCGTCCTTGAAGAAGCACGTGGTGTGTGTGTGTGTGTGTGTGTGTGTGTGTGTGTGTGTGTGTGTGTGTGTGTGTGTGGTGTTGAGGAGATCTTGCTCTCATAGATGTCAGCACTCCTTATAAATCCATGGTATTTAGGACAGTGTGAGAATGTCACAGGGATAGAGACATTGACCAATCGGACAAGGTAAGGAACTTTCAAGCATATCCACACACATACATGAAAACATACGATGAGGCATTCGATCACTGAGAGAAGAAGGACCAGCTGATAAACGGTACTGAAATAATTATTCAAACGGGAAAATGGAGTTGGATCCCTATCTCAGACCGTACTCAGTAATAATTTCCAGATGTGAAAACTAAAAGTTTTGGAAAACAAATAGAAGAAAAAAATTTAAAGATTTTTAAGGATGTAAAATAAGTAACTAGAAAAGATTGGTAAACTTGACTCCACAAAAATTAAGGACGTCTCTTTATTAGCAACAAAGAGAATGAAGTCCAAGCCACCAAATGATTGTTTGCAGCTCTTTTAACAGCAATGATTTTTGTAGAGAAGATACAGGGAACTTCTACAAATTTAAACCCAATAGAAAAATGACCGAATTACAGAAACATTCATTTCCAGATGAAGATACAAATTGCTACTAATAATATGAAAAGATTCCAAACATTAGTCATTAAGGAAATGCAAAATTTAGGTCATAATGGGATGCCTTTTTTTTTTGGAGATGGGGGCCTTGCTATGTTGCCTCGGGTGATCTTGAACTCGTGGGCTCAAGGGATCCTCTCTCCTCAGCCTCCTGAGTGCTGGGACTACAGGCACATGCCGTTGCACTTGACTCACGAGGTTTACTATTCCTTTTTTTTTTAATTTCCAAAAATCTGGCCAAGAATACAAGGTAATTTGGTGCTCCCTGAAGTAGACTGCTCAAAGATATCTCATCTTTGGAAGAGGGAGTAGACTGTGCTTTATCTTTTACAGTTGCATTGGAGTTTTGTTATCTAATAGGATTATCAAAACTCATATAAAACCTTTATGTGTGGCCTTAAAAATTCTTGGAATTTTAAAATTTTATTTTGACCTTGAATAGTCTGAAGAGTTATGTATATATAAGGAAAGACATTTTCTAGGTATGGAATGGCTATTAAAATGTTTGATGGTGGCCGGACTGGGTGGCTCAGCCTGTAATCCCAGCACTTTGGGGGGCTGAGGCGAGTGGATTGTCTGAGCATGTGGGTTTGAGACCTGCCTGGGCAACTTGGCGAGACCTTGTCTCCACAATAAACAAAAAATTAGCCGGGCGTGATAGTGCGCACCTGTAGTTCTGGATACTTGGAAGGCTGAGGCGGAAGGATCACCAGAGCCCGGCAGGTTAATGCTAGGATGGCCGTGAGTGTGCAATTGCTCTCCAGTCTGGGTGACAGAGTGAGACTCCAACTCAAAAAAAATTAAATGTATGATGGCTTTAGTAGTATACTGTAGTAAAGATATTAATGTGAATGGTAGCCTGAGATGGACAAGGACAGGATTTAAGGAGTTTTTTTACTATATCTTTACCATTTTATTAATAGTTAAGGGATTAACATATACTGTGAGAATTATAACTAATAAAAATTAGAACCCAAAAGTTATAGTTTAAAAAATTCCCCAAAGCAATAAAAAACCTAAAAGAAAAAAAGAAAGTATATGAGTAAGCATCACACCTAAGAGCAAACTAAATGATAAATAAAAGATATGTAAAGACTCTCAATTTATTTGCTGTTAAGTGGAAAAAGTCTTACAAAAGTCAGAGAACAGCTTGCATGTGTACTAGAAAACATGCTTAATGATGTTTACTTGTATCAAAAAAGAGCTAAAAGAAAAAAAAAAAACTTCTGATGCCTGGAGTAAAAATATTTTCTCATGCCCTGGAGAAAAAAAATATAAAATTATCACTCATTTACATATTATACAGCAATGAAATTAAAAGAAATATGTCCACAAGCAAATTATGCAGGAGTTTTAAATGCATTTTTTAATTTAAAAAATAAATAAAAGTGATTTTAGAAGACTACTTGAAGTATGATACCATATTTATAACATTCAAAAACAATGAAAGCTAAACTATGTGTTGGTTAGGAATAAAGCAATACAATTAGTCAAGCTCAATATTTTAAAAGTATGTGAGTGAGCCGGGCTCGGTGGCTCAGCCTGTAATCCCGCGCCTTTGGGAGGCTGAGGTGAGTGGATTGCCTGAGCCCACGGGTTCGAGACCCGCCTGGGGCAGCGAGACCTCATCTCTACAATAAATCAAAAAATTAGCTGGGCGTGGTAGCACATGCCTGTAATTCCGGCTACTCGGAAGGCTGAGGAGGAAGGATCGCCGGAGCCCAGCGGGTCGAGGCTGCGGTGGCCGGGAGTGGCCACTGCACTCCAGTCTGGGCGACAGAGTGAGATTCCAACTCAAAAAAAAAAAAAAAAGTATGTGAGTGATAAACATAAGTAAATAATTACTTCTGAAATGAGGCAGGATTTCGAGATTGGGAAAAGGATACAAGTAACTTCTCCAAATTGATAATACTCTTTTTTGTAATTTGTGAGGTACATTTACATACACACACACACAAGATACTGAATGTGTGTTTAATAAATTTAAATGTCAGTTGTTTGAAGAGAAAGCTTCCAAGCTTTTATATGAGTGACTAGAATTTTTCAGCTTCACTGTATTTTGCATATAATGTTATATCTGGTGAGGCTCATGGAACCATGGGCAACATTGAAATAATCAGTTAATTAGAAATGGATTTCTTGGCTTCCTTTGATGCAGTAGTCCATATCCAAGGTATAGGAAACAGAGACCATGCAGGTCCCAGTGGTCATGAAAACTGCATTTATAATCACAGTCTCCTGCGGTTTTTCAAACAAAATGCGTGGTACCCATACATACAGTATCTTGTGTGTGTGTGTATGTAAATGTACCTCACAAATTACAAAAAAGAGTATTATCAATTTGGAGAAGTTACTTGTATCCTTTTCCCAATCTCGAAATCCTGCCTCATTTCAGAAGTAATTATTTACTTATATTTATCACTCACATACTTTTAAAATAGTATTTCATTAGTTATTGAAAAAAATCTAAAGAAATAGGAGAGGGACATGTATTCTTAGATAACTAGTGAGCTTGCTTCTAATTCCTGATCTTGCATTTATTACAATCACACCTTTAAAAAATCATGTTATCATTTATAAAGTGTATGTTTAGTCTGTAAAATAACGTGCTAATACTTCCCTGACATATCTTACTGAGTGGCTGCTAGGCCAACACAAGATCATGTATATTAAAAGTTAAAAGTATTGTATACTTGAAAGAGACTAGAGGGATTCTGATTCATTTTCTTGGTGTTTTCTAGTTTTTACAATTTGACTATAAGTTGAATTGCTTTTTCCCTTTATATCCATATATTTTTAGTGGTTCATATTACCTGATGGATGTAATTATAGCTCCCAAATATATAACTTATTTAAAATAATCCAATATTTCTCATAATAATTTAATACTTAAGATACAGAAAAATATGTCTCTTTGTTTTAGAAACAAAAAAGGTGAATTTTAAAGAATTTGTGGATACTATGATGAGCAACACGGGATGCTTCTATGAAAGATTACGTGTGTAAGAATATCACTTCTTGTGCTTTTTGTGAACCAAGTGGTTTGGCAGGTTTTTGGAGGATATAAGATGCTCTTTCAGTGTGCTGTAGAGCCGGTCATTCTACAGGACATCAGGCAAATATATGCCTGTCTTTCTGATGCGTTGGCCTTAATCTTATTCCTGACCCCTAATTCTAGAATACATTCTACATGCAAGAGAATTGAAAACGAGTACAGTTTTACTTTTCATTAGTACTCTTCATAGAGAGAGCTTCACCCATATGTATCAGATGCATTTTTAGGGAAGTTTTACAATGTCTCCTCACTTAGGAAAAGTGATGCCATCTAGTGGCTACGCACTAACATGCCTAATTTTGGGTCACAGATGTTGGCAATTCTTTCCATCCTCCAATGAATTCACCCACACGGATGAGCCATTAATAAGTGCCAGGCCTTATGTTAAGCTGTAAGGCTGATCATACAAAAAAGATAATTTTTCCATTAAGAAGCTCCCCATAAAGAAATACGAGGTCCTGTAGTATATGTGTGTGTGTGTGTATACACTTTTTTTTTTTTTTTTTTTAGTTGGGGTCTCACTCTGTCGCCCAGACTGGAGTGCAGTGGCCGCTCCCGGCCACCGCAGCCTCGACCTGCTGGGCTCCGGCGATCCTTCCGCCTCAGCCTTCCAAGTAGCTGGAACTACAGGTGCGCGCTACCACGCCCGGCTAATTTTTGACTTATTGTAGAGATGAGGTCTCGCCAAGTTGCCCAGGTGGGTCTCGAACCCACAGGCTCAGGCAATCCACTCACCTCGGCCTCCCAAAGCGCGGGATTACAGGCTGAGCCACCAAGCCCGGCCGTATATATTCTTAATGGAGTAAAGTTAGTATGTACTTTCCAAATTGGGGCTAAAAGTAGTAGCATTGTATTATTTTGTGCTTACATATTGAGTGACGGTAGATTCTTGTGTAATAACCATTTTTTACACAATAGAAATCAATTTAATTTGTTTCCTATACGAGGTACCCCATAGATAGAGATGGAGGGATTATTTGTATTGTATTTATAAAGATGAAGGTATTATTTGTATTTGTATTGCCACTTTTCCTAAGAATTTCAGTTTTCTGGAGATTAATATTTTATTAGCACAGAGGTGTATAGTCTATCATCCCATCTATATCTGTAGTTGGAGTTTCCTTCTCAGTCTTAATATTGCATATTTATGTTTACTCCTTTCTTTTTCTTCGTTAGGCTGCTCAGAGCACATCTTCTTCATTGGTCCTGCGTCACTGGGACCTTCCATCAATCACCCCTCGACTTCCTCCTCACCCATCAGCCTCCTCCTGCTTTCCCTTTTCTTCCTTGTTCGATCTAAATTCTCTTGTCTCTATAGACCTAATACCCTAAACTCTCCTGCCTCTTTGTACTTTCGTTGCACCGGATAAAACTCCCAACCCTGAATGAACCTGGTTACCTGCCTCCTTCTTGTGGCTGGCAGCATTTCTGGAGAAAACCACATAGCTGGGCAGACTGTGCAGGTCCCACCATAAAGATCTTGGCCATCTGTGTCTGCTGGCCCTCCACACTGCCCAGGAATTAGGCTGTTTTATTCCAGGTAGCTAATTCTCCCACTCTCTGAAACAATTGTTTAAAATTTCTGTTCACTGAAACTTCTGATCCAGACTCAAAGTTTTAATATAACTTTGCCTTCATGTAGAAAATAGAGGCCTGTCTCAATTTTGAGTACATTAAGATAGTTAGAACATTAAAATATTGAAATATTTCAGTATTTTCTTCTAAGAGTCTAAAGTGTTGCTTTTCATATTTAAGATTTTTAACTTATCTGGAACTGTTTTTTATGTATGGGATTAAATTGGAACCCAATTTAATTATTTTTTCCTGTAAGAATAATTAGCGGCACCACTTCTGTGCTAATTCCTGTTTTGGAATTTATGTATTATGTGAGTTGTATGAGTCGGACTCGCGCTCACACATGGTGACTTTGGGATTTAGATTAAAATTGGAGAATTTTTTCCTCATCCAGATCTCAGGCAGAGAACAAGCTTTCTTCTTAAATTCCTAAAATGGAGGCCAAATGGTTTTTAGTCCTCATTTTCAGATGGGAAGGATTACTAGGGTCCTAACTTTATGTAGGCTACAATCTAGTTACAATTACAATCCCAGTTACAATTCTAGACTTCTTGGTACCACATAATAACTATTCTTAGTCTTCTTCATATATATTGAGTGCTCACGATACACTAGTGTGTCTTTAAATACTTATTCTTTACCTCGATGAATTCTCATGTCAACTCTATTATAATGTTTATTTTATGTATGAGAAAACCAAGGCGTAGATGCTTTAAAAAAACCTGCCTAATGTCACATAGCCAGAATGTCGTGTTAAGTTGGAACTCGGGTACAGCTTCTTCTCTTCTATGTTGTAGCATTTGACAGCTGTGGCCTTAGCCCTGACACATGGGTGGTCAGTATTTCCTCTGCATTTCTGCCATCTGGCAATTTCCTTCTCTTGTGAGTATGGCATCTTGTTGCTGAGGTCCACAGCCTAAGAGTCATGCCCTATCCCCTTGCTTCCGAGTGGCCCAGCCCACTACCAAATATTATTTTATTGGGTATTTTAAAAATGTAGTATAGAAATGTTTTATGTTTGAAGCTTAAGGGACATCTGGCCATCCTCAGTCTACTATATTGCCATTTCTTTCTTTAAAAACTCTCATTCAGGTTTTTGTCATTGCTACTCCAAACTAGCTTTTTACAAAAACTTAAATCTCATTTTGCTACATGCAGTAGTCCATTTTTTGACTTCCTCTTGTTCACCTCTAGCAGCTTTCAATACATGTATCTTCTTGAAAATGTCTCCTCTTGTTTTCTGTGGCGCTATCACCTGTTACTTTCCTTCCCATTTTATTGGCCTTTCTGTTCTGGTCTTGCTTGTTGGCTGCTTCTTTTCTGACAGACTTTTAAATGTTAGCAAGAAAATTAAACACCGCATGTCCTCACGCCCATGTGCAAGCTAAAAATCGTTGATCTTATAGAAGTGAAAAGTAGAACAGAGGCTGCTAGAGACCGGGAAGGGTCAGGTGAAGGGAGTGACATGGAGAGATTTGTTAAAGGATAGACAATTACAGCTAGATGGGAGAAATGAGTACTAGTGTCCTATATGACTATAGGGTGACTCTCGTTGACAGTAATATATGCAGATAGTTAAGAAGAGGATATTAAATATTCCCAACACAAAGAAATAACAAATGTTTGAGATGGTGGGTTTACTAATTACCTTGAGCTGATCACTGTGTATGATATGCTTTGAAAAACCATACTGTACTCCATGAATATGTATTATTTGCTTATTAAAAAAAATATTAGCATGATTCCAGACTTTATTCTGAGTCTCAATTATCTAACTAGAGCTCTTCCAGGTGATCCTATTGCTTTAAATAATATCTATATCCAAGCCGGGCATGATGTCTCATTCTTGTCATTCCAGCGCTTTGGGAGATGGAGCCCAGGGGATTGCCTAAGCCCAGGGGTTCGAGACCAGCCTGGGCAACTTGGCGAGACCTTGTCTCTATGATAAATAAATAAATAAGTTAGCTGGGCGTGGTGGCACATGCTTGTGGTTCCAGCTACTTGGAAGGCTGAGTCGGAAGGATGGCCTGAGCATAGCAAGTCGAGGCAGCAGTGGCTGTGAGCGTGCCCCTGCACTCCAGCCTGGGCAGCAGAGTGAGACTCTGACTCAAAAAAAACCCCCAAAAAGTTAGCTGGGCATGGGGGCATGTGCCTCTGTTTCCAGCTACTTGGAAGGCTGAGGCAGAGGGTTCACCTGAGCCTAGCAGGTCGAGGCTGCAGTGGTTGTGACCATTCCCCTGCACTCTAGCCAGGGCAACAGAGTGAGACTCTGACTCAAAAAAAAAAAAAAAATCTGTATCCTTTTACTACCAAGTTATATGTTCCTCTCAAACAAATTTGTGTTTTCCCCAGTCTTTGACAGCATGATCTACTCAGTTGCTCAGGCCTCAAACCTCAGAGATTCTGATGGTGTCAGTCTCTTCAACCTCCGATTCAATTCATCACTAAGTACTCTCAGCTTCATTCTTACAATACATCTGAATTTGTCCACTTCTCCTGATTTCTATCATTGTCACCCTTGTCAAAACCGCTGACATCTTTTTCTCAGAGCTACGTGGTAACTTCCTAACTGTCAAATCTTCCAGAGTGTCCATTCTCTATATAGCAGCAGAGTGATCTTTTACACATTTGTAGCAAGGTGCTTTCACTATTCTGTCTAAAGTCCTCCAAAGGTTTTCTACTAAAATAGTCTCTCTTTTCATTGTCTACATTGATAGATTGAAGAAGAAATAGGAAGTAGGGAAGAATTTTGGGGAGAGACGTAGAGCAAATCTATTTAATTGTTTTATCAATTGAAAATGTTTCTAAACTCACATTTTAAAAAAATCTCAATTTCCTTTTTTTTTTTTTTTTTTTCAGGTGGAGTCTCACTCTGTCGCCCAGACTGGAGTGCAGTAGCCGCAACTGGTCACTGCAACCTCGACCTGCTGGGCTCCGGCGATCCTTCTGCCTCAGTCTTCCAAGTAGCCGGAATTACAGGCATGTGCTACCACGCCCGGCTGATTTTTTGATTTATTGTAGAGATGAGGTCGCACTGCCCAGGCGGGTCTCGAACCCGCGGGCTCAGGCAATCCACTCACCTCAGCCTCCCAAAGGCACGGGATTACAGGCTGAGCCACGGAGCCAGGCTAAAAATATCTCAATTTCAATCAGAATTATTATTTATAATGATTATTCAGGGTGGGGGCACTATAAATTGTTGAAATATTTCAGAATCCTCAAAGATACATCAAACTGGGTGTTAACTATTTTATTATGTTTTGATGTTAGAAAATTGACAATTTATGCTATATTTGTTATTCGTTTAAATCATGAAAACCTCAGTTTTAGACTAGTCCAGATAAGGCTTACTGTATTAACTTCTTGGATAAGCATGTTATAAAACTTGTGTTTTATCCATCCTTTGGTGTTTCCCGATGTTATTGAAAACCTTGACCGTCTCAGAAAGAAGATGAGTGTTTCTGGCCTGTGGAAAAGTCTGTCTAGTTTGAATAGAAATTTTTAGAAAGATAAATTCCCAACTGCATTGAAACTAGTGACAGTTGATGGTGGGTATTACAAATACCAAAATCAAAAGGTTTGGAGAGATATGACTTTCTCTTCTGACCTCCTCCCTTGTCTGTCCTTCTATCTTGTGCTTGGGGAGATGACATGTTCTAACATGGTTGGCATGCCAGTGCATGCATTTAGGGACTCGCATCTCAAGTTCAGACTGTTCGGTTGTCCTAGATACACATATTAATCTCTGACTCATTATTACTCGACATTGGTCAAATATGTATTGAGTACCTTCAAATTGTGTGGATGCTACTGGGGAATGTCATATCCCTGTGAACACAGAGGGCACGATTAGGAAATGTGAAGAGATCTACTCAAATTTTATCATCATAGTACTTGGGACATTCATACTGTTTTGTTCAAAGGAGCTTTAATTTGGTAGGAAAACATACCTGCTGGTCACTACCACCTGTATTTAGTCAGCAAGTTAAAACAAACAAAACAAAAACAAAGTTCAAAAAAGTTTTGTAGAACAAAGATGACAGACTAAACATTTTAAAGCAAGACTCCATCATGTACTGCTGATAGTTTGCATGGAGGAGCAAGAGTTCATGGACTGCTGGTGAATATTTCCACTCCCTCATAGACATAGTACCTAGATGTTACAAATGCATTTTTACACCATTTTGAGAGGGATTTTATGCAGAAATAGCTTAGTGACATGAGCAGGCTATAGGGTCTTTTTCTGTGATCACGACTTGCCTTTCATTTATGAAGCTTCTGTTGAATTGAAGTTGGCAATTTTGGATTTTAGGTGTATCGATTGCTTTGTTTATTAGGATATTTGAGGTGGAGAGGGATGATTGAAAAAAAGGAAGATTTTTATTATCCAATAATAGGGATTTTTTTTCTCTCTTCTCCATGGCAATGCTTCAGACCAGTGAAATATTTTGATATATAAAAGTACTTATGGTGAAAATAAAAGCTAATATATTGTGTTTATTATTTTATACTTGTGAAACAAAGGACAGTATGTAAAATATGAATTATTTACCATCTAATTCCAAATATACACATGATATTGAACACTATGTGTGCACCCCATTTGTTACACAGTTTCTTCCTTTAACATTAAACCCTTTGTACAAGGATATTTAGTTCTTATTTCAGTGCAGTGGTTTGCCAAGTTGAAATTTGTTATTTGGTTTATATTTGGCACAGTTAACGCAGAAGAATCTTTTTTTCCAAATGAAATCTTACATGGTCTTCCAGTGTATAACACATCAAAGTTGAACTTCGCTGACCAAAGCAGGGGAAATGGTCAGGTGAACTGCTGAAACATCTCCACAGGACACTAGAAATACAATAAAGGACTTAAAAATTACTGATCTATGGTATTTTTTTGACCAGGGTATGCTAAAAGAAAAAAAAAATTAACAGATTCTGAGTGCCGCTAGTGAAATTGAAGAGTGGATTCTTGGTTGTTGGTGACATTCCATACTGAATCCTTAATAGTCTTCAATATTTTTAAAATTAAGAAAAGAATTTTATTAAAAACCTAAGGATTGAATAGGGGATCACAGGTCATGCTCAGAGGTTCGGGTCCCTTGGTAAACAGGTCCAGACCTAGCTGCAGAGTTTGTCATATTACCGCCCAGTGTTATCAGCACCTGCTGACCTCAGGTAACCCCGTTTCTTTTGCTTGTGCGTTTTTGCTTTCTCTCTCTCTTTCTGAATTCTAAGTAGCTGTGCCTTAGTTCTAGATTATATGTGACAGTAACTTGATTCAGAGGGAGCTCCATTCAGGTGACTGAGTTGGGAGACCTGTTGCTTACTTGAAGCTGGTCTTTCAGCTGCTGTGAATGGAAGACAATTGAGAAGATCTTTATGTAGCATGGTCCTAGACTATTGGCTTATCTAGCCTTGCTGATTGATGTGAGACTGGTGGAAGGCCATCCAGAGTGACGGAGCATAAAAAAAGCTTGGGAATGGGACATACAAACCTGTTCCATTCTGTCTCTGCTCTTTCTCCCATCAGAGAGATAATGGACAGATTCAGGGGCAAGACTTTTATAGTTGGAGATATGTAAGGCCTACTGAAAAACAGAAGCAGGAAAAATGCTGCGGTAAAGACATGTGCTTTCACTATAGAATGTTGTTCCTAAAAATTCAAGTGTAAGCTATGGTAGATATAAGGAAAAACATCATTAATTGTAGCTATATACTTCAATTCTGTAGGCTTTTATCTGCTGGTGAAACATCTTGCTGGTTATGCTTTGTTCTAGTCTATAGTCATAAACGACAATAATTCTAAATCCTTGGAGTAAGCATCCCCATTCCTAACTGGGGAAAACAAAGTTGCTTCTGACTCCTGTGTTTGTCATTTTGAGTTTGTAATATAATATTTGTGTGTTATTGTGTAAGAAATGGGTGTAAACACATGTCAGAAATTATAGTCATAGAACTGTTGGGCATTGAAAGACGTCCTTAAAGTTATCAGGCACAGAATTTTTATCTTTAAGCAGTTGAAGGACTAAACTAAGACTGAGGTGTGTCTCAATTTTATCTAGAAATAGATCTTGGTTTTATATTTTGGGAATACAGATTATATAGGTTTGATTGGTGGAAATTGAGGACTCAGACTGACTTCTGTGGTCTTAAGATTTACTCATCTCATAAAATTAATCTGTTGGTTATTCAGAATATGAAAAGGAAATATGACTTTGAAGAATTTGCAAAAGTGGTAAAGAATATGTGTGATGACTCCAGGTTACAAGGTAAGTGCGGATTATTGATAGCTGCTACAGTGACTTTTATTAAATGGACTTACTATGTTTAGCTTTTTGGGTTCTGCTAATTTCCAGTTAGTACGTTGGCATTGATCTGTTTACAGGCAGGCAAGACTTGGTTTGATGAAAGGTTGGCTGGTGTATAGGAATTTGCCCTTCAGAAATGTCCCCTCCATTGCTAATTTACAAGGCTAGCTTGCTGTGTCTAGACTGGTTAGTTGCTGGGGAACTTGGAGGAGCCCAGAGACGGGGCATAGTGTGAATAAAGTTCTGTGCTTTTTTTCCCAATATATGCACATATAATTTTAGGGGATTCTGGTCAGTGTCTGATCTTTCAGTTGAAGGTTTTGCATGTAGAACAGGTAGTTCTGGGTCATGATGAGGATCAAGGGTCGCCATTGGTGTGGATGACTTTGGAAAGGGAATGAAGAAGTCATAGTGCTCTGAGATTGGATGAAAATGGGGAACAGGACAGAGGGAGGGTGATGCTGGAAGTGCCAAAATCCCCAGAGACTGTGAAGGAGCCATCAGAAAATAACCAATAATGGTGTCAGGAGAGTGGCACAGTTGAATGACAGACCTGAGCCTCAAGGCGGAGGGATAGTCTGACTGAAGGTGGAACCAGAATGGCCTGACCACAGCACACAGCTGGGAGCGTGTTGTTCTGTGCCTGGTTCTATGGTGTGTGGAGCATGGGAGGAGGTGCAGACCCCACTCAAGATGGCTGTGCAGGGAAACAGTGTAGCTAAAGGAAATCCGTTTCAATTAGGACCAGCAGAGCTGATGCAGGTTTGCAGGTGCCCACACGACTGACCTTGCCACCTGGGGTCACCTCCCCGAGTTGTTGGGGGAGTAGGAGGTACTGCAGGATCGAGGTATTAAGGAGCTGTGGTTACTGTGTACAGCAGATTGTTGTTGGCTTCAATAATAATAGTAATTATTTTACTGCTATACATATGCTTATTGAGGTCTCTCGTATGTCTAGTACTGTCTCAAGTGCTTGTCGTACACGATCATGTTAATCTCCATTTCAACCTTATGAAGTCGATATTACTACCCCATTTTACATATAAAAGGGGTGTAGAAATAATAATTTGCTCACAGTTTCACGGTTACAAGTCACAAATCCTGGAGCCAGGATGTGAATGTGGGTCTGTCTGACTTAGCCCATGCTGGAAATGAAGCAGCATTCCCAGTATGGGGGCACAGGTGGGTCCTGGTGGAACAGCAGAGGAAAAGGTGAATGAGTCCGTGTGACTCTTGTCCCATAGTTTACATTTTTTAAGATTCTGAAATTTATTTCACCAATATCAAGATGAGTTAATTTTGTTTGCTACCATTAGAGTTCCCAATTAAAATTAACTACTTCATATAATTGCAGTGAAGAATTGAGCTATATGAGTCATTTTGGTTGTGCCAACTTTATGCAAACACAGAGAAGCATGATTGACCAAAAGGATGCTTTGCACTTTGTGCTGCTGGTCATGGAATTATCTGAAGGTCGAACTCCTCTCTGAGATTTCTTATTCCTCAATTCAGGGTGTAATAATAAACCATGGAATGCCACAGACAGATGTCTTTAGTGATGGCTACTGTTGCTGTTTTTTAAATAAGAGGTTAGTTTGGTTATCAAATAACTTTTTTTCTATTTATAGAGATACACAAGGTTGTCTTAGCTCTTGATTTGCTTGAAGGTGACCAGATAGCTGGGAAGAACTTTGAAGGCTTTCTAAACAATATTGGGGTTAAGTCACCTAGAGAAGAGACAGAGACAGAGAAAATTCCTTGATCAGATTTTGTTTCTGGTAAGCATTTTAAGTGTTGCTGTCTGTTTGTTTGTTGGTAGGAGAACCTATAAAAAAGGTGTGCATGGCCTATGCATATTTGCTTGTTACAGTAAGTGTTATCTTTGAAAGGGGATTTTCCATGTCTAATTTCCTCTTTTATCGTTATGAGAATCCTTTGCAACAAACAGGTCTGGCTTTTTGTGGGGGAGTGGGCTTGTTGGAATCCCCTCTCCTCATAGGTATCTTGAGTTAGAGGATGAAGAACACTGAGACTTCGAGTCCTGTGAGTAGAAATCCTCGCTCTGCCATCTTTGGTCGAGTGGACTCACTGGACCTTTCTTTGTACTTTGGTTCCATTACAAGACATAATGGATGGAAATGAATCTAGAAGTACCTTGTAAACATAGTGTTTAAGAAATATAAAAAAGTCATATGCTGATTGTGATAGTAGACTTTTAATATTGTCTTGGCCAGGGGTTCTTGTTTCTCTCTCTCTCTCTCTCTCTCTCTCTCCTTTTTTAAACAGAAGGCAACACGGTGAATGTTAAAGACTGCATGAGAGCTCTAAGAGACACGCAGAAGTTTTCCAACTTTGTAGGTAAGAGCTTTATGGTAAAACTGCTAGAAGGCAGCAATGCAGGAAGCATTCAAAGCTCAGCTAATCACACATTACACTTGGTACTTCAATTTTCTGTATAGTATCTGAGTCAAATGTTTGTTTCACTTATATTTGAGCATTTCTAGTCATGAAGAACTTAACTACATTTTATTTTTAAATTTAAGAATTGCGAATTTGTGATGGAAAGATTGGAAAAATAAGAAGTTTATGATCTTTTCCAATAGCTAAAATAAGACACCTTTATTATATGGTAATGGATTTTTAAAAATGTCGTGAAAAACTAAATTGCCGCAGCCGCCTTGGGGGCCGAGAGAGAGCGGCGAGGGGTTCAGAAAGACACAGACACAAAGACATAAAGAAAAGCTGGGCCCAGGTGGGCATTTTCCTCTGATGGAGGAGAAGCTGCCAAACTAGCTCAGCATGTTTACTTTATCATCAAGCACAAAGGAAGTGGGGAGGGTTTAAGGGCTATGAGGGAGCTATAATGGAATTTTGTTGCCACCTAAATGGCAAGCTGTTCCATGGTTATCCTGTTGCCAAGGCTTTATCTGGATGTGTGGACTCTGAGATGCAATTCCATGTAGCAGGCTGCATCCCTTGCTGTTTGGCTTGGGTGCGGAACAATCCAGCGTGACCGTGCCTTTGTTCGGGGCCTTGCTTTTCCTTGAGGTCTGCTTTTCAGACAGCGCTCATGTGCTCTCCACACTAATAACCGGAAATATAAGAAATACAAAGTGCAAGTCTCTTATAACCTTCTAGAAATACTTCTGTGAGTACTTGGTAAGTATCAATTTAAGCTTTTTTTCCCTTTACATCTATAAATAGTTGTTTTTCTGAAATTATTATTTAAGCTTGTATTATTTTGTCTATAATATCCTGCAGCTTCTTTTTTTTGGTTAATTAACAGTATCTTGGATACTGTTGTATTCCATTATGTTATATATACCTACCTCATTCTTTTCAAAGACTGCATATTATTTTAGTGTAGTAATGTGCAATTATTTTATTCACAACAATTTTGATGAATGTTTAGGTTTCCCACTTTTTTGCTATTGTAAACATTTTGATGTGCATTGTCTTTGTGAACATGTGCTAAAAGTTTTCTGTAAGACAAACTCCTTCCAGCAAGAAGTGGACTTGCTGAGCCAAAATGTCTTAAGATTTAAAATGTTTAAGGCACTGCCTAGTTACCCCCCAGGGGATTGTAGAAAGTCATACTTTTATCAACCATGGATATTATTTATTAAAAATTAGTTTAAAAATAGATAAAAAATTTATTGTCATTTTAGTATGTGCTTTTAGTGACCGCATATTTGAATTAAAACATATTTCATACGCTTGTGAATGTCCTTTGACGATTTAAAAAGCAGGTCAATTTTCTAATATGAATTTGTAAAGGTTCTATGTGTGTGTTATACATTGGAGGGTTTTTCTGTTATTGATTTTTTTCTTTTTTCTTTGTTTTTAGTAGATTGCTTCTTGCC
The DNA here is from genome assembly GCA_027257055.1 of Cephalopachus bancanus. Lineage (NCBI taxonomy): Eukaryota > Metazoa > Chordata > Mammalia > Primates > Tarsiidae > Cephalopachus > Cephalopachus bancanus. Next base: position 140,260 of record JAPVLO010000579.1, on the reverse strand, counting down.
GTCTTTTGTTTTATTTTGTTCTCGTAATTTGTATTCTTTTTGGAAGTCTTAAATTTTATTCAGGTTTTTATTTTTTTGAGTTGGAATCTCACTCTGTCGCCCAGACTGGAGTGCAGTGGCACACTCCCGGCCGCCACAGCCTCGACCTGCTGGGCTCCGGCAATCTTTCCGCCTCAGCCTTCCAAGTAGCTGGAATTACAGGCACGCGCTACCATGCCCGTCTAATTTTTTTAAATTTATTTATTGTAGAGATGAGGTCTCGCCAAGTTGCCCAGGCAGGTCTCGAACCCACGGGCTCAGGCAATCCACTCACCTCAGCCTCCCAAAGCGTGGGATTACAGGCTGAGGCACCGAGCCCTGCTTATTCAGGTTTTTAAAATTACTATATTAGCACAACCTTATGCACTTTACAATTTTTTTGCTTTTTTCTGTATGTGGTAATTTTGTCGTTCTTAAATTTGAGTAGATATTTTTTACCTTTTTCTTTGCTAGTGAATGTTTTATTATCTTTCTGTTTTAAAAGTGCTAGCTCTTAGAATTATCTTTAGTGTTCTGTTTATAGTTTAAAAATTAATTTCTACTCTTTATTGAGTCCTTTATATTGTTCCCTTATGACTATTTTATAGTTTTTCTGATCTAAATTATTCATTTACTTTTCTTCTTGCATGTAAGCATATAAGCATGCCTAAGGCTATCAATTTTATTTTAGTAAAACTTTGGTTTACCTAGCAGCCTTTGGTGGGTTGACTATTATTATTGTTGTGGTTTTCTAAATACTTCCAATTACATTTGGATTTTCTTCTTGATCTAAGAGTTGTTTGGGAGAGAACTTCAAATTTGAAAGTGGAGGGGGGCACATAGCATCAGTAAGGCTGCCTGATCCTAATCCAGGCGAAGTGAGGTCCAATGGGAGGCCCAAAACTTCACCTGGACCGAAGGCACTTATGCAGCCACTCCTGACTTGTACCCACGACTTTAGTAAAAACAAACAAAAATGAAAATAAAAAAATTCAAAGCAGTTTAAATGTCATTGTTGCCCTATGCTTATTGTTGATTTTTAGTGTTATTATGTTGTGGTCAGAGAATGAGGTCTGTAGCAAGGGGTTTGATAGTTCTCTAGTTTATTAGAGATGGAGTTTCTTCAATTTTTATATATTTACTATCTAAAAATCAAAATGAATTAGTTAGTTGCAGGGATAGGTTGGTAGTAATGTGCATTCACTCATTCCACTGTTTTTCTTGGAAGTTCTTATGACTTTTTGAAGTAGCCTCTTCCATAATTCTTGTTGTTGTTGTTGATATTTCTTTTTTTTTAATTAAAAAAATTTTTTTAAAACATTTTTTATTTTAAATTTGTGGGGTACAGTTAAGGTTTAGGTATGCAAATATGCATTGTTCAGGCACCCTTGTTGATAAGGGGTGTCCCCCCATCCCCGGACAGATATTGACTACCGTTAATCCCACCACCCTTTCCCTTCCTCTCCCCTCCCATAGATTCCCACCACTGTTGATCCTATTCTTATAGTATTACGATAGATGTTCAAGGTCCACTCATGAGCGAGAACATGTGATACTCAGATCTTTGTTTCTGTGAGAGATCACTCAGTATTATAGACTCTAGTTCCATCCAGGTTGCTGTGAGATTCATGATTTTGTTCTTGTGTAGTATTCCATCGTGTATATGTACCACATTTAAAAAATCCAGTCCTCTTCTGATGGACAGCATGGTTGGTTCCAGGTTCTTGCTATTGTGAACAATGCTGCGATAAACATTCGTGTGCAGGTATCTTTTTTATAGAGTGATTTGAGTTCTTCAGGGTATATTCCCAGTAGGGGGATTTCAGGGTCATATGGGAGGTCGATATTTAGAGCTTTTAGGAATCACCACACTGCTTTCCACAGAGGTTGCACTAGTTTACACTCCCACCAACAGTGTAGAAGTGTTCCCTTTTCACCACATTCTCTCTAGCATCTATTTTTGAGTTATTGATAATGGGCATTCTCACTGGAGTTAGGTGGTATCTCAGTGTAGTTTTAATTTGCGTCTCCTTGATGATTAGTGAGGTTGAACATTTCTTCATGTGTCTGTTGGCCACTCGTATGTCTTCTTTTGAGAAGTGTCTGTTCATATCTTTTACCCACTTTGTAATGGGGTTTGTTTTTTTTCTTTTCAACACATTTGAGTTCCTTGTAGATCCAAGATGTTAGGCCTTTGTGAGACATGGAGTTGGCAAATACTTTTTTCCCATTCTGTGGGCTGTCTCTCTGCTCTCTTAATGGTTTCTTTGGCTTTTCAGAAGCTTGTCAGTTTAATGAGGTCCCATTTGTCTATCTTATCTCTTATGGCCCATGTATTTCTGGTTTTGTTCAGAAATTGGATGCAAGTTCTACTTTCCATAAGGGTATGTCCTGCATTTTCTAAGGTTCTTATGGTTTGAGGTTTTACATTTAGGTCTCTGATCCATTTAGAGTTAATTTTTGTGTATGGGGATAGATAGGAGTCTTGTTTGAATCTTCTGCATGTGGTCAGCCAGTTTTCCCAGCACCATTTACTGAATAGGTTCTCCTCTCCCCAGTGGTAGGTAGGTGGTGGAGGCTTTGTCAAAGATGAGTTGATTGAGAAATTGAGGTTTTGCTTCTGGAATCTCAATTCTATTCCATTGGTCTATATGCCTGTTCCTGTTCCATTACCAAGCTGTTTTGATTATTGTAACTTTATAGTAAAGTTTGAAGTCTGATAATGTGATACCTCCTGCTTTTTTTTTTGCTGAGGATTGTTCTGGCTATTCTTGGTCGTTTGTATTTCCATATCAATTCCTGTATTGTTTTTTCTAGCTCTGAGAAGAATGTTGCTGGTAATTTGATGGGTATTGCATTAAATCTGTAGATTGCCTTAGGTAGGATGGACATCTTCACAATGTTGATTCTTCCAATTCATGAGCATGGGATATTTTTCCACTTGTTTGTATCATCTTGTTTTTTTTTTTTTTTTTTGAGTTGGAGTCTTACTCTGTCGCTTAGACTGGAGTGCAGTGGCCGCTCCCAGCCACTGCAGCCTTCACCTGCTGGGCTCTAGCAATCCTTCTGCCTCAGCCTTCTGAGTAGCTGGAATTATAGGCATGCACTACCACGCTAGCTGATTTTTTTATTTATTGTAGAGATGAAGTCTCACCAAGTTGCCCAGGTGGGTCTCGAACCCGCGGGCACAGGCAATCCACTCACCTCAGCCTCCCAAAGCGCGGGATTACAGGCTGAGCCACTGAGCCCGGCTATGCCATCTTTGATTTCTTTGAGCAGTGTTTTGTAGTTTTCATTGTAAAGGTCTTTCACATCTCTGGTGAGGAAGATGTCAAGGTATTTCATTTTTTGTGTGACTGTTGTGAATGGGACTGTGCTTTTTATTTGGGTTTCTGTTTGTTTATTATTGGTATAAAGAAAAAAAGCGATTGGCTTTTGCACATTTATTTTATACCCTGAGACTTTGCCAAAGTCCTTTATCAGTGCAAGGAGGCTTTTGACAGATTCTCTTGGGTTTTCAAGGTACATCTTGAGTAGGAGTTTCACTATGTTGCCCAGGCTGGAGTGTAGCGACACACTCATGGCCACCCCAATGTCGACCTTCTGGGCTCTGGCGATCCTTCCACCTCAGAGTTTTAAGTAGCCAGAACTACAGGAGTGCACTACCACACCTGGCTAATTTTTTATATATTGTAGAAACGAGTTCTCACCAATATATAAATGTGGTCTCGAACGTGTGGGCTCAGACAATCCACTTGCTTCAGTCTCCCAAAGTGTTAGGATTATAGGCTGAGCCACTGAGCCTGGCCAATTTTTTAAATTTTAAAATATATCTTATTTCAAAGATGTGGGGTACAATTCAGGATTAGATATACTCTGCCTGGTTTGAGATCAGGTACCCTTATTGATGTTGTGCCCCCCACCCCGCCACCCCGGCGGTATCCCGCTACTGCTAATCCCTTTCTTATAGTATTATGGTAAATGTTCACGGGCCACTTATGAGTGACAATATGTGCTACTCTGTTCTTGGTTTCTGTGATAGATCACTGAGTATTATTGACTCTAAATCCATCCAAGTTGCTGTGAAGTCCATATGCTTGTCCTTCTTTATGACTGGGTAATATTCCATTTTGTATATATACCACCTTTTTCAAAAATTCAGTTCAGTTTTGATGGGCAGCAGTTGGCTCCATGTTTTTGCTATTGTGAATAGTGCTGCAATAAGCATGCATGTGCAGGTATCTTTTTTGTAGAATGATTTGGGTTCCTCTGGATGTATTCCCAGTAGGGGAATTTCTAGGTCATATGGAAGGTCAATTTCTAGTTCTTTTAGGAATCGCCACACTGTTTTCCATAGAGGTTGAGCTAGTTTGCATTCCCATCAGTAGTGTGGAAGCATTCCCTTTTTTCCACATCCTCACCAGCATCTGTTGTTTGTTTTATTAATGATGTCCATTCTTATTGGGGTTTGGTGGTATCTCAATGTGGTTTTGTTTTGCATTTCTCTGATGATTAGTGAGGCTAAGTACTTTTTCATATGTCTTCATGCCACATGTATGGCAGCCAACAGACACATGAAAAGGTACTCATGTCATTTGTCTACATTTTAATGGGGCTGTTTGTGTTTTTCCTTTTGGCACGTTTGAGTTCCTTGGAGATCCTGGATGTTAGGTCTTTGTCAGATATACAGTTGGCAAATATTTTTTCCCATTCTGTAGGCTGTCTCCCTGCTCTCTTGATGGTTTCTTTTGCTTTGCAGAAGTTTTTCATTTTGATGAGATCCCACTTGTCTATCTTATCTCTTATGGCATGAACACCTGGGGTTTTGATCAGGAATTAGTTGCCTATTCCTATTTCTGCAAGGGTGTCAACTGCATTTTCTAAGATTCTTATCGTTTTTTTTACAATTAGGACTTTGATCCATTATGAGTTGACTTTTGTGTATGGTGATAGGTAGTGGGTCCTGTTTCATTCTTTTGCATGTGGTCAGCCATTTTCCCAGCACCATCTACTGAATAGGTGCTCCTCTCCCTAGTGGTTGTTGGTGGAGGCTTTGTTGATGATGAGTTTTTTTGAGGAATTGAGATTTTGCTTCCAGAATCTCTATCCTGTTCCATTGGTCCATATGGTGTTCTTGTACCAATATCAGGCTGTTTTTATTGTTGTAACCTTATAGTTTAAAGTCTGGAAGTGTAATACCTCCAGCTTTTTTTCTTTTGCTAAGTATTGTTTTGGCTATTTGTGGTTGTTTATGTTTCCATATGAATTTCTGTATTGCCATTTCCAGGTCTGAGAAGAATGATGCTGGTAGTTGATTGGGTATTGCATTGAATCTGTAGTTTGCCTTGGGTAGGATGGACATTTTAACATGTTGATTCTTCCTATCCATGAGCATGGAATATTTTTCCATTTGTTTGTGACTTTTTGGATTTCTTTGAGCAGTGTTTTGTAGTTTTCATTGTAAAGATCTTTCACTTCTTTCACTTCACTGGTTAGGAAGATGCAAAGGTATTTCATTTTTTTGGGTGGCTATTGTGAATGGGATTGTGCTTTTTATTTGGTTCTCTGCCTGTTTGTTGTTGGTGTATAAGAATTTGACTGTCTTTTGGCCATTTATTTTGTACCCCTAGACTTTGCCAAAGTTCTTTATTAGTGAAAGGAGGTTTTTGACAGATTCTCTTGGGTTTTCGAAGTACAGGATCATATCGTCAGCAAAGAGGGATAACTTAACTTACTCTTTTCCTATTTGGATACTCCTAATTTCCTTCTCTTGTCTAATTGCTCTAGCTAGGACGTCCAACACAATTTTGAACTGGAGGGGTGAGAGTGGTCAGCCTTGTCTTGTTTTGCTTTCAGGAGAAATGCTTCTAGTTTCTGTCCATTTAGTAATATGCTGGGTGTGGATTTATCATAGATGGCACTTACTATTTTGAGGTGTGTTCCTTCTATGACTAGGTGTTCAAGAGTTTTTATCAAGAAGGGATGCTGGATTTTATCAAAGGCTTTTCCTGTGTCTAATGATATAGTCATTTGGTTCTTGTTTTTGCATCTGTTGATGTATTTAATTACATTTATGGTCTTGCAGATGGTGAAACCAGCCCTGTGTTCAAGGGATGAAGCCTTCTTGGTCATGGTGGATAATTTTTGAGTTGTGTTGTTGGATCCAATTTACTGGAATCTTGTTGAGAATTTTTGCTTGTATGTTCATCAGGAATATTGGCCTGTAGTTCTCTTTCTTTGTTGGTTCTTTCCCTGTTTTTGGTATCAATGTGATGTTAGCCTCATAAAATGATTTGGGGAGAATTTTGTCTTTCTTAATTGCCTGGAATACTGTTAATAGGATTGGTATCAGCTCCTCCTTGTATGTATTGTGGAATTCTGCTGGAAAATCATGTGGTCCAGGGCTTTTTTTGTATGTAGTTTTCTTATGATGGAGTAAATTTCCTGGGTTGTTATTTGTCCATTTAGTGTCTCGAGGTCTTCTTGTTTCAACTTTGGAAAGTTGTGTGTTGTCAGAAAGTCCTCCATTTCATTTAGGTTATCAAGTTTGTTTCCATACTGTTGTGCATAGTAGTCTCTGATAATCTTTGTATATCTTCAGGGTCAGTTGTGACTTGATCTTTTGCATTTTTGATTGTGTTTTTGTTTTTTTTTCTCTTTTTCTTGGTCAGTCTGGCTAGGGTGTCTATTAATCTTTTATATTCTTTCAAAGAACCATCTTTTTGTTTGGTTGATTTTTTTTCTCTGATTTTTTGTTCTTCTATGTCTTATATTTGGGCTTTTACTTAGGTGATCTGGATTCTTCTGCTAAAGTTAGGGTTTTGGTGGTCTTGTCTTTCCAGCTCCCTTAGGTGATTTGTTAGGCTGTTAACTTGTAATCTTTCCATTTTCTTGATGTGTGTTCTTAGAGATAAAAATTCCCCTCTTAGAACTGATTTCAAGGCATCCCAGAGGTTTTGATAAGATGTTTCTTTGTTTTCATTTGTTTCCAGGAATTTTTTTTTTTTTTTTTTTTGAGTTGGAGTCACTCTGTCGCTCAACTGGAGTGCAGTGGCCGCTCCTGGCCACTGCAGCCTCGACCTGCTGAACTCCGGCAATTCTTCCACCTCAGCCTTCCAAGTAGCTGGAACTACAGATGCGCGCTACCACGCCCAGCTAATTTTTTGATTTATTGTAGAGATGAGGTCTCGCCAAGTTGCCCAGGCAGGTCTTGAACCCGCATGCTCAGGCAATTCACTCACCTCAGCCTCCCAAAGCACGGGATTACAGGCTAAGCCACCGAGCCCGGCTTTCGGGAATCTTTTAATTTCTGTTTTGATTTCTATGTTGGTTTAGTAATCATTCAGCATCATGTTGTTTAATGTTCATGTCTTTGTAGGTTTTGGGGGAATTTTGTTGGTGTTGATATTTATTTTTATTCCACTGGAGTCTGAGAAGTTGCATGACAGTATTTTGATATTATGAACTTTTTTTTTTTTGAGTTGGAGTCTCACTCTGTCACCCAGACTGAAGGGCAGTGGCCACTCTTGGCCACCACAGCCTCAACCTGCTGGGCTCCAGCGATCCTTCCGCCTCAGCCTTCCAAGTAGCTGGAACTACAGGCATGCGCTACCATGCCTGGTTAATTTTTTGATTTATTGTAGAGATGAGGTCTCACCAAGTTGTCCAGGCGGCTCTCAAACCCTCGGGCTCAGGCATTCACTCACCTCAGCCTCCCAAGGCGTGGGATTACAGGCTGAGCCACCGAGACACCGAGCCCAGCTTCCAGGAATCTTTTAATTTCTGTTTTGATTTCTGTGTTGGCTTAGTAATCATTCAACATCATGTTGTTTAATGTTTATGTCTTTGTAGGTTTGGGGGGAATTTTGTTGGTGTTGATATTTATTTTTATTCCACTGTGGTCTGAGAAGTTGCTTGGCAGTATTTTGATATTACAAATTTGTTTATGCTTGATTTGTGGCTGAGGATGTGATCAATCTTGGAGTACATGCCATCTGGTGATGAGTAGAATGTATAATTCTGTGGATGTTGGGTGAAGTGTTCTGTAGTTATCTATTAAGTCCATTTGGTCTATTGTCAAGTTGAGGTTCCAGATTTCTTTGTTGATTTTCTCTTTGTTGATGATCTATCTAGGGTTTTTAGTGGGATATTTAAGTCCCCAGATATAATAGTGTTAGCATCAATATCTTGTTTTGGTTTACTTAGTAGTTGCTTTATAAATGCTGCTGCTCCTGTGTTGGGTGCATATATGTTTGGAATGAATATTTCTTGTTGATGAATTGAAACTTTTATCATTATGTAGTGTCCTTTCATATTTTTAAAAAATTTTTGATAGCTTAAAGTTTGTTTTGTTTGGTATTAAGAATGCAACTCCTGCCTTTTTTTGTCATCCCTTCACCTGAAAACCCATTTTCCATCTGCCAACTTTGGGTCTGTGTGTATCCCTTTTGGTGAGATGTGTTTCTTGGAAGCAGCAAATTATTGGGTCATTTTTTTTTTTTAAAATCCAGTTTGCCATTCTGTGTCTTTTTAGTGGTGCATTTAGTCCATTCACATTCAGGCTGATTATTGAAATGTGATTGTTTATCCCCGTCATGAGGTTCTTGTAACGTTTTTTCTTTGTTTGTTTTCTTTCAACTTTTGGGTTGATGTGTGTGTGTGTTTTCAAATTTGCAGTCATGATGTATTCTCTGTTTTCTGTGCTCTCCTGTTCTGTTGGGAAGTGCGTAGTCATTCTTTTTTTTCTTTCTTCAGTGCTTAATTCCTTTGTAGGTGTCTCCTGTAGAGTTGGTCTGGAAACTACATGATCTCTTAGGGACTGGAGTTCTGGGATAGATTTTAATTCTCCTTTACTGATAAAGCTGAGATTGGCTGGGTAGGAAATTCTTGGTTGAAATTGTTTATCTTTGAGAACTTTGAATAATGAACTCCAGTCCCTTCTAGCTTGTGGTTTTTCTGCTGATAGGTCTGCTGCTATTCTGATTGATTTTTCCCCAGTAGGTAGTCTGACCTTTCTCTCTTGTTGCCTTTAGGATTTTTTCTTTTGTACCTACTTTGTGAAGGCAAATTACTATGTGTCTAGGGCTTAGTCTTCTCGTGTGATGTCTTGTGGGGGTCTCTGTATCTCTTGTGTTTGGATGGTCATATCTCTGGTGAGATGGAGAAATTTTTCTTTGATAACCTCTTGGAATACTTGCTTCAAGATATTCTCTCTTTCCTTTTCTTCTTCTTGAATACCTATCAGGCATAGGTTCATTCTCTTGATATAATCACACATGTCTTACAGGCTTTGTTTTTCTTTCTGGGTTTTTTTTCTATTTTTTTACAGATCATGTTAATTCCATGTTCTGGTCTTCAAGTTCCGAGAATCTTTCTTCTGCTTGATTAATTCTGCTTTCTGTGCTTGTTATCTTGTTATTAATTTCCTGCATGAAATTTTTTATGGCCAAAATCTCTGTAACAAGTGCTTTCAGCATTGCATCTTGTCTTTGTTGAGTCTTATTCACTCTTTCCATTCATTCCCTAATCCCTGTTGTATTCTGGAGCCAGTTGCAGGTGACTTCCATTGTGTGGGCTCTGAGATCTGATTTTTCAGGCATTTTCTTTTTGTTACACTGGAATTACCTGTGTTCTTCCACTGATTTTTCCTCATTTGTGACAGATCTCTTTCTTTTCTCTTTAGTTCCATTATTCAGTGGCAGTAGGAGAGGCTTTCACTTTGCTGATCTCTTCTGGAGTCTTCCTTGTCTTTTTCTGGTCACATCCTTTGTCCCACAACTGAATCAGCGCAGGGAGTGGGGCTCCCGAGACTCAGGACTTGTCTTGTCCCTCTGGAGTTTGTGCTTTCAGGATATTCTTTCTGGGTCATGATCAATCCTTGAGTAGATAACTTACTATCACAGAGATTGGTTCTGTCAGTCTGTGGTGAACAAGTCGAAGCACTTCCCTGTCCAGTTTTCAAGATAGCAGCAGGGTGCCTCTTTTGTCTTCTCCAGTGGGGCTCTGCCTCTGGGCTTCCTTGCTGTGCTTCCTCCACAGCCCTTACTGCTAGTGTCTGGTCAGTTGCTGCAGTGGTGAGGCAGACCCTGGAGTCGGCAGTCACTCCTGGCAGCTTCTTCCTGGGAAGGGTTTTGCTGATTAAAAAAAAAATAGTACTCCCCATAATTACGGACAGCTACAGAACTAGAAAATTGTTTCACATATTTGGTTAAAAACCCATTCCTGGAATCATATCTAACATTCGGACTCTTCCTCCCATTAGTATCCTTCTGGAAATGTTGAGATAACGCTCATGTCCTCTTCCCTTTCCACTAAATCAGTCTTTTCTCTAGACTCAAATTTCCCTTCAATTCTTCTTCATTGACTTTTTGAAGTTTCTCACCTATGACTAGTGACTGTTTCACAGAACAAAAATAATCTATGAAATTTTACTTACTTTTACATGAATCAACTAATTTTTAATAATTTATTATGCATTTCCTTCAAGGAATCCCAAGAGATGCTTTTAAAAAATATATTTAAGAATGTAAACTCTGTTTTTTAAAAAATGAAGGGAGGTAAAGTATGATTTCCTAGTCCACATGCTTGCTAGTGTGCTAAGCATAAGAGGCTTTGTGAATTCTCTAAATGGGGTGAGAATAACCAATAAGAGCAAGGAGTGCAAGGAAGGTGGTAGAAAGAGGAGGACTGGGTTTGGGAGATTGTGAAGAATGAACTTTTTACTGAAACAGTGAGCTCATTCACAGAATAATGTGGTATATTTATGTCCATAGAGGAAGAGCCCACAACAATCCCAGTCACTTAACAAAATAATTTTAAGGATAAAGAAAAGGGTTATTTATAACTATCAGTGGTCATAGATAGAATACTATTGGAGTGGAGAAAACTGAAGTGGGGTTATAGAGAACTGAGTAGAGAGTGAACCACTAGTAGCCACCATATTGGAGAGTGCATATCAAAGAGAGGCCATCAGTTTCATCGTTATGCTCAAAAGATTTAACTCCATGGATTGAATCACATGCTGTATGTATATTCTCTGTGTATAGCATTGAATGAGACCATCAATACACTGGGCTGCATGAAAAAAAATTGTCAGTTGAGCAAAGGTAAATATTAAGATGTACTTGAAAACACTGATAGACTTTATTTTACTGATGACCTTCTTCAAGAAATACTGGAGGACTCCCCTGTAGAGGGTGAGTTGATATAGCAGAAACCAGGAAGATTGTAATGAAAATGTCTTTTAAATTTTGTTATTATTTTTTTGATTAAGGGAAGTTGGCTATGGGCTTCCTCATCCATATGTTTGATATTGCTATTCTAAATTTGTATCCAAGGGTTTCAAACTATTGCACCAAGTACTAATTAAGTCTTAATACTTAGTTCCTAAATAACACCATACACTTGTTGGAACACTGTTTACTGTGGACCAGATTTAGGTCTATTCTTTAAATATATCCACAGAGCTTTAGTTAGTTACAGTATCAAATTCCTGGGTGATCTCATGACCTGAATTGTAAAATTGGTCTTCAAGTATTCATATATGTTGTTGCATAGCTTTGAAATGATGTTTCTCTCTAAAGTAATTTTAGTTTAAAGTTAATCCTTTCCTTTTATGTGTTTTAGAAGATGTTAGTAGTTTTTTAGCTTTTTTTTTTTTTTTTTAGGAGAAAGTCCCTTGGAGAAGTACAAGGTATTGTTGAATAATTAAAATATATTTATTTTAATGTGGTTCATATACACGATGGAATACTACGCAGCAATAAAAAAGAACAAAATCATGAATTTTGCAGCAACCTGGATGGAACTAGAGTCTATAATACTGAGTGACCTCTCACAGAAACAAAGATCTGAATATCACATGTTCTCACTCATATAGTGGACCTTGAACATCCAACGTAATACTATAAGAAAATGACTGACAGTGGTGGGAAACGATGGGGGTGGGAGAGGAAGGAAGATGGGATTAACGGTAGTAAATATCTGTCTGGGGACGGGAGACACCTCTTATCAACAAGGGTGCCTGAACGGAGCATATTTGTATACCTAACCCTCAACTGTACCCACAATATCATTAAAAAATTGATTAAAATAAAGATATATATTTATTTCTATAGCTAGTTGTAAGGCTTTAGTTGTTATTAACTTATTTTTGTAAATGTATCTGATCTATATATACTCACACCGTAGCTGTACTCAGACGGATTTCACTCATTTTTAGGAAGCCATTTCCTGCCTTTAAATTTAGCTTCAGATGGAAAGTATAATCAAATTCCCCCCAGGAAATATTTGGCAATATCTGGAGACAGTTTTTGTTGTGACTGATGGGGTAGCACCACTGATGCGTTGTGAGTAGGGATTCTGCCAGACGTCCTACAGGTCAACATCCCTGTCCCCTGATAATGACTTGGCCTCAAATGTTAATAGGGCAGAGGTTCTGAAATCTTGTTTCATGGTTACCTTGTAAAATTGCCCAGACCTACCATTTTTAAACTCCTTTTGAATAAGTTAGTTGTTTTGTTCATCTTGATTAGAACAAATAATAAAACAAATTAAGTTAACTGTATTCTATCTGTATTCTAGCATCCTTTTGTTTCAAGGTAATACCTGGGTTAGTGGTGAGTTATTCTAAATTATTCTTTAGAGAAAATAAGTTCCAACTATGCTAATGGGCAGATATTCTTTCTATCACCTGTTCCAGTTTGCATCTGTGTAGGAAGTCTGTGGAATGGATGGGTCTAACTGCACCTTGTGCTCAGGAGAGACTCCAGGATTAGATAGGAAATATGTGGGTAAGAGAGACGGATGGTTTAGACTGACAAGTAAACTTTTTATTGAACTGATGGACTGGGGATTAGCCTGTCCTCTTAGGGAGAAAGGAAGCATCTGTGACATTCGGAACTTTGCCACTTTAAAGACCTGGTGGAGGGTGGCCATGTAGGAGTCTAGGAAGTAAGCAGAGAATGAGGAGAATGATATTCTGGCAGCCAGGGAAGGATTTTTGAGAAGAAAGAAATGGTCATCAGTGACAAATGTTAACGAGAAATGAGTATTCAGTCTGTCATTGGTTTTCTTTAAAAATGGCTAAGGTCAGGATGCCATTCCACATTGTGTAATCTCTCTTTCTCAGTTTGCAGATTTTAAGAAAGGGGATTTGCCGGGCTCGGTGGCTCAACCTGTAATCCCTTCCCTTGGGAGGCCGAGGTGAGTGAATTGCCTGAGCTCACGGGTTCGAGACCCGCCTGGGCAATTTGGTGAGACCTCATCTCTACAATACATAAAAAAAAATTAGCCGGGCGTGGTAGTGCGCACCAGTAGTTCCAGCTACTTGGAAGGCTGAGGCGGAAAGATTGCCTGAGCCCAGCAGGTCGAGGCTGTGGTGGCCGGGAGCGGTCACTGCACTCCAGTCTGGGTGACAGAGTGAGACTCCAACTCAAAAAAAAAAAAAAAAGAAAGGGAATTTGTCTTCAAATCAGAAATTGCCAAGGGTCAGTGGTGAGTAAGGCTTTGCATAGGAAAAATGTTCTACATCATAAGAGATTTTTAAAATGAATTATTGGCAAGTACCAATGTACGGATTCATCCTGCCCACTTTAGCCATATTGCTAATTTTCCACATAATAATAGAAAAATGTTTGGAAAAATAGTAATCTGATCATGTTTCCCCTTTTTGTAACTCTTTAAACATTTCCTATTGTTATTAGGGCATGGAGGACTTTACCTATCTTCTCAACATCGTCTTGTACCATTATCCTTGCTTTCTGTACTTCAGCATTGGCTTTCCCCCCAGTTCCTTGAATATTCTCTTTTCCTCTTACCACAAGACTTTTGCATACTCTAGTCCCTGGAATATTCTTTCCTGTCTCTGTTTTCCTACTGCCTTAGTCTGCTTTGTGTTGCTGTAACAGAATATCACAGACTGGATAATGTATGAAGACTAGAGATTTATTTCTTTTAATTCTAGGACTGGGAGGCCCAAGGGTGAGGGGCTTAATCTAGTGAAGGCCTCCCTGTCCCATATAAGGTGTTACACACTTTAGAGCAATCTCCAACCCCTTTACCTATTCTGAACATTCTGCAGACCTGGTACGTCATCCCATGGCAGAAGATGGAAGGTAAGAGAGCTGGAGAAAGCAAGAGACAGGAGGAGGCTGAGCTCACTTTTGTGACAAGCCATGCTGACAGTTACTAACCCACTCTCCTGATACTGTCATTAATTTACTAGTGTGCAGAGCCCTCATGACTTAATCACCTCTTGTTAGGCCCTACCCCTCGACACTGTGACATTGAGGACTAAGTTTTCAAGATATGGAGTTTGGGGGGCACAGTCAAACCATAGCATTCTACCCTTGGTTTTCAAAATCATGTCCTTCTTGCAGGCAGAACACATTCATTCCATCTCAGAAGCTCACAGACTCTTAACTTGTTCCAGCATCAACCCAAAAGTCCAAATCCCAGAGTCTCATCTAAATCAAATGTGGGTGAGACTAAAGACATGATTCTTTCTGAAGCAAATTCTCTTTCAGCTCTGAGCCTGCAGAATTAACAAGTTACATGCTTTCAAAATTCAGTGGTGTTACAGATGCAGGATAGACATTTCATTCCAGGAAGGAGAAACAGGCAAGAAGAAAGGACAGGTGACCCCAAATGAGTCCAAAATCCAACAGGGAAACAAGATTAATTCTTTTTTAAATTTAATTTTATTATAGGAATGTGGGGTACTAGTGAGGATTAACTACATACGTAGGCTGCATACAGGTGAAGCTTGGGCTTGTAGTTGGCCCTCACTCCCCGGTAATAAACCAAGCACCCTTTGTGTTGTCACATATCCCCACCCTCCCTCCCTCCCTCTCTCCCTCCTCCCTCTCTCCCTCCCCTAGCAGTGCCCGGTGACTGCCAATCCCTTCCTTATGCTAATGTGACTAGTGTTCAAGGCCCACTTATGAGTAAGAACGTGTGGCATTCAGTTCTTTGTTTTTGTGTTAGTTCACTTAGTAGGATGGTTTCCAATCCCATCCAATTTGCTGTGAAGTCCATAATTTTGTTCTTCTTTTTGTTTGCACAATACTCCATTGTGCGTATGTACCACATTTTCTTTATCCAGTCCACTTTCAATAGGGAGTAGATTTGGTTTCAGGTGTTTGCTATTGTGAATAGTGCTGCAAATAAACATGGTATGTGCAGGTGTCTTTTTTGTAGAAAGATTTATGTTGTTCCAGGTATATTCCCAAGAGAGGAATTGGTGGATCGTATGGAAGATCAATTTCTAGTTCTTTTAGGAATCACTACAGCGCTTTCCATAGAGGTTGAATTAGCTTGTACTCCTACAAGCAGTGTAGTTGCATTCCCTTTTCTCACCATCTGTGCCAGCATCTGTTGTTTTTGACAATTGACAGTTGAGGGAAACTGCTAGGGGAGGGAGGGGCATACCTCATCAACAAGGGTACCTGCATAATCAACGTTTGTATACCTAACCCTGAATTGTACCCCACATTTTTATAATAAAAAAAGAGAAAGCCATCCTTACTGGAGTCAGGTGATATCTCAATGCAAGTTTGATTTGCATTTCTCTGATGATTAGTGGGACTGAGCATTTTTTTCATATGTCTGTTGGCTGCCTACATGTTGTTTTTTGGGAAGTGCCTGTTCATGTCCTTTGCCCACTTTTTAATGGGGTTGTTTTTTTCTTTCACTTCGTTTGAGTTCCTTATAGACCCTGAATGATAGGTTTTTGTCAGACGCAAAATTTGCAAATATTTTTTCCCGTTCTGTGGGTTGTCTCTATTCTCTTGATGGTTTAATTTGCTGTGCAAAAGCTTTTCATTTTGATGAAGTCCCACTTGTCTATCTTAGTTTTTATGGCATTCACTTTTGGGAACTCGGTCAAGAATTCATTGTCTACTCTGATGTGCCTAAGGGCATTTCCTATGCTTTCTTCTAAGATTCTTATACTTTGAGGTTTTACATTTAGGTCTTTGATCCATTTAGAGTTGATTTTTGGATATGGTGATAGGTAAGGGTTCAGTTTCTTCAGCTTGTAGTCAGATAATTTTTTCAGCACCATTTGCTAGTGGTCTCCTTTCTCCAGTGGTTGTTATTGCTAGTTTTGTCAAAGATGAGTTGGTCTAGAGATCATGTTTTTGCTTCTGGAATCTCTGTCCTGTTCCATTTGTCTGTGTGCCTATTCTTGTACTAATACCAAGCTGTTTTGGTTTCTGTAGCCTTGTAGTAAAGTTTAAAGTCTAGAAATGTGATACCTCCCTCTTTGTTCCTTTTGCTGAGAATTGTTTTGCTCTCTTTTGTTTCCATATGGATTTCTGTATTTTCATTTCCAAATCTGAGAAAAGTGATGTTGGTAATTTGATGGGTATTGCATTGAATCTGTAGGTTGTCTTGGGAAGGACGGACAGCTTGACAATAGCCATACACAAAAAATGAAATACCTCAGCATCTTCCTAACAAGAGAAATAAAAGACCTTTACAATGAAAACTATAAAACACTGCTCAGAGAAATCAAGGATGACACGAGCAAATGGAAAAACATTCCATGCTTATAGGTTAAAAAATTGTTGCTGGTGTATAAAAATGCAACTGTCTTTTGGACGTTGATTTTGTAACCTGAGATTTTACCAAAGCAATTATCAGTTCAAGTAGGCTTTTGACAGACTCCTTAGGGTTTTCAAGGTGTATAGAATTATATTATTCACAAAAAGGGATAGCTTAACTTCCTCTTTTCCTATTTGGATACCCCTGATTTCCTTCTCTTGCCTGATTACTCTGGTGAGGACTTTCACCACTATGTTGAACAGGAGGGGTGAGAGTGGGCAACCTTGTTTTTTTCCTGTTCTTAGGGGGAATGCTTCCAGTTTCTGCTCATTGAGTAGAATGTTAGCTGTAGGTTTATCATAGATGGCTCTTAGTGTTTTGAGGAATGTTCCTTCTATGCCTACGTACTCAAGGGTTTTTATCAAGAAGGGATGCTGGTTTTGTCAAATGCTTTTTCTGCCTCTAATGAGATAATCGTGTGTTTGGTTCTTGGTTTTTCATCTGTGAATGTGCTGAATTATGTTTATTGTCTTGTGAATGTTGAACCAGCCCTGCATCCCAAGAATGAAGCCTACCTGGTCATGGTGGATGATCCTTGAGATGTGTTGTTGAATCTGATTTTCTAGAATCTTCTTGAGAATTTTTGTATTTATGCTCATCAAGGAGGTTGGCTTTTAATGAGTTGGGGAGAATCACATCATTCTCAATTGCCTCGAATACATTTTTTTTTTGAGTTGGAGTCTCACTCTGTTGCCCAGGCTGGAGTGCAGTGGCACACTCACAGCCACCCCAGCGTTGACCTGCTGGGCTCTGGTGATCCTTCTGCCTCAGCCTTCCAAGTACCCAGAACTACAGGCGCGTGCTACCATGTCTGGCTAATTTTTTATTTATTGTAGAGACAAGGTCTTGCCAAGTTGCCCAGGCTGGTCTTGAACCCTCAGGCTCAGGCAATCCACCCGCCTCGGCCTCCCAAAATGTTGGCATTTTAGGCAGAGCCACCGAATCCAGCCTCAGATACTTTCAATATGAATGGTATCAACTTCTCCTGTGTGTCTTGTAGAATTCAGCTCTGGGACACCATCTGGTGTAGGGCTTTTTTTTTGACAGGGAGATTTCTTATGACTGAGTCGATTTCCTGAATTGATATTGGTCTGTTTAGAGTTTCAATTTCTTCTTGTTTCAACTTCTCATTTGATCATAATGTAGCATGCTTTTTATATATTATTGCATTATGTTTAATAATACTTGATTTTTTTGGTCTATATTCATAAGGGATATTGTCTATAGTTTTACTTTCTTATAACATTTTTTGTCAGATTTGGTCTCAGGTTTATGCTGCCCTTATGAAATGATCTGAGAAGTGCTCCCTCTTTTCCTATATATATTTGTTTCTAATATTAAGTTATAATTGACAGATAAAAATTACATGTATTTATGGTGTACAACATGATGTTTTGATATATATGCACTATGGAATGATTAAATCAGGCAATTAACATACCAATCACCCCACATACTTACTGGGTTTCTTTTTTTTTTGGCATGAGAATATTTAATATTTACTCTCTATATTGTTTAAGTACACAATGCATGATTATTGACTATCATTAACTGTGTCATTTTTGCTTACTAATGCTGTTCAACTGAAATTTTTTACCCTATGACAAGCATCAAACATCTCCCCATTCTGTCCCTTTCATAACCCCTGGCAGTCTTCATCCTACTTTCTGCTTCCATGAACTTGACTTTTTTTTTTTTAAGACTTTGTGTATAAGTGATATCATGTGCTTATTGTCTTTCTGTTCCTGGCTTTTTTCACAAAAGGAAAGCATGGTGTCCTTCAGGTTTATCCATCACATTGGAGATGAAAGAATTTCCTTTTTTAAAAAATGACTGATTAGTATCTCACTGTGTGTGTGCGTGTGTGTGCGCATGTGCGTGTGTTTGTGTGTGTGTCACTTTTTCTTTATGTGCTCATCTGTTGAGGGACACAGGTTGATTTAATATTTTGACTATTGTGAATAATGCTGCAATGAACATGGGACTGCTGATAGTTCTTTGAATCACTAACTTCATTTCCTTTGGATCTATGCCCATTAGTGGGATTGCTGGAACATGTGATTGTTCTGTTTTAAATTTTTGTTCTGTGGAGAAATCTTTACAGATGTTTTCCATAACAGCCATCCTAAGTTACATTCCTTCCAACAGTGTGCAGGGGTTGCCTTTTCTTCACATCCTTACTGACGCTTACGATCTTTTGTCTTTTGATAACAGCCCTTCTAAAAGGTGTGAGATCATATCTCATTGTGGTTTTAATTCATGTTTCCCTGATGATAAGTGATGTGGAGCATTTTTTCATGGACCCTTTGACCAGTTGTATGTCTTCTGCGAAATGTCTTTCCAGATCCTTATATACTTTGGATGTTCGCCCTGGGTGAGATGTATACTTTGCCAATATTTTCCCTCAGTCTGTGGGTTATGTCTTTACTGTTGTTTCCTTTGCCATGCAGAAGCTTTTGAGTTGGACATATATGCAGTATGGAATGATTTTTTGATATATGTGCACTATGGAAGGATTAAATGTGTCAGGCTTTGCTTTTGTGCTTTTCTCTTCTTACTGGAATTGTTTTACATATTGGCATGAGGATGGCAACACTGAAACTACTTTGTGTGTATTGTATGACTGAGAAAATGACAAGTATATTGATGTTTTGGGGAGTCCGGGCATTTACTGTGAGAGAAGCAAAATATAAATGCATACGGGGGCAAGGCCCCATAGAGTTGGATTGCAGTTGGAGTTAGCAGTATGAACTTAGTTATAAAATATATGTGTATTTCTTAGCTGTTTGTTGAATAGGTTTAGAAGCAATGAAACTCGGTGAACATACCTAACAACCAGATCTTGATTTCTAAATGCAACTCCTCCATTACAATAAATTAGGGCTTCTTAAATAAATGGCTGATCTCAGGCTGAAGCAACGAAGATGAGTCTGGCACTTCTTATGCAAGAAAGTGGGGACGTGCTAGAACATTGTTGATGGCTTGTCAACAGAACCTAGAGATCAGTTTTGTTTTGTTTTGTTTGTCTTTGAGTCAGAGTCTCACTCTGTCGCCAAGGCTGGAGTGCAGTGGCTCACTCATGACCACCCCAGCGTCGACCTGCTGGGCTCACCTTCTGCCTCAGCCTTCCAAATAGCTGGAACTACAGACACATGCTACCACACCCAGCTAATGAGGTAACGATGTCTTACCACATTTGGCCTAAGCTGGTCTCGAGCCCCTGAACTCAGGCAATCCTCTCACCTTAGACTTCCAAAGTGCTGGGATTATAGGCTTGAGTCATCACTCTCTGCCAAGAAATCAGTTTTAAGGGTCCCTTACTCACCATATGTACACAATTTGAATGTCAACATAAATAAAAGCTGTAATGGGATATTCCAGTGAATAAAATAGGAATCTGTGTTGATAATAAATAGCTGAATGAAGGAATGAGTCAATCAATCAA
This sequence comes from Cephalopachus bancanus, assembly GCA_027257055.1. NCBI lineage: Eukaryota > Metazoa > Chordata > Mammalia > Primates > Tarsiidae > Cephalopachus > Cephalopachus bancanus. The sequence continues at coordinate 120,192 of JAPVLO010000579.1, read as the reverse complement.
CAGGGAAAAAGAAAGGAGTCTTCCTTATGTTGGCATGGCTATCGATAAATATGGAGGGAGCAGTGGAGTTAGAAAATCACCATTTAAACCACATTTAAGATTGTTTCAGGCAAGGATACTAAAATCTAGGAGGAAAATTTCAAAAAGGAGCAGGACATTGCTTCATTTCCCCACAGACTTGCTTTTTTAGTTAAAAAGGGAAATAGTACTCATGCAATGAAGAAACCAGACCAAACCTAGACCAGGTGATATAAATTAATATCATCAATGAGAGACAGACGAGCATAAGATTTCTTCAGATGTGATTCCTTGAAAATACAATGTTATTTTTATAGCATGGTAGCCTGGGATGCATAATAATCTAACCATGAAGAATTAGCAGACCAACCTACACCGAGCAACATTTAGAAAAATGACTGTCTTATCTTCTAAAAAAGACAACTCCTAGGCAGAGTTCTTAGCTCTGTTTACTGAGAGGTTCTAGAAGCGATGATACATTAATGCTAATAACCACCTGGAGCCCGGACTTCAGTTTGTAAATAACCAGAGCTCCTGGAAGAAGTGGTCAGTTACAGGGTTGGGGAAGGAAAGCTAAAAACGTTTTATGGGTCCTGTGAGTTAAGGGTGCTTTAAAAGGATGGAGGCTTATCTAAGGTCCATGGGATAAGGTCTGAAGGTCCATGGGTCGGTCTGAAAAGGCCAACGTTGGAACAAGTTGGATAACAAAATAAACACCCTAGCTTTAGGTTATAAATCAGATAATCAAATACATGATCATGAACCTATGCTTACTTAAGTAAAAATCAACCAAATAAATAAATGAGAGAGGATATAGATCTGTTCTGTAGTAGAATTTCAGTTAAGAAATGTAGAGCTGAGGCGGAAGGATTGCCGGAGCCCAGCAGGTCGAAGCTGCGGTGACCGGGAGCAGCCACTGCACTCCAGTCTGGGCGACAGAGTGAGACTCCAACTCAAAAAAAAAAAAAAAAAAGAAATGTAGAACGAGAAACAAAGTTATCCTTAGGCAAATACCACAGAATGATAGTTGCAAAAAAGATCAAATGATTGATGCTAACTATCATGGGTGAGAGTCTGGGGAGAAGTAGGATTTGCATAGGTATGTTTTCCAAGACATTTATTAACTACAAAGGGGAAGATAATATTATATTGTGTAAGCCTGGCAGAAAACACCTTAACTACACCAGGAGCCCCATGATAGGAAACATTGAAAAGAACACACGTGTGTAGGAAATCTTTGCCTAACTCAAGGTTAGGAAAGCTTTTTCCTGTGCTTTCTTATGGATATTTTATGCTTTGAGACTTTAAAAGTTGGCCTATTATCATACATATATATATATCATACACATATATTTTTTGTTTTGTTTTGTTTGAGTGGGGGTCCCACTCTGTCACCCAGGCTAGACCTCCTGGGCTCAAACAATGCTTCTACTTCAGCATCCCGAGTAGCTGGGACTACAGGCGTGCACTACCAGGCCCGGCTAATTTATTTTTATTTATGTTTACTTTTTGTAGGGGCGAGATTTCCCTATGTTGCCCAGTCTGATCTTGAACTCATGCGCTCAAGCAGTCTGCCCAACTTGGCCTCCTAAAGTGCCAGGATTACAGGCATGAGCCACTGCACCCAGTCCATCATACTTTTTAGATGTGGTACAAAGTGTGAATTGAAGTTCATTTTATTTGGCCTGTGGGTATGCCCTTGTGCCAGCACCATTTGTTGAAAAGACTGTCCTTTCTTCACTAATTGCCCTTGTAGTTTTACAGAATTCAAGGATCAATTTATGTGGAGGTCTAGCTTTTATCTTAAGCTGCGTTATTGTGATATCACTTACATAATACACAGTTTACCCATTTGAAAGGTAAAATTCATTGGCTTTTAGTATTTCAAATGGTTGTGCATCCATCCCCAAAGCCCATCTTAAAACTTTAAAAAATTAAAAAAAAAATTATTTATTTATTTAGTTATTATTTTATTATTGTGCGGTACAATTCAGGGTTAGGTATACAAACATTCATTGTTCAGGTACCCTTGTTGAGGTGTGCCCCCCTTCCCCAGGTAGTTTCCCACTACTGCCGATCCCACCTCCCCGCTCCCCACACCCCCAAGTTTCCTGCTACTGTCAATCCTTTTCTTATAGTATTACGATTGTTGTTCAAGGTCCACTTATGAGTGAGAACATGAGATACTCAGTTCTTTGTTTCTGTGAAAGGTCAGTCAGTATTATAGACTCTAAGTCCTTCCAGGTTGCTGCAAAGTTCATGATTTTGTTCTTCTTTATGGCTGCGTAATATTCCATTATGTATATGTACCACATTTAAAAACTCTGGTCCTCTTTTGATGGGCAGCATGGTTGATTCCATGTTCTTTGCTATTGTGAACAATGCTGCAATAAACATACATATGCAGGTATCTTTTGCATAGAGTGATTTGAGTTCTTCAGGGTATATTCCCAGTAGGGGGAGTGCAGGGTCATATGGAAGGTCGATTTTTAGAGCTTTTAGGAATCACCACACTGACTTCCACAGAGGCTGTACTAGTTTACACTTCGACCAACAGCGTAGCAGCATTCCCTTTTCACCACATCCTCTCCAGCATCTGTTATTTTTTGAGTTACTGATGGCCATTCTGACTGGGGTTAGGTGGTATCTCAGTGTAGTTTTAATTTGCAACTCCTTGATGACTTGTGAGGTTGAACATTTCTTCATGTATCTGTTGGCTGCTCGTATGTCTTCTTTTGAGAAGTGTCTGTTCATGTCTTTTGCCCACTTTGTAATGGGGCTGTTTGGTAAAACTTTTTAATTAGGCCAAAGGGAAACTGCAGCCCTCAAATGCTGCCCCTCGTCCCTCCTTCCTTCCCCGTCCCTCAGCAGACACTCATCTACTCCCTGTCTCTGTGGATTTGTCTGTTCTGAACATTTCAAGTCAGTGTAGTCATCTCGTATGTTGTCCTGTGGTGTACTTCTTTCCGCTGGTGTAATGTCTGAGAGGGCCATCCGTGCTGCACTACGTGTTAGTACTCATTTCTTTTACTGTTGGGTGATACTTCATTGTATGCATAGATCATGTTTCACTCCATTCATCAGTTGATGAACATTTGGGTTGTTTCTGCTTTTTAAATATCTGTGTACAAGTGTTTGTATGGAAGCTTTCCCTTGTATCTTGGGTACATACCTCAGAGTGGAATTGCTGGAATCATGTTCTTTTATTTTTATGTGTTTCCTTTTTTTAATTTTAAAGATGTGAGGCACAATTCAGGATGAGGTACACAAGTGGTTGTTGTCCAGGTCAAGTTTGGGCCTCCCTTTGGTCCTCACTTTGCCTGGTTTGGCATCAGGTATCCTTATTGATATTGCATGCTCCTCCTGGGACGGTTTCCCACTACTGCCAATTTCTTTCTTATAGTATTATGAAAATGTTCAGGGTTCTCTTATGAGTGAGAACATGTGGCACTCAGTTCTTTGTTTCTGTGATCACTGAGTATAATAGACTCTACATCCATCCAAGTTGCTGTGACGTCCATAATTTTGTTCTTCCTTATGGCTCCATAATATTCCATTGTGTATATATGCAGTCTAGTTTTGATGGGCAGCACGACTGGGTCTATGATTTGCTGTTGTGGATAGTGCTGCAATAACCATGTGTGTGCAGGTAGCTTTTTTATAAAATGATTTGAGTTGCTCTGGGTATATTTCCAGAAGGGGGATTGCTGGGTCATATGGAAGGTTGATTTTTAGATCTTTTAGGAGTTGCCACACTGCTTTCCACAGAGGTTATACCAATTTACACTTCCACTAACAGTGTGGAAGTGCTCTCTTTTCTCTGCATCTTTGCCAGCATCTGCTTTTTTTTTTAAATTAATGATGGCCATTCTTACTGGGTTTAGTTGGTATCTCAATGTGGTTTTTATTTGCATTTCTCTGATGATGAGTAAGGCTGAGCACTTTTTCGTGTGTCTGTTGGTTGCTTGTATGTCTTCTTTTGAGACGTGTCTGTTCATGTCCTTTGCTCATTTTTTAATGAGGCCATTTGATTTTTTCCTTTCGGCATGTTTGAGTTCCTTGTAGATCCTGAATATTAGACCTTTGTCAGATAATAAGTTGGCCCATATTTTTTCCCCTTTTGTGGACGGTCTCCCTGAAACCCCAGCTGCCCAGGCCATAAGAAACAAGATAGACAAATGGGACCTCGTCACACTGGAATCATATTCTCTTTGTTTAACTGAAGAGCTGTTTCTAGACCACACCGTTTTATGGTCTCACCAGAAGCATATGAGGATTCCAATTTCTCCACATCCTTAAGAACACTTGTCTGTATCTTTCTTTTTTCATTTTCTGAGTTGGGTGCTCACTCTGTCACCCATACTGGAGTGTAGCAGCACGATCATTGCTCACCACAGCCTCAAACTTGGGCCCAAGTGATCCTCCTGTCTAGGTCTCCCAAAGTGCTGTGATGACAGGCATGAGTCGCTGCGCCTGGCCTGTGTTTTTGTTACAGGCATTCTAGTAGATGTGTGCTGGTATCTCATCGTGGTTTTGTTTTACCTTTTGCTGATGATGAATGATGTGGAGCATTTTTTTCATATGCTTGTTGGCCATTTGTATTTTTTCTATGGGGAAATGTCCAAAAAAGTCTTAAAATTTGATTATATCCAGTTTTTGTGCTTTTTTTCCTGTTGTTGTTTGTGTTTTGTCTAAGAAACCATGGGCTAATTCAGGGTCATAAGATTTACACTTGTGTTTTCTAAGAGTTTTGTAGTTTTAACTCTTATACTTAGGCCTTCGATCCATTCTGAATTGGTTTTTGTATATGGCGTGAGGTGAGGAGTCCAGCCTCATTCTTTTTTTTTTTTTGCATGTGGATATTCAGTTGTCCTAGAACAATTTGTTGAGAAAACTATACTGTCTCCTTTAAATTGGCTGGCACCCTTGTTAAACACCAACTGGCCATATAGGAATGTTATGGTTTATTTTTTGGACACTAAATTATATTTCATTGATCTGTGTGTCTATTCTTATGACAGTATGCGGATCTATTTCTGGAATGTTTTATTTTGTTATTCTATTTGTCTACCTTGACACTAATACCATACTATCTTGGTTACTGTAGCTTTATAATAGGTTTTGAAATCGGATAGTGTTAGTTTCTAACTGTTCTTTTTGAAAGTTGTTTTGGCTGTTCTGTGTTCTTTATCCCATGTAAGTTTTAGAGTGAAATTGTTAGTTTTCTTTTCTTTTCTTTTTTTTTTTTGAGTTGGAGTCTCACTTTGTCACCTGGTCTGGAGTGCAGTGGCACGCTGCTCATGGCCACTGCAGCCTCGACCTGCTGGACTCAGGCGATCCTTCCACTTCAGCCTTCCAAGTACACCACCACACCCAGCTAATTTTTGGATTTATTGTAAAGATGAGGTCTCGCCATTTGCCTAGGCTGGTCCTGAACCCGTGGGCTCAGGTGATCCTCTTGCCTCTGCCTCCCAAAGTGCTTGGATTACAGCTACGATGCCTGGTGCTTGCCAGTTTTCTAAGGAAATTCTCATAGAGGTTTGGTATTATGTTGACTCTATAAATAAATTTAAAGAGAACTGACATTTTTACATTATATACCTGTAATTATTTAGGTCTTCCTTAATTTCTTTCAACAATGTTTTTTAGCTTTTAGTGCAGAAGACTTGTACTTTTTTTTAATGTAGTCCCAGATATTTGATTTTTTTCTTTTGCTATTGTAAGTGGTATCTGCTTATCAAATCTGTGTCCAATTTTTTGTTGCTACTATATACAAATACAGTTTTTTGGGTCAATTTTGCTAAATTTACTTATTACTTTTAGTAGACATTTTAAATTTCATAATTTTCTATCATAATCATCTCATCTGTGAATAATGGTATTTTTTCTTCTTATTTTGTAATCTTGATGTCTTTTAGTTCCTTTTAGTGCCTTATTACATTGACTACAATCTTCAGTACAATGCTGGATAGAAGTGATAAGAGGCTCCATGTTTGTAATCCTAGAAAAAACAAACAAACCAGTATTTCACTAGTAAGCATGATGTTGACTGTAGAGTTTTCAAACACTTTTTTTTAGGTTGGTTAAATTTCCTTATATTCTTAGTTTTCTGTGGCTTTAGAAAAACCATAATTAGAGATTAAATTTTGTCAAGTGCTTTTCTTTTTAAATTATTGAGATTATTGTATGACTATTGTGCTATTGTGATAAATTATACCATGAAATAAACATTCGTTTCTGAAATAAACCCCACTTATTCCTCCCTTTAATTATATCAGTTTTGGGTTATGAGTTATTAGCTTTTTATATATATTGCTGGATTTGATTTGCTAACATATTTTGCCCCACTACAATTAGTTAATTTTCCAATTGACAAATAAAAATTATGTATATTTATTGTATATAGCATAATGTTTTGAATACATATATATTGTGTGTAATGGCTAAATTAAAATAACTTATGCTTTACCTCACATGCTTATTTTTGTGATGAGAACACTTAAAAATCTTCTTGCTTAGTGATTTTTACAAATACAATACATTGTTATCAACTGTAGCTACTATGTTGTATCACAGAGCTCCTTTGCTTATTGATTTTCTAATATTTTATTAAGGGCTTTGAGTATATGTTTATGAGGGATATTGGTTTGTAGTTTTAATGCCTTTCTCAGCTTTTGGCATTAGGGTTATGATGGTCCCATAAAATGAATCCTCCCTCCTATTCTATTTTGGGTAGAGTTGAGAGTGATTGGGATAACCTTTTCACTAAAGGGAGAAATTCACCAATGGAGACATCTGTTCCTGAAGATCTTAAGTACTGAGCTCTGTTTTTCAGTAGATATAGAGCTGTTCAGAGCCTCCATTGTCTTAAATATTTCTATAAGCATTACTGTATCTTTCTATGGTGTCACAAAGAAGAAATGCACTTTCTATAAGTGGAACTATGTCTTGTAGAAGTTTATTTTATCTAACTTGTCAAATTTATTGGCATAAGGTTGCTTATAATATCCTTTTATTATCCTTTTACTGTCCATAGTGTGATATCATGTTTTTTATTCTTGAAGTCTATTATTTCTGTTTTCTCTTTTTGTTCATAATTAGTCTTGCTGGGGGGGTTCCCAAATTTATTAATAATTTCACAGAAAATATTGATTCTATTTAAAAAAATTTTTTTCTGTGTGTTTTTCTCTTTCATTGGTTCATATTTTTATTTTTACTGCTATTTAGTCTTATTTATTTTGGGTTTAACTTACTCTTGCTATCTTATGAAGATAGAATTAGATGACTAATTTTTAAACTTTTTTAACATCTAAAAGTGCAAAATTTTCTTTGAAGTTTTTTTTTTACTGCATCTCACAAATTTTGATATGCTGTGTCTTGCTTATCATTTACTAAGAAATTTTCTTTTCTAATATTTTATTTTAGAGATGTGGGTACAATTCAGGGCTAGGGAGACAAGCAGTCATCCTACAGGTAAAGTCTGGGCCTCCCTTCGGTTCCCACTTCTCCTGGTTTGAGATCAGGTACCCTTATTGATGTTATGTGCCCCCTCCCCCAGCAGTATCCCACTACTGCCAATCCTTTCTTGTAGTATAAATAAATATAAATAAGTATAAATGTTCAGGGTCCACTTGTGAGTGAGAACATATGGTACACTGTACTTTGTTTCTGTGATAGATCACTGAGTATTATAGACTCTAAATGCATCCAAGTTGCTGCGAAGCCCATATGTTGGTCCTTCTTTATGGCTGTATAATATTCCCTAGTGTATATGTACCACATTCTTTTTATTCAGTAGAGTTCTGATGGGCATTGTGGTTGGTTCCATGTTTTAGTTATTGTGAATAGTGCTGCAATAAACGTGTGCTTAGGTATCTTTTTTGTAGAATGATTTGAGTTCCTCCGGGTGTATTTTGTAGAATGATTTGAGTTCCTCTGGGTGTAAGGGGATTGCTGGGTCAAATGGAAGGTCAATTACTAGTTCTTTTAGAAATAATCACAATGTTTTCCATAGAGATTGAACTAGTTTGCATTACCACCAGCAGTGTAGAAGTGTTCCCTTTTCTCCCATCCTGACCAGCACCTGTTGTTTTTTGTTTTGTTAATGATGGCCATTCTTACTGGGGTTAGGTGGTATCTCAATGTGGTTTGTTTTGCATTTCTCTGATGATTAGTGAGGCTGAGGTTTTTTTCATGTGTCTGTTGGCTGCCCCCTGTGTCTTCTTTTGAGAAGTGTCTATTCATGTCTTTTGCCCACTTTTTAATGGTGCTGTTTGTTGTTTTCCAGAGCATTTGAGTTACTTGTAGATCCTGGATGTTAGGCCTTTATCAGAAGTACAATTGGCAAATATTTTTTCTCATTCTGTGGGCTGTCTCCCTGCTCTCTTGATGGTTTCTTTTGCTTTGCAGAAGTTTTTCAGTTTTATGAGGTCCCTCTTATCTCTTATGGCATGAATACCTGGGGTTTTAATCAGGTATTGGTTGCCTATTCTGATTTCTGTAAGGGTGTGTCTTGTGTTTTCTAAGATTCTTGTAGTTTGAGGTTTTACGTTTAGGTCTTTGATCCATGTAGAGTTGATATTTTTTGTATGGTGATAGGTAGGGGTCCTGATTCAATCTTCTGCATGTGGTCAATCATTTTCCCAGTACCGTCTACTAAATAGGTTCCCCTCTCCCCAGTGGTTGTTAGTGGAGGCTTTGTCAAAGATGAGTTCATTGAGGAATTGAGGTTTTGCTTCCAGAATCTCTATCCTGTTCCATTAGTCTATGTGCCTGTTCTTGTACCAATACCAGGCTGTTTTGATTATTGTAGCTGTATAGTAAAGTTTAAAGTCTGGAAGTGTGATACCTCCCGCTTTGTTCATTTTTAAAAATTTATTTATCTATTATAAAGATGTGGGGTACAATTCAGGGTTAGGTATACAAACATTGATCATGCAGATACCCTTGTTGATGAGGCATGCCCCTCCCTCCCCTAGCAGTTTCCCCCAACTGCCAGTCCCACCCCCCTTCCCCTGACAGTTTTCCACTCCTGCCAATCACTTTCTTATAGCATCATAATTGTTCAAGGTCACCTTATGAGTGAGGACATATGGAACTCAGTTCTTTGTTTCTGTGATAGAGCACTGAGTATGATCGACTCCTAATCAATCCAAGTTGCTGCAAAGTCCATATGTTTGTCCTTCTTGATGGCTGCATAATATCCCATTGTGTATATGTACCACATTTTTTTAATCCAGTCCAGCTTCACTGGGCAGCATGGTTGGTTCCATGTTTTTGCTATTGTAAATAGAGCTGCAACAAACACGTGTGCAGGGATCTTTTTTGTGGAGTGATTTGAGTTTTGCTAAGGATTATTTTGGCTATTCATGGTCATTAATGTTCCCATATGAATTTCTGTATTGTCATGTCCAGCTCTGAGAAGAATTATGTTGGTAATTTAACAGATATTGCATTGAATCTGTAGATTGCCTTTGGTAGAATGGACATCTTAACAATATTGATGCCTCCTACCCATGATCATGGAATATTTTTCCATTTGCTTGTGTCTTCTTGAATTTCTTTGAGCAGTGTTTTGTAGTTTTCATTGTAAAGGTCTTTCACTTCTCTAGTTAGGAAGATACCAAGGTATTTCATTTTTTTTGTGGCTATTTTGAGTGGGATTGTGCTTTTTATTTGGTTCTCTACCTGTTTGTTGTTGTGTATAAGAATGTGACTGTCTTTTGCACATTTATTTTGTACTCTGAGACTTTGCCAAGGTCCTCTATCAATGAAAGGGGGTTTTGACAGATTCGCTTGGATTTTCGAGGTATAGGATCATATATCATCAGCAAAGAGAAATAACTTAGCTTTTTCTTTTCTTATTTGAATACCCCAATTTCCTTCTCTTGTCTAATTGCTCTAGCTAGGACTTCCAACACAATGTTGAACAAGGATGGTGAGAGTGGGCATCCTTGTCTTGTTCTGGTTTTCAGGGAAAATGCTTCCAGTTTCTGTCCATTTAGCAATTTCTAAAATATTTTATTTTTTTTTCTTTGAGTTGGAGTCTCACTCCTTTGCTCAGGCTGGAGTGCAGTGGCACCTATGCTCATAGCTACCCCAGCTATCGATCTGCTGGGCTCTGGCAATCCTTCCGCCTTAGCCTTATAAGTAGCCGGAACTATAGACGTGTGCTACCATGCCCGGCTATTGTTTTATTTTATTGTAGAGACGAGGTCTCATCAATTTGCCCGAGCCGGTCTCAAGCATGCGGGCTCAGGCAATCCACTCGCCTCGGCCTTCCAAAGTGCTGGGAGTACAGGCTGAGCCACCAAGCTCGGCCTATATTTTCCAATTTATCTTATGATTTTATCTTTGTACTATGGTTCATTGAGAAATGTACTATTTAATTTCCAAATATTTGTACATTTTCTAGATGTCTTAATTGTTATTGATTTTTAATTTAATATTCTATGGTCAGAGAGTATATTTTGTATGATTTAGCATTTTAAAAATTTGTTAAAGTTTGTTTTTAGTGGGGATATGAGCTACCTTGGTGAATGTTCCACGTGTACGTGAAAGCATGTATATTCTGTAGTTGTTGGGTAGTATTCTATAAATATCAATTAGGCTAAAATGTTTGCTAGCTTGTCTAGTCTTCTCATTTTTCTGATGTTTATCCTACTTGTTCTGTTAATTACTAAGAGCAAAGTGCTAAAGCTCACAGTTCTCGTTGTGGGACTCATTTCCTCCTCCTTTAATAATGTCAGTCTTTCTTTTATTTGCTCTGAAGGCTTTTATTAAATGTCTGTACATTTGGTATTATTGCAGAATTGGTGTATGCGGCCTTATGGGATATATTTTGCCTATTGCTTTCTTTTATCTTATTTTTATTGCTCTTCTTTTCTCCCAATTTTCTCACTTACATTGGTTTTTCATTGTCTCTGTTGGTTTTCAACTAACTTAAATTATTTTGGGAACAGAGCAGGCCATAAATAAATGAAAATAAATAATGCTGCCTTTTTTCTTAAACGTAGTTTCGTATGTTGGGAAATTTTAAATACCTATCTTTAAAATATAAAGGATAAACATGAAAATTTCTCTCTAACAGAAAAATGATTATTTCTTCACAGGAGATAAAGATCAATTTTACAACAATATTCACAAAAATGATGTTAAAGTCATTTCTGATCTTCAGCAAAATTTAAATGCCAGAGGAATCTATCTAACAGATGATAAAATACAGCAGAGTTTGGATAATACTAATCCTAATGGTGAGTAATTATTTTACTTTATTTTTTTATTTTTTATTTTTATTTTTTGAGTTGGAGTTTCACTCTGTTGCCCAGACTGGAGTACAGCGGCTGCTCCCGGCCACTGCAGCCTCGACTTGCTGGGCTCCAGCGATCCTTCTGCCTCAGCCTTCCAAGTAGCCGGAATTACAGGCACACGCTACCATGCCTGGCTGATTTTTTGATTTATTGTAGAGATGAGGTCTCGCCAAGTTGCCCAGGCGGGTCTTGAACCCGCGGGCTCAGGCAATACACTCGCCTCAGCCTCCCAAAGTGCGGGATTACAGGCTGAGCCACCGAGCCCGGCTTATTTACTTTAAACTAACAAAGTTTGAGTATTTCAGAAGAAGTTTCACTCTCCATGCCCAAGGAAACACAACTAATATATGTCTCTGTATCTATATTTTAAAACAAAATTCAAAACTAGGTTTTCTTTTTTTTTTTTTTAATTGATGGGCTTGTATTGAAGGAATTAATCTTCAAAGTTATATCTCAGGCAGCTTTTGTTTTGGATCTAATCTGCATATTGCATATAGCACAAGATAGTTGTCATTCCATCATTTTATTTTTGTGTTTATAGCTCTGGTTTTTTTGTGTGCAAGAATTGAATATCTACATTCTTTCTTTTTTTTTAAAGCCAAAGTGGTACATTTTAAGGATTTTATCAGAGAGAATTGGCCAGCCCTGATGAATTTAATGAGTCCCAAAGTAAGTATGTAATTTGAAATGAATATGAACACAAACTTTAAGTCTCTAAACTGCTGTGTGTAGGTGCATGTTGTGTGTGCAAGCATGCACTTGTCCAGATGTAACTTTTAACAGAACTTTATTAATCCTCCTTTTTCATTTTCTCATTTAAACAATGTATATATATGTGTGTATATATATATATATACATATATTTAAATTTAATTTAAAGTTGTGAGATACAAGTCATACTTGCAGGCATAAGTGGATTAGGTACAGGTGAAATTTGGGGTCTCCCATTGGATCTCACTTCACCTAGCTTGGGATTTGTCACCCTTATTTTATTTTTTACATGTTCTGACCTATTTTTAAAATTTTATTTACTTATTTAAATTATAAACATGTGGGGTACAATTCAGGGTTAGGTATACAAACATTGATTATGCAGGTACTCTTGCTGATGAGATATGCCCTCCCTCCCCTAGCAGTTTCCCTCAACTGCCAACCCAGTCCCTCTCCCCTCATGGTTTCCAATTACTGTCAAATGCTTTCTTATAGTATTATAATTGTTCAAGATCCGCTTATGAGTGAGAACATATAGTACTCTGTTCTTTGTCTCTGTGATAGATCACTGAATATGATCAACTCCAAATCCATCCAAGTTGCTGTGAAGTCCATATATTTGTCCTTCTTTATGGCTGCATAATATTCCATTGTGTATATATATCACATTTTCTTTATCCAATCCAGCTTCGATGGGCAACATGGTTGGTTCCATATTTTTGCTGTTGTGAATAGAGCTGCAACAAACATACATGTGGAGGCATCTTTTTTGTAGAATGATTTGAGCTCCTCCGGGTATATTCCCAATAGGGGAATTGCTGGATCATATGGAAGGTCAATTTTTAGTTCTTTTGGAAATTGCCACACTGTCTTCCAAAGAGGTTGCGCTAGTTTGCATTCCCACCAGCAGTGTTGAAGCATTCCTTTTTCTCCACATTCTCGCCAGCATCTGTTGTTTGTTTTATTAGTGATGGGCATTCCTACTGGGGTTAGGTGGTATCTCGATGTGGTTTTGATTTGCATTTCTCTGATGATGAGTGAGGCTGAGCACTTTTCCACCGGTCTGTTGGCTGCCTGTATATCTTCCTTTGAGAAGTGTCTATTCATGTTTTTTGCCCACTTTTTAAAGGGGCTGTGTTTTTTTCTTTTGGCGCGTTTGAGCTCCTTGTAGATCCTAGATGTTAGGCCTTTGTCAGATATACAGTTGGCAAAATTTTTTTCCCATTCTGTGTGCTGTCTCCCTACTCTCTTGATGATTTCCTTTGCTTGGACACCCTTATTGGTGTTATGTGTCCCTCTCTCCCCTGGCAGTGTCCTGCTACTGCCAATTCCTTTTTTGTAGTATTATGATAGGTGTTCGGGGTCCACTTATGAGTGAGAACATGTGGTATTCAGTTGTTTGTTTCTGTGGTAGGTCACTGAGTATTACAGACTCTAAATCCATCCAAGTTGCTGTGAAGTCCATAATTTTGTCCTTCTGTATGGCTGTGTGATATTTCATCGTGTATATGTACCATTTAAAAAAATCCAGTTCACTTTCGATGGACAGCATGGTTGGTTCCATGTTTTTGCTATTATGAATAGTTCTGCAATAAACATGCCTGCACAGCTATCTCTTTTGTTGTAGAATGATTTGAGTTCCCCTGGGTATATTCCCAGGAGGGGGATTACTGGGTCATATGGAAGGTCAATTTCTAGTTCTTTTAGGAATTACCACACTGTTTTTCATAGAGATTGTACTGGTTTACATTCCCACCAAACGTTGAAGGCATTTATCAGATACACAGTTGGCAAATATTTTTTCACATTCCCACTCTCTTGATGGTTGCTTTTGCTTTGCAGAAGTTTTTCAATTTGATGAGTTCCTACTTGTCTATCTTGTCTCTTATAGCATGGGCATCTGGGGTTTAGATCAGGAGTTGGTTGCCTATAAGAATCATAGAAAATGCAGGAGACACTCTTATGGACATTTATATTTTTAAAACCCTAGATTTTTAGATTTACGAACACAAATTTTTCATAATATCCTTACATTGATTTTAAAAGCTTGGTTGTCTCTGTGTTTCTTTCTTTTCGTGTATTCTGTTAAGTTGCATTCTTTCTTTTTTTCCTTATAAATTTGGTTAGAGATTTATCTATCTTATCAGAGTAATCTGGTTTTGGTTTCTTTAATCACCTTTAGTGGTTTTGTTGTCTTCTGTTCTTATCTTATTTATTTTTTCTTATTTTTAGGATTTACTCCTTGTTCTTTGTCAGAATCTTTAGCTAAATGCTTGATTCAGCTTTTTTTTCAGTCTGACATTGGAACAACCTAGGAACACAAGTATCGAAATTGAGAATTGGAGTCTTAAGACTAGGGCTTTAAAATGGGTCTTAAAATAAGTGTATTTTCTCTAAATCTGTAATTTTAATGCAATTTCAACTAATATCCCAGGAAAATTTTGGTTGAAATCTTGACAAAATAATTATTACATTTATTTGAAAGACTGTAGGTCTATGAATGACTAAGACCATTTTGAAAAACAATAATGATGGTGAACTTGCCTTGTCAGATATAAGGACATAAAAATGCCATTGTGTTAATAACAGTGTTACAAGTAGACCAGTGCATCACAGTATGGGTCCTGCAGAGATTCATGTGTGAGAACTTGGCACATGATAGAGCTGATATCAGTCAGTAGAGGGTAAAGATGAGTTATTTAGTATATTATCTGGGAAATTTTCTCACTATGTGGAGGAAAATAAAATTGAATCCCTTCTTCATATCATACAAAAAATAATCTTCAGATAAATTAAATAGATGTTAAAGTGGATCTGAAAGGTAAAACTATAAAACTGATGGAGAAAATTATTGGAGAAAATATTATGCTTTGTGGTTGTGAAGAATTTCTTAAATAAAGCTTCCAAATTCACTATCATTGGGTAAAAGGGATTTGATTATATCAGAATTAATGATTTCTGTTCAATGAAGGACTCTTAAAAATGATTACATATGTAAGAGAATAAAAGAAGATAATTGCAGTTTTTAGAGCTAACGGAGTGTAAATATTCCAAATATATAAGGAAATTCTACAAATCAGCAATAAAAAGATAAAAACCCATTGGAAAAATGAGTAGGATATGTAAGGCAGTAAACAGAAGAAGAAACACAAATGGTTAATATGTATATAAGAGCATTAGGAATACTCATGAATAGCTTGTAGGTATATAAAATAGTATTCTGGATAGTATTCTCGCAGTACTTCGTGAAATTAAGTATGCAGTTTCTGTGACCCAGTAATTTGATTTTTAAGTAAATAGCCCAGAGAAAGTTTCTTATAGAGGAGTATACAAGGATGCTCATTGCAACATTGTTTAAGGGAGAAATAAAAGAAAGTAATCTAGGCGTCCATCACTGGAGGAATGGTTAAATAAAATATGGTCTGTTCATATAGTAAATCAGAAACAAAAACCTAGATTTGCACTTGCACAATAGGTATATTTCAATAATAGACGGCTCGGCGAAGAAAGAGGAAATATAAACTTATAGCACAAAATGCTTTATATAAATTAATTTTATGCTGATGCACACGAGACAACACTATTTTCTTCAGGTAAACACATAAATCTAAATAGACAGATGAGGTAGATTGAATAGTAGTATGCTAATTACACTGGGGTTGGTGCTTAGGAGGGTAGTGACAGATCGAGACATAGGAATTAAAGGAGAAAAATAACAAAGTAAAGTGAAATGAGCAGAGGCCTTTTGCAGATTAGTAATGAGAATCCACCATGAATTGAGGCTTATGATCAAACCAATTCTGTACATTAGAAATTTTTAATAGTAAGAAAAAGTTAAATGACAAGTTGTATAAAATTAAGCAGAATGCATCTATTTACACACAGAGAGAAAGGCAAAAAAACTGAGATTTAAATGACAACATTAATGAGCTTGACTTAAGAAACATATGGTATTGACCTCCCATATGACCCTGCAATCCCCCTACTAGGAATATACCCTGAAGAACTCAAATCACTCTATAAAAGAGATACCTGCACACGTATGTTTATCGCAGCATTGTTCACAATAGCAAGAACCTGGAAACAACCATGCTGCCCATCAAAAGAGGACTAGATTAAAAAAATGTGGTACATATACACGATGGAATACTACGCAGCCATAAAAAAGAACAAAATCATGAATTTCTCAGCAACCTGGATGGAACTAGAGTCTATAATACTGAGTGACCTCTCACAGAAACAAAGATCTGAATATCACGTGTTCTCACTCATATGGTCGACCTTGAACATCCAACGTAATACTATAAGAAAATGACTGACAGTGGTGGGAAACTATGGGGGTGGAAGGGGAAGGGAGATGGGATTAACGGTAGTAAATACCTGTCTGGGGACGGGGAGACACCTCTTATCAACAAGGGTGCCTGAACAGAGCATATTTGTATACCTAACCCTTAACTGTACCCCGCAATATCATTAAAAAATTGTTTAAAATAAAAAAAAAAGTTAAACAAAAATGAAAAAAAGAAACATATGGTATTTCATATTCCAAAAGCATTGAATACACATTCTTTTAATATGCCTATGAAGCTTTCACAAAACATATGACATATTTAAGTCAAAAAGAAAGATTCAATGAATTCTGAAAGTTGGAAGTTGTTTACCACATACTCCAATTACCATGTAGTAACATTAAAATTATTATTTAAAAACATGGAAAACATTTTGATGCCAAGATTAGCCACATGCTTTTCTAAAGAATCCTTTGTATAAAAAATAAAACCTGAAATTAAAAATTATTTGGATGAGAATGAGAGCACAACATTTCAACATATCATGTGTAACCCAAACAGTCTCACTGCAAATGTTATAGCTTTAAATGTTTTTATTAGTAAATGATAAACACAGAAAATTACTTACCTTATTTGTTCAGCTCATGAAGCTAAACAGCAATAAACACAAAACCCAGCAGAACAGTAGTAGTCAGGAGCTAATACAATTGAGAGTAGAAGTTACTGAAATAGGACACACACGCAAAAACAAATTATCCCCTTAACCAGAAATTGGGTCTTTAATAAGACTAATCACATAGAGAACTCTTTAGGAAGTATGATGGAAAAAGTAAAGATGACACAAATAAGACGATAGTCAAACTTGTGGACACAGAGGTTAAAAATATGTATGAATAATACTGAAGTTCATAAACATTGGTTTATTGACATCTCATCAGCAATGCTGTCTCTCTACACGTTTAGATAAGAAGAACAAGGGCTACTTTTTAAATTAAAGACATTAAAAAAGATTATGGCACCATATTCTTTGGGATTATTTTGCTGTTGTTCAGCTTTGTGAGTTGAACACTTAAGGCAAACTATTTCAGTGTTTCTAGATTTATCATTTAAACATGTAACCTCAAGATTTTGTGGCGCTTTCAGTTTAGAGAATATTTCAGAGAGGCAAAAACACTGAGTATTCTGAAAAATGAATACATTTACCTAAATCAGGCTGTTATATGCTTCTCTGTGTAGGCTAAGTATCATTGCATTTTGTCATCTATGTTTGTATCTGTGTATCTATCTATCTATTTCTTCCTATCTTTTGGCTAAGAACAGAAGACCTATCGAACATTGTTAATAGTGTCTGTGATGGGAAAGTTGAAGTTAAAGACCTTTTATTGCCAACGGACACATGAAGAAATGTTCAACCTCACTGATCATCAAGGAGATGCAAATCAAAACCACACTGAGATACCACCTAACCCCAGTCAGAATGGCAATTATCAACAACTCAAAAAATAACAGCTGCTGGAGAGGGTGTGGCGAAAAGGGAACACTTCTACACTGTTGGTGGGAGTGTAAACTGGTGCATCCTCTGTGGAAAGCAGTGTGGCGATTCCTAAAAGCTCTAAAAATCGACCTTCCATATGACCCCGCTATCCCCCTACTGGGATTATATCCTGAAGAACTCAAATCACTCTATCACAAAGATACCTGCACACGTATGTTTATTGCAGCATTGTTCACAATAGCAAGAACCTGGATGCAACCATGCTGCCCATCAATAGAAGACTGGATTAAAAAAATGTGGTACACGTACACGATGGAATACTACACAGCCATAAAAAAGAACAAAATCATGAATTTTGCAGCAACCTGGATGGAACTGAGTTCATAATACTGAGTGACCTCTCACAGAAACAAAGATCCGAGTATCACATGTTCTCACTCATATAATGGACCTTGAACATCCAATGTAATACTATAAGAAAATGATTGTTGGTAGTGGGAAACTATGGCGGGGGAGAGGGAGGTGGGATTAATGGTAGCAAATATCTGTCTGGGGATGGGGAAACACCTCTTATCAACAGGGTGCCTGAATGAAACGTATTTGTATACCTAACCATTAACTGTACTCCACAACATCATAATAAAAAATATTGATTACAAAAAAATAAAAAAATAAAGACCTTTTATTTACTTTGGAGAGCCTGGTGTCATCGAACTCTGCAATAGTTGGTGAATACTACAGTACTTCTCAGGTCTCCTCTTTAGAGTACACATGTTCACACAGGCTGAACTTTTTTTTAAAAAGGGATGGCAATACTGTATTTTAGAGAGTGTTATGGGACTCATATGTTCATGTACTGCTCACTGTGAATTGTTACAACCCTTTTGGAAAGTATGTGGGAGTATTCTTTATTTGGGCAAGACTAACAGAAACAAGCAATCCTGTTTTTCATGTTTTAAAACCAGATATTCATTTATTGGAGTCTAGTGGCCAAACAATAAGTATGAGTGTTGATAGATGGAGTGTTGATAGACAGGAGTGAGATTCAGCAAGTGACTTCTGGAATGGTCAGAAGGCATTCATCGCATGGTCCTCCTTACTTTGCACAAGGGACTTGTGGGGTGCACAGTTTGCGGCTTACCTGAGAAGGGACAGAGACAGCCTTTGTTTGCTACTTGCCCTAGCTGCCTGCAAGGATAGGACTGCAATTAGTTCTTGGTCTGTTTCTCTATTATTTTACATATAAGTAAGAAACTTTTGTCTCTCAATTTTGGAATGCCTCCATTCTTCATGTTAAACACATAAATCTCCTGTTGTTAATATTTGCTTAGCCAAGGAATATTAGATATATTGATTCAATATTTGAGCTCTGAAGTTGCATTATGCTTTTTCAATGTGGGACCTTTGGGATGTCTTTTAAAAAAATATTAATTATAATGGATGCATAAGGGTTGTACATATGTATGGGGTACATTTGATGTTTTGATACACATGCAGTATGTAATGATCAAATCAGAGTAATTGGGGTATCTATCATCTCAAGCTTTTATCATTTCTGGGATGTCTTTTTCTTTCTTGCATGTATTTATTTGGCTTAGTACATTCCAAAGAATCAGTAGACATTTCCCTAACTATGCAATACATGAATTTCAATTAAAATTAAATACCAATATAGGATAAAAACTACAAAAAGTGTGTGACTCTTTGCTAAGATTTTCTTCATTCTAATATATAAAATATTTTGGCTGAGTTCTTTAATTCAGGAATTTATTTGAAAATAGTACTTAAAAATAAAGGTATCTAATTATGAATATATTTATAGAAGCATTATGAAAATCTGAGCACAGTTTAGATGTTCAACAGTTATACAAATTATAGTCATCTCAAAAACTACCATTTGATCCATCAATCTTGATACTGGGTCTCTACCTCAGAAAAGCAATTATTATACCAAAAAGATTCTTGTACTCATATGTTTATTGCAGTACTAGTCACAAAAGCAAACACATGGAATCAATCTAAGTGCACATCAACGGATGATGGGATAAATAAAATGTTTACACACAATGGAATGCTTTTCATTAAATATCGTTCATAAAAAGAATGAAATGTCTTTTGCAGCAAAACATATGGAACTAGAGGCCATTATCTTAAGTGACACAACTCAGAAACAGAAAGTCAAATATCTCATGTGCTCACTTACAAGTGGGAGTTAAGCAATGTCGACACGTGGACATATAGTGTGGAATGATAGACACTACAGACTTAGAAAGGTGGGAGGGTGAGTGGAGTGGGTAGGTGATGATAAATTATAAATGGTGCATTGTACCTTACTCAGGTGATTGATATACTGAAAGCCTAGGCTCCACCACTATTCAATCTATTCGTGTAGCAAAATTACACTTATGCCTCTTAAATATTTACAAAAAAGACAACCATGCAGCCACTAGATATGAAAACTGTAATAACCTATAAAGTGTTTTAGAGGTAAAACACGCAAAAATATATAAACTATAATTTCATAATAGATATTCTTTAAAATATATATGCAAGGGAAACTTGAAAATGAACATGATTGCTATGTCTGAGTTATGGGGATTGTAGGTAAATTAAACTTTTATAATTATAATGCTACCTCGTTTTAACAAATACTTTCTAAAAAATCATGAAATAAGGGAGGGTGTATGACCATTTTAACAAACTTATTTTCTTTCTGTGGTCTGCGTTTGCTGTAAAGGGGAAGTGAAGAAAATATAATTACAAAAGTAAAGGATAAGGTGGGGAGTGATAGGTCATGTTTTTGTCACCTTACCAGGAGCAAACGTCTATGCTCTGATGTCCAGCACCAGGACATACAATATCTTATGTATCTAGAGTGACCATTTATAGGTTCCATTGGCCTCTGAGAGCTCCTTTTATTGGCTTTTGTCACTCTTTCTTGAAATCGGTCCCCATCATGATTTATTTTTAACTATTATATTTCTATTTAAAGGCATTCTTATTGGTATTTCATAAAGACTCCGTGTTGGTTTATCAGATGATTGTCAACTGGTTAATTTGAAGAATTTATCAGGGTATTTTTAAGTAGTTAGGACCCCCCCAAGGTCTACCCCAAAGGCCAAGGACATTTTGAAAGCCCGAGAATGACCACATCGCGGGTGTGAGTTGGAAATGGGACCATGGACCTCTCCACTTTTGAGTTGGTTAGGAGAAACTGGAAGAACCTTGGATACACTTTGTCTTTAGGGATTCTGCTTCTTTGTATCCTCTGTTCCTTTTTTTCTCTTTCTTTCTTTTCATTAAGCTCAGTGCTGTCTTCAGAGGGTAAACAGATTAATAATATAGTCCTTGTTCTAGAGGAGTGTGAAATCCAGACAGAAAGCTAGAAACCATGTGTAGAAAGCCTGAATCTGAGTTTACATACTCAGTTGTACAAGTATCCATTTAAAATTTTTAAAGATTTTGCTATAAAATATATTCAACATAACAGAAGAGTGTTTTGAACATATATTTGTAGTTCAAGGAATGATGATAAAAACGAACATCTATGTAACTCTTAACCCCCAGATTACGAAATAAACCATTTCAGTATCCTAAAAGTGTGTAAACCAGGCAACCCCCTCAGGTACCCTCCCACTCTGGGAGTTTTTCTGTCTTCTCAGTAAATCTGCTTCAACAACAACAACAACAACAACAACAGTGTGTAAACTATCCGTGACTCTATTTCCCTTATTTCCAAGCAGAGGAAGTCATTATGCCCACATTTGAGATAACAATTCCCTTCTATGTCTCTATGGTTTACTGTATATGTATATATATCTTGTCATTTTACTTGTTTTGTACTTTATATAAGTGGAATAATACTGTATGTAATTTTTGTAGTTTGCTTTTACTCAGCATTGTGAAATTTATCCAGACAAATGCGTGTAACTATGATTTGTTCATTTTTACTGTTGTATCATTTTCCATCATGTGAATAAACCACATTTTTGAAACCAGTTTTCCCTATTGTTGATGCACTTAGGGTAGATTTCAGTTTTTGGCTTTGAGTTATGAACAAGAATGCCTTGCATTTATCTCCTGGTATGTGTGTGCAAGAGCTTATATGAGCATACTGGTAGGAGAACCGCTGTGTCTCAGGTAATGTTCATGTTCTACTTTGCTGAGTAATGCCAAGCATTTAGAAGGTAGTGATGATGATTTATACTCCCATCAACCATCTGTAAGAACTTCTGAGGTTCCATGTAGTAACCAACATGTGGTATTGTTTGTTTTTGGTTTTCTTTTTTATTTTTTAAAAATTCTGATGGGATGATAAGGATATTTAGCTTGTTTTCTTATATTCCTTGACTATTAATGAGATCGAGCAGTGTTCATATGCTTAGCTATTTCAATTTCCAATAAAATGCCCAATCAGGACATTTTTTCTATGGAGAAATATCCAAAAAAGTCTTAAAATTTGATTATATCCAGTTTTTGTGCTTTTTTTTCTTTTTTTTAAAATCAATTATCAATATTTTTTATTATGGTTTTGTGGGGTACAGTTAAAGGTTAGGTATACAAATACGTTTCATTCAGGCACCCTGTTGATAAGAGGTGTTTCCCCGTCCCCAGACAGATATTTGCTACCGTTAATCCCACCTCCCTTCCCCCCGCATAGTTTCCCACTACTGTCAGTCATTTTCTTATACTATTACATTGGACGTTTGTGCTTTTTTTATGTTGTTGTTTTATCTAAGAAGCCATGGGCTAATTCAGGGTCATAAGATTTACACTTGTGTTTTCTAAGAGTTTTGTAGTTTTAACTCTTATACTTAGGCCTTCGATCCATTCTGAATTGGTTTTTGTATATGGCGTGAGGTGAGGAGTCCAACCTCATTTTTTTTTTTTTTTTTGTCATGTGGATATCCAGTTGTCCTAGAACAATTTGTTGAGAAAACTATACTGTCTCCTTTAAATTGGCTGGCATCCTTGTTTGGGTCAGCCATGGACTCACCACTGATCTCTTTGGAGTTCTCCCACATCCTTTTCTGGCCACACCCTTTGTTCCACAGCTGGATCAGGGCAGGGGTGGGGAACCTGGGACTCGGCACTCTCCAGGTCCCTCAGAAGTTTGTGCTTTCAGGATCTTTCCTCTGATCAGGATCAATCCCTGAGTAGTTGATCCACCAGCCACAGAGATCAGGTCTGCCGCTCCACACTGGGCAGGCCAGTGCACCTTCCTGCCCTGCCTTCAAGATGGTGGTGGTGTGTCTATCCTGTCCTCCTCCGTGGGTCTCCACCTCTGGATTTCCTCTGTAGCCCCCACTGTAAGTGCTCTGCCAAGCGCTGAAGTGGTGAGGCAAAACCTGGAGCCGGCAGTGTCTCCTGCTGCTGTGGTGAGACAGAGCCCGGGGTGTAGTCTCTCCCCACTGTTTCTTAACAGGAAAACTCTTGTCTGTTTAAAAAAAAGACGCTTGGCTTCGGTGACTTGGGAAGAGCCAGGGACCAAGCAGAGGAGCTGCAGCACTGGCTGTTGCACCAGGGCCCTGGCCACTTGCGCACGAGCCTCCACTTAATCGGTCTCTCCCAGCATTTTCCTTCCAGGAAGAGTTTTGTTGATTTAAAAAATAGTGGCGCTTGGCTTCTACATCCTGGGAATCCCTAAGGTCAAAGCCCAGCCACTGTGGCACCAGCCGCTGCACCAGGAGCGCCCTGGCCGCCAGCTCCCTAGCCCTCACTCAGTCAGTCACTCGTGCCCACTCGCTCACCAGCACGTACACAAGATTTTCCATGCGCTTACTCACTCTCACTGGGACTTGCATAGTCTGACTGGCTTGGCCGCCTTTTTGTATCCCTCCTTGATTTGCATTTTTAATATCTAATAATGTTAAGCATCTTCTCAGATGTTTATTAGCCATTCCTATATCTTCTTTGGTAAAATGTCTAATAAAACATTTTCACCATTAAAAAAAGAAAAAGAAAAGTGGTTGCCTATTTTTTTCCCAGCCTCGAATCCTTTTTTCTCTACCCTACGTAATACACGAGCCAAGCAGAGTAAAGCTCTTGTTGCAATGGGTCTATGACCCCACTGCACATTATCTAGAGGGCAGTGTAGCTGAATATCTCAAAATAAATACTACTAGGGTTTGCTACTGCTCTGTTAAGGTTACTAAGAGCTGAATTTCAAAAGTACAACCAAAAAGACAAAGGTGCAGCAGTAAACCAACGGAATTCAGAGAACAGCTAGAGAGACCTTCAAAATATGTGAAATAAGTATAAGGCAACACATTTCTATGCTTCAGTGAAGTACTAGATTGCTGACTCTGAACCCGTTCATAACCCAGCAGTTGCCTTGACATTGGTGGTTGCTGCCACAGAAGCAGAGACTTCATGTTGTTGGCTATTGTATCTCTAGCACCAGAAATAGGGCCTGGCATATGGTAGGCAACCAGCAAATATTTGATGAATTAAAAACAAAAATAATTTTCCTTTTTTCTCTTTCACACCAGTGAGCGAGGGCACAAACAGAATAAATGTGCTTGTCATATTTAGTCTCTTTCTTTTCTCAACTCTATGCTTATATACGGTGAAAATAAAATATCCAATTAGAAAAAAAATTCTAAGCAATTGCTAAATCCTTTAGCACTTTACTTCACAGTTTAAGAATTGGATATAGCTAGGACCTGTATCTCTCTCCTCAGGCTGCCGTTACAAAAAACAATACCATGGACTGAGTGGCTTCAACAGTAGAAACTTATTTTCATGATTCTGGAGTCTGGAAAGTCCAGATCATGGGACTGGCCAATTTGATGTCTATAAGTGCTCTTTTCCTGGCTTCTTTTTTTCTTTCTTTTTCTACATGATGTAACTTTATTTTATTTTATTTTTATAAATCAATATTTTTTATTATGATATTGTGGAGTACAGTTAAGGGTTAGGTATACAAATATGCTTCGTTCAGGCACCCTTGTTGATAAAAGTATCTCCCCATCCCCAGACAAATGTTTACTACCATTAGTTCCATTTTCCTTCCCCTCCCCCCCCATAGTTTCCCACCACTGTCAGTCATTTTCTTATGGTAATACATTGGATGGTCAAGGTCCACTATATGAGTGAGAACATGTGATACTCAGATCTTTGTTTCTGTGAGAGGTCACTCAGTATTATAGACTCTAGTTCCATCCAGTTGCTGCGAAATTCATGATTTTGTTCTTTTTTATGGCTGTGTAGTATTCCATTGTGTATAGGTACCACATTTTAAAAATCCAGTCCTCTTTTGATGGACAGCATGGTTGCTTCCAGGTTCTTGCTATTGTGAACAATGCTGCGATAACCATACGTGTGCAGGTATCTTTTTCATAGAGTTGGAGTTCTTCAGGGTATATTCCCAGTAGGGAGATTGCGGGGTCACATGGGAGGTCAATATTTAGAGCTTTTAGGAATCACCACACTGCTTTCCACAGAGGTTGCACTAGTTTACACTCCCACCAACAGTGTAGAAGTGTTCCCTTTTCGCCACACCCTCTCCAGCAACTGTTATTTTTTGAGTTATTGATAATTGCCATTCTGACTGGGGTTAGGTGGTATCTCAGTGTGGTTTTGATTTGCATCTCCCTGATGATTAGTGAGGTTGAACATTTCTTCATGAGTCCATTGGCTGCTCAGATGTCTTCCTTAGAGAAGTGTCTGTTCATTTCCTTTGCCCATTTTATAATGGGGTTGTTTGGTTTTTTCTTTTCAGCACGTTTGAGTTCCTTGTAGATCCAAGATGTTAAGCCTTTGTCAGACCTGGAGTTGGCAAATACTTTTTCCCAGTCTGTAGGCTGTCTCCTTGCTCTCTTGATGGTTTCTTTGGCTTTGCAGAAGCTTGTCAGTTTAATAAGGTCCCACTTGTCTATGTTATCTCTTATGGCCTATGGGTTTCGGGTTTTGTTCAGGTATTGGATGCCAGTTCCTATTTCCATAAGGGTATGTCCTTCATTTTCTAAGGTTCTTATGGTTTGAGGTTTTACATTTAGGTCTCTGATCCATTTGGAGTTAATTTTTGTGTATGGGGATAGATAGGGATCATGTTTCAATCTTCTGCATGTGGTCAGCCAGTTTTCCCAGCACCATTTATTGAATAGTTTCTCGTCTCCCCAGTGGTAAGTGGTGGAGGCTTTGTCAAAGACAAGTTGGTTGAAAAATTGAGGTTTTGCTTCTGGAATCTCAATTCTATTCCATTGATCTATATGCCTGTTCCTATACCAGTACAAAGCTGTTTTGATGATTGTAGCTTTATAGTAAAGTTTGAAGTCTGGTAATGGGATATCGCCTGCTTTGTTTTTTTTTTGCTGAGGACTTTTCTGGCTATTCTTGGTCATTTGTGTTTCCATATGAATTCCTGTGTTGTTTTTTCTAAGTCTCAGAAGAATGTTGCTGGCAATTTGATGGGTATTGCATTAAATCTGTAGATTGCCTTAGGTAAGATGGACATCTTCACAATGTTGATTCTTCCAATCCATGAGCATGGGATATTTTTCCACTTGTTTGTGTCATCTTTGATTTCTTTGAGCAGTGTTTTGTAGTTTTCATTGTAAAGGTCTTTCACATCTCTGGTTAGGAAGATGCCAAGGTATTTCACTTTTTTTTGTGGCTATTGTGAATGGAATTGTGCTTTTTATTTGGGTTTCTGTTTGTTTATTATTGGTGTAAAGAAATGCGATTGTCTTTTTCACTTTTATTTTATATCCTGAGACTTTGTCAAAGGCCTTTATCAGTGTAAGGAGCTTTTTGACAGATTCTCTTGGGTTTTCAAGGTACACAACCATGTCATCTTCAAAGAGAGATAATTTGACTTCCTCTTTTCCTATTTGGATACCCCTGATTGCCTTCTCTTCTCTGATTGCTCTAGCCAGGACTTCCAATACTATCTTGAACAGGAGGGGTAAGAGTGGGCATCCTTGTCTTATTCAAGTTTTCAGGGAAAATGATTCCAATTTTTGTCCATTTAGGAGTATGCTGGCTATTGGTTTCTAGTAGATGGCTTTTACTGTTTTTAGGTATGTTCCCCGTATGCCTAGATGTTTGAGGGTTTTTTTTATCAGGAAGGGGTGCTGGATTTTATCAAAAGCTTTTTCTGTATCTAATGATATAATCATGTGTTTTTTGTTTTGACATCTGTTGATGAATTTAATTACATTTATGGTTTTACGAATGTTGAACCAGCCTTGCTTCCCAGGGATGAAGCCTACTTGGTCATGATGGCTGATTTTTGAGATGTGTTGTTGAATCTGGTTTGCTAGGATCTTGTTGAGAATTTTAGCATCTATGTTCATCAAAGATATTGGCCTGTAGTTCTTTCTTTGTTGGGTCTTTACCTGGCTTGGGTATCAATGTGATGTTAGCTTCGTAAGATGATTTGGGGAGAGTTGGGGAGAATTCCATCTTTCTCAATCACCTGGAATACCTTCAGTAGGATTGGTATCAGCTCCTTCTTAAATGTCTTGTAGAATTCTGCTGGAATGCCATCTGGTCCAGGGCTTTTTTTTTGTAGGTAGTTTTCTTATTATGTAGTCAATTTCCTTGATTGTTATTGGCCTATTTAGGGTCTCAATTTCTTCTTGTTTCAACCTCGGCAGATTGTGTGATGACAGAAAGTCCTCCATTTCCTTAAGGTTTTCAAGTTTGTTTCCATACAAGTGTACATAGTAGTCTCTAATGATCTTTTGTATTTCCTCGGGGTCAGATGTGACTTCATCTTTTGTGTTTCTGATTGTGTTTATTTGGGTTTTTTCTCTCTTTTTCTTGGTCAGTCTAGCTAGGGGACCATCGATCTTGTTTATCCTTTCGAAGAACCAACCTTTTGTTTCATTGATTTTTTGGTATTATGTTTTTGTCTTCTATGTCCTGGATTTGGGCTTTTATTTTTGGTGATCTGGATTCTTCTGCCGAAATAAGGGTTTTTGTGATCTTGCTTTTCCAGCTTCCTTAGGTAGCTTGTTAGGCTGTTAATCTGTGATCCTTCCAGTTTCTTCATGTGCGTTTGTAGGGATATAAATTCCCCTCTTACTACAGCTTTCATGGCATGCCAGAGATTATGGTAAGGTGTTTCTTCATTTTCACTTGTTTCCAGGTATCTTTTGATCTCTGTTTTGATTTCATAATTGACCTGGGAGTTGTTTAGCATCATGCTGTTTAGCGTCCATGTCTTTGTGGGTTTTGGGGGGATCTTGTTGGTGTTAATGTTTATTTTTATTCCTCTGTGGTCTGAGAAGGTGTTTGGTAAAATTTTGGTCCTTTAAATTTGCTTATGCTTGATTTATGGGCCAATATGTGGTCAATCTTAGAGTATGTTCCATGTGGTGATGAGTAGAATGTGTATTCTGTGGTCTTTGGATGGAGTACTCTGTAGGTATCAATTAAGTCCATTTGGTCAAGAGTCATATTGAGGTTCCGGATCTCATTGCTGATTTTTGTCCTGATGATCTGTGTAGGGTTGTGATGGTGTTAGAGTCAATATCTTTCTTTAGTTTTCCTAGAAGCTGCTTTATAAAAGTTGGTGCTCATGTGTTTGGTGCATATATGTTTAGGATAGATATTTCTTGTTGATGGAGTGAACCTTTTATCATTATGTAGTGGCCCTCTGTATCTTTTTTAATTTTTGATAGCTTAAATGGTATTTTGTGTGAAATTAGGATTGCGACTCCTCCTTTCTTTTGTGTTCCATTCGCCTGAAAATTTGTTACCCATCCTCTTACTTTGAGTCTGTGCATGTCCTTTCTAGTGAGGTGGGTCTCTTGTAGGCAGTATATTGTTGCCTGTTGATATTTTATCCATTTTGCCACTCTATGTCTTTTCAGTGGTGTGTTTAGTCCATTCACATTCAGGCTAATTATTGAAATGTGAGAGTTCATCCCTATCATAGAGTTCTTATAGAGTTGTTGTTTTTCTACTTGGTTTTTTGTCTTTCTTTGGGTTTTGGGGTTGGTTCCTGTGTATTTTATTCTTTTTCCTGTACTCTTCTGAAGAACGTTGTTCTTTTTTCCTTTTCTTCTGTGTTTAGTACTTTCTTAAGTGTTTCATGTAGAGGTGGTCTGGTGGCAGTGTAAGTTCTTAGGGATTGGATATCTGGGAAAGATTTTAATTCTCCCTCGCTGATGAAGCTTAACTTGGCTGGGTAGGTTATTCTTGGTTGAAATTGTTTATCTTTTAGGACTTTGAAGATAGGGCTCCAAGCTCTCCTAGCCTGCAGGGTGTCTGTAGGTAAATCTGCTGATATTCTAATTGGTCTTCCCTGGTAGGTGATCTGGCCTTTTTCTCTTGCTGCCTTTAGGATTTTTTCTTTTATATCTACTTTGTTTAGGTGAATTATTATGTGTCTAGGAGTTGATCTTCTCATTTGTTGTCTTGCAGGGGTTCTCTGAATCTCTTGTGTTTGAATTTTTGCATCACTGATTAGATAAGGGAAGTTTTCTTGAATAATCTCATGGAAAGTTTGTTCCAGTGTGGAAGGCCAATTACTCTTAGGTTCAGTCTCTTGAAGTAATCGCTCATCTCTTGAAGGTTTTGTTCTGTCTTTTTGAGCTTGTTTTCTGTGTTTTTAAGAGTTTGGGTTAGTTCTTTATTTTGGTCCTCAAACTCTGAGATTCTTTCTTTTGGTTGGGTAATTCTGCTTTCCATGCTTATCATTTTGTTACTTATTTCATTCACGGCATTCTTTATTACTGTTTTCTCAGTTATCAGCTCCTTCCTAGTTTCTTCTTGTCTCTCCTCAGTTATTATTATTATTATTATTATTATTATTATTATTATTTGAGTTGGAGTCTCACTCTGTCACCCAGACTGGAGTGCAGTGACCGCTTGCTGGGCTCCCGTGATCCTTCCGCCTCAGCCTTCCAAGTAGCTGGAATTACAAGCGCATGCTACCATGCTGGGCTGATTTTTGATTTATTGTAGAGATAAGGTCTCGCCAAGTTGCCCAGGTGGGTCTCGAACCCACGGGCTCAGTCAGTTCACTCACCTCAGCCTCCCAAGGTGTGGGATTACAGGCTGAGCCATCCAGCTCCTCAATTCTTTTTAATCTCTCCATTAATGTCTTGATATCTAGGTTTGTAATTTGAGACCAGTCATTCTGGGGGCTCTTCATTGTTTGCATTCAGAAGTCAGTTTTCTCAGTGTCTGCCCTCCCAGGGGTCTGGGAGAGACCCATATTCTTCTTTTGGTTTTTCTTCATTTGTATAGATTTTTCTCTCTCTCCCCCTTTCCCTCCCCTTCTTTAATTCTTTTTTTCAGGGAAGGTGGGGTTGCTTTTGCTTCGTTTCTGGAATCTCTTGTTCTTCCTTATGAGGGTCCTCTGGCTTTGTTCACTTTTGAGGTTGGAGTGTGGGCTGTGGGCTATACTTTTTGCAGTTTTGAGGTTTAATTGAGGGGGAAGCTGTGATTCAGAATCTATATGCTGATTCTAGCATCCACCAACAGGTGTATGAGCACACTGTAGCCTATTTCCCACTGCCTTACAATCTGTCTGTGCAGTGGTATGTAGGTTTGGTCCCTGGACCAAAGGAGGTACAAAAGAGGAAAGTAATGGAGGAAGAGGGGGTCAATAGTAAGTTAGAAAGAGAGAAGAGTGAGAGGGAAAACAGACATACATACCAGCTAACAGTTGAAAAAGAGATACAAGGTCAGAGAGAAGTGAAAAAAACATACAAGCAAAATTCCCTAATGAATACTGGTAGCTACACAAAGACAGACCAATAAAATAATGAAACAGATAGTGTAAGTCAGAAAGCAAGCAAAAGTGAGCAAAACAAACAGTCAAAATGATAAAATCAAAAGTCAAAATAACCGATCAGACTGGCTCTGGAATCTTTCCTGAGTGTCTCAAGTGTCTTCAGCTCTGATCTCCAGCCTCTCCCCTTTGTTTTTGTTGCAGGCAGCTAGATTTACTTGCAGCTTGAGTTTTTTTTTTTTTTTTTTAGTCTACTGCCTGGGAGGTCTGCGAAACTTAGTTGCCTTTGTCCGATTCAGCATAGGGGAGTGGCTTTGACTCCTGTTTAGCAATGTTACCTTAGGAACTGAGGTGGAAGCTGCTGAGGTGGGCAGGGAAATGTAAATCTCTGCTTGGATAATGGCCGAGGTGGCAGCTTCACTTTTGTGGATCTTTCCTCTCCACTTGTCTGGATCCCTGGGTGGGGATCAGCTGCACAGCTGGGTGCTGGATCTGGGGTGCCACCAGCAGGATGGGGTGGAGGAGGGGATCGGGAGTTCCCTCCTCTGGAGCTGAGAGCCTCTGATTGGCACCTCCTTAAGATATGCTGTTCCCTTACACAAGCATGGGGTTGCGTGCTGAGTGCCTCAGCCAGGGTGGGCCCAGAGCTCCAGAGCTCCAAAGCTCCAAAGGGCAGGCGGTGAGTGGTGAGAGTGGCCCTGGGCCCCTCACAGGGTATTTCAGCCAGAAATGGGACTGGTATCTCTGAGGGGCGGGTGCCCAGAGCCTCCCTGGGTGACCGGTGGCTTGGTGCTGGGTACTGGGCAAGATGATGTAGCTAGGGAGGGAGCCGAGACCTGAGACTCCTGCACGGACAGGGGTCACATATAGTGGAGCAGCAATACCTGGTGGGACTGAGGGTCCCTGGGCCTCAGACTGGTGTGGCTGACGGTGGGCAGGGGGGTGGGGAAGAAAAGTAAGAGTCTTTTTGGGAACTCATGTTCGAAGAATCTCACAATTCCACCTATGCCGTAGCCATCTTACTGGAGCTTCTTCCTGGCTTCTTTTTTTTTTGAGTTGGAGTCTCACTCTGTCGCCCAGACTGGAGTGCAGTGGCCACTCCCAGCCATCGCAGCCTTGACCTGCTGGGCTCTGGCGATCCTTCCACCTCAGCCTTCCAAGTAGCCGGAATTACAGGCATGTGCTACCATGCCCGGCTGATTTTTTTATTTATTGTAGAGATGAGGTCTCGCTGCCCAGGCGGGTCTCGAACCCGCAGGCTCAGGCAATCCACTCACCTCAGCCTCCCAAAGGCGCGGGATTACAGGCTGAGCCACCGAGCCCGGCTCTTCCTGGCTTCTTAATGGCTGCCTTCTTGCTGTGTCTCACTTGATGCAGACAAGGAAAGAAATCTCTTTTTCTCACAATCCTATTGCATTAGGGCCCACTCTTACAGAGTCCTTTAACTTTGCTTGCCTTCTTAAGATGCTGTGTCTGAATGCAGTCACATTGGGGGTTGAGGCTTCAACACATGAATGTTGGGAGACATGATTAGGGCAGGAGCAGAACCATATCCAAATTGTCTTGCCTTGTAGATGCAAGAAGAGTTCGGCTGGACTTCTGCGTGAAGTAGATGAATTTTGAGGTGAGTCAGAAGAAATTATGAAAGGCACAATAAAAATGATCTAAATGCTTAACACAATAAATTATTTTTAAAGTCTTCTCTGTTATCATTTCTGTGACATATTAATCCTGCCATTATATCTATCTTTTTACTGATAATCTCTACAGAACTAAAGAGATATACCTTATAAACTAAATGGTATTCATTACTGTAGCCAGTTGTTACCTACATCTTATTTGAAAGGCCATGGTGTAATGCCTAAGTGACAAGCCCTGGATTCTTGGATATAATTTATTTCTCTACTGTTTTATTAGAAACATGGCATGGCAGATTATACATATAGGAGATATGACCACTGTGAACTAGTTCATAATTCAGACAGAAATAAAACAGCAGAGCAAATATTATATGCTTGCAGAATTATTTATACCAACTCATTTAGTGAACTGTTACAAAAACATCCACTTTCTGTGTTCTGTGTTTCTTGTTCCCAAAATTGAAGCATTCCCTTTCACCAGATAAAAAGTTCTGTTTCTGAATCCTCTTCTCATTTTGTGTGATTAGGTAACATTTATGTTTCTGGATTTTTTTTGTTTTGATTTGTTTTTGAGTTGGCCTCTCACTCTGTAACCCAGACTGGAGTGCAGTGGCATGCTCCTGGTCACCGCAGCCTTGACCTGCTGGACTCCAGTGATCCTTCTACCTCAGCCTTCCAAGTGGCCAGAACTCCAGGCATGCGCTACCATGCCTGGCTGATTTTCGATTTATTGTAGGGACGAGGTCTTGTCAAGTTGCTCAGGTGGCTCTCAAACCCATGGGCTCAGGCAATCCACTTGCCTTGGCTTCCCAAAGTGCTGGGATTACAGGCTGAGCCACTGAGCCCGTGGGTGGGTCTTCTGTTGTCTTTTTATCCTGCATTTGATGATGATGCTACCCACAGTTTCATTATTATTATTAAAATTTGATCTTTTACCATTTTTTTCTTTTTTAAAGGAAAGAAATTGAGTATGAAGACCTTGAAAATATTCTGAAAAACATAGGTGTAAGAAGACAGCTGAAGGAAAGCTCAGTGTTGATGAAAAGTTTGCCACTTGATGGTAAGCATTTCATGTACCAATGAGGTATTCATCTATTCAATAAAAGTTAATTGGTTACCATCAGGTACTAGATGTTATTTTAGGCTCTGAGTCACAAAGATAAATCAAAGTCCCAGTCCTAACAGAACTTCATTGTATAGATTGGCAGCACATATCAAAAGAAAATACTATACGAACCCAGAATTATACCCTACATCTTCAAAATACATTTTTTTAAAAAAGACAATTCTATCCGGGGTGGGGTGGGGGGCAAAAAAAAACCAGAATTTTTTTTTTGAGTCGGAGTCTCACTCTGTCGCCCAGACTGGAGTGCAGTGGCCGCTCCCGGCCACCGCAGCCTCGACCTGCTGGGCTCCGGCGATCCTTCCACCTCAGCTTTCTAAGCAGCTGGAACTACAGGTGTGTGCTACCATGCCTGGCTAATTTTTTTTTGGTTTATTGTAGAGATGAGGTCTCGCCAAGTTGCCCAGGTGGGTCTTGAGCCCTTGGGCTCAGGCAATCCACTCACCTCTGCCTCCCAAAGCGTGGGATTACAGACTGAGCCACCGAACCCAGCTAAAAACCAGAATTTATTAATCAAAAACTGTGTATTTATTGTTACATGTATAAATATCAGTCAACTTCAAAGTTCTTTCCATTTGATGCAATAGACCATTAGGACGCTTTTCCCACTGCTCACAACAGTTTTGAAACTTGTCAATTTTGATGCCTTTCAGTGCTTCTGAAATTTTTTGTTTTGCCTCTTCCACATCGGCAAAATGTTTCCCTTTAAGGACTTTTTTCATCCAGGGAAACCAAAAAAAGTTGCGCAGGGCAAGATCAGGCAAATAGAGAGGGTGGGGCATGGAGGTCATGCTCTTTTTGATCAAAAACTACTGAACATTCAGCACCGTGTGCGGAGGTGCATTGTCATGGTGGAAGAACTTGACACCTGTTTGCCACAACTAAGGACGTTTATTCAGCAAATTGTGGCACAACCTTCTCAAAACTTCCAGATAAAAATTTTGGTTAATCCTCTGATCTGGATTTACAAATTCTGAGTATACTACAGAAAGATAATTCTGTGTTTTTGGGGTTCCCCTCAAACGCTATGGTAAGTGCTATAATATTAATAACTATGTACGGTTATGAAAGTACAAGACTCTACAGCTGCGCAGGATGAATATTATTTCAAATGAGCCTGGAAAATTTGATAGCAAGCGATGGCAAGAACTCAAAAGAAAAGCATAAATAGGGCACAAAGGCATACCCAATCATGGCATGTTGGGGAAAAATTGTGAATCTCATGTTACTATAGTGTAGAGGGCATAGTGATATTCACAATATGTGGAGAAATATTTTATTAATTTGATTCAATATAATTAATAATTCAGGTATATTGTATATGTGAAATGATGATGGTGAGGATCAAACAAAATAATATATGCAAAAATATTTAAATGTTTAAAAAATACCTAAAATATGAAATTTTGAAACATACTAGCTATTAGGTTTGTTTAGATTTTTAATGAACAAATATTCAATTATGATTATTAAATAATTTATATTTTAAAGTGCTTTCACAGAGTCAGGAAATATGAAGATATATGACAGTCTTATTGCTCAAAATAAAACAAAGTTTTTGCACTCAAAAGCTTCATTATCTAGCTAAGTAAAACAGAGATATATATCTTGAGCATCTTAACAAACATTGCAAACTAAATATTTACTTTTATATTTGCTTTCTAAAATAGTAAAATGACATAAAAAATTAAAAATGCATAGCCCATAGTGAGTAAGAGAACAGTTTGGAACACAAGAGCTGATCAGGGATTTTAATTATATTTTTAAAAACGGAAAATGAATGGAAGTCCAAAGAAAGCTGAAAACTGAGTCTGAAAGGAGGGTAGTACATCAAGAAGAAAGTCACTCCACATCACAAAACCAACAGGATCAGGAAGTGGAGGGAAGGTCCAGATATCTCCAAAATCAGGAACGTGGGGTATGGTTAAAAATAGGATAATTGGTAACCCAGAAAAAGTATTTAAAAACAGCATTTCAATTTATAGATTCTCTTCCTCTCTCCACAGCTTACTCTCTGAAGATGTTAAACCAGAGAGACTCTGGGATATCAGACTCAACCAGTGTTGGTAATGAGTCCTCTATAAAACAAAATAAAATTGAAAACAGGGGATTATGTGAAAGTCAGCATATTGCATGGTTAGATCTTACAAGTCCACTTTGCCCATTTGTCTGCCTGGATGCTGACAAAGAAATCCAATATCCTCAGTTCAGGTACTGACATCGGTAACCTGCAACAAAATTATAGGGAGATACTGACATTGTGTTACTTTAACACAAACACCTCACTCTTTTTTTATTCTCTTGTAGCTTTTACTTTATTTTATTTTTTATTTTAAAAGTGTGGGGTACAATTCAGGGCTAGGCATACAAATTATGCAGGTACTCTTGATGAGGTGGGTGCCCCCCTTCCCCTGACAGTTTCCCACTACTGCAAATCCCACCCCGCCCTCCCCTGGCAGTTTCCCACTATTGCCAATCCCTTTCTTATAGTGTTATGATAATCGTTCAAGTTCTGCTTATGAGTGAGAACATATCGTACTCTCTTCTTTGTTTCTATGATAGATCACTAAGTATGATGGACTCTAAATCCATCCAAGTTGCTCCATATGTTTGTCTTCCTTTGTGGCTGCATAATATTCCATTACAAACACCTCACTCTTAATCGTAGACTCCAAGAAACATAAGATTTATAGGAAAGTTCTCTTACATGAAAGAAAGAGATAAGAACTAGCATAAAAGAAGAAACTTGGAGGAAATAGAGTCAACACAGAAAACAGGAATATAATCCAAAACAATTTTAATTATTATCTTCAAAAAATGAGAAAGGCCACAGTTATGAAACAAGAAAGGAGACTATGCAATAGGATAGGAGGCACTATGAAAAGGGAATATTTAAAAAACAGAAAAAAAGGAAATTTAGAAATTCAACGAAAGGGCTAGAATATGAGTTTGAATATTAGAACAAAAAACAGAGAAATGAAATATACGAGAGAAGAGATAAGGAAATCAATCCTAGAGTCCAACATCTGAAGAATAGAAGAGCTCCAAAAAGAGAGAACAAAGAAAATGGAGGAGAGAAAGTATGCTATTTTTTTAAAAATCCCCAGATCTGAAAAAAAAAAAAAATGCGATTCCAGATTAAAAGGGCTTACCAAGTAGTTAGAACAAGGAATGGAAAAGCATCAGATCAGAGTATGTTATCAAATATCAGAGCACCAACAGTACAGAGATTATAAAAACTCCCCCAAAGAAAAAGCAGTTCACATAGAAAAGTTTAGGAATATGGAGAGAGTAAGGGTTGTTAAACTACCCATTTGGTACCAGGCCAATGGGCGATGGGCTCAGTAGAAGTCCAAACCTCACCATCATACAAAGTACCTAATGTAACAAACCTACACATGTACCCCTTGAGAGAAAGAACAAAAGAAATGAAGAAAGAAAGAACGAGAGAGAGAGAGAGAGAGAGAAAGCTGGCTAGCTTAGGAATATGAGTGGTGTTGAGCTTTCAACAACTCTGAAAGCTAAAAGACAATTATATGATACCTTTAAAATGGTTTAAAAATTTGTTTCCAACCTGGATTTTATACCTAGCTAAATCATCAATCATGTTGAAAAATAATTACATATTCACACATATTTCAAAATAAAACACATCAGGAAAAAATTTCACATGAGAATACATTTTCTTAAGAGACCACTGGAAGATTGACTTCTGATATGACAGTGTGAAGAGCTTCACGGATATGTTCACCTGTGAAATTGGTAAAAATCATTTTTTAAAACAACTATTTAAAGGCTTTAGAAATGGACCTAAAGGCAAATAACAAATGAACAAACATCTATTCAAGAAAATCTACAAAAATTCTGTAAGAAAGGAAAGTCTGTGATACTTGAACCAAGACCACTTTCCTACTTCTCTCTCCTAGTTCAGTGAGACAGAGACTCCACTCCTGACTACTGCTGCCAGAAATACACTTCCTAGGCAAGGGGCTTTTTTATTGGAAAGAGCATTTCTCACCTGCCCCTTGACTATCTATTGCTGGCACCCCTTAGCCATCACTGCCTATGACCCCCAGCCCTCCCAGACCTAGTCAACTACAAACAGGCATTTTCCCAATTGTGTTGTATTTCAATGTATGACTGTTTCTCATTGTGGTGTATTTAATGTTATCAGGCATTTTTTTCTGTGATTTTTTACCCTTTTTTGGGGGGGTGCAGCATGCCTAGCTAATTATTTTATTTTTGTATAGGGATGAGGTCTCATTACAGTGTCTAGGCTGGTCTTGAACCACTAAGGTCAAGCAGCCCTCCTGTATCGGCCTCCCAAAATGCTAGGATGACAGCCTGTTTTTGGGGGTCCAGCCCCCCAAAAGAGATTTAGGGGTCCCTTGGAAGGTGTGTGGGTGTTGGCGTTTCTGTAGGGATAGATATTAAAAGAAAGAAAGAAGGAGGGATAGATATAAAGAGAAAGAAAGAAAGGTGGACATCTGTTCAATGGATTGACCAGAAGCTGTTTATTGGGGGTTTACAGCTTGTATTTATCCCAAATTTTACACAGGCAGTCTTACAAGTCTTCCACGTGAACACAAGCCAGGTGCAGGAGGGGCGCCCCCCCCACCCACCAGGTGTTTCCTCGGGCATGAGGAAAACGATCTCAATTAAATCACAAAACCTTTACATGGACACAAAGCCAGGTGAATGAGGGGCATCCCTCACCCACCAGGTGTTTCCTGGAGTAAGAGGAAGGGCAATCCCAATTAAATCATAAGACATTTACATGAACATAGAACCAGGTGGATGAGGGGTGTCCCCCACCCACCAGGTGTTTCCCCAAGCATGAGGAATGAGGATCCCAAAACTATCTCACTGTTCCTCATGCTTGGCTAATATTTCTCAAAAGCAGTACAACAATTCTAATATAATATTCTAATAATCAATAACTTTTAAAACCTATGCATATGCAACACCTAATAACCAACCTAAATCCCAATTCCTCTCTATTTTACGCTAATTCTGCCTACACTATAGAAACTCTTAATTATAGCCCAAACCAATTCCTAAGGAATGTGACTCAGTCAAAAGATCACGCTGGGCCATTTCTGAGAACAATTGATTACAATGTCTTAATGTGGCCCAGCCCAAAGTTTGTGCTGGGCCGTTTCTGGTAGCTCTAGATATTTATCTATATTATTAAGGTTAAAACAGCACTTTGTATGTATATACTAATTCTATAAATATACTATTAAATCTTAAAGGAAGCTTGTACCGCATTAAAGGCTCCCAAATGTGACCTGAGTTTGAATTATGTTAAGTTTAAAGCCGAAACCGCAGTCTGTGAGAAACGGGAACAATGGACTCCTAAATAAGCCATGCCTGTCGTACTCTCAGAACTTCATGCTTAGATCATCAAAGTCCCTGCTAGTGGGATGTGCCAAAACAGCAAAGAAGGGAAGAGGAAATGGGCCTTCAGCTCCTGAACTCATCCTAGCGGTCTCAGGGTCCGCAGCCTGCCTAAATCCCTAACGCTCAGGCAGGCCTCCACGGCCGGCTCCTAATACCCTTTAATTTTTCTTATTAAAAAGTCCTTTAGCAGCTAGACAACATATGAAGAATCACATACACTTTCTCATTATTTTTCTATTATTTCAGTTTTGTTTTGTTTTGATTTAATTTTTGAGTCAGAGTCTCACTCTGTCGCCTAGGCTGGAGTGCAGTGGCACACTCTTGGCCACCGCAGTCTCGACCTGCTGGGCTCAAGCAATCTCTCCGCGTCAGCCTTCCAAGTAGCTGGAACTGTAGACACCCACCACTATGCCCGGCTAACTTTACTTATGTATGTATGTATGTATGTATGTATGTATGTATGTATTGTAGAGATGTGGTCTTGCCTAGGTGTCCAGGTGGGTCTTGAACCTGTGGGCTCAGGCAGTTCTCTTATCTCCACCTCTCAAAGTGCTGGAATGGCAAGTGTGAGCCACCACATCTGGCTTATTTCAGTTTTTACATTTAATTATTTAACTCATCTGAAAACTGTTGACTCTGTAAATCCTCATATTTCAGAGTGATTTGATCAAAACCACTCCAGGAGTGTTCAGTAATTCCTCCTCATTAACTAAAATTTCTTTAATGTACAGTTACATTTGGGAGCTAATTAATTGTTACTGGGACAGGTTTCAATCTGACTTTTTGGCAGAGTAACATGATTTGGTTGTCATCTCTCTCTAAGTCACCAGAGTTGTCAAACTCTTTACTTTTTCTCCCTAACATAAGCTTCTCCCAGAAGTTTAATTAGGGAAACATGCTCTGTTCCTGCCTCCCACGTGACTTGCTGTAATAAGCTTCTTTGTGCTCACATCTTGATAGGGGTTGGGGGCCTGCGTTTTTCATTGTATGTCATCCTTATCTACTTCTTGTTTTTATTAAGGAGGGAAGGTTAATATCGCTGACCTCAGATGTGTCCTGCAAAACATGGGGTTCAGGCTTGAAGCAAAAGAAATCAAGGACCTGCAGACCCACCTGCCAGTTACTGGTGAGCATTGAAGATGCCGCTATACAATTAAATTAATGTGTCAAGAAACCAACCTGCTGGGCGCAATGGCTTAAGCCTGTGATTTCAGAACTTTGGGAGTCAGAGGCAAGAGGATTGCCTGAGTCTACGGGTTCAAGACCAGCCTAGGCAACATGGCGAGACCTTATCTCTACAATAAATCAAAAAATTAGCTGGGTATGGTGACACCTGCCTGTAGTTCTAACTGTTTGGGAGGCTGAGGTGAAAGTATCACCTGAGCCCAGCAGGTGGAGGCTGCAGTGGCCGTGAACATGCTACTACACTCCAGCCTTGGTGACAGAGTGAGGCTCTGACTCAAAAAAAAAAAAAAGAAACCAACTCTATTATAGAGGAGTTTAATATTACCCTTTCCATTGTGCTTTATCTAATTATTTTGATTGTCAATATGGTGACAAAGTTTAAATATATGAATTCTGGGCCAGGCGCAGTGGCTTACACCTGTCATCCTAGCACTTTGGGAGACTAAGGTAAGAGGATAGCCTGAGCCCAGGAGTTCAAGACCAGCATAGGCAGCATAGCAAGACCTCATCTCTACAAACAATCAAAAAAAAATTAGCCAGGCTTAGTGGCATGCATGTGTAGTCCCAGTTACTTGGGAGGCTCAGTCAGGAGGAGCACCAGAGCCCAGGATGTCGAGACTATGGTGAGGTGTGCTTGTACCACTGCACTCCAGCCTGGGCAACACAGTGAGACTCTGACTCAAAAAAATAAGAAGAAGAATTCTGATTTATTGATCTTGAGTTACGCCACCATGTTTGTAGAAGTGGCATCATGGTGAAACTTCACAAAAAGTAGTCTCCCGGTTAGAATACTTTTGGTTTATTCTCTTTCCTGCGACCTCCTTCCCTCTTGTCTTGGGGGAAGGTTGCAGCATCTCTCATTAGTGTGGTGCTGAGGTTACTGAAGTTACACGAAATCCTTCAGCCTCTGTATCCAGGAAAGGTACCTGATGAGTTCTGCCAGTTGACCAATGAGCTGAAGCAGGGAGAATAAACCTAAATGTACTTCATGTTTTGCATAGAAATGCAGAATCCACGTGGCCCTGGCGTCAGAGCTGTAATCTCGAAAAGAAGGAATTCCTCCCTTGTCTTTTCCTTGCAATGAATGCAAGAATATTGAAATCGCTCAGCTTGGGAAGTCAGAGGTGGAGACAGTCTAGGAAAGATGTAGTAGCCACGTTGTATCCATGTATCATGTGTTCCTGTTTCCGTGTACTCAGAATGACTTCTCTGTTTCACTCAGTGATGTCACCACTAAAAATCCTCCACTAGCAAAGGGGGAAGCAGGTGCAAACTAACAGAGAAATTGGAAGTCTTTCTCATTATTATTTTTATAGTGAGTTGAATATTTGACTCTAACACTTTTCTACATACAAAACACAAGTACTACAGAAGTTCTTCATAATTGCATGCAGGAGAATTTAGTATGTCATAAATACTTTGTAAAGACTTGACAGTCGGACTGGGTGTGGTGGCTCACACCTGTAACCTCAGCAATTTGGGAGGCGGAGGTGGGAGGATTGCTTGAGCCCAGGAATTTGAGACCAGCTGAGGCAGCATAATGAGACCACCTCCACCAAAAAAATAAATAAATAAATAAATAAATAAATAAGAAATTAGCCAGGTGTGATGGGGCACACCTGTAGCCCCAGCTACTCAGAATGCTGAAGTGAAAAGATTGCCTGAGCCCAGGAGGTGGAGACTGCAGTGAACCATGATCTTGCTACTGTACTCCAACCTGAGTGACAGAGTGAGACCTCACTTTAAAAAATAATGGAGCACTGTTTAACAGAAACATGGAACCAACCCTCAAAACTGGACTGGATTAAAAAAATGTGTGGTACATATACACAAAAGAATATTATGCAGCCATAAAGAAGAACAAAATTATGGACTTTGCAGCAATGTAAATTTAGAGTCTGTCATACTCAGTGATCTATCACAGAAACCAAGAACTGAGCACCATATGTTCTCACTCATAAGCAGACCCTGAACATTTACCATAATACTACAAGAAAGAGATCGGCAGTAGTCAGAACCTGCCGAAGGGGAGAGGGCACATAACATTAATAAGGGTACCTGATCGCAAACCAGGCAAAGTGGGGATCAAAGGGAGGCCCAAACTTTACAATGGTGACCAATTGCATACCCAATCCTGAACTGTAACCCACATCTTTAAAATGAAATATAGTTTTAAAGAAAGCAGATACTAAGGAAAAAGTAATAAATGGGGGCTAAACTAAGGGTATTCAAAGACATAGAGAATGGTATAACGGAACCGAAGACCCAGAAGGGGGCCACTGGGTGGGGGGATGAGAAATCTCCTGTCGGGTACAATGTGCACAGGTAGGGGTGGTGGGTACACTTAAAACCCAGACTTCCTCACCACTACATACCGCATCCATGTAAACAAAAACTATTTGTACCCTCTAAGGTTTTTTAAAAAAAGTATCTTATAGCCAAAAAAAGAGAAAGATTTGACCTTCAACTGTAGTATCCATAAGTTGGTTAATTTCTTTATGAGCCCCATAGTAGAAAAATTTAAAGATGAATTTGAGAAAAAGTGAAAGAAATTAGCTTATCAGGTGGTGTTAAATCATTATATGTATCTTGCTTAAATTTCTGTTTATTAATTTATGTCTGCCTAGTTGCGTAAAGCAACTGTGGAGGAAACAACTAAAGTTGTGCAATATGTCCAGTGATAAATGTTTTCTTTCCTCATGTTTTCTACTTAAACATGCCCTGTCTTCAATTATTAGAGTCAAACTTTCTCTTTTCCTAGGTTGTTAAAACTGTTCAATGAACTCTTTTTAAGATAAAAAAAAAAGACACTTTTATTCTGTGCACGATGACTGGTCTACTCTGAAAGCCGTGAGGAAAGACGTGTTGGGGGAAGAGACACCATGCGAGAGGTTGTTGATAAGGTGCAGGTGACGAGGGCCTCGCCTCAGAACCACCCGGATGACATGCAGGAAGCCTGACTTGATGTGGGGTGAAGGGGGGAGAGAGGCTGAAAGGGGGCCCTGAGGCTGATGGCTCGCACGGTTTCCAAAACCCAACATAGACAGGAAGGGGGCCAGAGAGGCAGCAGAATGAAGAGAAACATAAACTTTAGAGAGATCTAAAGTGGTGGAATGGAGGTGCTCACAGGACGCTCAGCATCACACAACTGAGGACGCATTCCCTAGTCATTAGTGTCACTAACTTTTAACCAAGACGTCTCCAACCTATGAGCACGACCACCAGGATTAGAACAGGGCCTCCATGTGTCCCTGTGAGTACAGGAATCCCAAAAGAATGGAAGGACACAATAAATGACTATTTGAAAGAGAAAGAATGGAATTAAAAAGCCGGGTAAAAGCTGGGCACAGTGACTCACGCCTGTCATCCCAGCACTTTGGGAGGTGGAGACAAGAGAATTGCCTGAACCCAGGAACTGGAGAGCAGCCTGGGCAACATAGTGAGATCTCGTCTCTACAATAAATTAAAAAAAACCAAAAAACAAAACAAAACGAAAACCAGGTGTGGTGCTGGGTGTCTGTAGTTCCAGCTACTTGGAAGGCTGAGGCAAAAAGGATCACCTGAGCTCAGCAGATGGAGGCTGAGGTGGCTCTGAACATGCCACTGCTCTCCAGCCTGGGTGACAGAGTGAGACTCCAACTCAAAAAATAAAAAAGGCAGAGTAAGGCAGAGGGGTAACCTAGATGGGGAAGAAAGAAAAAGGGTGGCAGGAAATGACACAAAATGTATCTAGAAGGACACAGACCCCAAAGCTGAGACAGTGCTGGATGAGTTGGGAGGACCTAGCCTGGGGAGAGGGAGGGAGAGTCTCTCCCTTCCTTCCAGAGACCTTGCTGAGCATAGTGGCTGACATCAGATGCAGAGTGCCAGAGGCTTGACAGCATGAGGTGGCTTTCTTCTTGACTGCACAGAGCCCCATGGGCTAGAAAGATCATCTCTTAGCAAGACAGGACTTCATTATTCAGGGATCACGGTCCCGAATTCTGAATACATTTCTTTCTTGTATTAACTCATTCAAGAAACATTTCCTGAGTGCCCATGATGCACCAGCACTGTATTAGTATTGCTGTATTTGCTGGGCAAATGCTTATACCATCTCTGGTAATGTATGTACTAGAAACCAAGAATGGCGAGGAGTATAAAGGGGCAGAGACCTGGTGTCTGCCCTCAGAGGAGCTTACAGTCTAGGGGAAACCCAAGGGAACTAGGAAATTACTTATGGGGGCCAGGGTCTCCCGGGCTAAGTGACAAATACATACGGAAGTTGCATACAGCAGTGGCAAGCATACTGAGTCCTGCCAGTTATCATGTGTACCCTCTAACCCAGGTTGCTCAAACTTTTTAGTCTTGAAATTTCATCCTGCTGTTTTCTGAGTTCTATCTATTAATATTGATTGTATTAGAACCCAGGCTGGGCACAGTGGCTCACGCCTGTCATCCTAGCACTTTGGGAGGCTGAGATGGGAGGATCACTTAAGCCCAGGAGTTCAAGACCGGCCTGGGCAACAGCGAGACCTCGTCTCTACAAAAAATAAAACAAATAGCCAGGCGTGGTGGCACATGCCTATAGTTCCAGCTGAGGTAGAAGGATTGCCTGAGCCCAGGAGGTTGAGGCTGTGGTGAGCTGTGATCATGCCACCGCACTCCAGCCTGGGCAACAGAGTGAGACCCCAATGCCAAAAAGGAAAGAAACGAAAACACATATTTTAACATATTAATTCATTTAAAAATAATAACTCCATTACATGCTGAATAAAAAAATATTTTTATGAAAAATAACTAATTTCCCCACACAAGACAAAAAAATTGAGTGAGAAGAGGAGCATGTTTTACATATTTATAAATCGCCATAATGTCTGGCTGAATTCTCATGTCTGTTTCTGCATTCAGTTTTTTAGGATATGTTGTTTTGGTTGAAATTCTTAAAGATAAGCCAGGCACGGTGGCTCACGCCTGTCATCCCAGCATTTTGGGAGGCCGAGGCGAGAGAA
Organism: Cephalopachus bancanus; assembly: GCA_027257055.1. Lineage (NCBI taxonomy): Eukaryota > Metazoa > Chordata > Mammalia > Primates > Tarsiidae > Cephalopachus > Cephalopachus bancanus. Next base: position 75,337 of record JAPVLO010000579.1, on the reverse strand, counting down.
CCGCCTGAGCCCAGGGACTTGAGACCAGCCTAGACAACTTGGTGAGACCTTGTATTTACAATAAATTGAAAAACTAGACAGATGTGGTGGTGCATGTCTATGGTTTCAGCTACTTGGAAGGCTGAGGCAGAAGGGTCACCTGAACCCAGCAGGCTGAGGCTGCAGTGGTCATGAGTGTGCCACTGCACTCCAGCCTGGGTGACAAGAGTGAGACTCTGACTCAAAAAAAAAAAAAAGGAATTACTTAAAGATAAACTGGCTTCCATAAATGTAAATAATTAGCAAAGAAAGTATTTTAATAACCTTTTTAGGTAATTGTTGATATTTTTCTTTACTAATGCCCCGGAACCCAAGTGGTAGCTTTTTAAAGCTGAGCTACAGTATGGAATCGGTGAACTTGTCACTCTTGAATACATTAACATCCACTGGTCTTACATTTTCATCCTTACCCAATCATGATTTTGTAACTTTATACTTTGGTCATTTAGAAAATAATGGTTCACTGAGTTATATAGATCTTTCCAATGTTGACACATTTCCATTGTTCCACATCAAAAAACTCACGTTTGTTAATATCACTACCAGTCTCATCAAGAGAGTGTTTAAGTATTGGGAAACTATCAAGTCACAGTGCAGATAGAAGGTCTCCAAAATTCAAATTTTTGTTTGAAAGCCTGAACTCAAACATTAAAACATCTACAGCCAATTTTGTTTTTTAACGTCAGGCTTACTTTGTTCATTTTCAAGAAAATGTCTCCCAGATACCTGACTCTGAAAAACAGTATTTTGTCCCCGAGCCATGTTCTCAAGTGAAAACAGTGGTCCACGAAAAAGCAGCTAGGTGGCTCACACCTCATACAATCACACACGTTCTTTTCTTGAGAAACCATTGCATCTTAGGATGCCACTGAACTACTTGATTGCGTACTTGGTTCATTACACAGAAAAGTTTCTCGAGTGCTAAGATTTAATAAAATCAGTCACCTTTGCTGCTTTGTCCAGGACAGTCTTAAGTGACACTGATGTTGTTTTCCTACACGCATGTACGTGGAGAACACGAGGGCTGGCACAGCTTGCTATCTCTGCCTTGGTGGGTGCAGGAGGCCAGAAGTGTTACCCCACATGGCCCCTGACCCTTGTGTGCAGATGTCAGAACAGTGAGCAGGGCCGAGGGCATTGGGTGACTCCTGCGTCCTCGGCCGCCGTTGAGAACCGCTGTGCTTATGCGGCTCAGCCTCCTGCTCAGTGCAAGAGAGCATGGACTGGAAGGAGGAGGATGGAGTCAACTTCAGACAAGACAAAACGTCATACCTGATAATGCTCTAGGGACTTTCAGCAGCTAATGGTTTATGGAGTAGAAAAGAAGTAATATTCATGTTCTCACTCAGAAGCGGACCTTGAACAATTGTCCCAATACTGTAAGAAAAGGATTGGCAGTAGTGGGAAACTGACGGGAGGGGCACACCTCATCAGCAAGGGTGCCTGTATAATGAACCTTTGTATACCTAACCCTGAACTGTACCCCACATCTTTAAAATAATAAATTAAAAAAAATTAAAAAGAAAAGAAGTGATATTAATTGAATAAATACATAATTAGAGTATAAATATTTCTTGTATTGCATGTTCCTGGGACTGAAAAAAATAACAAAAGTTCCAGAGTAGAGCACGAAAAGGACTGTAATCCCACATGCCATATTTTAATTTACGAATTTTATGTCATCTTTGATGTCTCAGTAGCTTCATCTCTGAGTCTAACTTCTGAGTGTTCTTGCAGAAGATGAAAAGGTATACCTGAATGTGTTGATGGATGCAGCAAAAGCTTTCACAGGTGAGTGAAAGTTTGTACAAGACATAAAATTGAGATCTTGGTGCCTTGAGGAGAATTCCCTTCTAAAGCAGTAGTTTACCCCCCGCCCCTCCCCTGCCAAAACCACTGGCAAGTTCATTCAGCTCTTCCCTATTCATTGATAATTTTGCCTTACTGACCACAGTTTGGATTATTAATGATTTAGAGAAAGTGTGGGCACTCTCAGAAAAGTATTACATTGCCCAGCACTTTGGCCAATAACTTATTCATTTTACCAGCATTCAAAGAACCAAAATACAGGGGAACCCAGTGAATCTCAGTGTGAAGGTTTCACATCAGGAAAGATGGTGGCTGTGAATAGTCGGTCCCATAACTCAAGCCATGTGCAGCAACAGAGGTATTTCTTGCATGTAAAATGGTGTAGATTCTCTATACCATCTGCCTTAGTCCATTTATGCTGCGATAGCAAAACACAGATTGGGTAATTAAATAAAAACAGGAACTTATTTTCCACAGTTCCGAAGGCTGGGGAATCCAAGATCAAGGCACGTTCTGTGTCTGGTGAGGGCTGTCCTCTGCTTCAAGGGGGTGCCTTGAACGCTGTGTCCTCACATGGTGGAAGGTGGACAGGGGGAAGACAAGGGAGGGATCCAATTGCTGTATGAAACCTCCCCTATAAGGGGGCCCTAATCCCATGCACGAGGGCAGAGCCCCCACCCTAACCACACCTAAAGCCCCACCTCCCAACACCATTGAGTGGGGAACTGAGTTTCAGCATGCACGTTGGAGAGGACACAAACATTCAACCATAGCAGCATCGGAAGTCACTGGGCGTTACACAAACCCCATCTCACTCCACGCCATGCTGCCCCATGCGCAGAAGAGGAGTGTCATCTTCTCTGAATTAAAGAGCCCTCAGATCCTGAGTTTCAAAGTAACTCAGTGGCCGTCAAGTCAGCCCATGGGCATCTCTGTAATCGCACAGCTCGGAGTAGTACTCTCCTGGGTTATATTGCTCATAATTGGAATAATTAAACCTCTTACTGCTGCCATCTGAAACTGCTCCCATCTATTCAAAGGAGAAAAGGTTGAATCTAGTAACCTAAATATATGTGCTGAGGACCATGGGCACTGAGCTCACAGAGAAGGAGCGGCTAGTGCTGTGGAAGGCTCCGCCAGTCTGTCGTGAGTGTCAGCATGCCGTCGTGGCGTTTGCTCAGGCGCTGGAGGACCGTGGGCTTCTGCGTGAGAACTGGGAGACACACGGGGCATTCTGGCATAAGGAGCCCTGTTCCTTCACTTGTGCTTTAGTTTGGAAATGAGAAACGTTCCATGCAAAGCCTCTCTTTCACATTCAGCCCGTGGGCCACCATACATCTTAACAGCTACTGAGCGAGACTGTCTTGCAGCCCCTGATGCGTCCCCCATCCTCTGTGCCTCCCCCGGTATCACCCCGGGCTCGCATGTCCAGAACGAATAGGAAAGCACCAAGTACAGGAGCCTGCAGGACTAAGTGCCCATCAGTGTCCATCTGGCCGGTCAGTGGCGCAACCAGGCAGCCCCTTGAAGGTCTGCCTCCTGGGCTCTCAACAGGCCCAGCCATGCAGAACCCAGAGGCACCCTGTGCCTCACCTGCACCTCCACAGGATGTAGATATCTCCCTCTCGCCACAGCTCCTGTCCCCAGCGTTCCCCCAGGCATTAACAAGACTGCCAGGGTGAGTGTCCTTGCGGCAGAAGCAGTTCGGGTAGCAAATGCCCAACACCCACTTGAGTCCTCCCCACAGACACCAAAGGCTGCGGCCCCTTGTCCTGTCTGACTCTGCCCCCAGACTGCTCTGTCAAGGGGCCAGGTGGGAGAACCACAGCCTTCTGAGGACCCGGGTTCTGAGAACACAGGAAGGAGGTGCCCATGGACTATGACAGAGTCTACTAAGACTCATGTCAGGTGCTGACATCCCTCCCACACTGCGGACACTCCTGCCTTGGAATGGAGCCCTTGGGAAAGACAGGGTGCACCAGGACAAGTTGGGTGGGGGGAGACCCCTGGGACAGACAGGGTGCGCTGGGACAGGCTGGGTGGATGAGGCCTTTGAGGCACTGGGACGAGCTGGGCAGAGGGAGATCCCTGGGGCAGACAGGGTGGCCAGGACGAGCTGGGTAGAGGGAGGTTCTCTGTTTTCTATCCCAGTTGAATTTCATCTCCATTTGTGGAAAGAGTTGGCTCAAGCAACAAATTTTTTTTTTTTTTACCTATTCCTGTAAATATTGTTTGTATTGCTGTCCAGGTCGATAACTATGCTTCACCTCACCCCTTCGGAGGGCCTACCAATTGAGATAGACATATGCTTGTAAGAACACCTTGTGGTCTCAGGGCATGGGCAGAGAGGAGAGGGACAGGTGAGGAGGTTCAAGAGCAATTAAAGGAGAGAAGAACAATAAGAAGACGGAGAGGAAAGTTCCATGTGCGTGTGTGTGTGGGTGCATGTTCCAACCAGGTAGACTGACTGTGTGGAGTGCCGTCCTTTCGTTATTGTTTGGTGGTGAAATAGACTAAATCTCCAGGTGTCGTGTGAGATGTCTTAGGGATTATCAGGTTTCTAAGCCTTCTCCTCCTGACTTGAACTTTAAAAAAAAATTTTTTTATTTGAGTTAGAGTTTCACTCTGTCGCCCAGACTGGAGTGCAGTGGCTGCTCCCGGCCACCGCAGCAGACTTGAACTTTACTATGACCTGCAGATGGAAAGGTATATAAGCAGAGATTGCTGGATGGCATGCAGCATCTCAAGGGTAAGAGTCACAAGGATAGCAGTCAACACTCTTGGGCTTGGCGTTTGCTTTTTAAGACTCACTGATTAAAATCCCACTTTCTGGCACCCTCCTGGCTTACTGAATGTATGCCTCCCCTAATTCAGGCCTTCTCTTCTCACCTAGTAAAGGACAGGGGTAACCAAGTCAGCCATTCACCTGTTGGTGTAACTCTCTTTGAGGAAGTCATCGCTACAGACACGTCACTGTAGCAAGTTTGAACTTCTGCCCTCATTTAAGTTGTTCTCTTCATCACAACTCATCAGATCTGATTCTTTTTTTTTTTATTGAAGTCTCACTCTGCCACCAAGGCTGGAGTGCAGTGGCACTGTCACAGCCACCGCAGCCTCGACCTGCTGGGCTCAGGCGATCCTTCTACTTCAGCCTTCCAAATAGCTGGAACTATAGGTGTGTACCACCACGCCAGGCTAATTCTTTTTATTTATTGTAGGGATGAGGTCTCGCCAAGTTGCCCTGGCTGGTCTTGAAACCCTGGACTCACGCAATCCTCTCGCCTCCGCCTCCCAAAGTGCTGGGATGTCAGGTGTGAGCCACCGCGCCCAGTCTGTCTGATTTTTTTCATCCACAACAGCTTCCATGGAGAGTTACAACTCACTGTCCAGGGATTGTTTTCTTGTCTCGACTGACACTGATATCTGGGTGGCTGACGGATCTCACACTCCACTTGGTGGGGGGTGTACACCCAAAGCTTGTATCTTCCACATCTTCGCATTCCTTGCATTTCTAATTCCATCGTCTTAATTCCTAAGGAAAAAAAGTCCGTGTCAGGAATCTGAGACCCTCTTGAAGAGCATGGAAGTCGGAGTTGGGAGAGAGGAGCTTGGGGCCCTGATGAGCCATCTGCCGGTAAGTGTTTCAGAGACTGCCGTCCCTAGGAGGACTCTGGAAGATCCTCTGGCAGAGCTTCCAAGAGAAAACCTATTTTTTAATGTCTTTGAAAAACTTCCAAAATATTTCAAACATGCATAAAAGCAGAGAACAGTATGGCAAACACTGTGTGCCACTGCCCAGAATTAGTGAACGTTACCACTTTGTCATATTTGCTTCATACAGCCTTCTTCCTTCCTCTCTGCCTTTCTCCCTCCCTTCTTCCCTTCCTCCCCAAGTATACCTTTCTTAAAAAGATAGTTTGGGGCCAGATGCAGTGGCTCACGCGTATAGTCCTAGCACTTTGGGAAGCTGAGGCAGGAGAACCGCTTGGGGCCAGGAGTTCCAGTTCAGCCTGGGCAAGGTAGCAAGACCCCATCTCTACAAAAAATTTAAAACCTAGCCAGGCATGGTGGTGGATGGCTGTAATCCCAGCTACTCAGGAAGCTGAGGTTGGAGGATTTACTTGAACCCAGGAGTTGGAGGCTGCAATGAGCTATGATCACACCACTGCACTCCAGTCTGCGTGATGGAACAAGAGCTTGTCTCAGAAAAAAAAAATCACAGTTTCACCAATAGCTCAGTAAGACCAATTCAACTGGACACAAATATCAAAGCAGCAAAGCTGGAAACATCATCAAGAAGAAATTGCTAAAGAATGAGCCCCCTCCTCAAATGGCTCTTGGAGTCGAACCCACTATGTTACCCAGGCTGATCTCGAACTCCTGACCCCAAGTGATCCTCCCACCTCTGCCTCCCAATGTGCTGGGATGATAGGCGTGAGCCACCGCACCCAACCAGATGTTCACTTTAAATTGACATTTTGATCTGTTTCTTGTGTACGATTGAGTGAAAAGAGTTACAAGAGAAATTGGGGAGATGGCTGAATTCCAACCCTTCAGAACTTAGAATTTCATATTCGTTTTCCAAGTCTAAGAACTTGGTCTCTGTGACTGAATTATTGTTTCTTACGAGAATGAAATGGTTAATTTGAAAATGGTGATAGATGAAGCAAAAGCTTTCACAGGTGAGTGTGAGGTTCATTGGTAAAGGGGGCGTTCATTTTTAACAAAGACTTAATACTTTATAGAGAAAAAGTTAAATGTTTGTCAACAGTAGTTTTCTCTTCAGGCTACTCCCGACATGCTAAGTTGACTCCCCTACAAATAATCTTGCTGTTTGATTTGTTAATTTTTCCTGTAGAGACCTACATTATGTAGAGTTTAGAATAATAATGTTATTCCACTTCACCATTGTTCAAACAATCAAAATAGGCTGTTGCCATGGTCATTACCAACACTGCCTTGCTAAGCTATGGTGTGACCATGTGCTCTTTGCGCTATGACCTGGCCATGTTTCCTGGCTTTGGTCCCCTCCCCTACCTTGGGGAAGGGAATCTCCTCTTTCTCTTTCTAACTTAGCTTTAAATAGACCATATTTTCTCATTAAAAAAAAATCAAAATATAAGTCAATCTCAGGGTGAAGCATGTGTAGGTTAGTCAGGAAATATGGTCATTTGTCAAAGACCCCATAATTCAGATAGTATGACAGTATTTGACTTGTATTTGTAATTATATGAGCTTTTCTTTCTCTTGAATTAAAAGTATAACTTCTGTTTTCGACTTAAACTACACATTTACATGTCCTTTGATCTATGACGTTTGTCAAGTTTCATTGCAAATGTGCTTTTCTGGTTAGGGACAATAGGCCATCTTGGCCTAAGTTGAAATCATTCATCTATTCCTAAAATCCATGTGTGTTCCAAAGGAGAGAAGGTTAATGTCAGTGATCTGGACACTGTGCTGAGGACAACGGGGCTGGTCCTCACGGACGTGGAGCACCAGGAGTTGCTGAAATCGCTGCCAGGTTACAGTGTCCAGCACATCCGTGGAAGCCTGCACATTGGGGCTTGTGCACGAAAGCTTCTTGAATTACATATGTGTATGCCCAATAAGACTCACCAGGAAACACACTCTTGCACTTAAAGGAATTGTGTTGCCTGTTCTTGTCACTTATGCCTTAATCCTGAGAGCAGGCCACACCTCTCACTCATATCCCACCATCCAAGCCAAGTTTTCTCACAGCCTGGGAGCAAGGCTGGTTGAACATGACCAAGAAGAGGGAGCCAGGGAGTCAGAGGAGGAAGGACAAAGGGAGGACTCAGAAAATAAAGGCTGTTTTTAATCCAACCAATGGCTAGACTCATAGCAGGGGCGTTTTCCTTTTTGGGTTCATTCCTACTTGAACATATACTAGATAAACTTCCAGACACACTGGAATGGATTTCCCCCTGAAATGAGAGATGCTATGCTGTCTTTGTTCATCTTCCAGTCATTTAACCTGTGCTCTAAGCTGTGTCTTCTCTTACAGCCCATAGAAAGGTATATAAGAAGCAATTGTTGAGCCGGGTTCGGTGGCTCAGCCTGTAATCCCGCGCCTTTGGGAGGCTGAGGTGAGTGGATTGCCTGAGCCCGCGGGTTTGAGACCTGCCTGGGCAGCAAGACCTCATCTCTACAATAAATCAAAAAAATCAGCCGGGCGTGGTAGCGCACGCCTGTAGTTCCGGCTACTTGGAAGGCTGAGGCGGAAGGATCGCCGGAGCCCAGCAGGTCGAGGTTGCGGTGGCCGGGAGTGGCCACTACACTCCAGTCTGGGCGACAGAGTGAGACTCCAACTCAAAAAAAAAAAAAAAAGAAGCAGTTGTTTAAAGGGGTGATGACCCTCCATGGTGAGTGCGAAGCACAGTGAAAGAGGAAGTAAAAACAAGCCTTGTGTTCTATGTTTTCTCTTAAATGTTTGGGTGTGGCTTCCTGTCAACTTACTGATCCAGTTAGGACTCACACTTAGCATTCTTTGGATACACTGATCTTTGGGGTAGATATTCAAGTCTCACATTCCTATAAGAAGCCTCTAGCACTGTTTTCTGGCTGGACTTGTATAAATGAGTAGTCAGTTCAGCCGTGGGTTGCTGGCCCTCGTCGTCCTCTCTGTCGGCCTCTTGTGGGAAACCAAAGAGGAGCCCCCATCAGTATTGAGGGGAAGCTCCTACTTGGGCATTTCCATACTGACCCTGTATACACAGTTATTCTTTTAATTCTTACTTAGAAAAATAGTTTTTAAAACCCAAACATGCTACAAGAAAATTATCCAGCTCTCACTTAAAAACCAGTTATAAGCTGGGCGCCGGTGGCTCAAGTCTGTAATCCCAGCACTTTGGGAGGCCAAGGTAAGAGGATTGCGTGAGCCCAGGGATTCAAGACCTGCCTGGGCAACTTGGCAAGACCTCATCTCTACAATAAATCCAAAAATTAGCCAGACGTGGAGGCACACACCTGTAGTTCCAGCTACTTGGAAGGCTGAGGCAGAGGGATCACCTGAGCCCAGCAGGTCGAGGCTGCGGTAGCTGTGAGTGTGCCAATGTACTCCAGCCTGGGTGACAGAATGAGACTCCAACTCAAAAAAAAGAAACCTGATATAAAGAAGTGGAGGTCCTCCCACTTCCCACTGACTAAATCCCCCTCCCTCAGAGGTAAATATGCTTTAACAATGTGGTGGTCATCTTTCTCGATTGTGTCCTACGTCTAACAGACATGTCTAAATCTAGAGAGATGCGCACACACACACACACACACACACACACGTCCGGCTTCTCTGTGCTCTTGGGCTTTATGCCCTAGTTGGGGTCTGTGATTAGCATTCCGCTCAATACCCAGCACTTAGGCCATTCTTCATACTCACTCTTGTCCCATCCTTATTTCATGCCCTTCTTTCCCAAGGTCCAAGAGTCAAAGTCAGAAAAGTGGAATCTTTTTTTTGAAAACCTGGGAATTAGAATCATGAGCTGGAGGAGCTCATGACCCAACTATCAACTGCTGGTGAGTGTCCAGACATCTCTGTGCTCTTCAGAGGAACGCTGAGCCCTTCCATTAGAACTGCTGGAATTCACCTTTTTAGCTCATCACGAAGTAAGTGCAGTGACTTAATCCTAACTCAGAAAGGAATACCATCTTCAAAAAGGCTTTTGAAAAGATATGTCAGGGGCTGGGTGTGGTGGCTCATGCCTGCAATCCCCACACTTGCGGAGGCCGAGGTGAGAGGACCACTTGAGCACACAGGTTCAAGGCTGCAGTGAGCTGTGATTGTGCCACCACACTCCAGCCTGCACCACAGAGCGAGATCTTGTCTCTTATATATATGTATGTCAGGGATGCCATGCCTGGGAATGCCACACACTTTAAGGAGCTGAAAGAAAAATGAATGGAACGCGTAGGAGACAGCTAAACAAGTGCAAAGTCAAATGATACACTAGGGAAGCAAGGGTACAAGACATAGAGCTCCTATCCTGAAGGTAGAAAGCACCCTGTGCGTGGACGAGACATACCGCTAGCAAGAAAACAGGCAGGTACAAAAGCAGCACATTCATAGGAGAGGAAGTGGAGTGTAAATGCCCGAATGACACACGAAAAGATGCTGAACCTCACGGTAACCACGAAAACACAAAAGAGAGCAATACAGGATCTCGTTTAGTCATCAGACTGGCAAGAATGAACAAGATTGACAATATTCAGTTCTCATGTGGGTTGGAGGACAGGGACTCGCTGGCACGTGTGGGGTGAGAACTGCCATTGCCTGTGTGCTTGTGGAAAAGTGTCAAAGGGGGGAGAAAATCTGCTCTTTCCCTGGTGAATCCGGCCTGTGTTCCTCATCTGCACTTCACAGTGCTTCTTTGTGCTAGGCCTGGTCCCTGTCTGCCACAGACTTGCTGACAAATAATGTAACCCTGCTTAATCTCAGTATCCTTGTAAGTCAAGTGGGGAGTTGAGCTAGATGATTTTTATATGGTCACCGCTTGCTCCGAAATTCACAGAGTCTGCATGTGAAGTGCTTAATGCCATCTAGAATATTCAGTGAATGGAAGCAACAGTGATGATGGTGTGGCAATGGGTAAGGTGGAAAAGATGTTGAAGAAGGGGCGGGATGAAGAAGAAGAGGAAATTATAAGTCCTAGCCAGATGTGGTGGCTCATGCCTGTGACCCCAGGCTTTGAAACCAGCCTGGTCAACATGGTGAGACCTTGTCTCTACAGTAAATAAAAAAAATTAGCTGGACGTGGTGGCACACACCTATGGTTCCAGCTACTTGGAAGGCTGAGGCGGAAGGATTGGCTGAGGTGGAAGGATTGTCTGAGCCCAGCAGGTCGGGGCTGCAGTGGCTGTGAGCGTGCCACTGCACTCAGTCTGGGCGACAGAGTGAGACTCTGACGCAAAAAAGAAAAAAAAAAAGAAAGAAAGGAAAGAAAGGAAAAAAAGAGTCCTGCCGGGTGCAGTGGCTCATGCCTATAATCCCCACACTTTGGGAGGTAGAGGGCAAGAGGATTGCCTGAGTCCAGGGATATGAGACCAGCCTGGGCAACTTGGCGAGACCTCATTGCTACAGTAAATTTTAAAAATCAGCCAGGTGTGGTGGTGCACACCTGCAGTTCCAGCTACTTGGAAAGCTGAGGCAGAAGGATAGCCTGAACTCAACAGGTGGAGGCTGTGGTGGCTGTGAACCTGCCACTGCACTCCAGCCTGGGTGACAGAGTGAGACTCTGGCTCAAAAATAAATAAATAACTGAAGAAAATGCTAAATTTCACGTCATGGTTAGTGAAGATAAAGTTGTACTTTTCCCCATTGAAGCTCAAGACCTCCCTGAATTCTGTGTCCATTCAGAGCCCATGAACCCCAGGTTAGGGTCTTCTGATGTGGGTCACCCTTCCCATAACCTGACTCCCTGCTCCTAGACCTCTCTGACCTCAATCATTTCTTCCTGCCTTCTACTTTAATTACCGTCACATGGTAATGACCCAGACCTTGTCCTCACCTAAGACTTCACCTCCAAAATCTCTACTTTGTATACCCACTCTCTAACTCTGTCCTTCCAGTTCACTTACCATGCAGACATTTCTGCCATAGCACAATGCGGGAATTCCTGAAAATCGTCCTGTTCTGTAAAATTGCCCATTAACGTTTCTGAGCTTAGGGAGAAAATTCTGGAGGCACACTCAAAATCTGTGCTACTTTGTAGCCAGAACACGAACAAAAGCACTAACTGATATGCATGAGGAAACGTGCACAGCCCAGGCAAACAGCACAGAGTGGCTGAAAGATATTTTAAAATGCACACACAAACCCCAAGAAAAAAGTGTTGAAAAGCTGACTTGCTGCTCTGAAATTGTGTAGACGGGAGCAGAGCTCTGAGCTGGTGAACCCAGTTCTCCTTCGGCATTCTAGGCACTTGCTTTTAATTGTATTAAAATAATTGTCCCCATATCTTTAAAGCAAATTAAAAATAAAAATAAACAAATAAAAACAGAGCAGAAAGGGCGCCTGCCTTCGCCCACCTAGGGTCTTTCCTTTTCTTGCTAAGTTTCTCATTCTGCCTTTCTCGTCTAGGATAAGCGATGCAACACACACTCCAGATGCAACACACACTCCATGTTGCTGGGACGTCATTTCACAGGAGGCCTTGGCGCCACTGAGCTCAGCTGTGGCAGAGCAGGGCACAGAACTCAGCTCCAGCCGCAGGGAGCCCTGCGCGCCCAGGACCGGCCATATGCCAATAACCCCCCACCCCCACCCCACCCCACTGTCTCCTCCTTCCTCCACCCCCCCACGCCCTCCTCCCTCCTCGCATGAGACGCCAGCCCCGGCATCATGACGGCTCGCAGACACTCAGAGCTTCTGTCAAATGTGCTTGGCAAAACTCCGCCGTCTCTGACTCTCTGCCCACCCTAGAAGCACTAGGGCCAGGGCTGGCCCTCGGCTGTCTCCATCACCCTCTTCCCTGGAGGTGCTTCCCTCTGTGGATCAGATGCCTCTTCTAAGAGAACGCGACCCTGGAGTCGCATTGCTGCTGGAGACGCTCCGGAAATCATGCTCGCAGAACTCACTTCACAGACAGCCACGCGTTTCAGGCCGCCAGAGAAGTCCCTGCTGTGTTCTCCAAGGGCATTCGCTGTCTTGCTCCCAGCCAGTTCCATGTCGTCTCTGTCCAGATCTCCAGCACGTCCTGGCCTTCATCCTCAGCTGGCCACTGGGCTCAGATGCCACCCATCCATGGGTGCGCTTGGAAAGGAGGACCCCACTCTCCTGCCTCCGTGTCTGTGACCTTCCCACACCGCGGCCCACAAGCCCGGCCTTCCATTTTGCTGTGAGGGGGCGGCTCCCTGCTCCCCATGGCCAGCCTTCTGCTGTGCCCATTGCACTTGTCCTTGCCTTCAAAAGACGGAGCCCCCGTGGGCCTCCCTCCGCACGGTCAGGTCTCCCGCCTCCTCTCTCCAGGTCTCCCTTGGTGGGCGGACATGCTCTTCCCTCACACCTGTCCCCTGCTGGCCATCACACCCTCGTGGGCTCTCTACACAGCTGTGGCCATGACTCTGTCTCCACTTCCCATCCCAACTCCCCTTCAGCGTCGCCCTGGCCCCCTCCCCATTCAGCGTCCCCCTCACCCTGCTCCCCCTCTGGCATCACCCCCACCTGCTCCCCATTCTGGCGCCCCCCACCCCCTGCTGCCCCCTCTGGCGCCTCCCCAACCCTGCTCCCCGCTCCTCCCTCTCGCACCCCCAACCCCGCTACCCCTTCCAGCGCTCCCCCGCCCCCCTCCGCCTGCAGCATCCCCCAACCCCACTCCGCCTCCAGCATCCCACCATCCAGCTCCCCCTGCAGCATCCCCTCCACCCCCTTCCCCTTTGGTGACCCCCAAGAGGTTTTCATCCCCACCACAGCACTGAATGGGCTCCCAACAAGATCACGAACGACTTGCCTTTTGTGGAGGCTCACGGTCACCTCTCTGTTCTTCTTTGACTTGATCTCTCAGCATTTGGCATCAGTGCCTGCCCCTCTTCGTTGAAACATTGTTTTCTCTGGACTAGTAAAGCCCCACACCCACGGAGCTTTCACCCCTCCCACTGAGGGGCTTTCTTCCTCCCCCACTGACTCATCCTCCCCTGGGAGGTCTTTAAGTAGTGAAGTGCCCAGGCCTGGACCTCAGCTGCATCCCGCTGTTGGGCCAGATGCCTTCTCTGAGCTAGTTGAGTCCCTGAGTATCTCCAGCACAATCTCTCTGAGTCAGGAATGGCCTGAAACTAGGTATTTGATATCTACACTTGGATTGCGAAAAAGCATCACAGATTCAACAAGGTGACAGATGATCTTCCTTAAAGAAACTGCAGGCCCTCCCATCTTGGTCAAGGTATTCCACCCGCCCTGTTGATCATGGTGGGGAGATGAGGTTTCATCCTGATTCTTCCTTACCCCGTATCCTGTATTCAAACCTGGGTCCAACCTGAAAGCACGTCTTGAATCAGCCTACTTGTTGCCATCTCCCGTGCTGCAGCCACAGTCCAAGCCACCACCATTTCCTTCCTGGGCTGCTGAGACAGTCTCCCAGCTCGTCTTCTGCCTCTGTTTCCTCGTCCTGCACACACCGGCCAGCGTGATCGTTTGAAAGCTGAAGTCAGGTGGCCGCCCCCATTTTCCAAGGCCTCCAATGACATTCCATCGCAACCAAGATAAGACCCAGACTTTGTTATCGTGCCCCACAAGGCCCTGCATGGTGTGGTCCCTGTCACGTCGGCCTTGGCCTCTCAACCACGTTGAGTTCACGGCCACCTTAGAACCATGGCACATACGCCTCTTCTGCCGGGATGTTCTTCCCTAGCTCCTCCCTTGGCTTCCCTGTCTCATCACTCCTGCTTTGGCCCACATAGACCCTCCTCGGAGAGACCTCCCTGTCTCCCTGTGTAAAGCAACCTCTTCCTTGTGACTCTCATTACATTACCCTGCTTGACTTTTGAGAACATCTTAACAGTACCTCGAATGATCTTTGTTGTGTGTATTTTGTCTTTTGTCTATTGGCTGTCTCCCTTGCAAGATTGTGTGCTCCTTGAGGGTAAGAACTATCAGCCTGCTTATGTCGTGTGTCCCCAAGGCCTAGCAAAGGGCCTGGCACACAGAAGACGGTCCATAGACATTTGTCAGTTAACTGATTAAATAAAAATACCTTGGGACAGGGTCATTCATCCTGTCTCCCTGCACTTAGCTGTGACCAGTCGCTTCTGAATTTAGACCAGTGTGGTGGCCTTAAAGAAGAGAAAATGGAAGATATGGTAATGGTGTGTTATAGGCTGAAAGCTTTCTTTACTTTCAGGATAACACTGATATCTCTGAGAATACGTGTATAAAATTCTAAAGACATTTTTTTAAAAAATGACTGAATTCTTAGGAGCTTTGTAACTTCAGGACTTAACATCGTGTACATTCTGAGGGTCTCGGTGGCATCAGCTTGCCTGACTCTATGTCCACTGCCTTGGCCTCACAGACCGCAGAACAGTGGGTCTGAGCGACTTGACGGACGCCGTTGGGTGCATCAAGAGGGAGTGGCCCGCTCTGATGGAGCGCAATACTTTGCAGGTCGTGGTGGTAAAACATCTTTCCCGTTCCTGAGGGTTTCAATGTTTTCCTATCACATAGGCTTTGTTCTTGTGGATGCTGCTGAGCTTGAGTAGCAATAACCGATCTGTATTTATTTGTCAAGGCCATACTGTTCTCTGAGATTTTTCCCCAAAAGAGTTCTCTGATACAGTGATAGATTTCAAGAGCCAGAAATATTCATGCTCATTTTTCCCCACCTACCTCACTCCTAGAAATGGATCCTGTGGAAATAGTTTTGGTGAACAAAGTGTAAAAAAATCTGCCTAAAGACTTTCATTCTCATAGTGAGAAAATCGAAACAAATGAGGAATTTCTAACCATACAGGCACTGCGACATAAACCATGGTATGTCTTTTAAGTGGGATGATGTGTTTAAATGCTAATTTCAAACATTATGTGGCAACGTGAAAATGTGTTTATGAGGGAATGACTTTAGGGTGGAAAAGCCAGATACAAAGTTGTTCACATTATAAAAGTAAAGCCTTATTGTTAAAGATCAGAACAGAATATGAAAAGCTAAAAATGGCCGATGCAGTGGCTCATGCCTATAATCCCAGCACTTTGGTAGACTGAGGTGAGAGTATTGTCTGAGCCCATGGGTTCAAGATCAGCCTGGGCAACTTGGAAAGACCTCGTCTCTACAACCAAGTAAAAAAAAAATTAGCTGGGCGTGGTGGTGTGTGCCTGTAGTTCCAGCTACTTGGAAGGTTGAGGCAGAAGATTCACCTGAGCTCAGCAGGTTGAGGCTGCAGTGGTCGTGAGCATGCCACTGCACTCCAGTCTGGGTGACAGAGTGAGACTCCAACTCAAAAACAAAAAACAAAAACAAAACTAAAAGTGGTTCATGTGGTAGAGTTGTGAAAATCATATTTACTCCTTCTACATTAATCTTGGATGTTATCTATTTTAAGAGATAGCCAGGGGCAGTGGCTCATGCCTGTAATCTCAGTACTTAGGGAGGCTGTGGCAGGGAGATCACTTGAGGCCAGGAGTTTGAGACCAGACTGGGCAACATAGCAAGATCCTATCTCTACATTATTTTAAAAAAAATGAAGAGAGGAGATAAAACACTGGACCATCATGTTTCTATATCATGGTTTTATGGCAATAATTTTGAAGCTAGTCATTGCCAACACCTCCACTGTCTGTTCTCTCCAGTTTGTCATGTCTTCCCATTCACCCATGTTCTCTTCCTCTCCTGTCTTCAGTTAACGAGAGGCTTCTCAACCTTTCAGATCCACTGCCTTGACCTCATTACTCCCCACTGCTTCAAAATCACTCCCATAATAAAAGTAATAATTCTCTTCTGACGTACTCAATTTTTATCCCTCCCTCTACCCTGCCTGTAAAGAGGCAAGGCACCTTCAGACCAGTCTTGACATAGACACGGTCAGAGTCCTCATGACCCTTTTCTATGTCCAAAAAAATGTCTGTGCAAAGCCCACTGTCTTTCAGCCCCCATGGCCGCCAGTCGCCTCTTCCGCTGCTTCCAGCATGCCACAGCCCAGACCAGCTAAACCACCCATGGCTCCTTCAGAATCCTTGCCCCCCAATCCTCTTGTCCCTCCGACGGGCACAATGTCCTGAGACCAGGAAGAGGCACTGCAGGGAGGAAGGGGATTGTCGGTCTCCCTCCAAGATCCATCCCTTTTTCCATTGTACTCAAAGACAAAAATGAATCCAAATTCCAGGGCAAACCAATGCTCCTAGTTCTTCTAGCTCATGGAAGACATTTCAGCCCATGTTATTTGTAATTATTTCACAACTTTTATCAATGTTTATGAGTTTTTCTGTGATGGTCTCTGAATCTGAATTCCACTGTTTTACAGGAAATGGCAAGATGGATGCTCGTTCCCTAGCAGACAGAGGGCCTGAAGATGTGTGAATGTGAGTGAAGACTCATGACATGACATAAAATTGATCATCTGACACTATATGTGTAGATTTATTTTTTTATTTTTATTTTTAATCAATATTTTTATTATGATTTTGTGGGATACAGTTAAGGGTTAGGTGTACAATTACGTTTCATTCAGGCACCCTGTTGATAAGAGGTGTTTTCCCAGTCCCAGATAGATATTAGCTACTGTTAATCCCATCCCCCTCCCCCCCCATAAATTCCCAGTACCATCAGTCATTTTCTTATAGTATCACATTGGATGTTCAAGGTCCATTATATGAGTGAGAACATGTGATACTCGGATCTTTGTTTCTGTGAGAGGTACTCAGTATTATAGACTCTAGTTCCATCCAGGTTGCTGTGAAATTCATGATTTTGCTCTTTTTTATAACTGTAGTATTCCATTGTGCATATGTACCACATTTTTTAATCCAGTACTCTTTTGATGAGCAGCATGGTTGTTTCCAGGTTCTTGCTATTGTGAACACCGCTGTGATAAACATACGTATGCAGGTATCTTTTTTATAGAGTGATTTGAGGTCTTCAGGGTATATTCTCAGTAGTGGGATTGCGGGGGTCATATGGAAGGCCGATTTTTAGAGCTTTTAGGAATCGCCACACTGCTTTCCACAGAGGTTGCACTAGTTTACACTCCCACCAACAGTGTAGAAGTGTTCCCTTTTCACCACATCCTCTCCAGCAGCTGTTATTTTTTGAGTTGTTGATAATTGCCATTCTGACTGGAGTTAGGTGGTATCTCAGTGTGGTTTTGATTTGCATCTCCCTGATGATTAGTGAGGTTCAGCATTTCTTCATGTGTCTGTTGGCTGCTCGGATGTCTTCTTTTGTGAAGTGTCTGTTCATATCTTTTGCCCATTTGATAATGGGGTTGTTTGTTTTTTTCTTTTCAGCACGTTTGAGTTCCTTGTAGATCCAGGATGTTAAGCCTTTGTCCGACCTGGAGTTGGCAAATACTTTTTCCCAGTCTGTAGGCTGTCTCCCTGCTCTCTTGATGGTTTCTTTGGCTTTTCAGAAACTTGTCAGTTTAATAAGGTCCCACTTGTCTATCTTCTCTCTTATGACCTGTGGGTTTCGGGTTTTGTTCAGGAAGTGGATGCCAGTTCCGATTTCCATGAGGGTATTTCCTTCCTTTTCTAAGGTTCTTATGGTTTGAGGTTTTACATTTAGGTCACTGATCCATTTGGAGTTAACCTTTGTGCATGAGGACAGATAGGGGTCCTGTTCCAATCTTCTGCATGTGGTCAGTCAGTTTTCCAAGCGCCATTTACTGAATAGGTTCTCCTCTCCCCAGTGGTAGGTGGTGGAGGCTTTGTCGAAGATGAGTTGGTTGAGAAATTGAGGTTTTGCTTCTGGAATCTCAATTCTATTCCATTGATCTATATGCCTGTTCCTGTACCAATACCAAGCTGTTTTGATGATTGTAGCTTTATAGTAAAGTTTGAAGTCTGGTAATGTGATACCACCTGCTTTGTTTTTTTTGCTGAGGATTGTTCTGGCTATTCTTGGATGTTTGTGTTTCCATATGATTCCTGTTTTGTTTGAGAGGTCTGAGAAGAAAGTTGCTGGTAATTTGATGGGTATTGCATTAAATTTGTAGATTGCCTTAGGTAAGATGGACATCTTCACAATGTTGATTCTTCCAATCCATGAGCATGGAATATTTTTCCACTTGTTTGTGTCATCTTTGATTTCTTTGAGCAGTGTTTTGTAATTTTCATTGTAAAGGTCTTTCACGCCTCTGGTTAGGAAGATGCCAAGGTATTTCATTTTTTTTGTGGCTATTGTGAATGGAATTTTGTTTTTTATTTGGGCTTCTGTTTGTTTATTATTGGTGTAGAGAAATGCGATTGTCTTTTGTACATTTATTTTGTATCCTGAGACTTTGCCAAAGACCTTTATCAATGTAAGGAGGCTTTTGAGAGATTCTCTTGGGTTTTCAAGGTACACAATCATATCATCTGCAAAGAGAGATAACTTGACTTCCTCTTTTTCCTATTTGGATACCCCTGATTGCCTCCTCTTCTCTGATTGCTCTAGCCAGGACTTCCAATACTATGTTGAACAGGACGGATGAGAGTGGGCATCCTTGTCTAGTTCCAGTTTTCAGGGGAATTGGTTCCAATTTTTGTCCATTTAGGAGTATGCTGGCTGTGGGTTTCTCGTAGATGGCTTTTACTATTTTGAGGTATGTTTCCTGTATGCCTAGATGTTCAAGGGTTTTTATCAAGAAAGGATGCTGGATTTTATAAAAAGCTTTTTCTGCATCTAATGATATGATCATGTGGTTTTTGTTTTGACATCTGTTGATGAATTTAATTACATTTATGGTTTTATGAATGTTGACCCAGCCTTGCATCCCAGGAATGAAGCCTACTTGGTCATGGTGGATGATTTTTGAGATGTATTGCTGAATCCGGTTTGCTAGGCTCTTGTTGAGAATTTTAGCATCTATGTTCATCAAAGATATTGGCCTGTAGTTCTCTTTCTTTGTTGGATCTTTACCTGGCTTGGGTATCAATGTTGGCTTCATAAAATGATTTGGGGAGAGTTCCATCTTTTTCAATCGCCTGGAATATCTTCAGTAGGATTGGTATCAGCTCCTCCTTAAATGTCTTGTAGAATTCTGCTGGAAAGTCATCTGTAGGAAGTTTTCTTATTACGTAGTTGATTTCCTTGATTGTTATTTGTCTATTTAGGGTCTCAATTTCTTCTTGTTCCAACCTAGGTAGGTTGTGTGATGTCAGAAAGTCCTCCATTTCCTTAAGGTTTTCAAGTTTGTTCCATACAAGTGTATGTAGTAATCTCTAATGATCTTTTGTATTTCTTCAGGGTCAGATGTGACTTCATCTTTTGTGTTTCTGATTGTGCTTATTTGGCTTTTTTCTCTTTTTTTCTTGGTCAGTCTAGCTAGGGGATCATCGATCTTGTTTATCCTTTCAAAGAACCAGCTTTTTGTTTCATTGATTTTTTGTATTATCTTTTTGTCTTCTATGTCCTGGATTTGGGCTTTTATTTTGGTGATCTGGATTTTTCTGCTGAAATTAGGGTTTTTGTGGTCTTGTTTTTCCAGCTTCTTTAGGTGGCTTGTTAGGTTGTGAATTTCTGTTCCTTCCATTTCCTTCATGTGTGTTTGTAGGGATATAAATTCCTCTCTTACTACAGCTTTCAGGGCATCCCAGAGATTTTGGTAAGATGTTTCTTCATTTTCATTTGTTTCCAGGTATCTTTTGATCTCTGCTTTGATTTCATCATTGACCCAGGAGTTGTTTAGCATCATGCTGTTTAGTGTCCATGTGTTTGTGTGTTTTGGGGGGACTTTGTTGGTGTCAATGTTTATTTTTATTCCACTGTGGTCCGAGAAGGTACATGGTAGAATTTCGGTCCTTTTAAATTTGCTTATGCTTGATTTATGGCCGAGTATGTGGTCGATCTTAGAATATGTTCCATGTGGTGATGAGCAGAATTGTTATTCTGTGGTCTTTGGATGGAGTGTTCTGTGGGTATCAATTAAGTCCATTTGGTCCAAAGTCACATTGAGGTTCTGGATCTCCTTGCTGATTTTTTGTCCTGATGATCTGTCTAGGGCTGTGAGTGGGGTATTAAAGTCCCCAGTTATGATGGTGTTAGAGTCAATATCTTTCTTTAGTTTTCCTAGAAGTTGCTTTATGAAAGTTGGCGCACCTATGTTGGGTGCATATATGTTTAGGATAGATATTTCTTGTTGATGGATTGAGCCTTTTATGATTATGAAGTGGCCTTCTGTATCTTTGTTGATTTTTAATAGCTTGTAGGGCATTTTGTCTGAAATTAAGATCGCTACTCCTCCTTTCTTTTGTATTCCGTTCGCCTGAAAGTTTGTTTCCCATCCTCTTACTTTGAGTCTGTGGGCGTCCTTTCTAGTGAGGTGAGTCTCTTGAAGGCAATAGATTGTTGCCTGATGATATTTTATCCATTTTTCCATTCTATGTCTTTTCAGTGGTGGATTTAGTCCATTCACATTTAGGCTAATAATTGAAATGCAAGAGTTGATCCCTATCATAAGGTTCTTACAGAGTTGTTTCTGTTTGTTTGTTGTCTTTCTTCGGGTTTTGGAGTCAGTTCATGTGTGTTTTTAATCTTTTGCCTGTACTCTTGTGAAGAATGTTGTTGTTCTTTTTTCTTTTTCTTCTGTGTTCAGTACTTTCTTAAGTGTTTCTTGTAAAGGTGGTCTGGTGGCAGCGTAGGTTCTTAGGGATTGGATATCTGGAAAGGATTTCAATTCTCCCTCACTAATGAAGCTTAGTTTGGCTGGGTAGGTTATTCTTGTTGAAATTGTTTATCTTTTAGAACTTTGAAGATAGGGCTCCAGGCTTTCCTAGCCTGAAGGGTTTCTGTGGATAAATCTGCTGCTATTCTAATTGGTCTTCCCTGGTAGGTAGTCTGGCCTCTTTCTCTTGCTGCCTTTAGGATTTTTTCTTTTATAGCTACTTTGTTTAGGCAAATTAATATGTGTCTGGGAGTTGGTCTTCTCATTTGTTGTCTTGCAGGGGTTCTCTGAATCTCTTATGTTTGAATTTTTTCATCCTTGATGAGATGAGGGAAGTTTTCTTGAATGATTTCATGAAATGTTTGTTCCAGTGTGGCTTCTGTTTCTCTCTCTGCCTCAGGAAGCCCAATTACTCTTAGGTTTGGTCTCTTGAAGTGATCATTCATCTCTTGCAGGTCTTGTTGTCTTTTTGAGCTTCTTTTCTATGCTTTTGGCAGTTTGGGTTAGTTCTGTGTTTTGGTCTTCAAGCTCTGAGATTCATTCTTCTCCTTGGCTGATTCTGCTTTCCATGCTTATTAGTCTGTTGTTCATTTCCATCACAGTATTCTTTACTGCTGTCATTTATGACATCAGCTCCTTCCTGTTTTCCTCTTGTCTCTCCTCAGTTTTTTAAATTCTCTCCATTAATGTCTTGATGTCTGGGTTTGTTGCATGTAACCAGTCATTCTGGGGGCTCTTCATTGTTTGTGTTCCAGAATCTGTTTTCTCAGTGTCTGATCTCCCAGGGGTCTGTGTGAGACCTATATTCTTCTTTTGGTTTTTCTTCATTTGTGCGGTTTTTCCCCCTCCCTACTTTTTCCTTCCCTCCACGTCACCGTCTTCTTTAATTCTGTTATTCAGGGGTAAAGGGATTGGTTTTACTTCTGTTTGTTCAATCTCCTATTCTTTATGTATGCCCTCTTACTTTGTTCAATTCTGGAGTTGCACTGTAGATTGGGGGTGGTCCTTTTGGCAGTCTTGAGATTTACTTAAAGGGGGAACTGTGAATCAAAATCTATCTGCAGGTCGTGGTATTCGCTGACAGGTGTGTGAATAATCTGGAACCCACTTCCCACTGCCTTGGAGTCTGTCCATGCAGTGGAGCTGTAGGTTTATTCCCTGAAATAAAGTGTGGTTAGCAGAGGGGAGAGAATGAAGCAGACAGTGGGTTGAAGAGGGGGATGGAGAGATAGAGGAGTGAGGGGGGAAACAAACGAGTGTGCCAACAAAGAGAGAGAGAGGCCTATACTGAAACAGATTAAAAACAATAGACCACAGCTACAGATGAACCAACTCTCATACAAAAAAAATAAAACATATAGTGATGCTAACATACCAGCTAACCAACCACCTTATTAGTGTGCTGCTCCTCTATACGAAGATATGGTTTACAGAGAGAAGAAAAGAGAAAAAAAGGAAGAGGAAAAAGGAAAAAAGGAACAATACAGTAGGAATAGAATGAAGTCATTAAACTAACAGAATCAATGAAGCAGACTCTGAGACATTTCGCTTAAGTCCAATGTCCTTTCAGGTCTGATTTCTAGCTTTCTTTTCAAGCAGGTAAATTAGTTTGCAGTTAGGGTCAGTTGCCCCTGGTCTGCTGTGAAGGACAGTTCAGATCACCCACCATTCACCACTCTGGCCTATGTCTCTTTCAAGCTTGTTTCTTCCGTTTCGGTGTTGTTACTTTGAATCGCCAGCAGGTGGTGCTATCTCAGCTTCTTGCCCAGAGGGGGTGGGGCCGGACAGGGATGGCAGAGGCTGAAGATGGCAAGATGGCTGCCTGCCTCAGGGCAGACTGCAGGAGACTTACAGCGGGCAGGACGTCTTGGTCGCAGGAGAGGTGGCAGTGATCCCAGCAGATCTTCCCTGAAGGGGCTACAAGGAAGTTGTGGATCGCCTCCGGCCCGGGTGGTGCGATGTGCTACTCGCGGCAGCGGCGGTGGCTACGGCAGCAGTGTCTGCGCTGCAGTGGCTGTCCAGACCGCTGCGATGCCCCAGCGGTGGCAACGGCTGAGCTCTGTATGAAGAGCAGGCTGCAATGTTGGGGTCTGTAGCCCCCAGGGCGAGAGTCACAGGCCCACTGCAGATCTCCTTTGCAGAGGTTTTCATAGACCGGGTTGCCCCGTTGCCATCTTGCCGGAAGTCCCAAGAAATCTATATGTGTAGATTTAGATGTGTCTTCTTGCTTATAAAAGTAATACGTAAAAGTAATACTATAGAAAATGTCTATATTTGGAAAATGAAAGGTCAGAGACATTTCAACAAACCTTAATTGTGTTCTCCAATGATAATCCATAATTTTGTCACCACAACTTCTTTCCTTTATGCATACATAATTTCTGTCCACTTCCAGTGTATTTCTTTTCCATTTTCTTCTTACAAAACCTTCCTTGTTTATAAAATTATAGCCAATGACCTGGAGATTCTTTCTGGTGCCTCTGAAATAAAATACCTTGTCTTAGTACTTTTGGTTTGCTGGCCCCTGACATTCCATTATTCCCGGGGAAGTTTCCCACAGCTGCGGTGCTGTGTTCCGAGCCTGCACAGAAAAGAGGAAATGGAGGCTGGAATGTGATGCTGTGAAATGGACGTCAAGGCAAGGACAGCCGTCCCCTGGTTCTCGATCTCCCCACACACAGTCCCAGTCTCAAATTCGTGTTTAAGTCATTTGGATTTTCTCTCTGCCTCTGCATTTCCTGGTAAGTGTGACCAAATAAATTTGGTGTGTGTCTGCAAGCCTGATTGTGCTTCAAAAAGAAGGATATATGAATAACTTAAGTAACAGCATGAGTTTTAGTAGAAGATACATTTCAATTCTGGGTACCCACAATTAACATTGCCAAGTGAATCCTGTTATATTTTGTCATTAGTAAAAGAAAAAATTTATCTTTAAATAAGTCCACTCAGACCGGACACAGTGGCTCAAGCCTGTAATCCCAGCACTAGGGGAGGTCGAGGTTAGAGGATTGCCTGAGGCCAGGGGCTTGAGACCAGACTGGGTAACTTGACAAGACCTCATCTCTATGATAAGCCAAAAACTAGCTGGGTGTGGTAGCATGCACCTATGGTTCTAGCTACTTGGAAGGCTGAGGTGGAAGGATAGCCTGAGCCCAGCAGGTCGAGACTGCGGCAGCCGTGAGCATGCTACTGCACTCCAGCCTGGGCAACGGAGTGAGACTCCGACTCAAAAAAAAAAGTTCACTCTAAGCCAGATGCTGGGGCTCATGACTGTAATCCTAGCACTGTGGAAAGCTGAGGTGATAGAATTGCCTGAGCCCAGGGTTTGAGACCAGCCTGGGCAATATGGTGAGTCCTCATCTCTACAATAAATAAATAAAAATTACCGGGCATGGTGGCACATACCTGTGGTTCCAGCTACTTGGAAGACTGAGGTGGAAGGATTACCCTGAGCCCAGCAGGTTGAGGCTGCAGTGGTCGTGAGCATGTCACTGCACCCAGCTCCAGCCTGGGTGACAGTGGGACTCTGACTCTATCCTGTCTTTGCCACTTCTGTTGTGGTACGGGAAAACTTTCAGGAATTTTGACCAGGAAGCTTGGATCCCTGGCGTTTAAAATCATGCTGCTGAATTCAGGACACTGGAAACAATCTCACACATAAGCTCTGTGCTCTTCAATAAGGATTCACTGAGCACTAGGCACGATTCAGGCAAGTTCAGTGATGAACCAGAGATGAGCAGGTTCCTGGTCCCATAGAAGTTTAGTTTCATTATTAGTAGATGCTCAATAATTCTTATTGATTGACTGATGGAGACTGTCGTCTCCTACTTTCAGATTATCGGGATCATTCTTGAGATAATCCTCCCTGTCTAGGTCATTCAAAACAAGCAGTTCTCTGACCTAACAACCCCAGGGAATACAGACAAGCTGCCCAAAACAGCTTCAGTTGTTAAAAACCATTTACAGGATGGGTGCGGTGGCTCATGTCTATAGCCCCAGCACTTTGGGAGGTTGGGGTGCAAGGATTGCTTGAGCATGAGTTCGAGACCAGCCTAGGCAACATAGCAAGACCCCATCTCTACAAAAAAAGCAAAAAGTGAGCTGGGTGTGGTAGGGTGCATCTGTAGTCCCAGCTACTTGGGAGGTTGAGGGAGATCATGCCACTGCACTCCAGTCTTGGCAACGGAGTCAGGCCCTGACTCAAAATTTTAACAAAAAGGATTAATGAACTTGAAAAGACATTTCTCCAAAAAAGACATATAAATAGACAACAGATATATAAAAATGTGCTAAATGTCACTACTAATTATCAGGGAAATGCATAAACCCCAATAAAAGATCAAGTCACACTTGTTGGAATGGCTATTATAAAAAAAAAAAAGATAAGAAGTAGCCTGGGTGCAGTGGTTCACGCCTGTCATCCCTGCACTTTTGTGGTAGGGGGCTTTTAGAAAATACTTCAGAGCATATATTACAGTTAAAATGCTCCAGTTTGTTAATGCAAAATGCTGTGTTCAGTACAGCTAAAACCATAAGCCCCTTCCTATAAAGCTGTGCTCAGTGCCTACAGTCAAAACCACAAGCTTGTGCTATTGTTACAAAAAGTACAAAACCTTCCACCATGAAAAGCCCCTTCCCCAAAAGCAAATGTAAAACATGTAAAAGTTGAGACCTGACTGCGGTTGGAGCCCAGTTTTTGTGACTGCTTTGTGACTGGAGTCTGCTGGGCCAAATGCCAGCATTCCAGAAATAAACGCAGCTTCCTGCTTACCAGCCTCGATATCACGGTCTCTCTGATTTGTTTTCCCACAACACTTTGGGAGGCTGAGGTGAGAGGATTGCCTGAACCCATGGGTTCGACACCGGCTGGGCAACTTGGCAAGACCTCGGCTCCACAATAAATAAAAAAAATTAGCCGGGCATGGTGGCGCACACCTATGGTTCCAGCTACTTGGACGACTGAGGTGGAAGGATCACCTGAGTCCAGCATGTTCGCATTGCTCTCTCAAAAACCTGCTGAGGGAAAATCTCATGATGCGTGTTCCTACCACAACAACATCAAACTCTTAGAAGATAATGCGGGAGACCATTGGAGTGGGCCACGATTGTCTTGGGTATGACACCAAAAGCACACGACAAAAATGAAAATAGACACGTTGGATTGTATCAAAATTAAAATGTCCTGTGCATCAAAGGACACCATCAACAGGGTAAAAAGGCAGCCTGTGAAACCGACTAAAAGGTTTGCTAGTCACTTATCTGATGAAGAATTAATATTCAGAATATATTAATGATGACTGCAACTCAATGACAAGAAAAACAACCCAACTAAAAAGTCAGAAAGAACCGGGCGCAGTGGCCTATGCCTGTCACCCCAGCACTTTGGGAGGCAGAGGTGAGAGGGTTGCCTGAGCCCACAGGTTCGAGACCAGCCTGGGCAACATGGCGAGATCTCGTTTCCACAGTAAAAAAAAAAAAATTATTTGGATGTGGTGGCACACACCTGTATTTCCAGCTACTGGGAAGGCTGAGGCGGAAAGATCGCCTGAGCCCAGCAGGTGGAGGCTGTGGTAGCCGTGAGCATGACCCTGCATTCCAGCCTGGGTGATAGAGTGAGATTCTGACTCAAAAGAAAAAGAAAAAAAGTCAGAAAGACTGTAATTGATATTTCTCAGAAAAAAAAATTACAAAAGATGCCCAACGTCATTAATCATTAGGGAAATACAAATCAAAGCCACAATCTGGTGTCATCCACACCCGTCAAAAAGCAACAAACAGCAAGTATTGGCAAGCATGTGAAGAAACTGGAGCCCTCCTTTCCCGCTGGTGGGACAGATGCTGTGGAGAACAGTATGGTGGTTCTACAAAAAGTTAAAGGTAGAATGACCATGGAATCCAGCAGTTCCACTTCTGGGTGTGTATCCAGAAGATCAGAAATTAGGATCTCAGCCGGGCATGCTGGCTTAAGCCTGTAAACCCAGCACTTTGGGAGGTGAAGGTAAGAGCTTTCCCTGAGTTCAGGGGTTCAAGCAACATGGCGAGACCTCGTCTCTACAATAAATCAAAAAATTAGCCGGGCATGGTGGTGTGCACCTGTGGTTCCAGCTACTTGGAAGGCTGAGGTGGAAGGATTGCCCGAGCCCAGCAAGTCAAGGCTGTGGTGGCCATGAGTGTGCCACTACATTCCAGCCTGGGCGACAGAGTGAGAGTCCGACAGAAAAAAGAAAGGAGAGAGAGAGGGAGGGAGGGACGGGGGCGGGGGAGAGAGAAAGGAAAGCAAGCAGGATCTCAGAGACAGCTGTACACCTGTGTGTTTGTGGCGGCATGATCCAAACAGCCAAAAGGTGGGAGAACCCCTGTGTCCATCCACAGGTGAATCAAGAAAACGTGGAGTGGACACCACGCTGAAGTATGGACTAGAAAAGAAAAGGAACAGCAACGCATGCTACAGTGCAGGTGAACTCGAGGATACCATGCTGAGTACAATAAACCGGTCCCGGGACAAACACAATGTGGTCCTGTCCACACGAGCTATCTGGAGGAGCCAGAACAGCCAGATTCTCAGCAGCAGCAAGGTGGTGGCCAGGGTCTGGAGAGAGGGGAGAGGGAGTGGTTGTTTCACAAGTGAAGTGTTTCAGTTTTGTAAGACGAGAAAGTTCTGTAGGTTCGTTACACAGCACTGTGAATATACCGAGCAATGCTGTACACTTAAAAACGGTCAAGATGGTACATGTTATGTCCCGTGTATTTTACCGCAATTGAAGGTCTTTTTAATAAGCATGTAAACAATCCACCTCTCAGCCACTCCACCTGACATGAACTATTCCTATCATCCCCCCCACTTTAAGTCTCCTACGAACACAGTAGGCCCTTCATAAATATTTAATGAGTTTGTGCGTTAAACCTTCCCTTCCTTCTCCACTATGTCCCTGGACAGTATGGGAGGTGACATGACAAGTGTGAAAAGACAAGAGTAGTGTCAAATCATGCTCACAATGAACAAACCCCCCAGAGCAGGAATAGGACATCCTCAGAATCGCTGCCACTGAGTGAAAGCAGGAGCCCTTTTGGAGACCCCAAACATGCAACTGGCTGAGGCTTGGGCGCCAGCGATACCTGTGCAGAGTCACGATAGACTGACCCTGCATCAGAGAATTTACACCATGGGACACGTCGGGGTGTGAACACCATGGCTTTTGCTGGAAACAATCTTTTCGTTAATTGCTCTTTTCCCAACAATGCTAAAGATGAGTAGTCCTTGCGGATTTGATTTTTTTGACCCTCTTTCTAGGCTTAACTGAGTAATGAAATGATTCTTAATCACCTTTCGGGTAAGACTGCTCGGTAAAATGTTTTCCTTGAACAACTTTCAACTCACTCATGAAAATATACAGAGGGTGCCAAAAAAAGTGGACACGTTTCAAGAAAGGAAAAAAAGCTATTAAAATTGTAATACCCTGTAGATACAGATAACAAAGGTGAATACAAGTCATGTTTGACTTCTGCAATACAAGAGGTACCCAAAGTGGTTCCTGTCAGCATTCAGACATGTCTGTTGATGGTAAACATCTCTTAACATCACTTAAGATGTATATACTTTTTTTGGCACCCGGGGTATTAACATGAAAACATGTGATACAGAATTTAAAACAAGTAAAAACTTCTCCTTCCCTAAAGCCCCAGTACTGCCAAAACATCCTGATTCTGTTATTCACACCCTCAGACCCTCCCCCACCAGGGGTGCTGATGAACCCCACCGAAAGCACACTTGCTCTGAAGCCAGAAGGGCTTGTGGGTCATTCTCTGGGTCATTCTGTGCTGGGTCTGAGTCTGAGCCATGAATGAGGTTACAGGTGTGCAATGGGACAAACCCTTTATTGGACTCTTGATCTGATGGGAGCCCAGACGTGGGAAGTAGCATGGCTTAAAAGTAGATGAATGTCAAGATTCTGTAGGATTCCATGCTGAGTCCTTTTTTTTTTTTAAATCTGTGAGAGATTGAAGGCATTTTTTTATGTGATGATTATTTTGATCCATGAAGATGGTTTCACAGCACTTTTCGAGGGCCTAAATGGTTGAGCCAAATTGGAGCTCCCACCTCTGTGGTCTGTCCCCAGATTTGTCACTGAGCACTCGTAACTTGTAACTGAATTGTTTAGAAACGGCTACATTCCAGGCTCTGGGTTGAAGACCCAGAAAATTGATCAAGTTCTAGACAAACATTCAGAGGCTTTTTTTCTTTTAATACTTTTATTTAATTTTCCATTGTTTCTAAGTCAGAAACCTATTTTCTTGCCCACAAACCACCTACTACATGTCACATTTTGAAAAGATAATTGGTTAAAAACCTCACAGTGGGGGAGCCCTACCAGCCCAGCTCTGGTCAGCAGCCTGTTTCTCAACTCTGCAGAAGTGGAAGGGAGGACAGGGACACGTAAAAGAGTCCATTCAGGAACTGGACTCCAGGGAGGAAAACAGCTCCGTACCCCACTGCTACTATTTTTTTTTTTAATTTGGTGTCTCACTCTGTCGCCCAGTCTGGAGTGCAGTGGCATGATCACAGCTACTGCAGCCTCG
Source organism: Cephalopachus bancanus (assembly GCA_027257055.1). Taxonomy (NCBI): domain Eukaryota; kingdom Metazoa; phylum Chordata; class Mammalia; order Primates; family Tarsiidae; genus Cephalopachus; species Cephalopachus bancanus. Next base: position 45,616 of record JAPVLO010000579.1, on the reverse strand, counting down.
ACTTGCTGGGCTCAGGTGATCCTCCCACCTCAGCCTTCCAAGTAGCTAGAACCACAGGTGCGCACCACCACACCCTGCTTATTTTTTTGATTTGTTGTAGAGACAGGTCTCACCAAGTTGCCCAGGCTGGTCTCAAACCCCTGGGCTCAGACAGTCCTCTCGCCTCTGCCTCCCAAAGTGCTGGGATTACAAGTGTGAGTTGTCACAGCACCCAACCTCCCACTAATACTTTCTTTTTTTTGAGTTGGAGTCTCACTTCGTTGCCCGGGCTGGAGTGCAGGGGCATGCTCACGGCCAACCCAGCATCAACCTGCTGGGCTCTGGCAATCCTTCCACCTCAGCATTCCAAGTAGCAGGAACTACAGGCACATGCTATCACAACAGCTAATTTTTTATTTATGTAGACACGAGGTCTTGCCAAGTTGCCTGGGCTTGTCTTGAACCCATGGGCTCAGACAATCCACTTGCCTCGGCTTCTCAAGGTGCTGGGATTACAGGCTGAGCCACTGAAGCCAGACACCACTGCTATTAAGAAAGACCAGCTGTTTCCTAAGTGTCAGGACAAGAATGGTTCTCCCAGAAGGAAGCCCTGGGAAAATCTACTCATCACCAGGCCGGTACCTGAGAGACAAACATGTGGGCAAGTAGTCGAGCATTGCTGGACATTTTATTATTTGTCAGTTAGGAGGTGAAATGTTCTACTGATTTTGTAAATTTTGTCTTTAAATATCTTTTTCCATATGTTGCCAGAATGTATTACCTGTATCACATGGTGCCATTTTTATTATGTAAGGCATGGGTACCCAAGCCCCCCATGGACCAGTACTGGTCCATGGCCTGCTGGGAACTGGGCCACAGAGCAGGAGGTGAGCGTGTGGGGGAGATCAGTGGTGGCATTAGATTCTCACAGGAGGTGGGCACTATCGTGAGCAGTGCCTGCAAGGGATCCAGGTTGCGTGCTCCTTATGAGAACTTGAATGCCTGATGATCCCCCAACCTTGTCCATGGAAATCGTCTTCCACGAAACTGGTTCCTGATGCCAAAAAGGTTGGGGACTGCTGACTTCAAGTGTTACAGCTTGATGATTTGCTGTATGTTTACATTTTTAAATAATCACCACAATTAAGCTAATTAACACATATATCTCCTCATAGAGTTACTGTGCGTGCATGCGTGTGTGTGTGTGTGTGTGTAGAGCACAGAATCTGATCGCTTACCAAGCTTCAAGTCCACAGGGTGGCATCGCTGTCCCCGTGCTGCACATCGGGCCTTCAGCCATGTTCATCCGCAAACTGTGCGCCCTTGGCCAACATCCCCCAACCCCTTCCTCCCAGCCCCTGGTGGCCACCATTCTCCTCTCTGCTTCTATGAGTTTGACTGTTTGGGATTCCACATATTAGGAAGACCATTTAGTATTTGTCTGTGTCTGGCTTATTTCACTTAGTACTTAATTTTAATTTTAATTTTTTTGGGTTGGAGTCTCATTCCATCACCCAGGCTGGAGTGCAGCGACACTCTCATGGCCACCCCAACATCGACCTGATAGGCTCTGGCGATCCTTCCACCTCAGCCGTCCAAGTAGCCGGAACTACGGACACATGTTACCACACCTGGCTAATTTTTTATTTACTGTAGAGACAAGTTCTCACCAAGTTGCCCAGGCTGGTCTCAGAGCTGTGGGCTCAGGCAATCCACTTGCCTCGGCCTCCCAAAGTGCTGGGATTCCTGGCTAAACCACTGAGCCTGACCAGCACTTATTTTTAATGTAGGCTCAGAGGAACACTATTTGAAGAGGGAGCAGGGGCAAGACATCTTGCTTAGAGATCTGAGAACAAGGAAGGAGCCTTCCCCAGAGACCTTCCAAATTCTTCCCCGAGGCCTTTCCAATTCATGCACACCTGTGACTTGCACATCTGACCATTCCTGGAGGCCTAGGGTAGGAAAAGCGACTCAAGAACATAAAGAAATTTAGCTGCAAGCTGATTCTTTATTGTATTTTCTGAATTCCAGACAGAGTCACTAGTCACATGGCAGTTTCAGAAATTAAAGCAAAACTTAAACTGAATCCTCTAACAAAAGTACCCACGCCCCACAGCAACAGGTAACCCATGTATTGAGGAGATAAATATGAATATATTATAGTAAAGAATTATTAAGATGATGAATGTATTGAATACCCATAAAGTTTATGTTGAAACAATTAGAATGCTCTTCAAATATCTATTCTGTGATAAGTTTGGTTATAAAACAAAATACCTGAATTGAAGATAAAGATGTTTTTATTCATTCTTTTATAAAAAGAAAAAGGTGCACTTTGGGGGAAATAAAGAGTTCTCCTTGTTCTAAATGAGAAATTATTTTTATGTCAGGACACAGAATATCCTAGAGCAGGGGTCCCCAACCCCCAAACAGGCCACATTACCAGCCTGCGGCCTGTGAGGAACCGGGCCGCGCAGTAGGAGGTGGGCGGCGGGTGAGTGAGTGAAGCTTCGTCTGTGTTTGTGTTTACGGCGGCTCCCCGTTGCTTGCATTACCGCCTGAGCTCCGCCTTCGGTCAGATCAGTGACCACATTGGATTCTCATAGGTCATAGAGGCACGAATCCTATTAGTTTAGGCATTTTAAAGAAAATAAATTTATAAAATCATGATTATTAAATTTAAGTTTTACTGTTTAATGATATTTGCTTAAATGCAATTAAAGTTTAAGTTACCATATTATAAGCAAGTCTAGTTTTGCATGAGACATTTTTGTGTTCCTAAACTAACAAATTACTGCAGATCTAAACAAAGTATTGCCAAAGTATTATTTTCCTGTTTTTCCAGGTTTTACTTTTCTGAAGAAATGAAAAGTCACCCAGTGTTCCAAACATTTCAGAAATATTTTCTCTCTTAGTCTATCTCTATCTCTGTTTCTATCTTTATCTTTATCTCTGTCTCTATCTTTATCTAATTCTATTTCTGTCTGTATCTCTCTCTGTATCTATCTAGCTCTGTCTCCATCTCCATCCACATCCTTATCTCCAACTTCATCCCTGTCTCCATCCCCATCTCCATCCCCATTCCGTCCCTGACCCCATCTCCTCCCACATCTCTATCTCTGCTCCCTTCCCCAGCCCCGTCCCCATCCCTGTCTCTGTCCTCATCCCCGCCCTTGTCTCCATCCCCATCCCCATCCTCATCTCCATCTCCACCCTTATCTCCATCCTCATCCCTATCCTCATCCCTATCCCTTACCCTATCCCTATCTCTATTAACTCCTACCTCTATCTATCCCTGTCTATCCCTGTCTCTATTTCTTTTCTTTAACTGACAAAACAGGATTTATTGAGGACAGAAAAGCTCCCACAGTGGGAGGGGACCTGAAGGGATTGCCCCCTTGTCTCTATTTCTAGCACCCTCATATCCTGGTAAAAATACAATTCGGCAATTAAAGTCATAGGTTTATCATAGATGCAAAAGTTTCTCCATAAGGATATTCACCACAACATTATTTATACTATTTAGAATCTTAAACTCAAGATTGAGAGTTGAAGCCAGAAAAAATACTGGAACGATTTATATTTCTAGCAGGAGAAATGGTGTAGAGCTTATGGCTTTGATATTTGGAGTCTGACCAATCTGGGTCTGAATCCTAGGTCTTCCACTTACTATCTGTGGGACTTGAACAAGTTGTTTAATCCCTGGGCCTCAATTTCCTGGTCTCTAAGAAGAGGGAACTCATATTTAAGGGCACATAATGAGGAAGTATAGGGCAGGGAGGACCTGGGGGCCAACATCTCACTGTTCATCCTGTGCTATTGGCAAGTGACAGCAAAGGGTCCTCCATCCCCAGGCAGTCCATACGGAAGTCCCCATTTGCTGTGATGCTGGCAGCCATTCCAGTCATCAAAAACTGACAAGGAGTACTAAGACTTGCTGGTTTCACATATGTATGAAATCTCAACCTTTTCATGCCTTCTCTCAGGGACAAAGACGTACCAAGATCTCTTCAATGCCAGTCACAACACAAGGAAAAGAAGTTAAGCGCGTGCCAAATGGAAGGTACTGAGACCCCCCCCAAAAAGCGGAAGTGTGAACAGCCCCTCAACACACCTGATCCTTCCTTCTCTAAGGGAGTCCTGGGGTTTCCGGGGCTGTCCCTCCACTCTGTCATTCGATGGAAAGGGAAAAGGAATCTTTGTGTGGAACAGGAAGGGGATTGCTTTCAAGTGGACAACTCTCTAGAATTTAGACAGTCCTGGGCAGATATCTATATTCAGAGAACTTGTGGGTGTGAAAAAAACACAGGCAAGGCCGGTGATACGTCAAGCGATGACGAGGATGAGCTGTTAAAGTTCAGGATTCCTCAAAGGAAGAAAAATGATCAAATGGGTTATGCTGGCTACAGTTCATTCATCCAAGCAGCAAATATTTATTTAATGCCAAAAACATACAAGGCATGGGAAACACAATAAACAAGTCAGACATGGTCCCTGCCCTGAGAGGAAGGACGTCTAACCAGGAAGACAGACTTTGAAACCATGAATTTGTTGAATACATCATTTAATAAAGTACAGGGCAGACCAGGCTCAGTGGCTCAGCCTGTCATTCCAGCACTTTGGGAGGCTGAGGCGAGTGGATTGTCTGATCCTGCGGGTTCGAGACCAGCCCGGGCAATTTGGTAAGACCTCATTTCTACAGTAAATAAAATAAAATAAAATAAACTAGCCAGGCGTGGTAGTGCATGCCTGTAGTTCCGGCTACTTGTCAGACTGAGAAGGAAGGATCGCCGGAGCACAGCACGTCAACACTGGGTGGGCTGTGAGCGTGCCACTTCACTCTAGCCTGGGTGATGGAGAGAGACTCTGACACACACAAAAAAAGGATAATCGGACATGAGTCATGATAGGAAGAGTCAGGAGTATTATGGGGGTCTAACACAAGGTCTTGGAGGGAAGAAGGGGAGGCCGGAGAAGGCCGAGTCCAGAGAGGAGTGTTCCCGGCAGAAAGAATAGCCTGCACAGGCCTAGCATGGAGGAGCGTGTGATGCACTCAGAAAATGGGAAGAAGTTCAACCTGACTGTGCCTGGGATCTCAGAGGCCAGTACTTCACCGGCCACACCTAGAACCAGTGAGAACGTGGCCCAGGAGACAGAAAGAAACCACACACCAGTACCTCTGGGAAGCTGGTTTGGAAAACGCAGTGGATTGCCAAGATCAAATTTGCCTTTTAAATTGCAAAATGGAGGTAAATGTCTCATAATAATAACAGCTTACAGTTTTATAAATCTTTAAAGTTTCTGGCAGAACACGGTGGCTCACACCCATAATCCCAACACTTTGGGAGGCCAAGGCAGGAGGATTGCTTGAGCCCAAGAGTTTGAGACCAGCCTGGGCAATATAGGGAGACCTCGTCTCTACAAAAAATACAAGACTTAGCCAGGTCTGGTGCCATATGCTTGTAGTCCCAGCTACTCAGGAGGCTGAAGAAGCCCAGAAGGTCAAGGCTGCAATGAGCTGTGATCACGTCACTGCGCTCCAGCCCTGTGAACAGAGTGAGACTCTGACTAAAAAAAAAAAAGAAGCCAGGCACAGTGACTTAAACCTGTAATCCTAGCACTTTGGGAGGCCCAAGGTGAGAGGATTGTCTGAGTCCCCGGGTTTGAGACCAACCTGGGCAACATGGTGAGACTTCGTCTCTACAATAAATGAAAAAATTAGCCAGACTTGATAGTGTGCACCTGTAGTTCTGGCTACTTGGAAGGTTGAGGTGGAAGGATTGCCTGAGCCCAGCAGGTCAAGGCTATAGTGATCGGGAGATGCCACTGCACTCCAACCTGGGCAACAGAGTGAGACTCCAACTCAAAAAAAACCTTAAGGTTGCTAAAGTGCCTTAATGCACTTTGGTGCTCATCTTAAGGTATCTGTTTATGTCAGATACGAGGGGGGACCCCCCAAAAAAGAAACTATCTTTTGGCAGGAGGGCCTCTTATAGGCTTTCCCCGCTGGGAAAGTGTTCTAGGAACCTATCGGCATCAGTGGACCAGCTAGCATTGCAAAAGAAATGCCCGAGTTATGGCAAACAGGTGACTGATCCTTCCACAATGACAACACACCTGCCCACATCATGCTGAGTGTTCAGCAGTTTTTGACCAAAACATCATGATCCCCATGTCCCACCCTCCCTGTTCACCTCATCTTGCCCCAAGTGACTCTTTTTGGTTTCCCTGGGTGAAAAAGTCCTCTGAGGGAAATGTTTTGCTGATGTGAAAGAGGTGAAATAAAAAACAGCAGAAGCACTAAAAGGCGTCAAAATGGATGATTGCAAGAACTGTTTTGAGCAGCGGAAAAGTGTCTCGATAGCTGTATTGCATCACACAGAAAGTACTTGGAAGAGGACTGAAGTTTAAACATGTAAGAATAAATACACCATTTTTTATAAATAAATTCCAGGTTTTTTTGGGGTCCTCCATGCAGACCCAGAAATGACTGCCGTGAAGAAAGTCTTTTATGCTCATCAGGGGCCCTAGACGCCAGCGGCATGGCACCTGGGTAGCTCGAGGTGAGAACAGAATGTGGACCGCAGAAAGGGGCAGACAAGGCAGGGTCAGCCGGTTGGGGACTCGCTGGTGTGAGTGACGTCAGTGGGCTCTGGGTGCCTGGTCCTGGGGAGTCGTGGTCCTGGCTGTGACTGCTGAGGCAGGTGCTGGTGAAATAAGCTAAATCAGTTAATAAAATCAAATTGCTAGCAAAGTAATAATATTAACCAGCTTACTCCATTTTGTTTAAAACTTTCATCTTAGTTACTTGCCTGACCTAAGAGTCAATGCCCACGTGTGATGACAGTAACGTTTCCATGACCACAGACCCCCAGCTTTGTCTCCTTTGGGCAGGTTATGCTGACCGTTGCCTGCTGATCATTCCAGAACTCCTTCACCATAGCTTCCGTGTAATTGTCTGCTTTGTTAACTGAAATCAAGTGTTACGCTTTGACATTCTCATAGTTTGTTCTTATATTCTGTTAGTCACTCCATTGTATAATGATTCTTCTTCCTTGTCTCTATGTAACTACCTTAAACTATATCTTAATGGCAGAATTCCAGGGACTTTCTGGGCACTGGCTATACCTAGAACATGAAGTTAATCAAAGCTCCCGAACAATCAAAGTTCCCATTTTGGTTGCCAAGTCTTTAGTTAATAGTTGCTATGGTCACTAAGTTGCTATGTAGCCATTGCTGCAAATTTTACCTATAAAAACTTGTCACAAACTGCACCAATTGGCCAAGAGTTTTTCTGGTGTTTGCCTACTCTTGACCCACGCATTTAATACATTCATAATTAATTAGATTCAACTTGCTGGCATAACTTCTTCTCACTTACTCGGTCATAACACTGGGCCTGGACTCTGCAGTGACCACTCCACACGGGAAGGGCACACTCCGAGGCTGGTGGCTTGCTGTCTCCAGAGCTGACCAGTCAGGAGGGACAGGCCCTCCAAGGCCAGTCAGGGCCCAGACATCACGGCGCCAGATGCAGGGATGGGAAAATGTACTCACGGTGGTGCTGGAACCTCACGGCACTCCCACAAGAGCCACATGCTCATCCACATGGATCCACCGAACTTTCCAGATCCCAGCACTCCCACTCTCCTTGCTCTCAGCTGATGTCTTGCTGCGCACTTGCCCGAGGAAGCTGGAGCAATCATAGTGGGGTTTCCAGACTCCACTTCCCGGCCCACCTGCCCACCTGCATTGGTCCACGTGTCTGCCTTCTGCCAGCTATTTTTGCAATTGGAGCAACAAAAATAAATCACATAGGACTGAATAATGACCCAGCATCCAGGAGCCCACGCTAATGGACATAAATGAGCACCATTATGGCTGGCCACAACCTCAAGTATTTTTGAAGGGAGAAATCACAGCAAGTTTGTACATAATAACAGTGCTACCACGGAGAGTGAGAATGTCAGCACTGGAGACAGAGGGGAGCCTTTCCTAGGTGATGTTTGTGGCCGTGAGGGCGGAGATTGGCCCTAGAGGGGCATATGCAGCTCCCATGTGGACCTGGAGGCCGGCTGTGCCATGCAGGGCAGGTGCTGGCGGGTGGAGGTGGGAGCCGGCAGGAACCTAATTCTCTTCTCCCTAATCCCCACCCATAAGTACCTTTTCCCACAGCACATACCACCTTATAAAATCTTTCCTAGGCCGGGTGCCATGTCTCACACCTATAATCCCAGCACTTCGGGAGGCTGAGGTGAGAAGATTGCCCGAGCCCATGGGTTCAAGACCAGCCTGGACAACTTGGCAAGACCTCATGCCTACAATAAATCAAAAAATTCATTGGGCATGGTGGCGTGCACCTGTGGTTCCAGCTACTTGGAAGACTGAGGCAGAAGGATCACCTGAGCCCAGCAGGTCAAGGCTGCAGTGGCCAGGAGCGTGTTACTGCCCTCCAGCCTGGGTGACAGAGTGAGACTCCAACTAAAAAAAAAATCGTCCCTAATGGCCTGTGCATTACACTGATGGGAAGGTAGACATCCACCCTAAGTTCTGAGAGCAGCGTCTGGGATGCAGAATGCACCCTTGAACGTGTGGATGAGTGTCCTGCATGAAGGATGCCTGCTAACGTGCCAGAGCTATGGGAGAAGATAGAAATGAGTCAGGGACAGTTTGGGGGTCAGCCCTCTGGAAGTCCACCTGTGATCGAGGAGAAAGATGTCACCTTTCATGCACTGGTAGGGGAGGTATCACTGTCCCTGTAGGATTAATCACTCCTGAACAGATGCAGAAGCTTGAATGTGATATGAAGTAAGTTTTACTCTATTGCCATCTGAGACATACTTTGTTTGGGGTTGTTTCCTCATTCATTAATTTTAGAAAAAATATATGGCTAACTTTATCTCCAATTAGTCCCTAACTATTTCTTTGAAAAAACCTTGACTGGGTGTGGTGGCTCACACCTGTAATCCCAGCACTTTAGGAGTCTGAAGGGAGAGAATCACTTGAGGCCAGGAGTTGGAAACCAGACTGGGCAACAGCTAGACCCTATCACTACAAAATATAAAATGTTAGCTGAGCATGGTGGCACATGCATATAGTCCCAGCTACTTGGAACACTGAGGTGGGAGGATCACTTGAGCTCAGGAGTTTGAGACCAGCCTAGGTAACACCTCAAGGCCCTGTCTTTACAAAAAAATTAAAAGGGAAAAAAATAGCCATGTGTGGTGGCACTTGTGGGTAGCTCTGGCACTCTGGGGGGCTGAGGTGAGATTACTTGAGCCCAGGAGTTCAAGACTACAGTGGGCTGTGATCCTACCCCTGCACTCCAGCCTGGGCCACAGAGCAAAAGTCTGTCTCAAAAAAAGAAACAAAAAGGAAGGAAAGGAACAGCTTAAGATCTATACGAAACACACACACACACAACACACACACACACACACACACACTCCTACAATTTGGGTCCAATTTGGAGTATTAGTTCTCTATTGCTGTCGTAACACATTACTATATATTTAGCAGCTTTTTTTTGAGTCAGAGTCTCACTCTGTGGCCTAGGCTGGTGTGCAGTGGCACATTCACAACCACTGAAGTCTCCACCTGCTGGACTCAGGTGATCCTTCCACCTCAGCCTTTCGAGCAGCTGGAATGACAGGCATGCACCACCATGCCCAGCTATTTTTAAATTTATTTACTGTAGAGCCAAAGTCTTGCCAAATTGCCCAGGCTGGTCTCAAACTCCTGGGCTCAGGCAATCCTCTTGCCTCTGTCTCCCAAAGTGCTGGTATTTGGGATGACAGTCCCTTTTATTGGACAAGGCAGCATCTCACAGGCCCAGGACTAGGACCTGGACCTCTCAGGAAGGATTGATTTCCACAACTCGTTTATCCCAGGCTGAATTTCACGGAAGGACACTGTCCTTTACCAGAAACATCTTGACACATTTTTCTCTTCACACTTTTTCAGAACTTGAGCTCCAGGCAAGGGTGTTGTCTGTGCTCACCCCATGAGTGCAGGTATTCCTTCTTGAGTAACTGCCTCCCATTTCCACAGCCTTCTGAGATGCCTACGCCTTCTCCAGCAAGGATAAGATGGGCTGCATGATGTGCACCTTGGCTAAGCTGGGGCTCTGGCTCCCTGGGCACAGCGTCCACAACAAGTGGAAATGTGTGGATGTGGACCGTGAACACGCTGCCCTCTCATCATTTTTCTCATGAGAGACTGTTGTGAATGGACATTTTTCTCTCAGTGGCTTTATAAACATGAGATGTAATGTTTATTCACCTGCCCAAAAGGATGTGTGTGTGTGCGTGTGTGTGTGTGTGCGTGTATATGTGTGCATTAAGTGTGCATGCCTGTGTGTGCATGTGTGTATGTGTGTGCACCTTGTGTGTGTGTGTATCCCTTTAGGGATATCAGTGAGGTGGGTGTACAAGGTATGAAACCAAATTCATGCTACAAAATGGACTATTGGAAAAACCCTGTGTGGGAGCTAAGAGAGAATGTCTCGTTTCAATGTCGAATTCGAGTCACCTGTCACAGTGCATGTGTGGGAGGGTGCCTTGAAATAACAGATTCAGAGACATGAACAGTTTCAAAATGACATGTTACCAAGAAAACCCAAGCCCTTTGTTTCTGTCTGAATCATAACACAGCAAGTCCTCCTTGCCATCACCAGGGTGCACCTGCGTTGACTTTTCCATGCCATGGCATTGTGTTGGGATTTCTAAAGCATGCAGATAGTGTCCCATTGAACATACTGTCCTGGTGACTTGGAGCCCAGCTGATACGTCATGTGGAAGAAGTGTTCAGCACACTGTCCCTGTCACCTCCCTCCACCCACTGCCAGGGCCCCTTCAGTCGGCATCAGCGCCACACAGGGCTTCATGGTATCAGTTAGTGATGGGTCCCTGGCTTCCACAAACTCTGCCCAGTTTTCTGTGATTTCATGGAAACACACAGTCCTCCCAGCACTCACTGTCTTTGAATTTTGGAGGAGGCAGGTTACAACTTGGGGTGTTATCACAGGAATAATATGGGTGGGTGTGGGGTGGGACGTGTTGACAAAGACACCAAACTGAAAAATACTTCAAGATGGGCTCTCCAGGCTGTCAGACGGACCAGGCCCAGAAGCACCCATCTATGAGAGGCCCTGAGAACATGTGCCCGGGTGCTGGAATTACAGTTTGGTTATGGACATTTTAAGGGAGCAGCAGTTACAATAACTATAAATCAATACGTGTGAGCTTTCCACTGGTTCGACCCTGGAAGGTAGGACATTTCCAAGAGGGGGCTTGAGGTGATGGGTGAATTTAAGGACTGACAATTTGTAGTTCTTATCTGAGGAACATTGGAAATCACTAGAGGACAAGGTGCCCAGAGTCTGGGAGTCCCCAAAAGACAGTTTTGCAGGGCCATAAAGTACTTTGATTTCCTTCTTTATCTGTTGGGATGTTTGCCAGACTTGGAAAGCAATCTTCAGTTTAAAGGGGGATAGGGTATTGGAACCCAGTCTGGTACGTCTTCATCAGGCCTCTTAGTTGGGAGTTTGGATAAGATTTAAAAAAAGAAAAATAGCCGGGCTCGGTGGCTCAGCCTGTAATCCCGCGCTTTTGGCAGGCTGAGGTGAGTGGATTGCCTGAGCCCGCGGGTTCGAGACCCGCCTGGGCAGCGAGACCTCATCTCTACAATAAATCAAAAAATCAGCCGGGCATGGTAGTGCATGCCTGTAATTCCGGCTACTCGGAAGGCTGAGGCAGAAGGATCGCCGGAGCCCAGCAGGTCGAGGCTGCGGTGGCCGGAAGCAGCCACTGCACTCCAGTCTGGGCAACAGAGTGAGACTCCAACTCAAAAAAAAAAATAAAAAAAATAAAAAAAATAAAATAAAATAAAAAAAGAAAAATAGCCCAGGCACGGTGGCTCAGCCTATAATCCCAGCACTTTGGGAGGCCGAGGTGAGAGGATTGCCTGAGCCCAGGTGTTCGAGACCAACCTAGGAACCTTGACAAGACCCCATCTCTACAATAAATCAAAAGATTACCCGGTGTGGTGACACTCACCTATAGCTCCAGCTACTTGGAAGGCTGAGGTGGATGGATTGTCTGAGCCTGCAAGCCTGCCTCTGCACTCCAGCCTGGGTGACAGAGTGAGACTTCAACTCAAAAAGAAAAAAAAAAAGAAAAATGAGGCCAGGTTGAGTCCTCGGAAGGCAGAGTGGACTCCTTGCAAATGTGGCAGGACTCTGGGGAAGGCGTCAGTGGACAGACAGCAAGGGCTGGGCATCCTGGGATTTTCATGCCCCACAGGGCCACTGTGGGTCACAGGGAACGTGTGACGGGGCCAAGACCACTTCACAAAGATAGTGCTTACCTGAGAGTGTCTCCAGTCCCGAGATCTCTGACTTTAGTTATCGGATGGTCCAGAGGGTTTTAATTTTGTACTTAATATGTATTCTGATAAATAAGATACACCTTATCCTTGTACCGAGCCTAGATTTCTGTTTCAGGAGACGGAAAGGTGAACTTCTCAGACTTCATCAAGGTGCTGACAGACAAGAGCCGCTTCCCCAAGGATGTGGATGAGTGGACGGGCTGCTGAATGGGGCGGCCAGACAGTCACATGTGCACAGAAGATGATGCTCACCATGCAGGAGACAGTGCTCACTGTGCAAGGGACAGTCTTCACCACATAGGAGATGGTGCTCACCCCGCGGGAGAAAGTGCTCACCGGGACTTCACAGCAGGAAGGCGTGGCCTGGGGTGTGATCTGTTTATGTGAGGCTTAGCAAATGGATGCAGTTTTAGAGTTTCAACTTAAATACATCAAGCAGGCCTGGCCTTGTCTGCAAGTCTCCTGCAGTGGACACTGTGCTTGGTCTCCAGTGGGAACACTCAGGGAGTGGCAGGTGGACACCTGTGGTCCCTTTGAGAGTTTGAATCCCCTCTTTTTTTGAGTTGAGGTCTCACTCTGTTGCCCAGGCTGGAGTGCAGTGGCATGATCACAGTTCACCACAGCCTTAACTTCCTGTACTCAGATGATCCTTCCACTCAGCCTCCTTAGTAGCTGGGACTGCGGGTGTGCACCACCATGCTCAGCTACTTTTTTCCCATAGAGACAAGCTCTTGCTCTGTTGCCGAGGCTGGTGTTGAACTCCCAGGCTCAAATGATCCTCTTGCCTGTGGGATTACAGGCATGAACCACTGTGCTCAGCCTCTACTTTGAATTATTTACCAAGTACTTTCCTTTGGAAGATTTTCCTTTCATAGAACAAAAACATTGTTTTCAGAAAAAGAAAAGTGCTCTCTCATGCTATTGTGGGTGCGGATAGTTTACTGTTCTTGGAAAGATACTTTTCTCTACTGGCAGAGCCTCCTCATCAGTGCCGGGCCTGGAAAGAGTGCCAGGGAGCTAGGGCTTATCTGTAGCCCACAGGGGACATAGGAAGGTTGGGAACATTGTGATTAGTTCGCCATGATCTGCTTATGAGTTTAACAGGTTGCCTTGGAAGAGCTACCTACCGTTCATGCTTTCTGGGATAAATACATTCCAAAGTCCAAAGACCATAGACAGCTTTGACAATGCAGCCATTCAAAAACTATGAGCAGCCAGGCACGGTGGCACGTGCCTGGTGTCCCAGTGACCAGGGAAGCTAAGGCTGTGGAGGTTGACTTGAGGCCAGGAGTTCCGGGTCGCTATGCCAATTGGGTGTCCACACTAAGTTTGGCATCAATATGGTGACCTCCTGGGAACGGGGAACCACCAGGTTGCCTAAGGAGGAGGCAGGTCAGAAATGGAGCAGGTCAAAACTCCCATGCTGATCAGTAGTGGGACCACGCCTGTGAATAACCACTGCACTCCAGTCTGGGCAACATAGAGAGACCCTGTCTCAGGAAGGAAGGAAGGGAGGGGGGGAAGGGAGGGAGGGAGGAAGGAAGGAAAGAAGGAAGGAAAGAAGGAAGGAAGGAAGGAAGAAGCTTTGAGCGTCTGTCCTTGGGACAGAGAGAAGTTGCTGCTTGCAAGTGCTGCTGTCATGATGGGGGTCTCCTAGAAGAACAAGACAGCAGTCCTTAACGTGAAGTTCCTGTCTATGTTAAAAGTATGACTGCATTTGTTTGGCAGCCATCAAGCAAAAGGCATTTTAAAAATATATCCCATGATTCTTCTATCTGCTCAGTAACCATAATGGCATGTCTACCAAACAGAACAATTTTTTAATGATTTACTGTATCTCTAGTTCTTGACTTGATATTAGTACCATAAATAATCCATAAGAAGATGGTCAGAGTATTGCCTTTTTTGATAGATGGCTTGCTCAGAAGGCATCTTGAAATCTTTATCTTGTTTTCTTTCCATAGTTCCAGAAGGATCTGTTCCAGGGGATCTGTTTCGACTTAGCAGGCAAACCTGGGATGCTGCTGTTTGAAATCTTGTCACAGCTTGTCAAAACTTCAGCCCTATAATCATCAAAACAGCTTGGTATTGGTATAGGAACAGGCATATAGATCAATGGAATAGAATTGAGATTCCAGAAGCAAAACCTCAATTTCTCAACCAACTCATCTTCGACCAAGCCTCCGCCACCTACCACTGGGGAGAGGAGAACCTATTCAGTAAATGGTGCTGGGAAAACTGGCTGACCACATGCAGAAGATTGAAACAGGACTCCTATCTATCCCCATGCACAAAGGCTAACTCCAAATGGATCAGAGACCTAAATGTAAAACCTCAAACCATAGGAACCTTAGAAAATGAAGGACATACTCTCATAGAAATCAGAACTGGCATCCAATTCCTGAACAAAACCTGAAACTCACAGGTCATAAGAGAGAAGATAGACAAGTGGGACCTCATTAAACTGACAAGCTTCTGCAAAGCCAAAGAAACCATCAAGAGAGCAGGGAGACAGCCTACAGACTGGGAAAAAGTATTTGCCAACACCAGGTCTGACAAAGGCTTAACTTCCTGGATCTACAAGGAACTCAAACGTGCTGAAAAGAAAAAAACAAACAACCCCATTATAAAATGGGCAAAAGATATGAACAGACACTTCACAAAGGAAGACGTCCAAGCAGCCAACAGACACATGAAGAAATGTTCGACCTCACTAATCATCAGGGAGATGCAAATCAAAACCACACTGAGATACCACCTAACTCCAGTCAGAATGGCAATTATCAACAACTCAAAAAATAACAGTTGCTGGAGAGGGTGTGGTGAAGAGGGAACACTTCTACACCGTTGGTGGGAGTGTAAACTAGTGCAACCTCTGTGGAAAGCAGTGTGGCGATTCCTAAAAGCTCTAAATAGCAACTTCCCATATGACCCCGCAATCCCCCTACTGGGAATATATCCTGAAGAACTCAAATCACTATATCAAAAAGATACTTGCACATGTATGTTTATCACAGCATTGTTCACAATAGCAAGAACCTGGAAGCAACCATGCTGTCCATCAAAAGAGGACTGGATTAAAAAAAATGTGGTACATATACACGATGGAATACTACGCAGCCATAAAAAAGAACAAAATCATGAATTTTGCAGCAACCTGGATGGAGCTAGAGTCTATAATACTGAGTGACCTCTCACAGAAACAAAGATCTGAGTATCACATGTTCTCACTCATATAATGGACCTTGAACATCCAATGTAATACTGTAAGAAAATGACTGACGGTACTGGGAAACTATGGGGGGGAGGGGGATGGGATTAACAGTAGCAAATATCTGTCTGGGGACAGGGAAACACCTCTTATCAACAGGGTACCTGAATGAAACGTAATGGTATACCTAACCCTTAACTGTACCCCACAACATCATAATAAAAAATATTGATTAAAAAAACAAAACAAAAAAAAACTTCAGCCCTGTCCAGAAAAGCCACCGTGGACATCATGAGGTGAGTGGAGGAGTGAATATGCCCCTCTCAGAAGCCCTTGTGAGGACCTCCACATGGCAGTTACCTTCCATGCATGTTCATCTCCATGAGGCCTGCTAGTGTCTGGGCAGGTGCTGTGTGCTACATATAAGGCCTATCCCGTCCTCCCCACAGCCCCACCCAGCTCTGGAATTGCAAGGCTGACCTCAGACTCTTCCAGGGCCCCACTGAGGGTGTTAGGGTGGTGGGCTGAGCCAGTGCCACCAGCGTGCAAAGAATTGCACCAAAATTAGGTTAGGAAAGAGTGGACTCACTTCTCAAGGGGGAGAAGGGGCCAGCCCTTGGAGGAGACGTGGGGCAAATGCTTGGGGTTGAAGGCGTCTAAGTTTTCCCTTTTGGGGTGGGGACAGGCAGGTGAGCATTCACAGGAGCTGATGCCATGTTTGTCATATCTCTGACAACTGGATGGATCAGTCACTAGCACACAGACCAAAGTGAGCTGGTAGCTGATGGGTGGGTCAATCAGCTGGTTTATCACAAAGATGAGAAGGGCTGGGCTGGAGGCTGAAAGACAAATCCTTGGGAGGTGTTCATCTCAATGTCTTGTGATTTGCCTGGAGTTCTGGGAAAGGATTATTATTGTGGATGAACTCAAGGAGGCCACGGGAACTCCATTTTGGGCTCTGTCCTTCCAGAGGGCCTAAGACAGCCAAAAGATCTCAGCCTCTCATATCTCAGGTTCGAGAATTCCTGCAGAATAAGACTTTCTGGGGGTGATCTGGGTGGGCTTAGAAGCCCGGTTTGGAATAAAACACACTCCTGTTTGGGCTGACAACACCAGCGGCTCTCAAGAGGTCCCCTGACTCTGAAATACAGTGCAGGTCAGACCTCCCAAGGGGGCCTTTGGGCAGGAGAGAAGCAGAATTAGCCTTGAGAAGAAGGATGAGGGAACATTCTCATGCCCAAGTGTGTTTTTATTTATCCCAGCAAATAATGATAAAAATAAACACCTCAATCTGTGTTTATCATCGTATTATAGAAATTAAACAAATGTGGCCATTATCCACCTTGGTTTTTTTTTTTTTTTGAGTCAGAGTCTTACTCTGTTGCCCAGGCTAGAGTGCAGTGGCATGCTCACGGCCACTGCAGCCTCAACCTGCTGAACTCAGGTGATCCTTCTGCCTCAGCCTTCCAAGTTGCTGGAACAACAGGCATGTGCCACCATGCCCAGCTAATTTTTTGATTTATTGTAGAGACGAGGTCGTGCTAAGTTGTCCAGGGTGGTCCGTTTAACATCTTTTTAACTCATACTCCTTTAAAGCATTCTGGTCTCCCAGTTAGGTTTAAAAGTACAGAATGCCATCAGCAAATGTGAAAATATTCTTGTCTCTTTCTACTGTCCTGTCTCTCAGATGTGAAATACAAGGTGCACAAAAGTCTACTTTTCATTCCAATGCAAAGACATTTACTAAATGCCTACTGTTGGTTCACAAACGTGACACATCTGAGCCCCTCAGCCTCCATTTTCTCATCTATGGAATTGGGATGACAATCCTCATAGCTCCCTTAGGGCAACTGTGGGGATGACATGTGACAGTGCATGGGGAGGGCTCAGCACAGGAGCTGAGGACACAACAGCTGCTGTTACCATGCAGGGCGTAGCTCAGATGAGCACAGTACTGAGTGCCCGTCATGCCAAGCACACATTGCATCCTCTCCCTCACCCGCTAGCAAGCCTACAGCATTTTCCTGCCCCTCTGAGAAAGATCTAGCTGAGCACGACACTGTCAAGTCCTCCATGGTCTGTCCTGTGCTCAGCCCTCCTGTCGCTCCTGTGACCTCATCTCACACCCTGGACTCATTCAGTTCAGGTACACATCCCATACTGTCACCTCCTAACACACTTTCTCCCTGTGTCCATCCTTTTTGTAAGGTAGCCAAGCTGGGTGGCTTATTATTATTATTTTTTTGAGTCTGGGTCTCACTCTGTTGCTCAGGCTAGAGTGCAGTGGCTGCTAGAGTGCAGCCTTGACCTGCTGGGTTCTGGTGATCCTTCCGCCTCAGTCTTCCAAGTAGCGGAACTACAGGAGTGTGCCACCACAAACCCAGTTAATTTTTTGACTTATTGTAGAGACGAAGTCTTGCCAAGTTGCCCAGGCTGGTCTCAAACCCATAGACTGAGGCCGTCCTCTCACCTTGGCCTCCAAAATTCTGGGATTACAGGCATGAGCCACCACACCTGGCCGACTGGGTGACTTGAAACAGAATTGTTCTCTCAGTTCTGGAGGCTAAAGGCTGAAGTCAGGCTGTCAGCAGACTCACGTCCTCCTAGGGCCTGAGGGGCAGTCCTTCCTTGCACACGCCAGCTTCCAGTGACCCCCGCTGTCTTTGGCTTGTGGTAGCATTGCCTCCATCTCTGCCTGCACATTCACAATGGCCTCTTCTATGTATGTCTCCTGTCTCCCTCTCCATTCTCTTATGAGGAGTCCTCCCAGAACACTCTCATCTCAAGATCCTTGATGGAATGACATCTGCAAGGACCTTTCCAAAGTCACATACACAGGAACAGTCTCAGGACTTGGGCACATCGCTCTGGGAAACATGTTTCAGCTCACTTCATCTCTCTGTGTTTAGCTGGCATCTTCCCACCCTCTAGGGTCCAGTCAGTAGCCATGCCCTCTGAGCGGCCTCCTTGGAGCCCTGGGTCTGGGCCAAGCTTCACATTCCCAGTCAGCGTACCAAGCTGCTGAAATCACAGGCCTGACAGGCAGTCTTCTCCATCGAATGGCGAGTTCCAGAAGAACGGGGTTATGTCCTGCTTAGTCATTGTTTTCCCCACACCTAACACAAACTATGGCACACAGTAGGTACTGAATAGTTGCTGAACTTCACTGGCCTTCCCAAGTTCTTCTCAATTCAGTAGCGCAACATGAGAATATTATGAGAAAAAGACTTAGAAAACAGATTGCACTGGGTATTTACAGAGCAATGAGCAGCTAACATAGCTGAATTGTGAGGTTGTGAAGGGAAAGAGTAAGAGACAAAGTTGGAAATATGTACTGGATCCAGATAATAGAACGTCTCCTCTGAGATTTCCTTTAAGTGGTAAGGAGCCATTGGAAGTGGCGGGGGTTGAAGAGGTAGTGGGGAAGACAGATGTGATAAAGGCATGAAGGCAGCTTAAACTGGAAACTGTGCATGGAAAATCTGGTGTAAAGACAGGCAAATGGCCAAGGGACATATGAGGATGTAAGAAAAACAGCTCTGAAAAGGACAGGAAGAAAAGGAAGGCCACAAAACCCAAGATACTAAGTTTTGAAGTAGAAAAAGGGCTGGGTGCGGTGGCTTGTGCCTGCAATCCCAGCACTTTGGGAGGCGGAGGCAAGAGGATTGCCTGAGCCCAGGACAAGACCAGCCTGGGCAACTTGGTGAGATCTCGTCTCTACAATAAATCAAAAAATTAGTCAGGTGTGATGGTATTTGCCTGTGGTTCCAGTTTCTTGGAGGGCTGAGGATTGCCTGAACTCAGCAGGTCTAGACTATGGTGATTGCAAGCATGCCACTGCACACCAGTCTGGGCAACAGAGTGAGACTCCTATGAGAGAGAGAGAGAGAGAGAGAGAGAGAGAGAGAGAGAGAGAGCGAGCGAGCAATTTCCCTTCTGGAAATAAACCCAGAGGAACTCAAATCATTCTGTGGAAAAGATAACTGCAGCACTATTCACAATAGCAAAGACATGGAACCAACAGTGCTGCCCATTGAAAGAGCACTGAGTAAAAAAAAAATGTGGTACTTATATACAATGGAATATTACACAGCCATAAAGGAGAACAAAATTATGAGTTTCACAGCAACTTGAATAAATTTAGGGTTTATAATACTTAGTGATGTCACAGAAACAAAGAACTGAGTAGCACATGTTCTCACTCATAAGCAGACCCTGAACAATTATACTACAATAAGAAAGGAATTGGCAGTAGGGAGGCCTGCTGGGAGGGTGGGGGGACACTTCATCCACAAGGGCACTTGATCTCAAACCAGGCAACATGGGGACCAAAGTGAGGCCCAAACTTTACCTGTACAATGACCATTTGTATACCTACCCGTGAATTGTACCACACATCCTTAAAGTAAAATTTTAAAAAGAGAAGGAAAAAAAAGGGCAAGCCAAGATGAACAGCAGCATTTGAATCTGAACAACTTGGAACTAGCAAATGAGAAGACAGTGGTAGAAGATGGCAATGGAAGATTTTTAGGCAAGCTATATGTGAAATGGATGAGGAGAGCAGCTAAGTGGAAATGTTCCCCAGGAAGTGTGACATGTAAAAGATTGGGTACACAGCTCAGAAACTGTTGATCAGAGAAAGTAACTGAAACCTTGAAACTGAAGGTCTAAGAAAAGGGTGGGTGGGAAGAGCACAGGACTGAGGACGGAACCAGAAGCAACATCCATATTTACGGAATGGAAGGAGAAGTCAGCAAGGACACCTTAGAAGGCACGGAGAAGACTAGGAGTCTGGGGTCAGGGAAGCCAGGTCCACAGAGAAGTTCAAAAAGGTATTGACTTTCCACCAGAGCGAGATGCTAAACCAAGGCCAAGGAAAACAGGGACTGCACAGATAACACTACATTTGGAGTAAAAAATCCCAAGTTTAAGGTCCAGAAGGTTGATGGGGGCAAAGTCCAATGTTAGAGGGTTAAACATACAAGGATAAACACACTCGATGTCCCCTCTTCTCCCTTCTGAGCTTGTGCTGAAATGGCACCAAGGTGTTTTAGAGGGCATGAACTCATAGAACCAAGAAAGGTCATCAATGCAGCTTTGAAAGCTGGAAAGCCAACAGATTGTTTACAGGCTGGCTAGGTCAGAGGAGGCCAAACCTGCCCCGTCCTGATGCTGGGTGGGGGAGGTGGGGAGGGGTACAAAACTCCTCCTGGATCCCTTGGCTCAAACAGAATTTATTAGAGAAAGAGGAGACGACAGAAAGTGTGGGCTAAAGTTTTGTCCCAGAAAGGCCTGGCATGGGCCAGTCTCTCAAAAAGGAAACACTGTGTTTTGGCTCTTAACTAAGAAACTAGATATGTTTTCCCAACAACTGACATGCTAAAGAGGGTGCGACATGGGTAACCACCACTCTGGAGATGAACATTTCTCTGCTTCTTTTTCTTTTCTTTTCTTTTTTTGAACTGGAGTCTCCCTCTGTTGCCCAGGTTGGAGTGCAGTGGCACACTCATGGCCACTGCAGCCTTGACCTGCTAGGCTCAGGTGATCCTTCCACCCAGCCTTCTAAGTAGCTGGGACTACAGGCATGCAGTACCACACCTGGCTAATTTTTTGACTAATTGTAGAGACAAGGTCTCATCAAGTTGCCCAGGTTGGTCTCAAATGCATGGGCTCAGACAGTCCTCTAACCTTGGCTTCCCAAAGTGCTGGGACTATAGGCATGAGTCACTGCACCCAGCCTTTATTATCATTTATATGACTTTGGTTAGCTAAGTTGTGGCCTTCCACAAGAAACCTGAAAGATTTTTAGTGATTTATTATGCTAAACCATGAATTGAAAGTTTGGGCTGTCCTATACTTACATCTGCTGAGGTTTTCTCTTGATTTGCCAAGGGGATAGGATAGGCTGCTAGATTGTCCTGAAGTTAAAAAAATGTAATAAAAAAATATCTGTACACTTCCTAAAAGCTGCCTCTGGGAAATGGATCTATCTCTGTCTGACCTGTGGTAGCTACCCTGCCTCACACCCTACTGCAAACACTTGAGAGGCTCAGAAGACTGCAGAGAAGGGGAATCCCAGAACAGACAAGGTAAAGGCAGCATGAGAAGCAGGTGACCCTTAGAGTCCTCTCCCCAGCCCCACAGCACCAAGGGACTACCCTGGAGTATACTCTGGAAAGGTTGTCCCAGAAGGATGCTTTGGACTCAGGGATGCCCGACACAGCTGAGAAGGGCATCACCCTGTTAGGATCACATGAAAGCCGACTTTCTGAAGGTGAGACCCCACCAACCACCTCCCCCTTCCCAGGTCCCAATGTCCTGGCCACTAGACTTATTCCACCCAGGCGAAATATTACAGGATGACTTTCCAGGAAACCTGACTAGTCCAAGAGCTGAAAAGTCTCCTGATGAAACAAGGCACCAACCAACTACCTGGAGCAGAGCTCCCACTCAGTAAGGCCTGCCACACCAAAAAGCTTCCAGTTGATCTTGGAGAGTGCTTACTCTCACTCAAAAACAGGAAAGGACATCCAGGGACCAAGAGGTGTTTAAGGAAAGCCTGCATTGTGAAAATAAAAGGAAAAGGCCAGGCACAGTGGCTTCTGCCTGAAATCCTAGTGCTTTGGGAAGCCAAGGTAGGAGGATGGCTTGAGGCTAGAAATTCCAGACCAGCCTGGGCAACATAGTGAGCATGCCACCTCTAAAAAATAAAAATAAAAAAATTAGCTGAGCATAATGGCATGAGCCTATAGTCCCAGCTACTTAGAAGGCTGAAGCAGGAGGATCACTTGAGCACAGGAGTTCAAGGCCACAGTGAGTTATAATCGCCCTACTGCACTCCTTGTCTCAAAAGAAAAAAAAAATTAGCTCACGCCTGTAATCTCAGCACTTTGGGAGGAGGAGGTGTCGGGGGCCAGCCCCGACTTACAAGGGTAGGGTTAGGACCCGCACCAGAGAATCTGGATGGCGAGAAGAGACCACTCAGAGGCAGTTCTTCTGGGAACAGTCTGATCAGGACTGAAGCCAAACTTTATTCGGACTCCCTCCAACCTATATACCCTTTTCTATACCCTCCATCAGTATGATAATCACTTGTTGGGGGAGTACAAATTCTCATGCAAATTACGCATCACAAGACCTTCACGAGACTTGCAAGTTCCAAGCAAACAATTACAATTCCATGATGCATGACGTGTTTCACAAAACTTACATTAAATTTATAGGCATACAATTTCAATACAGATTGTTCAAAGTGTTTTTCATAATCTTCAATAAATCATTCACACTATACTTTTTGTTTCAAACCCTGATACAAAAACTTTTCTAAGTTAAATCCAAGTTTACTGACTCCTAATATTTTTAACGATTAATATTATCAACTTAACACTATACTATAATCTATAAGTTTACTTAAATGACTCAGTTATTCTATTAATCTATTATGGTTCAACGTAGTGTCTTGTAATTCTATAACGATTAAAACTTATTTTTAAATTATAAAACCTTACCATGACTTAAATGAATTTCCTATGTCTAAACTTTAATTTTTCTAATGATTGACCTTTAATACTATGCTATATCCTATTAAGCCAATACCTTATCATTAATTCTTTTATAAATCGTATAGTAACTATTATACTTGAATAATGTAGCCAAAGGAAACAAAACAGCAAGCATAATTTTACTCAAATATACTTTAAAATATAACTATAAGTATATATGTATATATTTTATCCTAACAAGTCTACTCTAGAAATCAGATAGTAGCTATCACACTCTTGAATAAGGAAATGCATGGCCACAGAGGCAAACAGAGTTTTCGGTATGAAACAAAAGCATGGCCGCCATGTTAATGGCTTTGGGCTGCAAACAGTTTCGGTATTTAACAGCACAAAAGCAAGGAAATGCATAGCCTGTAACGAGACAAAAGCAATCGTTTCTGCCTGGCCAGGAGCAGGGCAATAAGACTATGATGGTAATTTAGTCTCTAATCTTAGCTCTAGGGGAAACTGTTTTCGGGAAACAAGAGCTGACTCACCAGTCTACCAGAAAATAGAAGTTTGAAAAATATCTAGAAAGAAATACAACTTAGAATCATATAAGATAATTCTGCTGAGCAGCTTTCCATCAGGCTTTACTGCCATGTATGCACACTGGTCACTAATCACACGCCAATATCATAGGTATAACTGATATCCTATGTCAGAGGCGATCTTCCAGATGGGCCTTTACAGGCCTCAGTCATGTAGCTATAGATGTTGGCTCCCAACAAGGAGGCGAGAGGATTGCCTGAGCCCAGGGGCTTGAGACCAGCCTGGGCAACTTGGGGAGACCTCGTCTCTACAGTAAATCAAAAAATTAGCTGGGTATGGTGGTGCATGCCTGCAGTTCCAGCTACTTGGGAGGCTGAGGCAGAAAGATCCCTTGAGCCCAGCAGGTTGAGGCTGTGGTGGCCGTGAGCATGCCACTGCATTCCAGCTTGGGTGACAGAGTAAGACTCCTACTCAAACAATAATAATAATAAGCTAGAATTCAAATGTAAAGAAGAGAGAATAGAGTTTATTTAGAAAGCAGGTTGGAGAGAGAGAGAAAAAGGTGGTCCCTCTCCTCCAAACGGGGGAGGGAGCCAGAGAGGCAAGGCCAAGCTGTGGCCAGCCCAGAGCCTAACAAGAGCAATGGCCACAGCTGCTTGAGGTTGAATGCATTTTTTTTGAGTTGGAGTCTCACTCCGTCGCCCAGACTGGAGTGCCGTGGCCGCTCCTGGCCCCTGCAGCCTCGACCTGCAGGGCTCCAGCGATCCTCCTGCCTCAGCCTTCCGAGTAGCTGGAACTACAGGCACGCGCTACCACACCCGGCTGATTTTTTGATTTATTGTAGAGATGAGGTCTCGCTGCCCAGGCGGGTCTCTAACCCGCGGGCTCAGGCAATCCACCCACCCCAGCCTCCCAAGGTGTGGGATGACAGGCTGAGTCACCAAACCTGGCTGGTTGAATGCATTTTAAACCTTCCCTTTGAGCTCTTTCACCACTGGTTTTTTGTTTGTTTGTTTTGTTTTTGTTTTTTGAGTTGGAGTCTCACTCTGTTGCCCAGACTGGAGTGCAGTAGCATACTCCCGGCCACTGCAGCCTCAACCTGCTGGGCTCAGGTGTTCCTTCCGCCTCAGCCTTCCAAGTAGCCGGAACTACAGGTGCACACTACCATGCCCTGCTAATTTTTGATTTATTGTAGAGATGAGGTCTTACCAAGTTGCTCAGGGGGTTCTGAAGCCATGGGCTCAGGAGATCCACTCGCCTCGCCCTCCCAAAGTGCTGGGATTACAGGCTGAGCCACCAAGCCCAGCCTCACCACTGTTTGTTAGAGTTCAGGTTTTCATGTTCTTTCTGGACTGTGAGTTCTTTCTTATAACCTTGTAGCAATTGGAGAGTCCAGCATCGCTTTTTGCTGGGACTCAAAATGAGATGAGGAGGACTTTGAGGCTGTGACTGTGTCACAAATGGGCCCAACCCAAGAGTTTAACCCAACCTCGATCTCAGAGTTTTCAGAAATGCTAGTCAAGAACCTTCGCAACTTGACGCTTGACCCTGGAATCAAATTACCTTCCCCGTTACCAGAAGATCCACCCCAGCAACTGGATAGAAGAGAAAAGATCTTCTAGGACTTCAGAGTTGACCCTCCTTATAGGAGAAGAGGAGTAAGGACATTGTTATCTGTGCAAAAAAGAAAAGCTAATAAAAATGAGATACCTGCTACTCAACATATTTTCTAATGGATTTTTTCAACTTGAGAGGTATTGGGAGCCGGCCATGGAGGCCCACTGAGTGTTAGGGATCAGGAAGGGCCGTTGACCCCGAGACCACTAGGATGTGTTCAGGAGCTATTGACCCCATTCCCTCCCTCCTTTTCCACTTGGCACTGCGACCAGAAAAGGCTCCTGCTGGCTCTAGTAGAAAACTCTGAGACCGGAACGTACACAGCTAAACTTGGGAGTTTATTGTTCCCATTTTCCATGGCTTATGATTTTTGCTTTTAAACAATTTAAGTTCAACTTTGAGTCACATTGAGGAGCCTTAGTGCAGGTCACAGGTTCTCTTGATGTGATTTTAGAGATTTATAGATACAGGTTTTAGGAAATAGTTTATATAGATTGAAGAAAATTTAGGTAACCATTTTATTGTAGAAGTGTGGTTAGTTTAGTTTGATTTTGGGGGGGCAGTGAAGTTTGAATTAGGCCAGCTGGTGTTAGGAGAGTGTAATCATAGCAGCAATTGTTTTAATAGAAACTAGTTTGAATTAGCACAGAATAGTGGAAGTTAATAATTCATTATGGTGGTTTCGGGTTTAGCCATTGAGTGATGTTATTTCAAGATGATGTAGTTGTCATACAATTAAGGGCACATAAGAAACTGGTTTGGGGAATGTTAATCAAGCATAAGATACATAAAGACAATTTGTGGTTGTTCTCCCTCATGTTCTTCCTTATGTATGAAAAAACATTTGCTTGAGAGTGGGGGGGTGTCCTTTGTGCACCTGAATCTGTTCATGTGAAAGGCACATGCTACCTTTTGTGTTTTGTGATAGTGACTTTGCAAAATTTAGGGATAAAAGCCCGCTGTAATTTGCAATAAACGGTTTCTGCTCACTTTGAGCAGTAGTCCAGTCCCTTTCTTTCTCCCCGCAGTCGCCGACTCTATCTCACCTCCAGGAATCTCTGGGCCTTGCTGGAGCAGGACGCCCGCAGAGAGGGAGCTAACAGACACCAGCTGAAAGGAGTTCAGTCTGTGTGACCATTACAAAATGACCTGCAAGCTGCCATTCTTAGAATGAACTAAGAAGTGAACCATTCAAATGTGGCTGCAGTTTCTGTGTTCTACAGCTGGGATCCTTCTGAGAATGCTAGAATAGGGAGTTATGACATGAGCTGATTTCATCAGAAATCTTATTCTTATACTTTTCTTGCTGGTAATTTTACACAGTAGGTTAAGAATGCTACTTTATGCTAGGATAGATTGTACCAATAATTTTGATAATTAGTTCTATAACATCTTTTTCTTCTCATACCTTTTCCTTCCTACCTTGATTCATAAAGGATTTATAAAGAATTTGCATAGTTTGAATGTATTTGAATAATTTTGATATACTCTAGTTTTTTATTTGACTAAAGACACACCCAAGGTCCTAAGTATTTCCCTGTGTTGCAGAAGCCTGAAAAGTCAGTGAGATGAAACACATCATAAATTTGCAGCAAAGTAACTTCTGGGGAAAGCATAGTAATTAGAATTACTAGTTTTCAAAAATTTTAATTGCAGCAAAAGGAAATTTTGATGTGCTATTTTTTTCAATTTTCAGTTGCAAATAAATATATAGAGACAAACAAACAAACAAATAAACAAAAACCCCTCCCTTTGATGGGACAGGCCAACTAGGTGATTGGGTGGTAGTCTGATTTACATCATCATAAAGGGACAGGAACTGCTGCCATGGTGATGATGGGGTTCGTCTATGTCACATAGGTCACAAAGGGCTGATTACAATAGATTAGGGCATCCTTGAATGATAAGCATTCAAGACAGCAAACAAGAAAACCAATGAAAGCAAGAAATTATCCAAGAAACAGCCTTAGAAGATTTCCCCCAGTATTCACACAAGTGATTTATGGGTTTCAAGTGTCCGTTGACTGTTTGGCCCAATGAATGACCAAAAGACAAACTTGGAATAGAAAAGTAAGCAGTACAAAGCAGGCTTGGGGTGTGTAAGACGACTATCAATAGCTACCTCTGGGACACTGTTTCTGTCCTTGGCTAGTGATTAGAGGGTAAATTAAAGTGAACTGCTAAAAACAAGACAGAACTCAGCAGTATTAAAATGGCTGTTCTTTGGCTGTATTGACTCCATCTTGGTCTTTTGTTCTTTCACCCTCCATCTGTAAAGAATTATCTTCCACAGAACCAGTCCCTGATGCCCAAAAGGTTGGGGACTTCTGCTGTAGGACACTGGAGGAAAGACCCTAAAGCTTCCAGTAAGGCAAAAAGAATGCACACACAAAAGAGAAACATGCCAGGCACAGTGGCTCATACCCGTCATCCCAGGTCTTTGGGAGCCCAGGCAACTCGGCGAGACCGTGTCTCTACAATTAAGCAAAAAATTAGCTGAGCTTGGTGGTGCATGCCTTGATTTCAGCTACTTGGGAGGCTGAGGCAGAAGGATTACCTGAACCCAGCAGGTCGAGGCTGCAGTGGACATGAGCCTGGGTGACAGAGTGAGACTCCAACTCAAAAACAAAAACAAAAGAGAAATGTAAGACTTCCCTAGCACAACCCTGCCAGCCAGAAGACAATGGACAAGGCCCAGGGAAAGGAGATTTCCAACCTACCCAGCCAAATTGCCAAAGTATGAAAGAACAGACATGCTCAGGTGAGCAGGCTCAAAAGATGCACTCATGCCTTCCTTCTCAGGAAGCTGCTGGAGGATATACCCTCCCAGGTGAAGGATGCACACAGCCAACAGGAAGATGTAGGATCCAGGTCACAGGGAATACTCTCCCAGGAAGGTGGTGAAGAACACACAGGGTCAGTAGCTGTGCATGGAGACTATTCCAGATGGAGACGTGAGATACACAGAAGTACTGGTGTGTTGGAACACAGATCCTGACAGGCGTCAGAGAAGTCATGGCCGTACCTGAGTCATGCGGAGCCTTTGCGGTGCCCCGATGCCATCCTGGGGTCTTCCTGCAGACCATTCTGTCCTCAGAGCACCAGGAAGCACATATTACCATTACCCCCCACTCCCAGATGAGGGAATTGAGGCCCATAAAAATTGAATAACGCACCTGGGGTGCACGGCTAGCACCATCAGCAGATTCCCTGGAACACCAGGGACGCTGTGAAGAGGTGGCTGGGCTGGATGGAGCATCACACCAGGGGTGGGAGATGGTGAGGACAGGCCTGCTGGATGTCTTGGATTTCCACTGGGTTCCATCTTTCACTGTGGATGTATGTTGGTATAATGTTTCCAGATATTAAGCTTCTTAGTATTGTGTAGTTAAAAACGCTTCTATATTTTTAGATATGCATAGAGATTCTGGGAAAATCTAGCTAAATTATATAATTATCAGGAACAAATATAAACACAATGAAGACACTGGCTTTGGTAGGCAATAGACATGAAACAATTAGTTATAAATATAATGTGATGTGATGTGAAGTTGTCAAACCAAGGTAAGAATTTCAGGGAAGAAGGGAGAGGGAAGTGGTCAGGCATGAACAGGCATTAGAATCACCTGGGGTGACTGTTAGAACCCATCACTGGGCTTCAGGGTTTCTGAATTCATAGGTTCGCAGTGAGGGACAAGAGTATGGACTTTGTGATGAGGTCCCAGAGATGCTGAGGACACACTCAGAGCCATGAGCATGTAGAGAACATTCAGGAAAGAAAAGTTAAGGCTTGAAGGGCCCGGCAGGAATGAGATGACAGTAAGAGAAACTAGCTCTGTCTTCAAAGGCAGACAGTGACATCGTGTGTGGCTGGTTCAAAGCTAGGGAAAAAGACATCTGGTGACAAGCACTCTAATCAGAGCACTAGAAGCATGTCTACACTGCCACTGCCCCAACACTCGGGATGAGTGCTTTCCCTCTTCCTGAGAAAAAAGAAAGGTTATCATCACCATCCAGAGGGAAGGGAGCCCTCCATTGCTGGAGGGAAAATAGCCCTGCCAATGTTTCATGAGAAGCCAGATCCTCCCTGTCCTCCAAGGCAGCCAGGAACAGGGTCTTTGGCTCAGCATGCTGAGAAGTGAGGTCCTCCACATGGGGCCAGAGCTCCCATCACCAAGTGAGAAGCCGGCCCTCCCACCTCAGCAGTGGAGAGCAGAACCTAGCCTCGGCTGCAGGGAGAAGTCTGCTGTTTAGCAGTGAGAACGGAGCTGGGCACGGTGGCTCACACCTGTCATTCCAGCACTTTGGGAGTTGGAGGAGAGAGGATTGCCAGAGCTCAGGAGTTCAAGACCAGCCTGAGAAACATGGCGAGACTTCGTCTCTGTAATAATCCCCCCCAAAAAATTAGCTGGGCGTGGTGGCGCATGCTTGTGGTTCCATCTACTTGGAAGGTTGAGGCAGAAGGATTACCTGAGTCCAGCAGATCGAGACTGTAGTGACTGTGAGTGTGCCGCAGCACTCCAGCATGGGCAACAGTGTGAGACTTCGACTCAAAAAAACCACACAAAACAAAAAAAGCAGTGAGAAGGAATCCCACCTTTCCACCACAGTCATTGACATGTGAGGCATGCATATGTGTAAACCAGAAGCTTATACTGTGAGTTAAAATCTCTTATTATATATAGTCTGCTGTACTTGTTCTTTCTCTTTCTTTCTTTCTTTCTTTCTTTCTTTCTTTCTTTCTTTCTTTCTTTCTTTCTTTCTTTTTCTTTCTTTCTTTCTTTTTTGAGTCAGAGTCTCACTCTGTAGCCCAGGCTGGAGGGCAGTGGCATGCTCACAGCCACTGCAGCCTTGACCTGCTGGGCTCAGGTGATCATTCCACCTCAGCTTTCCAAGTAGCTAGAACTACAGGCATGCACCATCATGCCTGGCTAATTTTTCTTGATTTATTGTAGAGATGAGGTCTTGCTGTGTTGCCCAGACTGGTCTCAAACTCCTGAAATCAAGCAATCCTCCTGCCTCAGTCTCCCAAAGTGCTGGGATTGCAGCATGGGCCACCATGCCAGCAGAGAATTTTTTAATTAAATAATATTTGCACGTTAATACCCAACACAAAGTAATATAATGTTTGTATTCAAGCTGGTACCCTTGAAAGTTTGTCAAGGATCGTCATCCACAGTGTTTTTCTAGACAAGACTGGGAGGCTGGAAGCCCGGGCATGTTGGCTCATGCCTCTAATCTCAGCACTTTGGGAGGCTGAAGCAGGAGGATTGCTTGAGCCTAGGAATTCGAGATCAGACTGGCAACACGGCAAGACCTTGTCTCTACAATAAATAAAATAATTATCCAGGTGTGGTGGCACACCCCTGCAGTCCCAGCTACTCAGGAGGCTGAGGCAGAAGGATCGCTTGAGCCCAGGAGTTTGAGTCCAGCCTGGGCAACATAGTGAGACTCCATCTCTATTTTAAAAAGATCGGGGAAAAAGAAGGAAACCAAAAGCCAATGACTACAAATGTAAAATAGCCAGATGGCCTATGGTGAGTGTCAGTAGGTATACCATAAATGTCACAGAAATGGACACTCGAACATTATTGAATACGGGCATAAGACTTAAAATCAGTTTACTCAGCATATATAATTTGTGACTTGATGTTTTAATTTTTATCCTATAGCTCTTTTTGTTCATTTCTGAATTACTTTTTCTTCTAAAACGATTTCCAAAGAAAATTCCAGCATGCCTGCACAGAGCTGCTGGGGAACCCCCATGCCATGGGTTACAGAAGAAGACTCCTGCCCAATGTCTGCACACCGCCAGGCTCAGGCACTGTTGCCTTTGCATATGCCACCTGGGTTGCCATCATGTAGGAGAAGGACTTACTGAACTTTCTCAAAGAGCTCAAGCATAAGAGCCATTTATTTTCTCTCTGCTGTTTTAAAGGGTTCATTTGTAGCCAAGCACAGTGGCTCATACCTGTAATTCCACCACTTTGGGAGGTGAAGGTGCAAAGGTTGCCTGAGCCCTGGGCTTTGAGACCAGCATGGGCAACTGGACAAGACCTCATCTCCACAATAAACCAAAAAATTAGCCAGGCATGGGAGTGCATGCCTGTAGTTCCAGCAACTTGGAAGGCTTAGGTGAGAGGATCACCTGAGCCCAGCAGGTTGGGACTGTGGTGGCTGTGAGTATGCCATTGCTCTCCAGTTTGGGTAACAGAGTGAGACCCCAACTCAAAAAAATAAAAATAAAATAAAAGTATATATTTAATTACACATGCTTAGTAAAACTATAAAGAAAAAGATAAATAACATGATAAACATAAAATTCCTCCCCTCTTGGGGGAGGACAAGTAATGCAATCTGTGAGAGGCACATTAATTGTTTTAAAAATATCTAAAATGTTCTATTTATTAAGCTAGAAGTAGGTAATGGGTATACTTTTTATTAGTTTTCTTTTTTACTGATAATGCACTTTTTGCATATCAAGTATTCATTAGCTGAAATTTTATATGAAATACAAATTTTAAATAAAGAGAACTCTAGTTCAAAACAGTGCTCACCAATAGTTATGTCTTCCTTTCTTCCTAGAACACCATAAAATGATAACAGACTAAAGCCCCACATGTAAAAAGAATGAGAGGTAGGCAATCCATACATGAGAAATTTCCATGAATTTCTGAAATTATTTAGAAAGCTATTGATGATATACAAACAAAAAGTAGCAGTAAAAACTATGTGGATCATACTTCATGGAAAGAAAGATCCAGGTTTCACAAAAGAATCCCAGAAGGAAAGTGATACCAGAAGATGAAGTTTAACTGGAAGTCTTTCTGTTGAAAAATGGAGCCAAGTTGGCTTTGACACTCCCTTTCTACCTTATCCTTCCTCTCAAGAGTTGTTCAGGCATTTTACGCTTACACTAAAATCAGATATCTCATTGATTGAGAAATTAGATAGACAACTACAAAACTTTCCCACTGATAAACATTCTCCATGAAAGCCATCTGGTAGCAGAGGGTCCTTCCCTGAAGTGAAGTCTGATAGGAAACATACTGCATTTGCACACAAACAGTTCCAGGCTGTCCTACTTATGGGAACGAGAGAGTGAAAAACAGTGGAAAAATTAGCTAGGGAAAATAACTACTTCCCATTCTTATGTACAAATGAACAGCCAAGATGACAAGACACATGGAAACCAACAATCAAGATACACAGAGTAAATGATTCTGGAAGGGATATTGATAATTTAGGAAACAGGAAACAAAACCCTAGCTAATATCCTCGTAGACTGCATTGTATCCACAGAATGAAAACAGAACTCTGTAAACACTAAATAGGAGAAAGCAAAAAAGATCCAATCTCTTTTCCCCCCAGAATCAATAAAATAGAAAATGAGGTTAAGTTCACTCTTCTAAAATTGGAGCCAAAAGACATAGGGCTGGAGCACATCGATAGAGTAAAAGTTAAAAGTTAATCGACACAGAGGATTAATTCAAGATGCCGAACATCTGACAAATAGGAAATCCAGAAAGAGGGAAGTGAGAAAACACAGGAAATAATATTATCCAAAAATCATAAGAAACATTCTCAGATTTGAGAAATAACTGACTTCAAATTCTTTAAATATGTCTGAAACACAGGAAATAACGAAGAAAAGACATACATGCACACATCATAATGAAAGTGCAACATACTAAACATAAAGAGGAATCCCCAAATTTATAGAAATACATTTTAAAAATCATCAAAAAGGGAAATCTTTATCCTCAAGAAAAAAAGCAGATTTTCTTCTTTCTTTGTTTTTTTTTTTTTTTTTTTGAGTTGGAGTCTCTGTTGCCAAGACTGGAGTGCAGTGGCACGCTCCTGGCCACCACAGCTTCAACTTGCTGGGCTCCAGCGATCCTTCTGCCTCAGTCTTCCAAGTAGCTGGAACTACAGGCATGTGCCACAATGCCCAGCTAATTTTTGATTTATTGTAGAGACGAGGTCTCACCAAGTTGCCTGGATGGGTCTTGAACTCGTGGGCTGAGGCCATCCACTTGCCTCGGCTTCCCAAAGTGCTGGGATTACAGGCTGAGCCACTGAGCCCGGCTGATTCTTTTTTTTTTTTTTTTTGAAGAGAAGCAAGTCTGGATTCTAGAAAGCAATGGAAAAAAAATGCCTCCAAAGTTCTGAGGAAAAATTATTTACAATTCAGAATTCCAAATTGCACCAATATAACAATCAGTATTGAGTGCCCAATAAAAGTTATTTTTAGACAGTTAAAGAATTGGAAAGTTTACTATCCATACACACTTCTTAAGAGTGTTATCTGAGTAGATGGTTGATCAAAATGGGTATAAATATCAAGAAAGAGGGAAGTGCAGCATACAAAAAAATGAAATAATTAACACAGAAATACAAGGAAAAGAAGTCCCAGGATGGTAGTTGTGTAGCCTAATTGGTAACTCCCAGCCCAAAATAGAATCAGCAACCAGGAGGCTCTGAAAAGAATGTTTTCAGAAGAATGAATCCGTTGGTGGAAGAAAGCTTAAAGAAATGTGGTATACACACACAATAAAATACTATACAGCCTTTAGAAAGAAGAAAATTTGTCATTTGTGACAACATGGATGAACCTAGGGTATAGGGGACATTATGCTAAGTGAAATAAGCCAGTTACAGAAGGACAAATAGTGCATGATTTCACTTATGAGGTATCTAAAATAGGCAAACTCAGAAGCAGAGAGTAGAAAAGTGGCTGTCAGGGGCTGGGGTAGGAGAAATGTGGATATGCTGTTCCATGGGTATTAAGACTCAGTTATGCCAAGTTCTAGATATTTACTTATTTTTCAGACCAAGTGTTGTGACTGGGGAGAGGGGTCCTAAAGCCCCAAACCTGGACCAGGTTTCCAATGCCACTTCAACTTGGAGCGACAGGGGCCCTGAATCCTTATCAAAATAGATTTTTAAAAATGATTAACTCACCTCAAAGTTGCAAAGTGTCTTGTTTTGTAGAAGGGCGAGAAAGAGAACATGATTGGGTTCTAAAAAAGTATTTGCAGTTTTTTTCATATAAAATAAATATTAAATAATTATTTTAATTTTAATCCAGTTTAAATAAACTCATCAGAGAAATGTCAAACCTTAAATCTGGCTTCCCAACCAGGAGCAGTGGCTCACATCTGTAATCCCAGCACTTTGGGAGGCGGAGGCGAGAGGATTGCTTGAGTCCAGAGGTTGAAGACCAACCTGGGCAATTTGGTGAGACCTCATCTCTATAATAAATTAAAAAAACTTAGCCAGGCATGGCAGCACATGCCTATATATAGTACAGCTACTTGGAAGGCTGAAATGGCAGGATTGCCTGAACCCATCAGATCGAGGCTACGGTGAGCGTGCCACTGCATTCCAGCCTGGGTGACAGGCTGAAACTCTGACTCAAAAAAAAAAAGGCTAGTTTCCTATGAAATGTCAGGAGAAGGAAGTCAACTGTACTCCACAGCGACTCTATCACATTCTGAAATAAAGTTAGTAAGGATCATCAATCAGAAATCTTGTTCAGAACTTCCTGCATATAATGGTAGCTGCCCGTCATGAGGCATTCTTTTGATTTATAAAAGCAGAAAATAAAAGTGTTTTCCTAGAAGTTTTCTTATCCCTGGCATTTTTTTGGTACGCGTGTGTGTGTGTATGTGTGTGTGTGTATGTGTTTGTGTGTGTGTGTGTGTGTGTGTGTGTGTGTGTGTGTGTGTTTTGAGCCAGGATCTCTGTCACCCAGGATGGAGCACAGTGGCACAATCACAGCTCACCACAGTCTCAAACTCCTGGGCTCAAGTGACCCTCCCACCTCAGCCTTCCCAAGTAGCTGGAACTACAGGTGTGTATCAACATGTCCAGTTTACTGTGTTGCCCACGCTTGTTTTGAACTCCTGGGCTCAAGTCAGTCAGTATTCACCATCCCTTGGTGAGGCAAGTCTTGGAGTCACTTCTGTTTTAAATCCGTGACTATTCAGGCACTGGGAATAAAGATGAAGCCCCTTCTTGGAGTAGACAGGCTAGTGGTTGTGGCAAGCTATAAACAAGTCCTTATAAGCTTGAAAAGGGCTGTGAGGGCTGCAGCTGACTTCCAGTGCTAGTTGTGTTTCATGAAAAGTATCTACTGTGCTGACTTCAGGGTCCTAAGTATCTTTTTCATGTGTACAACAGGGTTGACCTCTGAAAAGTGGGTTTGCGGGGGGCCAGCCCCTGCAGAGAGATTTAGAGAATCCCTGAAAGGTGTGGTGGCGTTGGCGATTATTCTGGAGAAATAAAGAGAAAGAAAGAGAGAGACCGGGGGAGAAAGAAAGAGACTGGACTCTGTCTAGTACAGAAGCCGATTCTGTAGGATAGATATTAAAAGAAAGAAAGAAAGATGGATAGATATTAAGAGAAAGAAAGAAAATGGACAGCTGTTCAATGGATTGAGCAGAAGCCGTTTATTGGAAGTTACAGTGGGTATTTATCCCCAAATTTCTCACAAGTCTTTCACGTGAACACAAAGCCAGGTGGGTGAGGGGCGTCCCCCACCCACCAGGTATTTCCTCAGGCATGAGGAAGGACAATCCCAATCAAATCACAAGACATTTACATGAACACAAAGCCAGGTGGGCGAGGGGCGTCCGCCACTCACCAGTTGTTTCCTCAAGCATGAGGAAGGGCAATCCCAAAATTATCTCACTGTTCCTCATGCTTGGTTAATATTCTTCAAAAGCAATACAACAATTCTAATATCATAATATTCTAATAATCAATAACTTTTAAAACTTATGGATACACAACACCTAATGATTAACTTCAATCTTAATTCCTTTCTATTTTACACTAATTCTAACTACACTGTAGAAACTCTTAATTATAGGCCAACCCAGCTTCTAAAGAATGTGACCCAGTCAAAAGATCATGCTGGGCTGTTTCTAGGAACAATTGATTACAATTTCTTAACAAAATGACTGTTCTAAAATCCTATATATCTATCTTAATTTCTATAAAAGTTTCTAAGTCATAATCCTAATATATAAAACTGATCATCAGCAATAAATCTTCTAAAAAATAAAACCCAAATATAAACTGTAAATTTTATTAAAGCCAAAACCACAAATGTAGAAAATGAAAACAATAAAATTTCTAAAGTTAGCTGTATTCTTATTAAACCTCAAAATATCATGTTTGATCATGCTTGAAGTAACATAATTCACTGATGTAGCATAACCTATTCTACAATACTTTCTATGAATAAAATAAATTCAATTTCTATAATAAGTAGAAAAAATCCTATACTAACTGTAGCTACAAACTGGTTTAAAAGAAAGCAGCTTAGTCCAAAGTACGCACCGGGCACTTAGGAATGTGGCCCAGCCCAAAGTTCATGCTAGGCCTTTAGGAATGTGGCCCAGTCCAAAGTTCGTGCTGGGCCGTTTCTAGTAACTCTAGATAATTATCTATATTATTAACGTTGAAACGGCACTTTATATGTATATACTAATTCTACAAATATACTTTTAAATCTTAAAAGAAGCTTGTTCTGTATTAAAGGCTGCCAAATGTGACTTGAGTTTGAATTATGTTAAGTTTAAAGCTGAAACCACAGTCTGTGAGAAACGGGAACAGTGGACTCCTAGAGTAGACAAGCCATGCCTGTCGTACTCTCAGAACTTCATGCTTAGATCATCAGAGTCCCAGCTAGTGGGACATGCCAAACAGCAAAGAAGGGAAGAGGGAATGGGCCATCAGCTCCTGAACTCATCCTAGTGGTCTCAGGGTCCGCAGCCCGCCTGGATCCCTAACGCTCAGGCGGGCCTCCTCGGTGGGCTCCCAACATGGGTTGTCACTTCTAGGGTCATGGCAGTGTTGAGGCTGGGTGGGACTACAGTTCTCCCCCCTCCCAGGCAGGTGTCAAGGGCTGGCCGCTGGGATCACAGCCTTCCCAGACTGAACTGCCCAGTCCCCAAACCCCTCCTACGGAAATGTTGGAGCCAAGGATGCTGCACGTTTAGTGAAAATGGCAATGCCTTGGAGTAAATAATGGCCACGTGAGTCCTCATGCCGCCCTAACTGGAGCTCATTTTGCAGCCGGTTGCTTTTCTGGGACCAGCCCAGCCAAGAGGAGGAAGAGCAGCTCTGGGATTTCAGCTTGGAGGGGGGCGAGCCCAGGATGCCAGAACTGGACCAGCCCTCCTGACTGCCGCCAGGCGAGGCCCTGTGGCACTCTTGGGAAGCTCCGCCCCCCCATCCCCCAGCACCCAAACGGTCGGCAGGAGTCCTGGGGCCAGCTGGGTCTTCGGCCAAAACTCTGCCTTGCCATGAGGGCAAGGGGCAGGGAGGCCAGCATCTCCAGGCTGCCATTAAGGTAATGGTTGTCTTCAAGGCTTGATTCCACTGGGCTCGGTGGCTCAGCCTGTAATCCCAGCGCTTTGGGAGGCCGAGGTGAGTGGATCATCTGAGCCAGCAGGTTCGAGATCCGCGTGGGCAACTTGGCGAGACCGCATCTCTACAATAAATCAAAAAGTTAGCTGGGCGTGGTAGCGCGCGCCTGTAGTTCCAGCTATTCAGAAGGCTGAGGTGGAAGAATCGCTGGAGCCCAGCGGATCGAGGCTGCGGTGGCCGGGAGCGGCCACTGCATTCCAGTCTGGGCGACAGAGTGAGACTCCAACTCAAAAACAAACAAACAAACAAACAAACAAAAAGCCTTGGTTCCTACCTAGGGCGCTGCGCCGGCACCTCTCTGTTTTGAGTCACTCCAACCCACGACTTGGTATCATGTCGCTGCGGTGCCTCTTGGCCCCACCGCTCCTCACGTAGCAGCCCTTGTGGCTGCAGATCCTGGTGGCTCAGCCTCCGGAGGGGGGCCGGACCCCTATCCCGCTGAACTTCCACCGCCTGGGTCGCATTGAGCCCTGGTCTTTGCGCCCCCCCATCTCCCACCCTCCAATCTCTCACCTGCATGGCCCCGTGTGCCTTCGTCCCCAGCTGACCCCGGGAGCGCTGACGACCCAGGATCCTCTGCTTCCTCCCAGATGTTGGGCCCACCTCAGCCGTGGACCGGAACTTCGGTCCCTGCTTCAGGGTGTGAGCCAGCGGACTCAGTGGGAAAGACTCCCAGAAGGAGGTGGAACTTTCTCTAAACCAGCAGGCAATCCCAGCTCAGCCTCCAGAGCCTCCTAAGGAGGTTGTGTTAGGACCGAGTAAGCGAGAAGCCACACCAGCAAGCTGAGTCTAATTAATTAGAGTTTTATTAATGCGCTGGTCAAGAGCAGGCAAACACCAGGAAAAATAACTCTTGACAAATTGGTGCAGTTTGTGACAAGCTTTTATAGGTAAAATTTGCAGTATTGGCTATGTAGCAACTTAGTAACCATAACAACTATTAACTAACAACTTGGCAACCAAAATGGGAACTTTTGATTGTTAGGGAGCTTTGATTCATTTCATGTCCTAGGTATAGCCAGTGTCCAGAAAGTCCCTGGAGTTCTGCCGTTACATTGTAATGATATAGTTTAAGGTAGTTACATAGAGACAAGGAAGAAGAATCATTACACAATGGAGTCACCTTGGTTAGTTTACTAACAGAATATAAGGCATAACATTTGATTTCAGTCAACAAAGCATACAATTACATGGAACTTATGGCTAAGAAGTTTTATAACAGCAGGAAATGGTCAGCACGACTTGCCCAAAGGAGACAAAGTTGGGGGTCTGTGGTCATGGGAACGTTACTGTAATTACACGTAGGCATTGATTCTTAGGTCAGGCAGGTAACTAAGATGAAAGTTTTAAGCAAAATGGAGTAAGCTGGTCAATATTATTATTTTGCTAGCAATTTGATTTTATTAACTGATTTAGTTCATTACAGTGGCTCAACCTGCAGTGCACCTTGAGGTGATATTTGCAACACCACATCAAGGTCAAGCTCAGCATCCACCGTCGCCCAGTGTCACAGGTCAGCCTTTGGACCTGAGGCTTACCATCACCCCAGCATCCACTGTGCAGTCAACAGCCCAGACAACTGCAGCAACTTCAAAGCACCCTGGCCAGGTTCAGACCCAGCACAAAAACCTTACTCGTGTCACAACTCAGCCTTTGGATGTGGAACTGGCCATAACTCCAGAGCCTACTACAGAGTCTAAGCTCTCTCCAACCACACAAGAGAGCCCAACCCAGCCAGACCTGGGGCTCATCATAACCCCAGAGCCCACTGTTGGAGTTAAACTCTCTCCAGCCTCACAGGAGACTCCAATTCAGCCAGACCTGGGGCTTGTCATAACTCCAGAGCCCACTGTTGGGGTTAAACCCTCTCCAACCACCAAGGAGACCCCAACTCAACCAGACCTGGGGCTTACCATAATCCCAGAGCCCACTACAGAGGTTAAACCCTCTCCAACCACAAAGGAGGCCCAACTCATCTGGACCCGGGGCTCATCGTAACTCTAGAACCCACTACGGAGGTTGAACATTCTAAGGCCCTGGAGAAGACTGCAGTTCCACGTCCAGCCCAGGGTCGGACTCAGCACCCAATCCTGTCTACAGTCAGAGGCCAACCTCTCCACGTGGAGCTCACTCAGGATGTCCTGGTGCAGTCTGAAAGTGACACCCCAAACAAGGCTTTGTCTGTGCCGGAGGAACAGAGTGCCACCACCAGCACCGACATATGCGAGCTCTGTTCCTGCAGAGATGAGACGTTGTCCTACGTGGATCTCAGGCCAAAGCAGAGGCTCCACCACGTGCCTGAGTTGGAGGCCGGCACCTACAATGGCACCTTCACAACTCTGTAAGACTCGCCTTTCATTACGCTCTCCTTCCTGCCTGACTTGGCCACCTTTCCCGGAAGCCTTCCTAGACCTTCCTGTCTTCCCAGACCACATCAACTGCCTTTCTGCTCTTGTCTTTGGCTTGCCAGTGCCTCCCCCCCCTTTTCCTGCTGTGCCATCTCTTCTTTCTCAGTTGCAATCGCTCTTCCTCCATTCATGGCATGGCTTCACCTCCGCTCTCCTCCCAGCTTTGCTCTACCCTTGCCCTCTTTGCAGCAGCATGTCCCTCTCACCATCTCATTAATGATGTACAACAAAGTGATTGGGGGAGATCCTGGGCTGGGCTTGGTGGCTAACACCTGTAATCCCAGCACTTTGGGAGGCTGAGGTGGGAGGGCCACTTGAGCCCAGGAATTTGAGACCAGCCAAGGCAACATATCAAGACCTTGTTTCTACAAAAAGTATTTTAAAATTAGCCAAGTGTAGTCGCATTTGCCTGTAGCCCCAGCTATTCGGGAGGCTGATGGAGGAGAATTGCCTGAGCCCAGGAGTTGGAGGCTGCAGTGAGCCATGACCGTGCCACTGTACTTCAGTCTGGGCAACAGAGAGAAGCCCTGACTCAAGAAAAAGTCAATCCTAGAGCCAGACTGCCTGGGTTGGAAGTCAGGTCTGTTATTCATTAGCTTTGTGACCTTGGGCAAGTTACTCGGCACTCTGACTCAGTTTTCACATCTTTAAATTGGGGATTATGATAATTACCATTTCATAGGATTGTTGTGAGACTTAGGTGAGTGAATACGGATAACACACATGTCAGTACCCAGCATATATAGGGATGTTCATTCTTAATATTACTACTCAGTCCTTTAGTTATGTCCAGAACTCATCTTTGTCTCTGGCTTTCTGTATGCAGCGCCCACTTGGGGCCCAACCCAGGGTCAATATGACATTGTCTCCAGGACATGAAAATGACAGGAAGGAAGGAAGGGAACAGGCATAAAGGGGAGGTGGTGTGTATGGCGAAGCACTAAGACTGTAGGTGCTATCATTCACCAGGATCTGCAGTCACTGAGTGGAGCTCGGGGACACTTCATGGATGAGCAGATGCCTCACCTGTTCAATAGGGAAAAATAGAGGACAGCTAGGTGGCTGCAGGTGAGGTGGGGCATTAGTGGACCACTCTGCAAAGAATTGGGTTAGATGCAGTGAAGATATTATGAAAAACCTTAAATATCAGCTCTAGGAGTTTGACAGTTATATGGTGAGGTGTAGAGAGTCATCGAAAGTTTTCTAGCAAAGGCCAGATGTGGTGGCTCATACCTGTAATCCCAGCACTTTGGAGGAGGCCAAGGTGGAGGAAAACTTGAGTCCAGGAGGTTGAGACCAGCCAGGGGACATACTGAGATCGCCTCTCTATTAGGAAAAAAAAAAAAAAAGCCGGGCATGGTGGCATGTGCCGGTAGTCCCAGCTACTTGGGAGGCCAAGGTGGAAGGACTGCCTGAGCCCAGGAAGTTGAGGCTGTGGTGAGCTGAGATTGTGCCCTTGCACTCCAGCCTGGGCGGCAGAGTGAGACCCAACTTAAAAAGTTTTCAAGCAAGAAAGATTAAGAGACTAAAACAGGAGGATTATTTTATTATCCATGTGTGGAGTGCTGTGAGGGGAAACTTAATCCAGGGAGGCCAAACAGGAAGCTCTCAAAAAATCTATGAGTGAGTGAGAAGGGGCTAAGCCAGATGGGTTATGATGGGAGTGGGAAGCGCCTCCGAGGAAGCCCAGGCAGGGTTTAGTGATGGTTTGGGGGCGCTTCATGGTGCGGGTGGCCTCCCGTTAGGTCTTGATTAATTGTGCCAACCGGGCAGCTGAAACTCTGGAAATCAGAAAGCGGGTATTATTTTCTGTATTTTCATATCCCCCGAAAGGTTGCCACGATTCTTTTACTTGTTCTGTTCCGTGTGTTCTTTTCCTACTTCTTAAAGGATATGAACCCTGTTTCTTCACAGAAATTTCTGAGGAAATGCTATTTCCAACATCGACAAAAACATATGGAAATCATACCTCTGGACTGAGAAACTATGAGTATATTCTCTGCAATTATGAATACAAAAAATGAACTGCATTGTAAGATCCCTCTTGGTCCAGAAATTTTGAGGTTAAAACTTCTAAGGAAAGGCATTTCCTTCTCCACATCCCAAATCAACCTCTATTGATTACGGTTCTATGGTTTCTTTAAAATTAAGTTGGGGGGGCTGTCTTTAAAATAAATAACAGGCAACTTAAATTTTTTTTATTATACAAGCAATACAACTCTTTATACAAACAACATAGCAAGCGTAACGAAAACCCTCCTTGTGCCCTAATTCACCATACCCGAGGTAACCACTACTCTGACTTTGCTATAGATCCTTCCAGACCTTTTCTCATGTACCTGCTTACATACATATCTACATGAATTTGTTGTATGGTTTTCTTACCTTTTTCTT
This sequence comes from Cephalopachus bancanus, assembly GCA_027257055.1. Classification (NCBI taxonomy): domain Eukaryota; kingdom Metazoa; phylum Chordata; class Mammalia; order Primates; family Tarsiidae; genus Cephalopachus; species Cephalopachus bancanus. Next base: position 3,146 of record JAPVLO010000579.1, on the reverse strand, counting down.
TTTAACATAAATGGTAACATCTTATAAATTGATTCTTTTTTTTTTTTGAGACAGTCTTGCTCTGTCACCAGGCTGGAGTGCAGTGGTGCTATCACAGCTCACTGCAGCCTCAAACTCCTGGGCTGAAGCAATGGTCCTGCCTCAGCCTACCAAAGTCCTAGGATTACAGGCATAAGCCACCCTGCTCAGTCTTTATCCTTTTACTTCATGATATGTCTTAGATTTCTTTTCCTTTTCAGTACTTAGAGGGCTACTCCATTCAGTTAAACTCCTGTGGCCAGGCATAGTGGCTCATGACTATAATCCCAGCACTTTAGGAGGCTGAGGTGAGAGGATTGCCTGAGCCCACGGGTTCGAGACCAGCCTGGGCAACTTGGCGAGACCTCATCTCTACAATAAATAAAAAAAATTAGCCAGGCGTGGTGGTGCGTGCCTGTGGTTCCAGCTACTTGGAAGGCTGAAGCGGGAAGGGTCACCTGAGCCCAGCAGGTCAAGGCTGCGGTGGCCGTGAGTGTACCATTGCACTCCAGCCTGGGTGGCAGAGTGAGACTCTGAATCAAAAAAAAAAAATAAATAAATAAATAAATAAATACTCCTGCAAAATGCTTAATCTTTATTGAGATTTCATAAAATTTGCAGTTGAAAAAGTAGTGTCATATACCCAAGTTATTACAAACATACTTACATGCTTCCTAACAACTGTATCAAGTCTCGGTTTTCAATGTAAAACTAATTAAAACTAAAGAGATTAGATGTTCCGTCCCTCAGTCCCTCCAGCCACTCTTGGGTACTCAGCAGCCACGTGTAGTTCGTGGTACCTCATTGGACACTCAGTGCAGGCATTGCAATGGATCATCCTCAGCTGCATGTGACACCTTGAACTTACAAACAGGATGCTGAGTGAAAGAAGTGACATAGGAAATAATATGTATAATATATCATTTATACATCATTCAAGAAGAGGTAAAACTAACCTCTGATGTTGAAGGCTGATATTTAATAGATATAGCTACACTTTGAAAACAAGAAAATTGGCCAGGCATGGTGGTGTGTGCCTGTAATCTCAGCACTTTGAGGAGCTGAAGTGTTAGGATCACCTGAGGCTAGGAGTTTGAGGCCGCAGTGAGCTATGATTGCACTCCGCCCTGTGTGACAGAGTGAGACCCCATCTCTAAAATAAGTAATACGGCAAGAAAATTTCATAAAAAGCAAAATAGCAGTCTGGGGGTGCTGGCTCACACCTGTAATCCCAGCACTTTGGGAGGCCAAGGCAGGAGGATCACTTGAGGCCAGGAGTTTGAGACCAGCCTGAGCAACAAAGTGAGATGCTTGAGCCCGAGGGTTCAAGGCTGCAGTGAGCTGTGATTGTGCCATTGCTTTCCAGCTGGGCAACAGAGTGAAACTTGGTCTCTTAAAAAAAAGTCAGGATAGTGGTTACAGTGGGGGGTCAGAGAGAGGGCAGGAATGGGAGGGGCACACTGGAGGCTTCTTGGATGCTAGAAGCAATCTTTCTTGACATGATGTTACAGGGGTCCCTGCTTCATTATTAAACTGGACACTTACATTATGCCTGCTTTATGCACATTGTAGTTCTCCAAAGTTTTTTTAATGAGGGAAATTGGAAGGCTTCATGTGCAACCCGTACGTAATTCCAGATGGGGCTTTCATAAGGGGGTTTGAGAAAGGGGAGGAGGTGGCAATTCTGCTGGTCTTGGTGCCACACCAAGTGGGATTCTAACAGGGACTTTGGGATCCAGAATATGCGATCGATATACAAGTTGGTGGGAGGAGTGGGAGGGGTGTGTGTGTGTGTGTGTGTGTGTGTGTGTGTGTGGCAGAGAGGCATGGACACAAAAAGGAGAATGTGAGGAGGGTCTAAATGAAAACAGCAGACATCACCAGCCTGAAATTCAACAAGAATTTGTGTGTTCAGTGGCACCACTACCCAGGCTTCCTCCACATACGGGGGTTGGTCCTGTGCAGCAAGCAGGTGCAGTTAGTTTCATGATGACCCAGAAATAACCTTTCATTTTCCAGAATCCTCAGTGAAAACTCCCTAACTGATTTACATAAGGTATTCCTGTGAAGACCTGCTGTCTCTCCAGTGTTTGTAAGTTAATCATACTCATTTATGAGTTTTTAGTTCTATTATCTATAAAATAAATAAGGGGTTCAAATCAGATACTCTCCAAAATTTCTTCCAGCAATAAAACTGCAATTCTGTAAGTCTGTGCAGGGTCCTGCCCATCTCGAGCCTTAAACACATCCGCTGAATTTTCAGTTTTTAAAATTGCACAGATGGGATACAGGCAGGAGCATGCTTCATACAGTGATGAAATCTGAGCAATGATTGATCTCCATGCGAGCCCTGTTTCGTGAGTATGCACCATCTCCTTCTATGTGTATTTAGCCTACAGTCAGTCGCTCCGATCCAAGCTGCAGTCTGTTCTCATGCGGCGCACACTTTGAGAACGGTTTTTGGCGAAGGCTCGCGCCCGCAGGTGCTCGCCTTTCCCGCGGCCCTCGCGGAATCTCAGAGGCCCGCCCCACGGCGCGCGGCCGCCCTCCCCCGCGCGCGGCCCCGGTGTGGGCGTGTCCCCCAGGCCTCCCTGCGAGCCGGCGCCCGGCGCGGTGACAGCGACGCCTGCAGCCGGAGAACGGTGGCCTCGCTGCCCCTTCGGAGGCTCTGATGGCTCCGGTGGATCTGCGCCCAAGCCACGAAGGGGCGCTGCTGCCGCTCGTCCTCCACGGCCGACCGCTCCAGCCGCCTGCTGGAGAGCCCGGACCAGCTGGAGCTCCGCGTGGAAGCTTTGAAAGAAGCAGCCACTGCTGTTGACCGAGAGGAACAAATCCTCCGGGAAACGATCCACAGTGTCCAAGAGAGCCGGGACGTGAGGCAGATCAGTGACCGAGAAAGAGAAGAATTAAATCGGACCGCAAGCCGCTTGATGGGACGAATTCTCACTGTTGACGTGTCCGCAGAAACAATCAGAAACCCCCAGCAGCAAGAATCCCCAAAGCATGCCACGCGGGTTATGATGAGGTGGTCACTAAGTTTCTGGATGATTTGGAAAATGCCAAGAGTCATTTGATGTCACTCTACCGTGCATGTTCGTCTGAGGTGCCATCTGGGTCAGTTGATAAGA